>JAWNPC010000338.1:6312500-7002500 GCA_035045365.1 Drosophila leonis | reverse complement strand
CGAAAAAGAAAACCAATTATTGCAATTAAATAACAAAACATATATATGTAGCATATATATGTCTATATCTATACATGTATGTATGTAATTGAGTGTATTAATGTCTATATACATAGAGAGTATGCATATGTATGTGTGCATGTCTGCCAATCGACATAATTCATAAAATACATTACGAGTATTACGAGCATCGTGCTAATCCGAGCAAAGGGCAACATCGCCTTGACCGGCAGCAGCAACAAATTGCAAATTGTAAAGCGGCTAATGAAATCAATATCATTTTCATATTAATTATGCATTTTCAATAAAGTGATGGTTTTTTACTAAAAAAAAACAAAATACAACAAGTTTCTACTAATTTGTAAATACAATTTTGATAAATCACAAGAAGCAAAGGCAAACAGCGAAAATTGTGTTCAGATTTTCGACTTTCACTCAAGCAATTGTTAACGCTTTTTCTCTCTCTCTCTCTTTGCCTCTCTCCCTCTCATTCTCGCTAAACGCTTGCAGGGTCCGCCTGGCTTGGATGGCATGAAGGTACATTAACTGGCTTCCGAAAATGTCAGCTTAGATTTTTGGCCTTGTCTAACTGAAATCTTTGTTTCCACACAGGGCGCACAGGGCGAGACGGGACACAAGGGCGAGCGCGGTGATCCAGGTTTACCGGTAAGTGCAGTTACACAAACACACACATTGTATGTAGTACATATGTATCTATACACTCACACTCTCACCAACCCACACATGTGTTTATCTACCTTTTGTGGTTGCTAATTTGAATAATATATGTTTCTTCTTTTTTTATTATGTTTTTTTTTTATCTTGTCTGCATGCAATTCTGTTTCTTTGTTGGCGTCGTACACTGTCTTCAATCTATGCAAAAACCTTCTACACACGTATCAACCTTTTTGACCCACACACACACAATCACGTAAACAAACACACACTTATACATATACACACACACACATACACACACATGCGTACAATTATACAAACCAACATATACGACGACAAGGGCACCGATGGCATACCCGGGCAGGAGGGTCCGCGTGGCGAGCAGGGCTCACGCGGCGATGCTGGGCCGCCGGGTAAGCGCGGACGTAAAGGAGATCGCGGCGACAAGGGCGAACAGGGCGTGCCCGGACTGGATGCGCCCTGTCCGCTGGGCGTGGACGGACTGCCGTTGCCTGGCTGCGGCTGGCGTCCGCCAAAGGTTAGCATGCGTTTGAACAACCGAAAATATTTCACTTTCTAATTGGCTAAAGTAAAACGTGGAACTTTGCATGCGCCACTGCCCACTTATACTACGTATTTCGCTTTGTTGTTTCTGTTGTTGTTTCTGACTAACTCGTTTAACTAACTTTTGCTTTTGCACACTAATACGAACACACGCACACGCACACGCACACACACTCACCGAACGAACATATGTGGAAACACAACGGCACAGGAGCCTATCGTCTCAACGCCCATGCACAAGGATTACTTGCCGGATGTAACACAGCCGGAGAGCAATGCCAGCGATTATGAGCAGGAGGAGGAGGACGAAGAGGACCAGCCGGAGGATAATGAAAACGAATATGATGAATATCAGGAACATTTGCATAACAATGACTAAAAACGGAAACAGCCAAACCCAAAAGCGACAAAGGGCAAACACAAACACAAACACAAACTCAGACACTGAAACACAACCAAGGCAAATAGATCCTTAAACACACCCGAACACACGCACACGCACCGCACACGCACACACACACACACACACAGTCACATATACAGTTAGACATATACGCACTAGCGACTAGTTAAGCATTTCCGATTTCCGCAGCTAACTTGGCTCCGTTTCGCTCACTGTTGACACATGCAATTAGCGCTAACCGATGCAAAGTGGCTGCTACCCCTAATGGCTAACTGTAGTAGATTCTATTAGCATACACACTCCTCACTCTACCACACACACACACACGCACACAGAGCACACCTACATTTCTATACACGTAGCTACATATTGAATATAACTGGCTTGGCTTGGCTTCGCTTGGTGTTGGTATTTCGAGCTGAAACATACGCTTGGCTTTGTTTCTTCTTTTTTTGTTGTTGTTGTTGTTCTGGTAACAAGATTGGCCATTTTTGGTATACATATATGTTTCGCCCCTCGCAGGAGAACTGGCAGACGTGGCTCAAGGACGAGCTGAACGCGCTGCAGCACACAAAAACAAAAAACTAATTGCCTCAGCTGCAAACGCGTTCGCCCCGCCTCAGCTTTGGTCGTGGACGTGGCTCTGCAATATCCAGACGAATCTAAGCGCTTTGGTCTTAATTTTAGTAATTTGTTATTGTTAATATAGAAATCGATCAAAGCTACCATAGAACATATCAATCAAACGTACATATGTGCCAAAACCTTTGAGAACAGCTAAAGTTGCTCAGGCAACTCGAGTTCTAGCCACAAATCACAAATATTACACTTATTTGTAGTCCTAATTTACACACACACACACACACACACACATACAAACGTACATATATACATACATATAACTATTTAAATTGTAACGTTGTATCTACTACTGCTATTTGTACTACTTTTTCTATTACTCTAAGCAGCGAATCAAAAAATTAATAAAATAAATAATTAAATATTTATATATACAAATTTAATAAAAATAGCTTTTATACTTTTTGGCTTTACCTTTTCCTTAAACAATAAAATGTGTAAAATAATAAACTTAAGCAAAATGTGTTTTAATGAAAGCATTTTCAGAGCAATTACGATGAGTTTACATTGATAATGTTTAGCTTTTCAAATTGAATCTTACGGCAGATATACTTATATATGTATATATCGAAGATTGATGTAGTTGGTGATATGGTTGATACTTGCAATTTGTCAAACTCTTAACTGGCTAGTAGTTATAGAAATCATTTAAGAATGTAGCAATCTAACGCAAAAAACTATATATTTTTAGAATATTCATATAATTTCTAGGTCTATTTGTAAAGGATGTCAACAATGATCGCACTGTTAGTAAGTGATCCTAGCCTCAAATTTTCAGATTTGTTTTGCTCCAATTATTGATTAATCAAGTAAATGTGTGAGTGTTATCAGTAAAGCTATGTTTTTTTCTTTATTTATTAGGAAGCACTCATTATTATCAACCTTGTGTCTTATACTAACATCGTCAGGTTTAGATTATTTTACTACTAGTTTTAACGTATATTTACAGTAGGTTTGTTTCCAGTTAATGGATGAGAAGGTTTCCAAGGTGGGCGAGAATTGGACAGCTTACGAGCCGGTTAGCGTGCACTTTGTGATCTGGTCCTCCTCTTATCCTTCACTGTAGCCAGGTTGAGATATCTGCGTAGGCATGGGTTTCGGATGAGGGGGACCAGGGGCAGCCAGTAATTTCGCGCAAGCTATAATGTATTAAAATTTGACAAGCCATAGGAGTCGATTTATATTTTCATTTATTCAATGTCGATCTATGTGAGACACTTTGACTCACATTTCTAGCTCTAAAACTGTACATATGTACATTTCGATATCCACTGCTCCGTTGTATATTAGGACTCCACAAGGCATCTCTCTCTCTCTCTCTCTCTCTCTCTCTCTCTCTACCTCTCTTTCTCTCTCTCTCTCTCTCTCTCTCTCTCTTCAAGATCGCAACTGCAGCTGACAGTGAAAGTATGCAACGGAAATTAGTGATCGCTGTCAACGTTGCAAGTCAGCTGCATGCTTCAAATTTTCTGCATAATAATACTTTTTGGGCCGCCCACTTCTGCTTCTGTTCGCCTGTTACTTTAGTTAAATTTGTAACAACTTTCGTCATTGAGCGCCGGAAGATCATTAATTGTGACGCAACTGAATTTTGTTAAAAAATTAATAAAAAAATAGCATAAAGCGTGATTCATCAACAATGAGCTGCTAAGATTAAAATAAGTTGAAGTTTTGTAATTGCATAATATTTTACTCCTCGATCCGTTGTCGTATAATTTGTATCAAATCAAATATATAGAAATTATATATGTACACTGAACCAACATTCTTATTCACGTGAATCATCGCTCTGAATATATCCGTAGTGTAATCACTAAATTTTTATTAAAAGTCAGCCAATAGACTAGGCGAACAGCAATGCCAGTTGGTTTTTAAAAATGCGAAATGCGAATAAATATGCGAACAATGGACAGCTATGGGCGAATTTAATTTTCTATTGCATACTTTTAGTCTCGACTTATTAACATCAGTCTGAGCTGCAGCTGAAGGTCCGATGTCTTGAAATTAAATTCAATTTTTAACTTTTAAAGCTAAATAATATAAATTATACTACAAAAATTGTTACCAGAATTGAATTTTCATTAAAGTTTCTTTGTAGATTTGACTGCAAATTTTAAATTATTCTATATTTGGAATATTGCAGGTAAATTCAGATGTTTTGAAAACAATTTTAAAATATATTTTACTGATATGCTTTATGAAGAAATGAATTATAAGTTCAAATTTTCAGAAATAAAAACAAGTACTTTCTCTTTTTTTCCTCCTCTTCCCTTTCGTCTCATCCCAACAATCTCTTATGACTTATATATTCATATACATTATACATATTATTTGTCTCTCACTTTTCTGCCTACTTCAAATATATTATTGCGTACATCTTATTCTTTGCGCCCCTACCGGATATCTTGTATGGTATCTCAATTTACTCCTCTAATCCTTCCACGCCCCCTTCGTACATTTTTTCATCTAATCTATCTAACCAATTTCTTACCTCCATTGAATTACGTATTTTCGGTACGCCACGCCTAAAGGGGCGTAACAATATTTTGGTCATCATAAGTCACCAGTAACTCATCCATTTCTCTCTCTCTTTAATATAAAAATTTTCAAATCTATATCATCCATTGCCACCCCATACGTAGACTCGTATTTTTGGCCAATCTTTATATCGAAGTAACATAAATCCAATTCTTACGTTCAAAATGTATACTATTTTCTGTGCCACGCCCTAAAGGGGCGTAACTTTTATTTTGTCATCATAAAGTCACCACTCCTCTATTACTCTGCTCTAACTTTAGAATATAAACTTTTGCGGTTTGCCACGCCCCCTATGGGCGTAATATATCCGCCATATCTTTTGATCATGGTGTCAACGCGGTATATATCCCAATCGTCCCTGCATCAAATGCTCAATATAAAAATATAATCACTAATCAGATCCATTTCCGCCCCCGGCGTGATATTTTTTTCATCGATCTTTATAGATCTTAACAGTAACTACATCCAATTGATCTGCTCTAAAACTGCAAAATACATTTTACCCGATTGCCACGCCCCAATGGCGTAGATATATCCGCCATACCTTTTTGATCTTGTGTCAACGCGAGTATACGTCCAATCAACTCTCTGCACTTCAACTAACAGGTTTCTGACATACCGAAAATGCATTTCATTGCCACGCCCCTAGTGGGCGTATCGAAAATCTTAACACTTTATAATCGAGGTATACACGAGTATGTGTTCCAAATTTCAAGTCTCTCTCAATAGCGTCGAAATGGTTTGCGTCATACGGACAGACGGACAGACGGACAGACGGACGGACAGCAAGACGGACATGCACAAAACCAATATACTCTTTTCCCTTTGGAACAGAGTATAACAAGTCTTCTGTAAAAATACAGTTTACATGCAAAAGCTTTTCAGGAAATTACCCATTCAAATCAAGGATGAAGCGCGCCTTCCAAAGTTACATGTGCTGATGCGCAGAGAGAAAAGTGCAATTTCGAGCGTAACCTTCTTAGCCCTTTGCAGTGCTGCCACCTAGTTGAAAAATAATACGCGTATATCTGGCTAGCCTCTGCAAAAGCTCACCGATGTAAAGCTTCGAAAGCACAGCTTTTGTCGAACAAGCTTTTGCCGTTATTTTCAACCAGGCAGCAACTTCGATTTGGAGTTGCTAGCGACGACCACAAAGCTCTCGTCTGCTGTGCTCGTTGCGGTCGAAGAGCATAGCACGGGCTTCTATACACACGCAACTGCATAAATTACGTAGCCGCCCCATTGGACCAGTAAATCGCTGTGCAGTGCAGCCAAGCTCGACAACTGCAGCGCAGCCGAAGGTTATTTGCGGCACCATAGAAAATTATAATTTTCATAAATTGCCAACCAATTGCTGATCTTATCGGAGTCCATGGCCTGCAGTTGCCGTAAGGACTGAAAATGGGGGCGTCTCCCAAAGTAACAGCAACAAGTAATGGCTATTTCCACACAAATTAAATGTGCCGTGTCGCTGTTATAGATGTTTAGCTTTTATTGTTTGTAATTGGTTGGAACACTTTACATTTACATTTATATTTAAACGCCAGAGATTGGGACGATAAGCTACGACTACACACACAAAAACAATTTGACAGTTTAATTGGTTTAATTTACGCATCAACAGTATTCCGTTTACAGATAACACGAATTCTGTTCTAATTGAGCTTTGAGATATCATTTAGTTATACATATATATAGATATATACATACTCGTATACTATATATATATTAGTAGAATATAAAATATAAATAGTTTGACGTTTATCATTTAACTAATTAAGCTACGGATTTAGAACATTGAATTGGGCAAAAGTTGAGTTTACAGTTGAGAACAACATTTAAGAAACAACGTCAGAGCACGAAGGACTGCTAACTGCTAACTGCTAATTGGGCTACAAATTGTCAAAATTGAAATGGAATTTGCAGCTGCCTGTTGATTGAGCTTTAAATTATAGAATAATTTTGATATTTTACTAGTTGGTTGCATCATCAGTGATAAAGACAAAATCGATCAGGCATCTCCGAACAGCAGTTAGAACGAGGTCTTGCCAAAGATGAAGTTGCCAGGCGCATTGACGTCCTCGGCGGCAAAGTACTCCTTCCACAAGGCAGCGAACTGCTCGCGAGTCACATCGGTCTGTCCGTTGGCCATCTTGGCAAATGCCTCCTCGCACTCCTTCTTGTCTAGGCCGTAGCTGGAGCAGACCAGCGTGAACTCCGTCACATCGATGCCGCCATCATGCGAAGCATCCTCCAAATCGAACATAAAGTTCATGTACGTATTCTGCCAGTCCATTACGCTGCTGGGATCCTTGGCGTATGCGTCCCACATGTTGCACCACTCGTCCACGCTGACCTGCCAAGAAATCCAAGAAGAGTGGGTTAAAAGCCTTCGATTTATGCGTAACGCCCCAAAATACGCTGAAAAGCACATAAAGCGTCTAGCCGCAGGTGGGCGTGGCAGCTGCTCATAAAACATCATAATGGTCGACTGGGGGGTGCTGACGGAGCAGAGGCGGGGGCCGGGGTGCTTATGCGAGCTGTAATTTATGCGACCTGCACATTATGCCCCACCGTTTATGAGCATTTCTTTTTTGGCCATACGAAACAACAGCAATTACCGCAACATCAGCAATCGACGCCTTGACCAAATTTGAACAGAGTGCGACGCCTTGACCCAGCCGGCTGGCTGCAAACGTTAATTTTGGGCAAAGACTGTGGCCGTAAGAGGTCAGGCCATGTTTTAATGTGGCCATAAATAAGCAAAACACCAGACAATGTGCGGTCAGCGCTATCAATTGCACTGCCAATTGACTGAGCCCCAGTTTGGCCTACCCACGCCACGCCACGCCATGCTTCCTACTAGGCCGCAACCACCACCCTCGAATCACACTAACTGCATATTTTTTATGTTTATTGCATCTAAGTGGTGTGCGTTGCCAAATTGAAATGCCAAAAAGGCGGCACATCCTTGACCGTGTCTCTGCCTAGCTTAAGTCATAGAAGTTGCTTTGTATTCTTGCCTTGCGTGTGTGTGTGTGTGTGTGTGTGTGTGTGTGGCTGTGTAGTTGTAAAATGAGTTAAGGCAACAACAATAAATCCAAGTCTAGGCAGGACAAAGCCAAAAACTGCACAAAGGCCACAAACAGTTGACTTCAGCTTATTTGCAGCAAACTTCGTCAAGTTTCTGGCTAAAAGCCAAAAACTTTGCGGCTATCTGTGTCACAATCAAAGCACGGCACAAGAATGGCTCTTGTACGGCGTTTGAAGCACCTGTCCTTCAGGTGCGTCTCTTGCTAGAAATTTCCTTTTTCCTCTATTAGAAAGTCGACTGGTTTATAGCCATGATTTAATTTGTGCAGACGCAGTCTGATTATGCCTTGCGAATGGATACTTTACTGTGGCTGCACAAAGCGGTTATAAAGTTTGTCAATTGTAATGAGCAGCGGCCTAGAAAACTAACTGAAGTCGTGGCCCGGAACTGCAGCTGCATTGCTCAAATAATTCACAATTCAATTTCCGTCCATTGTTGTAGATGTGAAATTTGCTTGCTGGCACACAGCCACCCAACCACCCAAGCACCCAACCAGCCAGCTACGCCCAGGCCCTCACACTCCAAGCCAATAAAAAGAAAATTTATGTACTTTTTTTTTGTTCTGTGCAGCGTGCGACCGACTTTGTAATGTTTGCTGCTGCATACAAACATGCAAACATAATCGGTGTGTGTGTGTGTGTGTGTGAGTGTGTCTGTGAGGGTGTGTGAGTGTGGTAGAACCCACTTGTCAGCTGCTGTCACAATGGCATCGAGTGCAGTCCATGGATTTCAACACTTTTGTCACTGACAATGAAGCCATTCAAATGGCGAACTGAAATCCCAAAACGAAGCACTTGACATGCAGTTGCTCTTTTTTTTTATAGTCTCAACACACACAACCACACACACACACTCACGCAGTCGCAGTCAATCGGACTGTCAGAGCTCACCTGGCCATCGTTATCCTTGTCAGCCTTCGATCGCAGACCAGTCCAAATTTCCATCATGACATCGTAAGTCTCCTTGTTCTTTGGCGTGTCCTTTGCCCAACCGCGCAGTTTGCAAACGCGCTGCAAAACAACAAGAACAACAACAACACCCCAACAAAAAAATGTCAGCATAAATTGAGTTATCAGTTACGAGTTGAATAAACAAAAAGCTGGACAAACACAAAAAAAAAACAAACTAAATAAACGTGAATTGCCAAAAACCAAAAAAATAAATAAAGCAAAATACAACCAGTGAAAATACCATGCAAAATCAACAGAGCGCCGAAAAGTGCCAAGCCAACTTTTTCAGCCTGCACATTGTTGCAGTTGCAGCTATGCCCTTACCGTTCGGGCATATTAAGATTGTGAGACTTCAGACTTCAGTCTGTACTGCATGAAACATAGATTATTTTGGTGTGTCTGTTTGATTGGCTTAAAGTTCTTAACTTAGCAACTAAATATATACCTAGTATGATAACTAAACTCTGCAAACTTTGTATACGTTTAAGGCCTCAAGTTGTCAATTATAAGTACTGGGTGGCGCAATAGAACGTGCATATTACGTTTTTTTTTGCGGGGTAAACAGTGCGCGGGAGGGGGAGCCTAGCGTGGTTAGCTAGTGGCACTCGTTGAGCTTTAGTAATCATGAATGTTGTGTTTTTTTTATTTATTAAACTTAACAAATTTTATGTTGTTTTGTGTTTCAATGTGGTGGGTTTTTTGTGGGTCTTGTGGTTGTTTTTTTTTTTTTATTTTTTTTTTTTTTTTTTTTTATTTTTTTTTTTTATTTATTTTTTTATTTTTATTTTTTTTTTTTTTTTTTATATATTGTTTTTTTTTTTTTGTTTGTTTTTTTTTTTTATTTTTTTTTCTTGGGTTAAATAATTTTTCTTATTTTTTTTACAAAAAATCCCACTTAAATTTTTTTTTTTTTAAGATTAGTTTTTTGGGTTTTTCCCGCCTCTTTGTTAGTTTTAAATTTTTTCTACAATTACGAAACTCCTAATTTGATCAATTTATTATATAGCACACTCTTTAGTATACCTGAAAGCTACTAAATATTTGCTAGAGCAATCAAGCTTCGTTTTAAATTGTTGTTAAGTCTTATAATACCGATCAGACATAGAATTAAATTTTAGTATGATATATATACAATGTATATGATTTGATGATAATATCTTAACTATTTCAATTGCAAGTCTCGTAACACTTTTTAATAAATAATGAAGATGCACACCGCATTGCTACTATACTTCTGCTAGAGTACTCAGTCTTCGGTTAGAATGGGCTTCAATTGTTTGCTGTTTGCTGTAGATTTTATTGATGCAGCTGTTGGTCAGCACACACGCTTAGGTTTGCATATTCATTGATAGAGGCGATTGGAATTTGGCAACATTTGTTTTGGCATATTTTAACTCTCGCACTTACCTCAATGGCCATCTCGAAGTCCTTAACATCAATTTCGCCGCTTTGGTTCACATCTGTTGGCCCAGCGTTGTTGGTTTTTTTGTTGGCAATGCAACGATGCGCATTCCGCATGAATTGCATTGTTTGGATGTTTTGTCCGGTTGTTGGTCAGTTCGGTTATTTGTCCACATGAAATAAACAACACAACACAACAGAGCGAGTGCGAGAGCGAGAGAACAAAAAACGGAAATAAACATTAATGCAAGTTAAACGGTTTTCATGGTAGCGCAGCTGGCAAAAAGTCGCACTTCCTGACCACTTTGTCCGCCATGCCCATGCGTTGACGCCCATTCTTGGCTGCTGGCCATTTCGGCAAGGGCATGTCATTTGCATTGGGCAGCGCGGCTGCAACGGTGTGCAAATGGCCACTTCTAGTTTCAGTGTCAAGCGCTTGGCGCTTGCATTTTATGGCAGCCGCAGCTGCTGCCAGGCATGGCAGAAGGCCAAAAAGCCAGCTAAAGCGACACTCCACTGTTTACTACCTGACAATTACTCATAATCGAAAAGCACTCAACCTTTGCTGCATAGCGCTGCACGCGCTTCTAGAGCAACACAATGTGTTGCCTACTTTTCTGCGCCAAACAAAAATATGTTCAGCTTAGCTTACAAGCGAAAACTTGGTAAATTGTTCTGTTAGGGGTAATGTAAGCTGAGGCAAATGCATATTCATTGCGTATACGCAGCGTGCTGCAAGCAAATTGAATTGCAGCCATAGAAAGTTTCAAAGTTAAACTTAAAATAATCTCTCAAAGGCATTTCCCAGCATCAGCATGCCAATGCAATATTTACACAGTTTGTGAACTTGTCTTGATTGGCAAGCTGCCAGATGGCCTATGGTAGGTAAATGGAATACTCCTAATAATATTTGGCCAGCTCATATAATAAATTCCTAATGCGGTCAGCTGCGTACATGTATGTCTATATATACATACATAGAGCTTAGAAGCTCAATCGAATGTCCAAGCTAAGCTCTGTCTTTCAATTTGTCACCTTGAACTGCTTTAACTTACCAAAGAACACGTTGAACAGGAACAGCAGCTTCTTCTTGCGGAAATCGGAGATGGACATTTTTGTATTTTTATTAGTTTTAGTTATTTGGTTTGAGCTTGAATTAAAGTTTGGTGTCCGTGCCCACTGACAGCTGCAAGCAAACGAGAAAAGAAAATTGGATAACGAAATCGTTAAAGAGAGGAACAATAAAAAAAAACTGGCAAATAAAACGCACAGCAAGTGGAAAATGTCTTTAAATTTAGAGAGCACTCAATTAGGGGCTGTGACGCTTAAACGGGCGTGTCAGCCAGCTAAATCTTTTGGCCCGTTGTTGTCCCATAAAAAGAAAGAATGCGCTAGAGCACAAAACGGGTTGCCTCTGCGAGAGGCCGCCCCTGTTCTTGGTTTAGTTGATGCCAGCTAATTCAGCCAAAGGAAATAAAATAAGACTGTCTAAGGATGCACAAAGGATACGCGCGCAATGCAAATGCGAATGCGAACGCGAACGCGAGCGCAAATGCTAAAAGCTCTGCGGATTGGCGGGGAAACTGGGTCGGTGTACTGCAAGTGTGCCAGAGCTGCCTGCCATGGCTCATTTAACCTTCAATCAAAAGCAAACAGTCAACGAGGCCAGAGGCTGAATCAGAGCAATATATGCCATGTCGAATAAGAACCACGGCTCAGCTACCTCATCACACATGGCCATGGTCATTGGCAGCCTTAAACAGCCTGTTTCGCTTTTGTTTCCCCATGTCGTTAATCGCTGTGTGTGGGCGTGGCCGTGGGCTTCATACAGTGGCTGTTTACTTTAGTTTACGGTGGCCAAGCAGCCGAATCACCTTGCAACGTCGGCTGTTTTATTTATCAACTCATCGCATAGCGGCAAAGGCAAAGGCAAAGCCAATGGCAAAGCCAAAGCGAAGCATAATTTCACAACAAGGAAATTGCAGCCAGGATGTCAAGTGGAAAGCGCAATGCAATGAACATGATGACAACAGCGAGCCAACGACAGCACCGCAGCTGCAGATGGGATTCAGCTAGCCAGCTTGATGACGACGGCACTGAGCTGTGGGCTATGCGAGACAAACTGCAACTGGAATGTCCATAAAAACAGAGAAGACTGCGCAAAGCAATTTTCCTTTATAATAATGCACCTTGGAAATTAAATTAAATGGCTCATATCTCAGCGCCAGATGCTGCAATAGCAATAAAAACTATTTGAAATTTTGTCGAGTTGTCAAGGCGCTTTGTTTACACCGACAAAGCTAATATCAATATTTAAATTGCAGTGAAAAGCAGTCAACTCAAGAAGTATGCAGGCATTTTTGAGTGCCGCATAAATATTTATGCCTCAAGATTTTCAGCTTAATGCAAATACGAGCAGCTGGCCAAAAACATAACTGAGCATAGATTGACAGAACATTATGCAGAACTGCTTACATTCAGTTTATATATAATCACAGAAATGTATGTGCGAACAGCTTTAAATTTACACAAACCCTTCTAAGCAATTCTAAAATGAGATAGCCTGAAAGTAATGCAATTTAAGTTATAAATATTAAATTTTTCAGCATTTGGCTCTCTCTTGTTTCTCCTTTATTAAAATTCATTCACATATTTTATAGTTCATAGAACATTGGAATATTCATGCATTCACACACAGAGTCTTCTTTGCCATACGCAAGCCAGCTAATCTGATCTTTATTCTATAGAATATATATAGTAATTATATTTTTAATTTTTTATTTAAATTTAGACAAACCCTTTCTCAAATAAAATAACATAAGCTCTATGCCCTATGAATTATAAATAGTAGCTTTGTTCTCAGCATCAGAATGCTCTTTTATGCAAACTCTATTCTCGCCTATTCCTTGCCTTCTATTTCAACTGTAGTTCATAAGCCAAAGTTCACTTTTATGCTAAGAACGGATGACAAATATAATAAATTGATATATTTTTGGCATACATTTTAAAATAATGTTAGTGTATTTAAATTGAATCCAGATGTGAGCATAGATTATCTTCTAATATTTAACAAAATATTTGCAAAAATCATTTTCCATTTAAACAGTTAAATAATAAATGACCAACGAGATATTTAAAATATGGTCAAATAAGAATATTAAACATTTATACCACACACATACGCGAAACACCTGCCTGTCAGAGCTTTTTAATTGCTCACGTTCAACCAAATAATTAGGGTGTGAACAAATTGAGGATACAAAAGTAGAATCGAATTCAGTTTGCTCAAAGCGTGAAGCGAAAAAAATGTAAATAAATGAAATTGAATTCAATACGCTTTTCATTTTAATTTGAAACACGAAGCGAATAAACTTATTCTCCTTTAACATTCAGCATTTTTTTATCTTCCTTTTTGTTCATTTCAGTTTTGCTTATTCATGTGGCACGTCGAGCGTATCCTGTAAGCCGTTCGAGTAGTTGGAATTAAGGCAAATGTGTCACCGTTGGAATTGGCTTTCATTTGCATTCCAGATGGAAATTGAAAATGAAATTTTAAGCCTTTTAATAGCTCAATGCGTACTTTATGCACTGCTAAAATTAATAATTAAATGAGCGCACAAATTGAATTCGCGCTTTTATGCGAAACATTTGCAAATTACGCATACGCCACGTGGTGCGGTCGACAATGCGACATATGCAAATATATATATATCTATGTACATATGTATGTATATACCTTTGTCTGTATGTATGTATGTGAAAAAAGGATTGTGCTCTAATTTGTTTTGTCGCTGTTACCAATTCAGCGCATTTCCGGCGCTCACTTCCACTTCCACTTCCACCTACCCTTGCCCTTGCTCTTGCTCCCATCTAATTGTATTTATTATGCTTGGAGGCCCTCTGTGAAGTTGTGCATTAATTACCAATATCAATACTCATGCGCCAATGCATAAAAACCACAGAGTGGCTTTGCCTGTGGTTGTGGCTTTCGCTTTGGCTTGGGCCCAATCATTGGTCGCTGGGCCCATTAATTAGACCCACTTTCAGTTCCCAATAACGGAAATACTGGTGCCAATTTTTGTTGTCATTTTTATGGCACTCTGCCCATTAACATTTATCATGGCTGCCATAATTATTTGGCCGAATATTAGGTCATAAAATTTTTAATCGACATTTTGTTATGGCCTTGCGTCAACTATGTATTTGTCAGGCCAATTAAAAACTGAGATTGAACATTAATTCTACTGTTTGCTCAATCAATTAAAATTGGCAACGTGCGTGTTTCTTCGAAGTTCATATAAATCAAGCTTTCAACTCAAGTTGCGCTTTAAGTCAAGAAAATGAAGTTTTCCACAGCCAAGTTGAGTGAGTTGTGTATCTCATCTATCAAGCATTGTTGAAATTTAAAAGTTAACTGAGAATAAATCGCAATTCAATGCACTACAATACACAATCGGAAGTTGGTTATTTTCAATTGCTTAATGGCAAAAATATACTCTAAAGTATTGATTTCATTTTCTATCTTTTTTCTTTAACTTTGTCTCTTTTATATTAAGTAGATTTGATTGATTTAAGGTGCATTATCAAACTAAGTTGTGAAGTAACTTCCAAGTTCTTAATCTGGAGCGTGGTCAAACTATTTTTAAGCAGGAATTATTTGATGTAAAATGTGAATTGAAAATGTCAATTATTTAAGGAGACTTCAAGAGGCAATCTCGGATTCGTAGCTTGAACTCTAATTATTGGGAACAATCAAAGATTAACAAGAATTGATCAAATTTTAAATTATATAGAAATATATAGAAATATAGGGAAATATATAGAAGTAAATAGAAATCTACAGAAATAGAAGTATATAGAAATATACAGAAATCTAAAGAAATATATAGAAATATATGGAAGTATAGTAGAAGTATATAGAAATATATAGAAGTATATAGAAATATACTGCTATATACAGAGATCTATAGAAAAATAAGTATATAGAAATATAGAGTCTCGATAATTGTATCGTATATCGAAAATGCGATACACGAAATCATTCTATCCCTTGAAGGGATATACAGAAATATATAGAAATATACAATATAAAAGTATATAGAAATATACTGATATATAGAGAGATCTATAGAAATAGAAGTACATAGAAATATACTGAAATACACAGAGATATACAAAAATGTATAGAGCAATATCTTTAAATGTTTTTTCTTACAATCAAACTTTTCCCTATCACATACTATCACTTTTTTCGTAACTCAAGTACGCATCATTAATAAACAATTTATCATAGTAGAAAAGACAATAAAGTCTGAACTCTAAATTGTAAAAATATTAGAGCAAAAGAGCGCAAAATGCATTTTATAATTGAATGTGAATAAATAGAAAAATATAGAGAAATATAGAAATAAGCCGAAATATATAGAAATATTTAGCAGTCTATGTTAATATATTTGTAAACAGAATTAAACAAAGTCTTCACTTTGAGAAAGGAAAACTGTAAATTTGCCCTCCATTTCCTGTTAAATATTGTTTTAAGAATAATATTCTGTTAGAAATTTGTAGTCCTACTGCATTTGGAGATTATACTTGTATATTTCTACTTTGCCGCATACTCTAAAAGAATTTCAAGTATCGTATTCGAGTAGTTGTCTCTACCTGATCGGTGTCTCGCCTTTGGTTGCTGTTTCGGACTGTGGATTCTGTGTACTTATCTGCGGCACAGTTACTGTGGCCGCTAATTACTCTTGCGATGCCGCAAATTTGCGCAGCCAATTTAAAATAATAGACAAAGCGACAGTCTTTTTATCTCTTGATGCAGCCCATCGGTTGGGGGATGCACAGCAACTGCATTGCTGCTGCTGCTGCTGCAGTTGTTACAGTTGTTGCATTGTGTGGCCTGCAGTAATTTCGTGTAATTTGCATTAATTTACATTTAATTTAGTGGACAATAACAGAACACCAGATGGCGAGAGAGACAGAGAAGGAGAGAGTGATGAGAGAAAAAGATTGACAGCCCGTGGCGCTGGTTTAGGCCTGCGGCGCACAGAACATTTGGGCAAGCAAAATTGTGGCAGGACGAGGATCCTTGAGCAGCATCGCTTGCATATATACAGTTGTATTCTCTTCTTCCTCTTTTTCACTTTCATTTTGTCTTGTTTTGAAAACTTTTCGAGAAAAAAAACTTTGGCCGTCAACACTTTGAATGAATTCATTACAAAAGCAGCGTTTCTTGCACTTGTCAAGTTTTCTACTCTTACAATGATAAGTTGGTCGGGGCGAGAGGCCAGCCAGGTGGGCTGCAGGTTCCTTACAAAATTTTGACGACCAGAGCCTACTTGACTGGTCTCCCGCTGTGTTGGCCATGTTTCTCATCCTTGTTCAGCCTGTTCTTTTGAAGAACTTGTGCTCGTTACTTTTGGTTTGTTCTTGTTCTTTTGTCGGTTTTTGAAATATGTTTTCGAAATTGTGGCATTATTTTTGTAACGGAAACTCTTAACACAAATACGAACGAACTCACACACACACATACACTCACACACATACACTCACACACATACACACACACATAAACTGCGACGATAGCGTTTGTTATTGTTTCACTTTACCGTTGGTTAGCTCTGATTCTGACTCTGACTGTGGCTGTGGCTGCGGCTGCGGCTGCTTATGTGGAATTCTATGTGTCCTCCACTCTGGGCTTGACTGCTCGGCAACGCGCTTCAATGTTTTGTGATGTTCGCTCGTGCCGAGCCAACGGCTTTTATAAGCAACCAAGCGCCAGCAACAGCAGTGGCAACAGCCAGTCACTCCATGGCGACTGCGACGCCGACGCCGACGCTGACACCGACGCCATTGCCTCGTTGCTGAACTTCGGCATCCCTCGTCGTCGTTCTCGTCGTTGTCGTCGTCGTCGTGGGTCGCTTTGGGTGCTTTTTGTCATCACACGTATTATCTTATCGCTTCGTCTGCGTCTGCGTCGCTGTCGACGCTGCGCTGCACTTGACGCTGCTGACTGCAATGATATATGTGCGTGTGCCTCCGTATCTGTGTTGTGTCTGTATGTGTGTGTATGTGTGTCTGCAGTGTATTTCTCGACTACCACGTGCAACATTACAGGACAGCATGCGGCATTTTTGGTGTCTGCTCAAATTTTGAAGGCTTAAACTTCTTGCACAAAATTGCTAATTCAATTATGATTTGATTTTTGTTGTTGTTCAATTTAGATTAAAGCGTCTAATTAAATATCTTTGATTATTGCATTCGATTTCAATTTGTGCAAACTGTACGTAAGTGAAAGACAACAAACATACATTTATATATATTATCAGTAGAGCTGCTGGTGTGGTACACAGAGAGAAAGACAGAGATTAATCTTATCGCAGCAGTATTTGATTTGATACACAGGTGTCCTAAGCGATTAGATACTCGCTGTGATGGACATGTTCAAAAAGAACTATTTGACTTGCAGATGCTGTATTTATTTACGAGCATTTAGCTTGACAAGAGTGCGAATAAATAGTAAGGAAATGGATATTTAATTTGATGCTGAAAATAATTACAAAGAATTTGCTTGACTTAGTTAAGTGATTTGTGTTTTGACTTAAGTAACATTTTATTTGCTTAAAAACTTATTTATTATATTTGAAGACAAGTCAAAACTTTTTCATTGCATATTTTATGGCTGCACTTTACACAGTGCAGGGTCAGAAATACAACAAATCAAAATGCACAAATGTTTTGGACAAAAAGCCTTGACTCACACACACACACACAAGCACTCACACACACATGGAACTGCTGTTGTGCCACTTGGCAGGATAATTAAAGTGGTGGCTCATTCGCATTCGATCATATCCAAATGTGGACCACCAGCCGGCTGCAGCGGCAGTCAAAGACATTTAAGCCAAACAATTTCATGCCTGCTTTTCTTGCTTTTAATTATACAAGCCACACACACACACACACAGAGAGAGAGACACACATATATATATAGTAGATGAGCTCATGTAAGCGCTGGTAATTGTCAACTCTTGCTGAAATGTCGCTGCCAATTTATCAGCTTGAAAAACTGGCCAACAGAATAGAGCACCCGCTGTGCTGTCACAGCAGGCCCAAAAAAAAGCAAAAAAAAAAACCATAACAATAAGAGCATTGCACAGGCTGCGCCATTTCTTGTTCCATTGCCAAAACGTTCACTGCGGCCGTTGCAGTCTATTGCGGATGACCGTATTACCAATGTTTCGCCAAGTTCCATGTCGTTCCACTGCGAAATACTAGCGTACATGTGAGTGGGTGTGTCTGTGTGTGTGTGTGTGTGTGCGCCGGTGCGTGTTGGAGTAGACAAATGTTTAAATTTGTGGCCCTTTTACCTGTTTGCATCTCAAGTGGCTATATGAGTGCAGCTGCCTCTTCGGCAGGCGACTGCTGCCTTGGCAGAAAGGAAACGGATGTCGACATTGACACACTTTCAGATTAACATGGCCCGGGCTGAGCCCCAGACCCAGTCCCAGTCCCAGTCCCAGTTCCACTCCCCGGCCACATGTTAAATGGTTGCATAGTTTTTGCCTTCGTGCTGCTTGTTTTTGTTTTTGTCAACATTTAGCTGTCCACCTATTTCATGTTGTTGTTGCTTCGCTGTTGCTTCGAGCATAAATGAGCGGCCACTAAACGTTGGCCCAAAAAAAGAACAGAAAGAAATAGAAGACAGCACACATTTCGCTTGGGGGTCCCCATGGCAGAAGTATTTGAGTGTGTGTGTGTGTGTGTGGGTCATGCATGTGTGCTTGGCACGGCAATGGCACGTTATTTGCTGGCAATCCGCACCTGTACACACTTTTCTCATGCTGTTGCTGTTGCCGTTGCCGTTGCCATTGCACGCTTTTGTGCGGCCTTCTGTGCCAGCCACACGCTCGCTTTTGGCGCTCGGCAATGGCAACTTGATTAGACCAACATGAAATTAAGTAATTTCGCCGTATTGTTTAGTGTTGCTCCTTCACAGGCAGCAGCAACAGCAGCAACAGCAGCACCAGCAGCAACAATGGAAACAAGGAAACAAAACAATAACAAGCGCTGGCTAAAAGAGCTGTACAAAAGAATAGACCAAGGCCAGACCGACTATAATGAACGACTCTTGTAGTTGTCCAACATCAAATGG
Organism: Drosophila leonis; assembly: GCA_035045365.1. Taxonomy (NCBI): domain Eukaryota; kingdom Metazoa; phylum Arthropoda; class Insecta; order Diptera; family Drosophilidae; genus Drosophila; species Drosophila leonis. Next base: position 6,983,079 of record JAWNPC010000338.1, on the reverse strand, counting down.
TAGAGGGGCAGTTTGGCAGGAAGCAAGAGCTGACTTTTTGGAGATCTTCGACATCTGGATAAGATACGAGCAAATTCGTAATATCCATGAAAGCTTTTTAAACAGTCTCAAATATATTTAAGTTGATTAACTTGCTTACTTTCACAGCTTTTAATTCACTTTAACAAAACAAAATACCCAACAGCTGAAATTCTGTAAGGCACTTTCAAATATATCCTTAACAATGCATTATGCAAAGTAAATAACAACAACGAAAATATTCGTTAACGGAACTATCCAAATGCATTTGCCTGTAATTTGGCGCAAATCTGATTAAGAAACCCCTTTCTGCCCGTAAACCATTTAGCAGACACTCGAATTACAAATGCCTCGCGTATGAATGTATGCTGTACGTACGAATGCACATGCAGGAGGTAGCCAGGAGCTAGTAGCTAGAAGCTCCCCATTTGATGTTGCATGCCTCGTGGGTGTGTGCGTGCTTAGCTTGAGTCAGGTACGGCAGCGGTTGCTATGTTGCAAAATGCGCTGCACGCCAGACCATGCCCGACGCAGTGCTTCCAGCTATTGGCGAGGACGAGCCGCTCTGCTTCGTGGCATCCTTTTGGTGCGGAATTGAATCAGCTGTCCCTAAAAGTATGCAAGCTCGTCATGCACCGCTGGGGCGCTGAAATGGGGGCGTGTCGTGCCGCTTGGCGTCGCGCTTGTGTCTGTGTAATTTACTGTTATTTTTTAAGCACTTTTCTTTTATGCGCTCACGCCAGCAACAACAACAGAAACGAAACGAAACCAAACCAAACCAAACCAAACCAAGCGCAAGAGCAAGAGCAAGAGCTGACAGATAGTAGTGCAAACAATGGTATTGTTTGTTTCATTTCGAAGATTTTTTGTTTGTTTGCATGAAGGTGTTTTTTTTTGTGTGTGTGCTTTTTTAGGGAATATACGCTTACGCATGCGAGCAGTGGAAATATAAAGACAAAAGAGAAAATGTTATAAAAAAATAAGTTTTTTCTTTATCTAGGCATTTATACTTACCTTAGTGCTGTGAGCTCAAATTAATGTGTTGAACCAGAAACCAACCTTATGGCTTACTGTTTTACACATCTATGCATACTTAATTGGCCTAGCATATATGAAGTTGTCGGTCTTTCATTAATCAGTTAAAGGACATCAATCACTTTCGCTCTCTTTGGAAAAGAACTACAGATAACCATAGATCCAACTGTTTCTAGCTAAGCCAGGCCAGCAAGGCAATGAGTAACCTGTAGTTTCTAGTGAAGTCTGCTGGTTATAGAGCCGATAATAAGCATATATTTGTTTGTATAATATAGCAGTGATAAATTTTGAATATAATCAAAACATATACAAAAGTTAAGCTCAAAAATACATGCATTTTATTTTGTCAAAATAATAATGCCGAACAGTGTATATAGATAGAATATACTACATATTTATATATGTAATATTTTATATACTATATAAGCTTTGGCTACAGCACTACACTCTCAATTACTATTTAAAGTCTCTATAAATATCACTTCAAAAACAATGTTCAAAGCTTTTTAGAACTGATATTGATATTTAGCTTAGGGTATTCCGTAGTCAGCTTGCTGTCGAAATCATTGTTTGCATCGTTGAATCACGTGAGAAATTACACATGTCCTGCAATGTATTCAGCATGACATTGCCACAGTCAGTCAATGTGTGTGTGTGTGTGTGTGTTTGTGAGTGTATCTGTGACTTTTGGTTTTGCTTTAGCGAGTTGTGCGCTGGTAGATTTATGCTTGGGCAAAATAAATTTGGCTCGTGTCGCTTTAGCAAGTTAAATTGATGAGCCGGGATTTGTGCTAGCTGCCGACATTGCACTTAAATTAATTTTTTCATTTGGTCCGTGCGCTTGTGTAATTATTTCGTGTGCTTGCGAGGGCCATTCGGATTTCTAAACTACCAACACTCACAAATCCGACGGATGTGTACAAAACTTGCATAACTTTTTGGCACAATAAACGAATTTGTAATTTGCAGCCATTGCAGCCGCAACAAAACCCAGCCAGCCCAGCCAACCAACCACCCACCCACACACACACCCACTCACTCACACATCCGCCTTCGAAGCACGCTCGGAACTGACCTTCATTGGCAAAACATAACGTTGGCATCCAAAAATGCAAAACGAAACTCTAATCCCATCTAAGCAAATCAATTTCAAGATCGAAGCAGTTAATACTCTAAGCAAAAATGTTCTCTTAGAGGAAATGCAAATTAAATAGATTTTACTGTCTCCCTTCTCTTTGGGAGTTCCATAAAAGATTCAGCTCATACTCTCAATCTAATTTACCAGAGAGTGACTCTTTCCCAAGAAGTTGTCACCAATGCGGAATCATTGGCCATGTGCACTGGCAACAAGGTAGTGTATTAACCAGCTTAGGATATTTGTTAGATAGAGGCCAGGCATGCAACACATATGCAAAATAAATATTAGACTAACGGACGGCATCATAACAATTATTGCGCCGCCGCCCCTATTTCGCTACAAGCCAATGCAGATGGGGTGCTTGGGCGGGTGGCCGAAATGACAGCGGAAGCCGAAAAATTTACATTGATTTTGGCAACCGCTACGACAACGGAAGCCATGAAAAAGGCAACATCAGCAGCCGGCTATAGGCTGTTAGCTGTCGGCTGTCGGCTGTCGGCTGTTTGGCTGTTTGGCTGTAGTCAGTCGGCAATGGCCCAAATGGCTGTGCCTGGGTCAGTCCGGGCGGCTTGGCAGGCTAATTTATCTATTGGCCGACCCCGTTGGGTCAGAACGCAGTCGGTGGGGTCTGCGGATACTTCAACTAAGTAAGCAATTGTGGGGTCTAGGCTAAGGTTATGACATGCAAAAAACCATGTGCACAAATTTGCTTGAGCAAAAAAAAAAAAAAACACTCACACACACAAGTGCTTTGGTGCGGTGGTGCTTTGCAATTGCCGCATTTGTATCTTACAGATACAGATACGTAGTGCGGCACTTTTTGCAAATGCTTCGCTGATAGGCAGCGCCAAGACAAAATGTTTGCCAAAACCCCAAAAAAAGAATGAAAGAAAACTAAGTCAACTGATAGCAGGGCAGCGTGCTTATCAAACAAAGACGTCAGTGAACGCGTCAGCTGTCTCCAACTGTCGTCATCAAATCCGCATTGGCCACAAAACTAAAGCCCAAGCGATTTGTCATTTCACAAAAGAAAAACATACCATGAAAATTATCAAATTGAAATTCTATTTAATTTAGAGCTGACATTCGAGTGGCCTTCAGTCGAATTGCAAGCATTTTGCTGAGTCGAATCAAGTGCAATTCATATGTAATTTGTAATTATGCATCTGCTTGACTTGACTTGACATCTGGGCAGCTATCCAGCTTGCATACACTCAGCGAAAATCCAAGTACAAAAGCGAAATACTAAAGGTCTTTTAAATTGAGCTAAAAACCTATTTAAAATGTCAAGTTGGATTATTGAATAAATTAAGAAATCATTTAATTGGAATTCAGTCAACAATTACTTAAGTTTTATTTATTTTTATTTCTAGTTTACACTTTAATTCAGTTGATTTAATTTATGGATGATATAGTCAAAGCAACTAACTATTATAATACGGCTTTATTATCTCTATTTATAAGTGGCAAATGTTGATGTTTCCGACTTTATTAGCAATATTTACACAGCGCGTCGAGCACTAATCTAGCTCGAATTTACATTCTTCCGTAATTATCTATATTATCTAAGTCATCATATATTTCAACAATTTGTATCTATTATATTTGATCAATTGTTCTTAAAATTAAATTTGTATTTGGTTTATATATCGTAATACACTCGATGAGAGGAATATACAATGTATATAGCTAGAATATAAACTAACTATCAATTCATCACTTAGATATTGTAAACAAATACTTTTCTTCGTACATTCAAGCATGAACCGTATTAGTATATCAAATAGCTTTTAATGAAGCATGGATACAGACAATTTTTGAGACAAAGTTAGCTGAGTTTGTTTTTAATAATAAAAATAATAATATTTATTGCACTTCTTACATATCTCTATGTTCGTTTTAAGTCGATCTACTAGACTCTATAATCTAAAAGATAAATACACCAGCAGCTGATGTAAGCCTAACTAAGATTAAGTCGCTAAGCTGTTGCATAATTTTTATTTTTAAGTTCATTAACTGGCCATGAAAAGATATCGCTTAAACAGTTTCTGCTATTTAAATGTTTATATGTTTATATCTAATATTTGGGCATCATCTTGATGTGTCGTGGCTTTCTTCTCTTTATGTATTTAAGCTCTGACTTGTGGGGTAATTGCGCTTATCAGGCGCGTGGCGTGCGAATTTTGTATATTTTTATTTTATAAATTTCTGTTTTGTTATGCCTGCACTGCGGCAAACAAAAGACAGCGCAGCACAAGCAAACAGCAACAACAGCAATAATGGTGCGGAGTGTGCTTCATGACATAATTTAGCCACTTAATTTTGAGTCGACTTTGATTAGACGCTCGCAGCGAGGGGGCTGAACCATCACCTGTGGCTGTCGCTCTTTGGCACACCGTCGCGATTTGTCAACGACTTTACTACTCCAAGCGGGTTCAAACGAGTTCGAAACATTTAAAGCTATTGAAAGGAAACAAAAAGCAAAAAGCACACACACTAGGCAACCCGTCTAGGGTGTAGTGGGTACACATAAATGCATAAATGCAGTTGCATTGCTGAGCAATTTCCCATGCCACAATGTGGAAACCACAAGTTTTGCGCCACATAAAACAAGCAAGAAACTACAACAAAAAAAAAAACAGAAAAACTAAGTAAGAGTGCTCGAATCGAGTCCACCCGACTACCAGCTGAACTGCAGACAGTTGTCTTTAGCTATGCACAAAAGCTCAACAAGCTGCCTACTTAACACTATAAAACACGAGGATAAAATACAATTCTTTACCAATATTTTCTAGCTTAAAGAAAAATTTTACTCCGCTGAACCTTAGTTGAAGCTCAAGTATTATGAGCGTCTACCAATTCAGTCGATTGTCTTTGACAATTGTAAAGAAAACATAAAGTTGGAACACTATATATTTTTAGTATCAAATTTAAATGGGAAAACTCTATCCATTCTGTTGCTGTTATTCACGAATAAATATCGAGAGCTGCCTTTTTATACCCACTCTACTCACTGCCACAAGCCAATATACCCCGTTGAATTGATTTTCCATGGATTCGAGTGTAAAAGTTGAAGTAGCATATAAAAATAAACAACATGCACTACAATTTCCAGGCAATTTGGCTAAAGCTAATTGCTGTTAATAAAAAATGTTCACGTTGTCGATATGAATATCGGAACTGCTGCTGCAGTTGCAGCTGCTGTGATGTAAATTTACTTGGGTGGGCACTAACTGCAATGCCTGGGCCCAGCTGTGGACACGCGATATCGAGCGAAGCTGGTCGATTGCTAAACAAATCCACACATTTATAAGTAGTATCAGTTACAGTCTTGCCAAAACGAACATTTTCACCAAACTCCCAAATAAATTGCTTAAAATTAGCTGAAAATGTAAAAAGGCAGCCTTGAAATACCAAAAGTTAAAGTCAAATGCATCGCATTTCGCGTAACTGATGTTTGCGGCTAGTTGTAACTAAACACGCGCCTACCTGGCTTAAATAAATATGACTGTAAACAGGTATATGTTAAATAAATAATAGAAATTAAATACAAATTTGTTTTCGGTTAGATTTGTGTGGAATGCAACGAAGCTTAAATACTCTTGACACGAGATTCAATATTTTCAATTTTATTTTAATTAGGTCTTTTCGACTTATGCAGATTGTAATAAAAAATTCAGTTTTTCCCAAGTTAATTAAAATTGCGGCCAATATGAATTTTCGTTTGAAAATGTTATTTGAATTTATGCAAATTGTGCGTAGTTTTTTTTATTTACTTTTATCAATTTCTGCATTTGGCTGGCAGTCAAATAAACTTCCTTTTTTTCGTACAGTATTTTGAGCGCAGCTGCAGCAAACTGTAAAATGTTTTTTTTTGTTACTTGCAAATTGTGTACAAACATTTTTGTAAGCTAAACAAAATATTTCGCGCCGGTCTGCGCGCGGCGCATGTGGCATGCAACGTTGTGGCGCTGGCAATCCCCCATTGCCACGGCCACTGTCAGCGGCAACTGCGACGGCAGCAACTTGGAGATACAGGAAACACGGCAACAGCAGCAACAAAGAGACAGAGATAGCAACTTTTATTCGTGAGCGCCAGCAAATAATATAACCTAAACAACAACAACAACAACAACAGCATCTGGCTAACCACTTGAAGCACTTTCGTTTTCATGTGAGGCAACGTCGGCAAAGACTGCGCATGGAAAGCGCCCGCTGCCATTTGGTAATGTAATGCGCGCATCTTAAAGATACGCTTCAATATTAACTGACGTTGCTGCTGCGGCGGCTACCTCTGTTGTTGCTGCTGCTGCTGCTGCTGCTGTTGGCTGGTGCGTGGCATGCAAATACGAAACGACGGCACTGCCTAATGTCGATCAGCTGTGTGGCGGCTGCTGTCGACGCCCGTTTCGCTATTTTTGTCCGATTTTGTCGGGTTTAAGAAACTCTCTCGCAGCATCCGTTGCCGATCAGCTGGCCACATGTTGCCACTATGATGCAATTGCAATTGAATAACAGCAAAGTGAAATTGCAGCCCAATGCACCACTGTTTAGTAGTTGTGGACTGCGCTGCATTCAAGGTCTCGAACCACGATTTCTCCCAACGCCAACGCAAAGATTTACGTGCTCATTTGGTTTAGCTTGACTAATTTGGCTGATGCTGCTGCTGCTGCTGCTGTTGCTGTTGCTGTTGCTGCTGTCGAGTCCATGTGACCCGCAACGCTTCCGCTGATTGTCGTCGCACGCTGTTTGCGTAAAATTTCATTTGATTTTTGTTTTCTTCTTGCATTAAATTTATCAAATATTTATGTTCATTTTTGTTGAGAAAGTTCACTTGACTTAGTCGAGACTTGAACCTTAAGCCGTTCAAAATCTGCGCCGATTGTGCAAGCTATTTTCGACTTTTTGATTAACGTTCGTTCGTTTTTCGTCGACGACCGTCAAGCAAGCAAGCAAACAAACAAACAAACAAACAAGCAAACATCAACAAATTGCTGGACCTCAAGGCGCCTCTTAATTGTACAGCATCAGCAGCAGCAACTGCAACAGCCACAGGCAACAGGCAACAGCAATGACAACGCCCACAACAACAAATTGACAAGCCGGCAGCTCAGCAGCGACTTAACTTGGCTTAAATGATCAATTGGCTGCGTAAACAGGCCGATGTTATTGTTGTTGCTGCTGTTGCTGTTGCTGTTGCTATTGCTATTGCTGTCGCTGCTGTTGCATTAACAACTTCCCCATTGCACAGTGCCCAATGGCTGTGTGTGTGTGTGTGTTGTGACTGCTGTGGCAGCAGCAACATGACTTATGAGTTTGTGCATCAACGCGGAATTCAAGAAAGGTGCGCGGCTCCGGGTTACAGCCCGGCCGGACGTACACAGCCTGCAGAGTCAGCTGCTGCTGCTGCTGCTGCTGCTGTGGATGTAATGAAAACGAAAGTAACCCGCACCAACACTCAGCTGCACTTACACACACTCACTCAGTCAGTCGCATTCACTCACTTGAATTGTTGGACGGGCAACGTTCCCGCTTTTCCATCACGTAATCTAAAGCAGCTGGCTAATGTCTGATTCCCGTAGATATCTGAAACAAGATCTAGCGAATGACTTACTTAAATGTCGACAGTTAACATGCCTTAGCTGTGTTTGCTAAATGACCTGCCAAGAATGTCTCTGTCATACTAGACGTATACGTAACGCGGGCATATTCCATAGACCTAGCTAGGCGCATTGACCCAACGTAATAAGTCAGCCTGTATTGGGCTTAATAACATGAACTTTAATTCAAATGAAATCAATTAGTTATATTTCTATATTGCAAATGAGGAGGGCTAATTTATGAAAATGAATAATTTTGTGCTTAATAATAATTATTATTAAATAAGAAATTCTTGAGCTTCTTACATAAGCTTGCTTACTTGATTTGTTTACAGTTAGATAACGATTCAATGATACATCGAACACGATCGATAATCCAGATTAAACACATGCTAGCTGCAGCTCTGTCTGTATCTGATATATTTTGACATCTTTAAAGCACATGCAGGTAGGCAGCAGGTAGCAGGTAGCAGATAGTCGGTGTCGTTGATAAATAAGATTTGCATGCGATTAAATAAAGCTGACATTAAACGCTTTTCACGGCATTCCTATAATTATAGTAATAGATCAAATTGCATTTAATTGCTGTTGTCAGCTGCCTGCTTATCATAATCGTAATGCTGAATCGAACGGAAATGCTTAGATCTACAATATGAATTGTTTTCATTGAGCTCGATTTAGTTGGTGAATGATTTGATATGCTCAAGTTGGCCGAACTTACCCTTTTCTTCAAAGCCGAAGCAAGCGTCATCAATGTGGATGTTGTTATTGTTGTTGTTTATTGTTGTTGCTGTTGCTGTTGTCTGTTAGCTGCTCTTTTGCCCGCCTCTCGCGCTGTCTTTTCACTTTCGTTGGCATCGCTTTGTTATTATTATTATTGCTGCTGCTGCTGCTGCTGCTGCTGCTGTTGTTTGTTGTTGCTATTTGCGAGGCATGCAACACTATCCACAGTCAAATGTCGACGCCAACTGCGCAGCATCGCTGTAACCGAAACGGTAAATGTTTGTTGGCAAACCTCAACAGCGCACAGTTGCATTTTGGCGCTCGTCGCAAACGATTCGCATGAGCCGCATTAGCCCAGCTACAAAATAGAAAGAAAAAATCATCGAAACTGCCAAACAGAGCCAACGCGACGCGACGCATGCGCTGCTGTCGAAAACAAAAAGCCATTCATATTGCCCGCCCCAGGCCACACAGCAACATCGACATTATATAACCGTGGGCACGGGCTCCCAGTTTTCAGTTTTCAGTTGAAGTTTGAGTTCGAAATAGACTTTGACTTAGGTTTATTCTGGTGCTTGGGCATATTTTGCGGCTTAGACATCGCCGGCAACGCCCACCTGGCTAATTAATGCGCAGCGCGTGAAAAGAAAAGTAAAGTAAAGCTGGGAAAAATCTCGTAAATTATAATATTTATGGCTCAAAAAGACTTTTGAGACGCGAATGCGTGTTATTAAATACAAAAATAATCCAAAGTAACCAGAGTTTAGCTTGGCAGCTCATTTGACTGCAAGCGTGAAAGTGAAAAGTAACCGTAACCGTAACAATAGTCGACAGCATCATCACCAGCAACAGCAGCAGCAGCAGGATACCGCTACTGGCATCTGTCATCTGACATCTGCTACAGCTGTTAGGTCTCGCTCTGGCTCTATCTCTGGCTCTGGCTCTGGGTCTGGGTCTGGGTCTGGGTCAGTCATGCGCGCGATCAGCCGCTGGCGAGCAGCGACAACATGATGAAGCTATTGTCACCCCATCAACAGCGACAACAACAACAGTTGGCGCTGGCTTTGCGCTGGCTCTGCCTGCTGCTGCTGGTGCACAACGCCGCACAGTTTGAGACAGGTGAGTGTGCATCAATATGCAACGAGAATCGATCAGAATCTTGAATGCTCCACAGACTGTGGCTGTCAGCCGAGAGGTCGCGAGGCACGCATTATCGCTGGCGCCACCACGCACGAGGGTCAATTTCCGTGGCAGGCATCGCTGGAACTGCTGCATCCTTCGCTGGGCTTTCTGGGCCATTGGTGCGGTGCTGTGCTGATCCATCAGTATTGGATACTCTCTGCCGCCCACTGTGTGCACAAGTAAGTGACAACTGTCCGAACCGCATTGTAGATGCAGCTCAATAGAGTGTGTTCAATTCTCGCAGCGATCTCTTTAATCTGCCCATTCCACCACTGTGGACGGTGGTGTTGGGCGAACACGATCGCAATGTGGAATCGGGCAATGAGCAGCGCATTCCCGTTGAGAAGATAGTGCTACATCATCACTACCATAACTTCCGGCACGATGTGGTGCTCATGAAGCTGTCTAAGCCAGCGGATCTCTCTCGCTCCTCCCACATACGACGCATATGTTTGCCCTTCATGCTGCGCGAGACACCAGTGCAGGAGGCGCCACAGCCAGCGCCAACAACAGATGATGATGTGCTCAGCCAGCAGCTCGAACTGGACGATGTGACCGAGAAGATTGATAATTTCCTGCGCAGTGCGCAGAGTCGCAGACGCTACCGCAATGTGACGGCGCCCAGCTCCATCAACATGTCCATGCGCGAGCTGATGAATATGAAGATTCTGAATCGTTTGCGTCATTCGTTGAAGCAATCTCAGCGCTCACCGCGCAGCCTTAAACGCATGCGACGGCGCAACGATAAGCTAATGAAACTACAGCTGGAGTCGGAGCAGGACACACAGTTCGCCAGGGACCAGAGCTCGCACGAGATGCCCTTCATGGACTGTGTGGCCACCGGCTGGGGCAAGGCGAACATCAGCGGCGACTTGTCCAGTCAGCTGCTCAAAACCCAGGTGCCACTGCATCAGAATCGCAGGTGAGTTGCACAGCAAAGGCCATTGCTGTCCTATCGTATTTTCTTTACATCTCTGAATTCCTCTTTCAGATGCAAAGACGCCTACGGCAGCTTTGTGAATATTCATGGAGGACACTTGTGCGCTGGCCAGCTGAATGGTGAGGGCGGCACCTGTGTGGGCGACTCCGGCGGGCCGTTGCAGTGTCGACTGTCGCGCGACGGTCCCTGGATATTGGCCGGCGTCACCTCATTCGGCTCGGGTTGTGCCCTGGAGAATTTCCCGGATGTTTACCTGCGCATCTCGTATTATTTAAACTGGATTGAGGACACGATTGCCTCACATTAAGGCCAGTCAGTGTCAAAACAAATGTGAACCCACGATAATCGATAATCGATAGTTGTTAATTGTTAATCGCTTATCGATACTTTACAGTTTACAGTTATCATGCTGCGTATATTTATCGAGTGCAAACTTAGCTGTACATTGCATGCGACTACGAATCAGAATTACCATTAACCTTAATTTTTAGATAAGCATAGAATGTTCCCTAAGTTGTTTCCATTGAGCAGAATATAATCCACACCAAATCTCCTTATTAGCTTAATATCTTAATATCACAGAGTTGGGACAGAGTCTGATCTCTGTCCATTGCAGACTGAGGTAATTTGCCAATTGCTACAATTGCTGAACCTTTTCACATCTCAAGCCTGTATGCATCGTCATTCAACAGCAGCTTCTGTGCCTCCGGCTGGGCACACTCCGGCAACGAAGCCTTGTGCAGGGACGTGGCCAAGTTTAGGTTGCCCAAGACGTGGGTCGTCTTTTCGCCATGCTCCGACTTGTGCAGACCGGCTGGTGGCGACCAGAAGCAAAGCAGAAGCGCAGCAATCAACTGATAGAGTCCTCCCAGTAAAAGGCCCAGCGAGATGACAAGCTGCAGCATCGGGAATACAGTTTTCAGGAAATGAGTCAGCACCTGCAGGCTCAGGGGCAGATTCTCAATGGTGAGATCCACCCAGAGCAGGGGCAGCACTAGATTCTCAAAGGGTTCCATCAAACGATTAAATTTGATATTTCCCACCACTTGGTTGGCCTGCAGACGCACATGAACATGCAAGGGTACGCCCAGTTGCTGTAGGGATTGGCTAAGTGAGCTTTGAAGAAATCAAACCAAGTGAATTCCTATGCACTTACCGGCTGCAGCATGACAGTGGTTGTAAAGCGGGACTCATTAGGATTAAGTCCATCGAAAGCTCTCAGCAAGCTAGGATCAGCGTGCATAAAGTGCGGATATGTTATAGCTAAGGGCATATCTGGACAGCATAAGGAAAGAGAGTTAGACATAAATATATCAAATTTCAGATTCCGATTCGCTTACTGTAGTAGCAGGGTGAGACATTGCCCACGCCCCGCTTGAGGCAATGATTGTTCTTGCAGAAGCACGAAGAGTTGGCACTGTGCAGCTCACTGTCAAAGATTTTGGGGTCCATGACGTACTCGTAGGCATCGATGCCATTAAAGTCTAGCGTGCGATTGAATCTCATGGGCAACAGCCGGCAGAAAGTACGCCGATACATATAGAAGGTGTCGTGCTCGTTCATGTCGCGTGGAAAGAGTGTTGCATCATGACTTCCCCAAATGCGATTGCACTGAGTGCCGCTGCAAGAAGAGAGAAGCGATTAGCTAGGCAGACTTTGGGCAATGGCTGATGATGCTTACTTGGTGGCCTCATCGTACTCCCAGCGCTTGAAGCCGCGTTCATAGTTGATGCTATTGAGGGAATAGGCGCGTGGCGCGCCAGGCAGCTTAACACCATGCGCATCCTTGGGCTCCACCAGATGCATATTAACCACGTTGCTCTCGTTGCCCTCTCGAAACAGCTAAACGTTAATTGAAGCAAATGTTTAGCGGAAAATAACACAAAATTAATCATAACTTACCTTCTCCATAATGCCGAAGCTGGAGAAATCGATTAGGCTGGGCACAAACTTGGAGGCCAAGTGCACCAAATGATCTTCATAGCCCCACATGTACTCGTGAACGGTGACCTCCAGCATGGGCTGAGCATTGAGTCGTTTGGCCAGAGCACTTAGGCCCAGAGCTGCGAACATGGAGAGGCTGGCCGCCTGTGTGCTGACGCCCATGTAGGGTATATTAGGCGCCCGAATGCGATCAACTTTTGGGTCACCCACCGAACGCTCCGGCACGAAAATGTATTCGCGACGCGGCGTATAGGTGATGGTGTTATTGGCCTCGTTCAAGGTTATGTTGTGATTGGTGAGTACCTCCTGATAGACATAAGGCCCAACCTCCTCGACTTTCATCTTGGCATCTGTGCCCTCTATAAACGCGTCCACATTCGTATAGTTGAACATGTAGACCGTGATGTAGACATCCAACGGTGGATGGAGCCAAAGCTTGTAAAGCAATGCATTGGGGCTCAAACTGATTTGCTAAACCAACGAAGATCAGTTAGGATATGGAGTACATAAGGCATTGATCCACTGCTTACCCAATCCATGATTAGTTTCACTGGATTTGTCATAAGGATGGCTGCTCCGAAGAAAATAAGCGTCATGCCAATTGCAGCACATCGTAATAGCTCTGCGAAATAAATTAGAGTACGAGGTGAGTTATGCAATTAGCTCAATTTCAGTAGCAGTAGCAGTAGCAGTCGCTGTCGCTGTCTGTGTCGCATTGCGCGTGTTGCAAACAGTCGAAGTTCAACAAGTTTGCTAAATCACTGACAGCTTGCGGATCGCGTGCGACTGCCTGCCATGTTAATGACCTTGGCGGTTCTTTATTGCTGTCGACCGCAATGCGGTGCAAAGATCTGCGACCTACCTCAATGGCAGGAGCAGGAATCGCCACTGGGCCAAACAGAAAAAAAAGCATAAATAAATAAGTAAAATTGAAAACAAAACGCCGTCGACAAAGAGTTCAATAAACGATCATCGGCACTGGGGCAACATTTTATGAGCGCGTCGAATCATAAATATGTTGCGTCACTGCCCTTGCCCGTAGCCGAGTCCGGTTTATGTTCTTTTGCTAGGCTTTTCGATTGATTTGTGGGAATTACAAGTGTAGGTTCGACTTATTCTGAGTTGACCTCGACTCGCCTGACAGTTGCAGCAAGGCACTTGATAAGAATAGTATGTACACAAAGATATATATATATAAATATATATTGAATTGAAGCCACTTAAATTAGTAACAAGTAAAAAATAATAAGCACTCACAGTATGCGAACATTCTTAAGGCTTAATTATATTGAAAACTTGTTTTTGTCTCAGTTTGGAAATACACATACAAGATGTTCACCTTCCACCGTGACTGTTATCATTGAGGTTGTGTCTGTTTAATAGCGGATGTGCTGCGATCTTAAACTGATTACAAACCTGACCGATTTTGAAGATCATGGTCGTGCCAGCCCCACCTGCGACGATAGTCATTAATCAAGCGCTGCGCTCTAGCCCATTTAGCAGAGAAATCGTTTAGCAAAATCCCCCGCAAACCGTAAAGACAAGCAGTAAATGGCAAAACCGCAACTACTTGACAATTAGATATGAAACAAACATTAAAATATATCACAGCAAGAACACGCTCAGATCAATGAACCAAGCTGAGCAGGCTCAGCAAGTTCAGCAAGCTCACCAAGCCCCTAAGCTATAAGCTAAGCTCAGCTTTGACAAAACAGCATAAATTCATTAATAGTTTTGTCGCTTTTTTCTCTTTCTGTTTTCTGCTTCTTTTTTAAGTCAGCTTTGTCACGCCATTAGCGCAAATAAGTTCAAGATTTCAAAATCAAAACAAAAACGCAAACGACCATCCATGATAACAAATACCAGCCTATATAAGTATGTCTGTATGTCTGTATGTCTGTCGGTATGTCTGAGTGTGTATCCTTCCCTTGAATCGCATAGCTGCATTAACACACACTTGGCCAAAAGTGTTGGCCAGTTAGCTGGCCAGTCATCGACATCGATAGAAGATATGCCATAAATTAGCCGCCAAACAAAGCGTTCAAATTATTCTGCTGCAACAAATCTCTCATGGGAAAGACAACAACAAAAATCAAATACAACAACAACAAAAACACTACGATCGGCATTCGACAGCGGACGCTGTGGTAAATTATGCAACTGCATTGCCAAAGTTGCGAACGCGACTGAAGCCAAAAAGTCCAAAAGACGCCGACCAAATGAGCGTGAGTGAGCGGCGTTTGTCTACGACAACAGCTGATTGGAATTGAGCTCTGAACCCGTTTCTGTGGCTGGGGCGCACAGTCTCAGCATCAGCAGCGGCTTGGCGATATGCAACCTACAGATACATTTGTATCTCACAGTTATGAGGTTGTTCGGTTGACGGCTCTCTGCAGCAGTTTGAAGTTCAAGTTCGCTGCAATTTGGCATACCATTAAAAACCAACAACAACATAAATCAGGTGCTCACAATGCACACGGTCTACAATGTTTTGAACTCTCAGCTGCGAACAATAAACGCGTCGCTGCTGACCCACTAAAAGTCAAGAATGAATTGTTTTTGTATCTAAGCAACAATCTATACGTGTATAATTCCAAACACCTTCAAAAATGACTTTGTGCGTATGTGTGTGTGTCTTTGTGTCTGTGTGTATGTGTGACTTCCGTCAAATGACAATAAATTAGATATGTGTATTAGCCAAGCTAAGTCGTCGGCATCCAATAGCTACAAGATTCGCGTTCGTGCTTACGTATGTAACTACAAGATACGCTCGCACAGCATTTGAAGTTGTTTGGACGTCGCTTGTTTGCCGGTTTGTTGATCGTTGTTTAACTAATGAATAATCATAGTACATAGCTTTTCGTTGCTTATTGTTAATCATCGCCCAAAAACAGTTAGCGAGAAGTAAATGGGGGAAAAAACCCTTAAATAGTCACGCCACGTCAGCAATTAGATAATTAGACAGCCTGACAATAAGGAAATGCAAACAAACAGGCTCTCTCTCAGATGTCAGAATCAGGCCGCAGCTCGCAGCTCGCAGCTAGCTGCTCAGTTCCGATCGGCAGTTGGCTTTGAAATGGATAGCTTTTGTATGTTGTATATTTTGTATATTTTTTATTTTCTTTCTATTGTTGATTTTGCCTTTACAAATTTGTCGTTATTTACATTGTTTAGCACACGTTAAGTTGTGCATTATATCTATTTTCTAAGAGTGACGATTCTAAAAATCGTTAAGGAATTCAGCAAATATTTTACTTTGCCAAATATTCTGGCTGGGAACAATATGATAATGACTGACTGACACCCACTGACAGACACTTCAGAGGAAAGCAAAAGTTATTCAGTCGGGAAAAAAGTTTTCACACATCTCGAGACCCCGTCAATTGTGTGACTCAATTTGCTTCTAACATTTGTTTCTTTCATCTGCGTGTCTATGGCCCAATCTCACCCAATTCATCTTTGAGGCCAATGCTGGACATTGCTTAAGATTCGCCTTCAATTTCAAAGCGTTTCGTTTCGTTTCGTTTCGTTTGTTCAAATCGTCATCAAATCCGGACTTCATGGTAAGGTAGTACGTGACGTTACAGTCACAATCGCGTCAACTTCAAACCTTAATTTATGCAAGCTTAATTACAATTGAGTTCCGTTAATACACGTACATCTGTGCCCCTGTCTATATGTGTTAGTGAGACTAAACTTTGGAATTAGTTTATTTTCAATGACTTTGTCAAAACGATCTTATGATAACTATGACAGCAATTACTAACAAATTAAGGCAGGTACAGTCACAGATCAATTGGGCCTGGGCACTGCCCAGTTTTCTCAATAACAATTTATGTAAATTAATTGCTTGGCATTTGTATTTTTGTTTAATTCGTTGACAACTAAAACAAATATAAATTATACATTTTTTACGACATTCAAAACTATTTCAATGCATTTTTGATGTGACAATAAATTTAATTATATAATATAGTTTTTTTTTAGTTGCTCCAAGTTAAACCTCAAATCAGCAAAAACAAACTTATTTTTCTTGATTTTTATGTTAAGAACATATATTTATATATATACATAAATTTTATATCACACATAAAGATAATATTTGAAAATTTATATACAAAATGTCTAACAAATTAGCAAAAATTGTTTAAGTCGACTGTGTTAAGTAAATTTACCTAATACTAAAAGTCAATATCCTTAATACATTCTTATTATTATCGATTCTTCCCACTGGGCTCAATATCCTTCTATTTTTTTGGTATAAAGCCGAAGTTTTCATAAAAAGCAAACACTTTAAGCTCATTAGATCTATGAATTTACATTTTTCAGCTGCAAACCTCATATTATACCAGACTCCCAAAGTTAGGCAAATGTTCAGCGCTTTGTTTATATTTATATTTAATAGTGTGAGATTTTTCCGAAGTTCTATATATTACTAATTGGTTGCTTGTAAGCTTAAAATAATTATTTATCATGCAATATAAAGAGTGAGGGAAAATTGATCTTAAATAACAATATTTTAATATGTGTTTTTATCGACTGCTCGTCAATTGTGAGGTAAACTAACTAACTAACGGAGATAGTATTCAATATTTGCAATTATTAGCAATCATTTTGTATTTTTAACATATTCTATCTGCTGTGGACGTTAGCAGTGAAGATTTGCTTGAAGTGTGGAAGACCGGAAATAAAAGAAAAATATCAATCAATGTCCAAAACTTTTGCTTTACGCACAGCCTGCTAAGCAAGGAGGTGAAGTGTTTATAAAATCTATACAAATTGTCAAGTCTTCATATATCTATCTCAGTCTATTTCACAAGATCCTTGTCCGCAATTCAGTTCCGTAGCCAAGCTAAAGTTAAGGTTCTTAGCTATGGGAGAATGCAATCAGCAGCAACATTCACATCATACTACACATGTAACTCAACATCCTTACTGACAACTAGTATATACTAGGGGGCAGCATGTTGTGTTCGCAACGTGAGACTTACAGAATGCTAAACATTGTACCCATAAAACATGAATTAGCAGACTAAAAAGCAAACTATCACTATATATACATAAAAATGTAACTATTGTGAATATGAAGCTGTTTTTGCACCCAACTCAGCTTGCGAGGTATTTATGTCGGGCTTTACAACCCAACCCGCTTTTAACGAAATGACCTTCCAGCCCAGCTTTAGACAATTGCACAAATCTGAGTCATTCAACATGACTGTATTGAAGTTATATTACTATAAGTCTTGAACAAAATTATTGTTAATTTATCTCTGAAGAAGATTCAATAAAAGTTGCAAAAATGATGATTGAAATTTTTAAATTTTCTTTTTCTTTTTTAATTTAAGACTGAAAACTGTTTTTAATAAATATGTCAAAATATATTATAAATCATTTAAATTTGATTTCAATAAAAAGATGCATTTTCAATGAATAATTTAGTGCAAAAAGAAATTATTCCTACTTTCAACACACAAATAATTAATTTTGCTATAATTTTTTTACGATTTACATCTTAGATAAGATATGGCAGATAAATCTTACTAAATGATCGCTTGATTAAAAGAGAAGGCTATACAATTTTATAACACACAAATGTGAGAATTCAATTAATATCAATTTCTGTTAACAAATTGATATGGCTTAGGTCTTGCAGCTTCTAAGCTCTGGCTGTGCAGTACGAGTAGAAAAACATTAAATATGCTGTCGGACCGTAAGTCTTGCATACTTTTGACGTGATTTGCATGCAGGTACCCGTCAAGCTTTCGACATACTCCCAAATCCTGCTTAATTACATTCAGAGAGATACGTTGCAAAACGTATTTGGCAACCAGTTTTGCGAGTGTAAAAGATTTGTATGTTTCTCGGCGAGCAGATCGGGAGGTACCCTTTACTTGATCTCTTTTATGGGTGTCTTTGAGTGTGATGAAGGTGGCGAATATATATAAACTCTATGGCTTAATTAAGATCGGGCGGCACTTTAATTTACTCACTTGCATTGCGCTGGGTTTTGTTTGTGAACAGTTTCATTTTTGTTGAGAGCGGCTTTTATGGTCGTAGCGCACTTTTCGCAACGATTTCAACTATTTAAAGCCGTGTGTGGCAATCAATTAACAGATATTTATATTTGCCTGTTTTATGATGAAAATCAATTACTGCAGCAGTTCATATACACGTACATGTATATATTTAGGTATATAGAAAAGGAATATATTGTATGTATATATATCGACTTTATTGCAGGCAGATAAAACGATTTACAATAACAAGTCCAAAGATTGTGAGCTCTAATTAATTTGCATAGATCGTTTGGCGGGTAATTTGAATTAATAATTCATAAATATCTTTTTATTGTTTAGAAATATTTTAGTTTTTATTGTTTGTTTTTTTTTCTCTTTCAATTATTTATTGGGATTAATGCACAGAACATTCCGACAATTTAACTAACTATTTTTGAAATTGTTTTTAAATTGTTGCACTTGAAGACCGATTGAGTTTTTTATTTTATTTTTTATTTAAAATTAAATTTAGTTGTTGCTGATATTGTTGTTAGTATATTCGAATCGACTGACACGCACTTCCTATTCTCACGATATTTGACAACTTAATGCGCTGAGCTGAACGGCAGTGAGTACCTTTATATGGACTCTTGGGCCGGGCAGCTGAGCTCCGACTGAGACGTTAACTGCGACCCAGCTCAGATCGAAACGTAGACCGAGCTGCGATCAAGCATCTAGCGTCAAAGCGCGAAAATCTTTTATGAACCGGTCCACTTTCAAGCCTCGGTTGACGGCGGCGACAACGACGACGACGACGACGACGACGACGACGCTGACGTCGACGTGGACGTGAACGTTGAAGCTGATGTTGACGCTTGCGATCCCTGGGTGTCAGCAACAACACAAGCATAACTGGCAACGTTTAATATACGCCAAGTAGTTGCAACTAAGTAGTTTGTTTCAAATAATCCCCGAGTGCTATTTGCTCCAAAGTTTCCAGAACGACGAGTTAATCGGCACTGCGGACACCTATATCGCTCGTCGGGGGTTACTAAAGTTCGCCAATATGTTTAATTGTTGTTGCTGTTGTTGTTGTGGTTGTAGTTGTGGTTGTAGTTGTGGTTGTGGTGCGCCATTTGAAAGATCACTTAACGTTGTTTTACATTTAATAACACAAATGACTCTATTTAATCCCTAATAAGCACGCACACGTGCCCCGTCGCCATAGAACATGTATATTCATGAGCCACTCGCATTTAGAACCAATTTCTGACAGCCCATAGCCTGTAGATCAGCTAGTTAATAGTCAATAACTATTAAGTAGCAATGCGGATAATGATCGCTCGATCTGATCGATTTGGATCGTGTCCATTGGGCCCAGTCACGTTTTCGCAGCAACCGCCAGCAGCCGACAGCAGCGTGGACGGCTTTCAAAGCATCTGTCCATTAGATCTTATGTATATTTTTGCGTCGTCTTGGGAGAGGGCGGTCCATTAGGCCTTAAGCGACCTAAGCTTCAACTGAACTCAAACTCAACTGTTATTTCACGTCAAGATCGCATGTCTCTAATTCCAAATTATGTACTTAATTATTATTGCGTACATTAGCGCGTAACTTTGTTTTGTTTTGCTTAGTATTCTAAGTTTTTCGGAGTTTTTATTACGATTGTCTTATGTTCTGGCGTAAGATGTCGTCCGGAAATTTTTGGAGCTCGAGCACACGCGAAATTTAGCTCTGGCTTAAATGTACAGTCAATGGGTTCCGCTAACTAGCAGTTGTCATGCATAAAAACAGTTTATTGTTATTTATAGCGAGTGCCACCCTATAATTATGGCATATTAACAACGCCATAAATTACGAAAGTTCTTCGAAAGTTCAGTTCAGACAGAAAACATTTCGCATTACGCTTTGGGCTTTGAGCTTTTGGCCCAGGATATGCAAAGCAAACTAGAGCTTTTACATCTGAAAAGCTTTTGTTTGCTTTTGATTGAACTTTTGTTTGCATACACATAAGTAAATAATGTAGGTTCCTTTTATATGTATATCAACACAAAAAGTATTAAACGAAAACCAACCAAAGAAACAAAGCTAACCAATTTTTAAACAAATCAAAAGATAGTAAAATTTTGAATATTTTGTTGTTTTTTTATTTATGTATGAATAATATTATAGGTACATATATATAAATACATATTTTGTACACATACCTGTATATACTTTATTAACAGCTCGTAAACTTTTGAGAAGCTAATTGCTGAGTTTAAGACTAAAGTCTTTTATCTTTGCAAAAATATTAAAGCTGATCTAAATCTGACTAATATCCAAAATATGGAAGAAAAAAACCTTTAGAAATATTAAAAGTGCACTCAACTTACTAGAATTTAATGGAAAGGGAGAAAACTATTGATTATTTTTAAGCATTCGTAAAATATTTCAAGTTTTAAGCTCGCATGAATTCTGAGATTAGCACGTTACATCTGGATATATGGACAAGCGGACAGATAGACAGACAGACAGACATACATACAGACAGGACTAGATCGACTCGGCTGTTGCTTCTGATCAAGAATATATATACATTATGGCAGTAGCCATGCCGTCTTCTGTCTATTACATACATTTTAACAAAACCAATATGCCCTGTTGACCTGTTTGAAATGAGCTCAGAATACAGAGAAAACAGAAAAGAATATTTGTGGTTTGAGCCTTTTGGACCTTTGTTTGTCACCACTTTTAATTAAATTTGACTTATTTCATAGTTAGCAACATGAAATGGCTAAGCTGAAAACAAGTTGTCATTACTATTTAAATAATTAAGTTTAATAGTTTTCAACATATCGTCAACAATGTATTCAGAATTAGCCTATTAAGCTCTCTAAGCTTTTACTAGCATCAATTATTGATATAAATTATAGAATATATAAGGAATTGTTATTCAAATTTAATATATTTAAATTGTAAAACTCTGACCTTAATTATTAAGTGATTTACGAGTATTTATATTGTTTTTTTCTATTTAATTATATATTGCCGTAGTGCAGCGCTATAATTTCAAAGAAATTTTCAACAGGTAATATACGTAATTTGCTTATGTACAGGAAAACTAGCTGAGGAAAAATCAACTTTTGTTCGCAGCGAAAATCGTATATGGAATTAAATGAATCAAATTATATAGGATAATAACCCTACGTGCCAAGCCCATATAGTAACATCTATCTATCTCAATAACTGTTCCTTAATATGATAAGACAACATGCACAATTTTCAGGTTGCCGAACACGCGATGCGTGCGTTTGCTTCTTGCCCAGGGAAGCCCCATTTGCATGCTACTTCAAATTATAACTGTATATGGTTAGTGCATGTACTTGAAAAGCAAATTAGGGGCCATAAAATCGGCTACTAAAATTGAGCTACAAAAACGTCAATGTATTCGATGCCTTTACAGCGACCATATTAAGCACATGCGCCAACATTTTAACACTTGGCAGGTGAGAAAGCTGAGAAATCAGTCAGCAAAATGGCGGAGCAGCCCAGCTTACGTCTGAACTTCCTCTACACAATGAGCTGCATACAAAATGCGCAGAGCGACATCCTTGAACTAAATAAACCAGCAGCAAACTGACGGGAAGCACTCAGAGCATGGAATTCCCAATTTCCCTTCAGCAATAACAAACAACTAGTTACAGCAAATAGTGAGAACTGCGAACATTGAGTCTATGCGTTATGTAGTGGACAATGTTCTGTTAGCTTTAATGATGCTATAAAGCCTCGCTAAATGGCTTAGAACCAGCAATTAGTGTGGCTATGTTTGCAAGGTGGAAGCTTAACTCAAGTTGAGTTCAATCACAGAACACTTCAACAGCTTAAATTAATAACATAGGAATTGTTTCTTCCTAAGCTCGTTGAGCTGCAGTAGAACTCTACACCGAATAATAAGGAACAAAGCAGTCTACCAATTAAATTTATGGTAAATATAACACGCAGTCGGTTATTTCTAATGAATATTTACCTTGTTTAATTGCACTTGTTGCTGTTATATATACACATATCATGTATCATAAATGGGTGCAACGAGAGCATAGAAAAAAATCACATATTAACTTAATAGTTGCTATACCTATGCATGCTACCTGACAATTAGCCAGGTCACTTAAGTTAATGTGCAAATAAAAACACTGTAAGTGAGGGAAAAATATAAATTATTAGATACATGACGATTGTGCAATGCGGCGTATGCGTAATCTACGTCATGGGCCATTGGACGTTACGTATACGCAGCAAACCAGAAGTCGGCCATTGGAAAATCGTATTAACTATTGAGCTAGCAAAACAAATGACCTGAAATTAAAGAACAATTTAAATCAAAGACTTTGGCATGCCCTTTTAATAACAATAATAATATATCAAGTATAAATAAATTGAGCTTGTTTGGCCGTTACGCCGCGGCGTCGCTAAACTGCCGCCTAAGCCCCGGACTGCAATTAAATAATAATCAAATAATTCAAATTAATGATAGTGAGCATTTGCATACCGAGCACATACTCAGGTGGGCGATATGGGGACTGGCAGCAGGCGGTAATCCTTCGCATTGCTTTTTCTCATTAATAACAAAGAGCATTGCGCGATATCTCGTTAGCCAACTGTCAGCATTTGTTAGCCAGCATTGACGTGGTTTTCTGTTCCAGCTGCTCTAAAAACTTTTGCCAACATAATTAGGTTGCTTATGAAAATATTTTTGAGGCTTCGTCTCTGCCAACGGAAGCTCTGATAGCTGCAAAATATCCTGCAGCAACATCTAGGTCATGGTGCGTACGTCCGTTTGCCGACTATATAAATGCCTGTTGCAGAACTCGTTCGGTTAGCATTTACCTTCGGTCGTTGGATCCATCCACTGCCTGTTGAGCACATCCATTATTTCCAATCAACAACCCATCGCTGGCCAATTGCCTTATTTGCCTGTTGCTCTGCAATCTCGTTTATCATTCATAATTTGGCATTCGGCTCGGCAGGTACTTGTTGCGGCAGTGACTGACAGTTCGTGCAACATTGCAAGTGCCACACTTCTATCAGCTACTTGTGAATACTCAAATCAAGGTAAGTCCACAAAAATCTGATTTGCCTCTCAGTTTTTATTGTGTAATAAAGTGAAATAAAAGTGAAAATAAAGTTTTAGTTTATTTTAAACTAAATTAAATATAAAATAATTTGCAGTGAATTTTTTTTTTAGTAATTTATAATTTTATTTATTTCATTATTATAAATGCAAAAATATTTTATTTAGTTATTGTGCAGACAACATTGACTAAAAATATTTTTTATTTGTTTTTTAATTTTTTCACTTACAAATTTGAATTATGTTTAATTAAATTCAAGATAAAATTTGCAGACAATTTTTTAAATAAATTTTAAAATTAATATTTAAAAGAAACAATATTTTAAGTCTTATTTTTAATTGATTAAATATACAAATTGCTTAAAGATTATTGCAATTTTGAAATATTTCTGGTTAAAATTAAAATTTAAATTTAAAAAAAAACTTTTATTTTCCTTATAAAATATTCAGAAAAAATTTAGTTTTATTTAGATTCAAGTAAATTTTTCTTAGTTAATTTTTAAAACACTTTTTTTTAATTTTAATGAGTATTTAAATTTATATTATTTAGTCACAAAAATTTGTGGCACAAAAACAAAACGAATTAAAAAAGTTGTAAAATGAAATGAAAAAAAAAAACATTATTTTCACCTCGTAATCGAGTATAAAAATAGATTTGCTTCTACTTATTCAGCTTAGTGCAGCAGAAAATTAAGCTAATCATGACGAAGAGTTGCTCTGGCTAAAATAATAAATTTGTTTAATTAAACAATAGCTTTCTTTGGGGCAATTAATGATTTACGTCAGCTGGATTTGATTGCCATTGTGATACGGCAATCCGCTGCCTTGTGAACTTCATAAACAAAGCGATAATTGTAGAGACTTTGCAAATTATCCAGAGATTGCAGTATACGCTACTGATATTAGCCGTGGCCCTAGTCGGGCCTGTAAATGGGCTTCTAATTAGACAGTATGGGGGGCAATCGGGTTCAGTTCAATATCAGGTATCAACTGCATAAGAGCAAACTGATATTTAGTTATGCAAATCACAAGTATAACAAGCAGTAATTCTCCTTAATACCCCAAGCTAAACTTAATTTGCAGCTAATGCTAATGCCATTGTATAGCGAGAGCTTTACGGTGTTATTCGTATTTCCTATTCAAAACAATTTGCAATCAGACTGAGTTTAATCCCACCTCATGAGACACCTCTCCCACTCTCCCATTCTTTCTCTCTCTATATGTCTCTCTCTCTCTGTCTCTGTCTCTGTCGCAGCTAATCGCATCATGTCCTATTCAATGCGCTGCACTTTGGTTATCTGCGTGGCACTCGCTCTGTTTGCCGCTGGCTGCATTGTGGAGGCCTCCAAGACTCGTCCACCGCGCAACAATGAAATCAACACCATGGCAGATGCGCTCAAGTATCTGCAGGATCTCGATGTCTACTATGGCGACAGGGCCCGTGTGCGGTTTGGCAAGCGCAGCTCCCTAATTCAGGCCATTCGCAATCGAATACTGGCAAATGGTATCAACAACAATGAACCTTTCAATGACAACAACAATGGCGGAGAGATGGTAAGCAATATCCATAGAAACTCTGCTCAATAAATATTAATATGTATATATATATTTATGTATATATATAAATATAAATATATCTCCCTGACAGGTCCATGACGTTGGCCAGGAGGAAATATTTTAATCATGAAACGTTGAGAGAGGGAGGGAGAGAGAACGAAATTTGAGCTCTGTTGCAACTGTTTCAAAACAATAGCTTGAACAATTACCAAAACTTTAAATATGAATGTTAATTACAATTAAATGTTCATTGCAAAATATGCATAATTAGCTGTTATATATAAATGTTAGCTTGATGAAATGAAATTAAAGCCCAAAGCAGGCACAAATTAGAATCGAAACTATTTTCTTGTTCGGTTTCCGTTTTTCGTTTTTCAATTTTTGTTTTTTATTTTATTAGCTTTTCGTTGAAGTTGTTTTTTTTTTAGCCCAGTTGAATGTTTTCAACTTCCTTTATAAGATCCATGTGCTTGAACTCATCCGGACGCTTGGTGAATGTCTCCAGCAGCTTGAGCTTACTCTCGTCCGTCTTGTAGTAGAACATTTGCAGCTCATTTGCCAGGCACTGCGCCTCCTGTGCGGTCAGCACCTTCGTGTCATACTCGCCACGCATCAGTATGATGCCCTTGTCCTGCATCTCGGTGTAGTGCACCAAGGTGAGGCATTCGGGTGCATTCTCTTGATGCACCTGGTAGGCCAGCAGGGGCGTAAAGTGCACGGAATTGGCGGCGAACTGCAGCATCATGAACTCGAAGCCTTCACTGCGCGGCAATGGCAGCAGGAAGATTGGATGCTCCTTGGCGCGTTCAGTCAATGTCTGGTACTGACTGGCAGTCAATGTGGCAGCTAGCACATCCTTAGTTTTGTGGTATTCGATCCAAATTTGCGATATCTCTTCGACGCTCTTATCAGCGATTAGCTCCATCTTCATGATGTCGGTTAGCTTCTTGTGGGGCACTTCAGCCTGGTCTTTGGCGAGCTTCTGCTTGGGATTCAATAGCTCCGAGTAAGTTCTAAACAGATGGGCATGTTACATGTATAATATATTATTAATGAATCGCACTCACCTGGCCTGACTTTGTCCATCTTTAATCGGATTAACGACGCGCTCAATCCGATCCAAGAATTCCTCTGCTGAGGTTAGTTGTGCCTTGGCTATTTTATCAGCATACTTGAAGTAGTAGGGATTTGTGTCCTTCAATTGTTCAATTGCCTCCTTGGCGCGACTTGAAGACGTCATGGCTAAGCTGCGCTTAAATATTTGCGAATTTTTTGGCAAAACACGTAGAAATTTACGAGCGCATTCCATTCCGAACCGAATTAAATCGAGAGGTTACACAACACCGCACAGCTGACAAGCAGCTGAGTTTTCTTTCAGTGTTGATAAGTATCAGTAAGAGTTGAAAATTGTTTTTATTTCACAGGGTGTGTTTCAACTTTAATTATTAAATAAAGCTGCTAGAAATGTTCTCTCTTTATATTATGATTAATGCGCTACCTCGTTGATCATATATAAATTATATAGTTTAAGCGGCAATATTATAATTTTAGTATTTATTAACACATGCTTGCAGTATTTTGACAATAAGCAAATGCAGTATTTATTTCATTATATGGTCACCCTCAACAGTAGTCCGTTAACTTTTAAATTATAAGCACACATTGCACACAGGAAAATTAAATTAAATTCAAATTAAAAAATACTGGGCACACGTTCTGATATATATGTATATATGTAACTATATAAGTGAAAAGAAATGCAAAACGTCACGATTTGTGATGATTGCTTGCATTACGCATTTGCCCCATTCGCATATTCAAATTATAATTTAATCGAATTCATTGCTTTAAGTTTATGCAGATTTGATTGGATCTACATATTTCTATAAAAGGCCAAACCTCTAATAAATCTGTTTAATAGTCGCGCAAACGTTGCCATTGAATAGTTGAGATCCATTCTTACGACAAGGACAACATGGATTCACAAATTACGGAATTCTATAAAAACAAAACCATTTTTCTCACTGGCGCCAGTGGATTTTTGGGCAGAAGTAGGTTAAATTACCTATATATATACAATATATATATATAAATATATGTATATATATATATCTTTGATCTTTGATCTTTGATCAATGACTTTCACCTTGACCTTGACTTTGACTTTCAGTGATCATTGAAAAACTGCTGCGTGTAACCGAAGTGAAACGCATCTATATCCTAATGAGGCCCAAGCGCGGAGTGGAGATTCAGAAACGCATTGATACGTTTACGAGCACCTTCGTGAGTGAATGGATTACGTTTAAGCCATTTATTCTATCGAGATTCTTATAGCTTTTCAGTGAAGTCTTAAAGTCAGATCCCAACTACATGGACAGGATATCGGCTATAGCTGGCGACTGTGCCCTGCCGGACTTGGGCTTGAGTGCCGCCGACAGGCAGCATTTGCTTGAGGAGGTGCAAGTGGTGCTCCATAGTGCGGCAACGGTCAACTTTGAGGAGCCGCTCAGCTCGGCCGTGTGCATCAATGTGCGGGCAACGCGTCTGCTTGTGCAGCTGGCCAGGCAGATGCCACGGCTGGAGTCCTTCGTTTATGTGTCCACCGCCTTCTCGAACTGTGTGCTCGAACGCATTGACGAACGCTGCTACCCAGAGATCTTGACGTGCACAGCCGACCAGGTGCTGTCGCTGAACGAGCAGCTGAGCAGCGATCTGGTTGACAAAATGGCGCCAGCCCTGCTCGACAAGTTCCCCAACACCTACACCTACACCAAGGCCCTGGCGGAGCAGGTGGTGCAGCTGGAAGCCAGAGATTTACCCATCTGCATATTTCGGCCATGCATGAGTAGGTGACCAGGCCTAGGCACTATACAGCAAGTGATATGATGCGGAAAGTATTTGGCCAGCAGATTGGGATTCTGAAATTCATTTCTATTAGACACAGCAAAAGTTTTGAGTTTGGAGAAAATTGATTCATCTAGAGAAATCCCTTCCGCATCATATCACATTCACACAGATTTAGTTAATTTTGTTGTTATTTAATAATAGATAGATATATTTATTATCCTGAACTCTAGTCATGCCCACCTTTCGGGATCCGATTAAAGGTTGGATTGACAACTTCTACGGACCCATCTCCATAATTTATGGCTCTGGATTTGGAGTTCTGCGCGTCATGATCTTTAATAAGGAATCCAAAGGCAATGTGGTGCCAGCGGATTACTGTGTCAACTTAACACTGGCCAGCGCCTGGCATACGGCTCAGGAGGCTGCTGAGCGTAGATTGAAGATGATTGAGTCGCCAGATCCAACTGTTTACAACTATGTGCCGACGGCTCAGAATCCAATTAAATGGGGCAAATTCATGGAATTTTTGGATGGCCGCAAGCACTTCTATCCATTAAACCAAATGATTTGGTATCCATTCCTGATAGTCACAGCGAATATGAGAACTTTCGAGCTGCTGACCGCCATCTATCATCATTTGCCTGCCTTCTTCATTGACACGTGGCTGCGCCTCAAGGGGCAGAAGCCACGCATGAAGAGAATCTATAGTAAAATCCACAAGGGGATTAGGAACATAGCTCTATTTGGTATCAAAGACTGGACCTTTGAGATGAACAACTTTGAACGTCTCATGCGCTGCATGTCGCCCCAGGATCGAAAACTGTTTGAGTTCGACTTGAAAGTGCTCGATTGGTCAGATTATTTTGACGCTTCCCTCTATGGATTCCGTGTCTTCCTGGCAAAGGAAGAGATAACCGAAGAATCCATACGATCTGGAACAAAACTTTTGAATCGGTAGGTTGATCATTTACATATATTATTTATTTGGAAAGTCTTCTAAAATTTACAATATTTTCTTGGTCATTTTTTGCAGCTTCTACCTCTTAAATTGTCTTGTGCATTTTGTTGGCCTATGCGTTCCGGCTGGCATGGTGTGGTGCCTGTTACACCTACTGAATATTGTGTAGTTTTATCAAATTCAAAACTTAATTCTCTTTGTTTTTTGTTTTTTTCTTCATCAGAAGTAATTGGTATTGCAATAAAAAATATGGGTTTTCATCGAAATGCAATTATGTAAAAGTAATTATATATCGAATATATAGATACTGAAAAGGAAACATCATATAGTTCTGTTAGATTTAATAAGTAAATTAAGTCGAAGTCATTAAAAAATAATTAAAGTAACTGTCGAATTAAGTCAAAGTTATCGATAAAATATCTGGAGCGATTAACAGTTCACAATGAGTACAACAGTACATTAACAGCCGTATTTCGGTGTGTCTGTTAATCTGCGCGCCGTGCTCTCTTGAAACCTGTTCTCGGCTTAGTTGCATTGAAACGTTGAAGCGTGGCGTACGTCATTGTCTCGGTATTGTTTGGTTGTATTGACTGCTGTGGTGGCTTCGGTGGGAATTTTGGCACTGCTCAAATCCGAGCGCTGCTGCTGCTGCTGCTGCGCTTAGTATAGATTTTCTGCTAGTGCTCCAAATATACATATGTATGTATAAAAGAAGTGCAAAATAAGTGGTGTAAGCGTACGTAACTATTGATTGCCAATATCTGCTAATACGAGAGACGAGAAAAAGTCACCAAAAAGTGTTACGCGGCAGGCAACGGTTGCCCCGAGGCGCATTGCATAATTTAGTTAGTGGCCACTGCAGTGGCGTGGCTTGGTTTGGCTTAGCTTTTTTTTTTTTTTTGAAGAACTTCTCCTTGAGCTGCTAGAACGAGAGCCGCGAATGGCAAGCAGAAAGCGTAAAGCGGCAATAGAAACGTTCCCAGTTGCGAACAATGACCATACACATAAGCGGAATGTGCATAAAAACTAAATACAAGCAGGCAAAAGACAATAATAAATAACCAGTAGCAACAACAAAATACACTGAGCGCAGCTAAGCTTTTGCTCTTGTGCTTTTTAGTTGTTTTTGCTGCTTATGTGACATAACGGTATTAGACTGTCTTTGCGTGTGCGTGTGTGTGTCTGTGTGTGTGAGTGTGAGTGTGTGAGGGAGTGCAATTTTAAAAGCCAAGCCAACGATTTCTTTTTGTGAACATTTGGTTGTTTATGCGAGGGTTGTAGAGGGGAGGGGGTTCTCAGCTGCCGTTGATTATATATGTATCTATTGATGTGTGTGTTCTTTACGCTTAAATTGCAGATATTTATCGCATAGACGCGCGCTCACCAATACAGTAACAAATACTGCCAACCCTCAAACGTCGCCGTTGAAGTCGTTGCCGCTGTTGCGTCCTTATAGCAAGCAAAAAAAAAGAAAGAGAAAAACAAGTGCGCGAGTGTTGTAAAATGTTTGTACGCCGTGGACCGAGCGCATTGGCTGCGCTGCTGCTGCTCTGCTGCTATGCAACGCATGCAGCAGCCGCCGATTTGGCGGACAAATTGCGCGATGATTCGGAACTTTCACAGGTGAGTCAGTATGCAAAAACACAGTAAATATTCTGCCCAGCATAGAGAACACATTTCTGTAGGTGCTTAACCAGCTGTTTCTTAGGCGTATTCAAAGTTGTTTACACGCACACACACACACACACACACACACACACATGCACACTTGTACACCTCAGTTATACAATGCATTTAGTTGTTGGCCAGCACACATACACTTGGGCGACATTTGGTCAAGCCTAACAGCAATTGTCCTTGAAACGAAAATCCTTGGGCAAAGAGAGTTGATAAGCGAAATGAGAGAGAGAGTGAGAGCGACACAGGTACACCCGCACAGGTAGCTGTGAGTCGCAGCTGCTTGATGTCTGCTTCTTCTTGCTGCACGTCCTTGACCTTTAACATTTACACTTGTTGTTGCTGGTGAAAAATCGATGCTCACCAAAAGTCCTCATTAGGAGGCAAAGTCCAAAATGCGACCACATTTCATATGCATGCTGAGCCCATTATATAAAAAAGAAATAAAAATAAAAACTAAATAAATTATGCAAAAGCAACAACACACCCAAGCGAGAGCCGGCCGTTGCCTTCGACAGACCATAACAGTTTTCTACCTACATATTTATGTTTGCCTTTTTACACCTTCCACACAGGCATATGGGCAACACATAAAAGTGTAAAAAGTCAGAAGCCATTAAAGGTTGCCAACCTAAAACAACAACAACTACAACAACAACAATTGTCCGTCCGTCTGGCGTTCTACTCTGTTAAGCATTTAATGCCCAAAAATAGCTGTTAGAGAGCGAGCATTTTAAAAAGCAAGCAGAAAAACTTAGTTAGTTTCACAATTGAAAAGAAAGCGTGCGAGTTGCTCACAGAGAGCTGCCTGCCTCACCTGTAATTGTCGCCACAATGAAATGATATATGCAGTACCTTTGCCGTTACCTGAGGAGTTGTTACCTTATGTACATGTGTATCTACTACTAGCGACAGCCACAGCCACAGCCAAACAGAGCGTGTTGATGGTTGATGGGTGGTGTTAGCGGCATCACCTTGCTGCAAGTAGGATTCTGTGCAGTTGGCCACGTCTTATAGACTATATCTGTACAAGCAAACCTCTGCAGGCAGCCAGCTAATTTACATTTAAAACTTTTGCTTTCAAGCAATTGATTCATGGCATTTTCATGAGAAGTTTCAGATAGGCTGATTTTATTTTTAAACCTTTAATATTTTAGATACCTTGCTACATCTCTAATCAAGCTCTATTAGCTTAGATAGTTAGATAGAACTACATATGTGAGATAGTTAAACCCCATTTAGTATGCACTCTGATTTTACGTATGTAATATGTAAGTTGCCACTGAAGGTAGCAGAAAACTTCTTTCATAAAACATATCAAATTAGTATAGCCAAATTTCCTTGCACTCAATCACAGTAATTAAGTTTTGTGTAATTTAACATATAATTTTTGAAAAATCTGTAAAATCATGTTTATTATTTGTGCCCGAAAGCCTCTTCGATAATGTTGCTCATGTCTTGAATTTGAATTGATCCACACAATTTTCAAGTATATTTTCATAATACATATGCAGCTATTATTATAATTACAAATGATCTCGCATCCCAGAGAAATGTGCGAGAGACTCGCGAGCTGTTTCCATCGAAACTCATTAAGGATGAGTTGCATGTGAATGGCAGAGCAGAGCATCTGTGGCTCGAATCCCCGCTCCCCACTCTGTGTTATGTGCGGGCGTTGCACGGCTGACCTCCTGGGCTGACCCCATACTTCCTGTCCTGAGTGTGCGGCTCGTGACGTTGCGACGTCATCTCTGCTGCACATTGCATTTATATTTATCATTCTCATTTTAATTTCTAACCTTTGACTGAGAACGATTCAGGCTGGGTTGGAGCACGCTTGTGCCTTGAGTATGTCTGTATGTGTGTGTGTGTGGGCGGCATATGCTCAATAGCGCTGAACGACCTAGGCACAGACACACACACACACTTACACACACAGATACATATGTATATACATATATGCACATCAACTGGACCATCAACGACAGCATCGAATTCAATTAAATTTAATTTAAGATTACAATACTTATACAATCTATGGCGCGACGCGTGATATGTAGCGGCTTGCAACGTTATGTGAGCTTCTTATTCTACGAATACGAATAAAACTATTATGAGCGAGTGACCTTAATGGAGCCTATGGAAGCGCGCACACACATGCACAATTACTTAAAGATCTGTGCGAGATGCATTAGAGATCCATTGCGGGCGCGAAACTGACGAGCGCTGCGGCCTCCGAATGAAGCTACCCACCGCCGACAACATCGCTCTCACTCTGGCCGCTGTTTCAACACCAATTAAGACATAACTCGAGGGGATTGAAACAATTATATACCAAAAACTTTAACATGCGTTTATGTATGTACCAGTATGTACATATATGCATAATTTGTACCAATTAAATTTGAGCAGAGAAACACCCGCAATGCAACGGCTGCAGCTGATGGCTGGCTGACGATGATCAACTGCTGCTCAGGAAGCTGGCCAGGCGACACGCATCAAAGGAGACATCTGCGACCCCTAATTGTACATGTTCTTGATTGGTATCAACTGCCTAGTCGATATTTGTCTCTTATTTTATATAAAGCTATTATACATAGCTCAATGAGCCTTGCTAACAGTGTTGCCGTGTTATATGTTCAAATTCATGTATGTAAATATCGTATATGATATCGCTATTATAGGAACCATAGGTCAACGAATAAGTTTTTTTATTTGACTATCATATAATATTATATATGTAGCTCAATCTAAACAATTAATTTGCATATTCATTTTGACTACATCAGTTATAAGCCATACTCAATCGGGCTAAGAAGAGTCGTTTGGAGTTAAGGTTATGATAGTTCTTTAAGCTGGCTTTTGTTTTTTGTCCCGTTTTGTATGTAGCAATTACTCCATTAGCTGCCGAACTACGATTCCCTGTGTGCCACGCCCCTTTTTAAATAACACCAACACCCAGACACACAT
The DNA here is from genome assembly GCA_035045365.1 of Drosophila leonis. Lineage (NCBI taxonomy): Eukaryota > Metazoa > Arthropoda > Insecta > Diptera > Drosophilidae > Drosophila > Drosophila leonis. The sequence goes on along the minus strand of JAWNPC010000338.1, from coordinate 6,949,381 downwards.
ACACATACAGAGAGAGACACACACACACACACATGCATACAGCCCCCGTACTTGTAGTTTATTTGATTCCCTGTCTAGGACAAATTAAATAAATTTGGCTAAAACACACACACCAAACAAAATTATGCGAGTTGCGAAACAAAATTTGAACTGCAAGCGGTTCTCTCTTTCTTTCTTCTTTCTCTTTCTCTATCTCTTTCAGAGCACTGCCAAAAGCTTCAAGCGCCTTATGCCAGTTAGGGTAAGCTGCAACAACAAAAACAACAACAACACTCACTACAACAACTGTTATCTTTAGACTGTAAAAGAGAAAAAACCGTTACATGTTTTTTTGCCTTAATTTCGTTAATAAATTTGAAATAAGGGTTGTCCCTGTCCCTGAGTGGGCGTCATCGCCGCCCACCCCTTAGCCGTTGCCAGGGGTTGCCAATGACCAGCACTCTGGCTGCATTAGCCGAATTTGTTTGCACCGCCGTCTGGCTCTCTGACTCACGATGCCCTTGACTTCAGCTGAAATGGGCAGCGAGGGTGGTGCACACCATCAGCACACGCATCAGCTCTAGCCAGTCAGTCACCACTTCCACTCTCTAGCATCTTTCTCTCTTTGCCGCGCAGAGTTCAATGGCACTGCGAGCTGCGCATGAAAATCAAATGCATTTCTTTTTTTGAAACAGTCAAGCTCTACCCGAAGGGTGTCTCCCTTCATCTACATAAATATGAGCAAAGTTTGCATCGACTGTGTGTGTGTGCCACGCTCTTTAAATTGTTTTGGCAATGGGAGTTGGTAATGAATTCCAGTTGACAGTTTCTACACCCAGGGGAGCAATGAGTGGACGATGACAGCCCAGCGGACAGGATTATATCTCTAAAGCCCATTCTGAAAATTATCTCTGATCTGCCTAGCATTTGATTATGTTTCACATTCATGCAAATAAGTAATTGCAACTGAATTGGCCACATTAAAAGCCCCAATCAGAGCTACTATTCAAGTTTCATTAGCAGGGTTTGAATTTGTTTTCGGTATCTGAATGTTGTTATAAATTTATTCATTCAATTCTATGTGTAATGGCTAATGGATGGGCTACATCATCAGAGATCGTATCTCTTAGTTATACAATTATATATGTTTTATGTATTATATTTATGTTAACAAAAACTAAAGTAGTTTCAGTGTTAATACTTTTATATTATATTTTTATAAATGTTTCTTCAACATAGATTTAATATAATGTATTTAGAAACCACTGTATATATGTGTTCTATAATCTATAATTTAGTACATAATATTCATACTACAAAGAAGTATTTAGATTACATAAATCGCAGTCTGTGCGCAGCCCGCATATCAACTGATTAAATATGACAGTTTAGGAGAAACTCTCTGGTGCTATGCGCCCTTACACTCGATTGGCTTTAAGCTGTAAAGTGAATATTTAAGTGCACTTAGCCAGGAATGAGACCCCACGATGGTATCCAGTCTCGGCTAGCCACAGTTCACTTAGCCAATAAGCGCATTCTCTCGCTCCCAGCCAAACCTGTGAGTAAAGAGATAAAGGAAAGCATTTAGAAAGCGAAATGGAAACCAAACAACGAAATTGCGACGATAACATTGCAGGACGATAGCGACAGCGACAGCGACAACTGGCGTCTCCAATTACTAAAAAGTCCTTTGATGGCGCAGCCAAAACCAAGATACGAGCGGCGAGCAGCGAGTCGAGGGTCGTCGAGCAGCCTTTCAAATAGAATTGACGTGACTCACCGGCTATGGCAGGACGAAAAACACCAAAACAAGGCTAAAAGTGTGAGACGAAAAAAGGTGCAGGACATGCACACGCACACGCACACAAGCACCCAAAGAGAGACGGTCAATTTGAAAAAAAGTGAGCTACATAGCACTCATAAAGCTGGCTGAGAATGTGCAGCGAGGCGTGTCGATGCAGGCGGAGCTGCTGCTAATGGTGGTGTTGGTGGTGGTGGGTGCTGGCGATGCCACATTGGGAAGCCGCAAAGTGTGCGGTCGCATGTGTCGCCTGGCAGGTGGTTGCTGGCCCAAAAGGGTCAGCGTCTGTTATGTAGGGTAGCTGCGCCTGGAAAATGCATTTCCAACATGTGACACTGCCAGTGTGTCGTGTCCTGATCGACATCTCGCGCTCGATAATGACACATGACAATTTGGGATACATGTATTTTGTTATTGAAATGGGCGCAGGGTAACATCGAACGGCGCCTGCTTACGTAATTGGTTCAATAAACCTTTTGCTGGGCGACCAGGCTCTGCATAGTTGTAACAGTTGTTTGACGTTGCCATGGAATTGCAAATAAAAATGGCACACAGGTCGTTAGTTCGCCAAAAGGCAGCCAACACGCTCTCTCTCTCTCTCTCTCTCTATCTCTCTTTCTCTGTCTATCTCTCTGTAGTCGCCCCCAATGCATGGTTTTGTTTGGTTCGATATTTTCAAAGCATGCTGACAGAACACTGTCCTACAAAGCTTAAGATGCATACTCACACAAAGATAATTATTTATGCTTGCAGTTCTACAGTCTGCTGGAGCAGAATGCTGTTGCCAACTCGACGCTTTCGCTGCGCGCCTGCACCATCTTTGTGCCCACTAACGAAGCCTTCCAGCGCCACAAGGGTCCCACCCATGTCCTCTATCACATCAGTGAGTACTAGCGTGCCGTGTGATTCATGTGAATTATTTAATTAAAATGTATTTTTTGCCACGTTTAGCCACGGCTGCGTTCAGTAAAGATCAATTGGAAAAGACCGTGTCATCGGACATGGACGGCAATCCACCGCTCTACATAACAAAGAGCCGCAATGGTGACATCTATGTGAACAATGCCCGCATCATACCCTCGCTGAGTGTCGAGCTGACAAACCGCGTGGGCAAGCGACAGGTCAGTGACCAATCTTTCGATTGCATATTTATACAATGGATATAACAATATATAGCAAATTTAACATTCTGATTAATATATTGCGCAGGTCATGCATATTATTGACGAAGTCCTCGAACCGCTCACTGCTCTGCCAACTGCCAAGACAGAAATTAATAATCTCGATGCCCTGCAATTTATACAAAAGGTCGATCAGCTGTCTGTCGGCGATAACAAACTGCGCACCTATCGCTCCCAGGTGACGCTCATGAAGAAGGAATTAGTCTATATGGCGCCGGGCATGCACACCTTCCTGTTGCCCGTCGATGAGGGTTTCAAGGTACGTTTACACATCAGACAATATATTTGCTTGCTCACATAGTTATCTCATCATTTGTATTATTTTCTCATGTAGGTTACGACCCGCAGCAGTTTGGTTGATGGCAAGGTCATCGACGGTCATGTTATACCGAACACTGTCATTTTTACTGCCGCCTCGCAACATGACGAGCCCAAGACTTCCGCTGCCTTTGAGGATCAACTGAAGGTCACAGTGAGCTTCTTTAAGCAAAAGGATGGCAAAAGTAAGATAAATAAATGCAGAAGAAGCTCTTATCCTTCATTCACTTCATTCTCTTGCAGTGTACGTCAAGTCCAATACAATCGTCGGCGATGCCAAGCATCCGGAGGGCGTGGTCCTGTCTGAGATTCTCAAGGCCAATATACCCGTGAAAAACGGTGTCATCCATTTGATTCGTCGCCCGCTTATGATCATCGATACGACCGTCACACAGTTTCTACAGGTAGGTGGGCGTAGCACCCAGTCGTAAATATGAAAACAGAGATACGTACACCCACACAGATAGTAATAAATAGACAGTGGCCATGACTGGCGATAAGGCTTGGCATTTTGATTGGCTCATCACTCAGCTCTGGGTGGCTGCATATGCCAGCTGCCTCAGCAAACGCTTAAGCACAAAAACACATACATTTATACAATGCAAACACACACATACACATACATATACGCTACCTTGCATTTAGCTGAGCTGCGCTCTTGAGGAACAAGTGGCATGCGTCTGCTTGAGAGCCTCAGACTTCCAGCGTTCTGCTATATGCAAAGTCTAAACAAAAGTATCAAATAGCAACGTAAACTTGACATTAACAGTAGACACGCATACACATACACATACACATACACATACACATCCACATAGATATACAGAAACGTATGTATATAAAAGATAAGGCAACGCTTGATCTCAAAAACTCAATAGCTACAGCTGCCAAAACGAAAGCCCAAAGTCTGATTTTACATAGAACTGAATTGCTAAGACCTTTTTCTGAGATCTAGAGATTAGTGTAAAGTTTATTGTCGTCAAATCGCGGAACAGATTTTGCACGTAACATTATTTGGTTCGGTTTCATGTAAAATCAATAGCAAAATTTTATTTTAAAATAATTTTTAAAATACAAATTTTATTTTAAAAAAATTTTGGGTGTGATGTAAGTTATGTAAGTAATCAATCAACCAAAAAAAAAAAAAAAAACAAGAAAAAGCAATGTATTTAATGAAAATTAACCAAATTTTTATCTTCTATGTTCCAAAATCATGAAATCCAAATCATGAGCTGCAATTTCCAAGGCGCTGATTGGCACAATTATCAAAATTGTTTTCATTTCAAATGCTTTGATTTCAAACTGCAGCTCCAAATGCCCCAAAATTTGGTTATGTGACAGTTACAAGCAAATTGCTGAAATTAGATAAACAAAATTGGGAAAATAAGAATTTATTGGCACACGGGAAATTATAAAAGCTTTGCTTGAACTTGCACAAATCAAAAAGAAAAAAAAAAGAAAATGTTCTCATGAAAACCTTCATTCACAGTTCCTGCATATGTATATCTCGATCAAGTGCATTGGTGAACCACGCCTTGTCCTTGTTCAGTGTCTTTAAATGGCTTTAGCATTCCTTCATACATAGCTTTTCATATATACTATATATATATATAATCGTATATCAGCTCTCAGCTCGCCCGATATTTCGCTCAGTCGGCATGCTTTGAACGTAATCTTAGGTTAAGTTTCTCTAGATGTAGACGCATCTCGTTCATGGGAGATTGCTGACATAATCCGATATACATAATACATTATATACATTGTTGTGCATTCGAAATCAAGTCAATATCGGCTCATCTTACCGTTTATTTTCATTTTTTTAACATTTCTAACTGTTTGTTTAGCGTTTTGTTGTAACACGCACATCCATCATATTCGCTTTACTGACCGACTGATCTATATTCTGTTTCTCGTACATGCAAATCCCATATCGCTCACTAATTGAAATCCGAATATTCCGCAGTCGTTCAAGGTAAACAATTCTCATTGCAGTTAGCTATAAGATAAATATATATATATTTATGGCATGCATTATGCTTTGCTCTAATGCCATTACGTTTACTCTAAAGTTGAGTTAGTAATTCAATTCTTATTTGTTTATAATTTCATTTGATTGTACGGGAGCACCTTATCTCAGCATGTTTTCAAATGCAAGAAGCATACGATTTTGTGTTCTTTGTTGGTATTTCAAGTAAATAATAAAAGCAGACAGAGTTCAATATTATTTTCAATTTAATTAGGCATGTGTTTTACAGTATGATTACAACTGCTTACTAAAATAAGTAAATCTATCTTTGACAAATCGATGATTAAATACCCGTTGCTCGTATTTGGCTTAGAAATACGACCCATAGCCAAATAATAAGTAATTTGATTCAATTTGTCTGTTCAGATGTTCAGAATATAGAAGTTGAAAAAGAAAAACTTTTCATAATCAAAGTAACTCTTGGATCCATATAGAGTTAAAGATAAAGTAATTTCGCTGTTAATTGAGATGTTTTGAAATATAACAAATATTCTACATTATATAATAACTTTTTGATTCAGTTATATATTTCTTCTTATGGCAAATCGACTCATCTCGAAATCAAAATAGCTGATCTAAGCTAGTTTTATAGTAGCCTTGAAAGTGTAAACAGACTTGCCAGTCAATGCTTGTCGAGAATAATAATACTTTATGGGTTCGGCGACATTTCAATCTCTGCATAACAAATTTCGGGACAATCGCTATAGACTCCCTTTGTGATTGCATGCTAAGCAAATTTACTATGCAAATTAGAAGTGCGCTTTTAGTTATTGTCTTTTTATTTCATTATGATTTAAGGAACGTTTACTTTACTATGCTTGCCAAATAGAAAACTCAATCTACCTATTAACTCAACTCCGCAAAAGGAAACAAAGTAAATAAATTCTATTTCCCTAATACTCTATTTCAAACAACTTTTCCAACTCGGTGGCGGAACTTCCACACTGCGCGGAACCTGAAAAATATTCGTTAACGTATACCAACACACACACCCACACAATATTTATGACATTTGTTCAATTTTTAACATTGAATACGAATTTATAACGCTCTTTCTACTACTACGACTTCCAACCGTTGTACAACGATTGTACCGATTTAGTTTGTGAACGTAAGTAATTGTATAACACACTCAATTGAACCACAACATTCATCAACTTGCCCATGGACCTCACCCAGTAGCCACTAGCCACACACCACCAATCGCCGCCTGGTCACAAATTCCAATTTAAAAGTTTTATTTCTCATGCCTCACATGCCCAGCGAGTGTATTATCAAATCAAGAGCTGATCTCTAGACCTCTTGATTTGGCGCAAGCACACACAGAATCTCATCAGTTGCAATTGCTTAGATTATCACAGATTCTGGATGAACCTTAAATGAATGATTAATCTCATTCTTATATTATGTAAAGCTTAGGAGGACTTCTTTTCATTTCTAGCATATAAACATTATAAATGTTGTGAGCATATCAAATATATATAGTATTAGATGTTTGTACAATCCATTCGAAATATACACACACTGCTAACGCGCTCTAACCCCACTTCAGAGACATTTGTGTATAAATAAATAATCACATTTATTCCTGACCAATACATTTATATTTTAAAGGACAACGGGGAGAACGGAGCCTTGCGCAAATTCCTTGAGGTCATCATGGACGCTGGCGGCGGAATGCTGGATGGCATTAACAATCTGTCTGAAGTAACGATTTTGGCGCCCAGCAATGAAGCTTGGAACACTTCCTCCATTGACAATATTGTTAGGTAAGTTGATTGATTGTCCAGATGAGCTTAAATCTAAACTAAAAGTGTTATTCACAGAGATCGCAAGAGGATGTCTGATATTATCAACATGCACATTATCAAGGAGCGCTTGAACATAGAAAAGATCAAAGAAAAGAATGCAAATATGGTAAGAATCTATTTAAACTGATAGTCAAACTCACATTCTAAGCTGATATCCTTGCTTCTAGATCGCTCAGGTTCCCACCGTGAATAATAGAACGTTCCTGTACTTTAACATTAATGGCGAAGGCGCTGATGCTAAGATCACCGTTGAAGGTGGCGGCGTTAATGCTACCGTGCTGCAAGCCGATGTTGCGCAAACCAACGGCTATGTGCACATCATTGATCATGTGTTGGGCGTGCCCCATACCACAGTGCTGGGCAAGCTGGAAACCGACCCTATGATGAAGTAACGTCTCCTTGTTGTTAATTGTTTACCTCTGTTGCTAATACTGTTGTGCTTACAGAGATACCTACCAAATGGGCCACTTCTCGAACTTCAATGATCAGCTAAATAATACCCAGCGCCGATACACGTTCTTTGTGCCCCGCGATAAGGGCTGGCAGAAGACTGAACTGGACTATCCCTCGGCACACAAGAAGCTCTTCATGCGTGACTTTGCCTATCATGTAAACTGATGTTGAAATTCGTAATATACACATCTTACAATTTTCTTATTCTCCCTCTCCAGTCGAAATACATTTTGGAACGTCATCTGGTCATTGCGGATCATGTGTTTACCATGAAAGATTTGGCACAAATGTCTCTTACTACCGACAATGTGGTGTTGCCCACATTCCGCGATTCACTCAAAATGAAGGTCACTGAAGAGGCTGGACGTAAGTTTTATTTAGATGTAACCACCTAGGGCACCCATTTCAATTCGATTCTATTGGTACCATAATCTGTACTAACTTATGTTGTTTCTCTTCGACTTTAACCAAAATCTCATGCTTTGTATTTAACCAACTCCAAATCAATATATGTAAAAGATCTACATGATGAGTATGCTAGTCACGAATGGACTGGTGAGTGTTGCAGTTTGTCAACCAATCGCACTAGCCACCCACCACAGCCATCAAAAGTGGCCCCATTCCAAGCATAACATAACTCTCACCGTATGCTCCATAGCATATCCCTTTAGACTTTTGCTCCAAATGTAAAAAGAATATGCTTAACATTATTCATAATCTAATTGCAGGGTATGTGATTACGTGGAATTACAAGAAGATAAATGTTTATCGGCCGGATGTTGAGTGCACCAATGGCATCATACATGTCATCGACTATCCGTTACTGGAGGAGAAAGACGTTGTTGTTAGCGGAGGTAGCTATTTGCCAGAATCAAGCATTTGCATCATGTTGGCCAACCTCATAATGATAACAGTAGCAAAGTTCTTGAACTAAACAAAATCGCATTATTCATAATGTATAAAAATTGAAACAATATCGAAAAATGCAATTCAACAAAAACAATACACAGTCGTAAACAAAACAATTCAGCAACAAACAAACAGCAACAACAACAAGAACAGCAACAAGACAATTCGAAAACTAAAACGATACCAAACTAATATAAAAATATTGCATATGTTTAGCACATGTTGTTATACTTGCGTGCATATATAAATATATTTATATAAATATATACCTACCTACATACATACATACATGCATATATAAATATGATGAACTGTATTATATGTGTCACAAGGAACACAAACTCACAGCATATAAAAAGGCACGCTCACTAGCCACATCCTCCATATCCATGCGAAACACACACACAATGAATCTTCACCGGATTGGCTTTAAAGTTTGGCAGAGCGTTATATGAAAACAATTTGATGTACATTTTAAGAATTGAACTCGATAACATCCCTACCAAGGCCTTATGTATTATATGAAATATACAACTATTCTTAATTAACTTTTATGCCTATGTTCGACATACAAATACATATATATCTGATTATGATTTAAGTTCAGTTTAAAATATCTCCTTGCTCGCTAAGTTATAAGTCTTATTTCGTTTATGTTTGATTTTAAGTGTACATTTTATTGTCAGTTTATGTTTTAGTTAATGTCTAATTTATGATTTCAAATATGAGTTAACCTATGTAAGTAAAATGCGAATCTCATTGTACATGTCAAAGCGAAAGCAAAAGACGCATAACACATTTTCACAATAGACACACACAACACCACATAAATAAAACATTTATAACATGTAACAGAACGAAAAATCATGGCAACCTTTTTAAACAATGTGAAATTTTATAATAAACCTAAAAGAAACTTTTAATTTAATTGAATTATGATAAAACAAAGAACAAGATTTTAAATTTTAAGCAAGCATCCATGTCTATCTAGGTTAAATTGTATGCCTAAAATATAGTATATATTAGAAGCTGAGAGATACCATACCATAGAGTAGTAGCCATCCTGCACTTATGTATCTAGTTGTTAGTCCTGCTATGCATGTGCCCCCAGACACTCGCGCGCACACCCACCACACACACACATACACACACAAATACACAATGCCAATTGCAATCGAAGTTAGCAACTTAAAAAATTGCCTGTAAACTTTGAAATATATACTCGTATGTATTTAACTGAGTGTAGCTTATAATGAATGCATTGCGCATAACACCGACACACAGAGATACACATGCATACATGCATACATACACACATTGACATTGAACACGAAACGTGCACATGACATTCTAAAAAAGGATTTTGATACAACATTTTAACATAGTTGCTTGCGCATAAGAGTTGCAAAGGATGTCTGGACTAGCCCATAGCAATATGGCCAGCCTCTGCAGTTGCAGTTGCATTTCCCCCCCAATTTGTATGTAACTGATATGTTAAAATTAAACCTAGCTATAGTCTGTCATGGGGCAGTAATCAAATGAAACTAAAAAATCAATTGTACTAAGAAAGTTCGAGCGCTAACTATAAAAACTCTCTTTCCTCTTTTTCTCTATCTCTCTCCCCAATGATGCTACATGTAACAATATAGGTTAGATATTGTATAACTAGCCTCTCTCTCTCTCTCTCTGTCTGTGTGTGTGGGCGGTCAGATCGAAGAGTGCGCAACAAGTGAATTATAATAATGAAAATGATAATGATAATAATATTCTGTGTTAACCACGTCAACAAATACAGTAAACTATCAGCCTAAACGTACACACCAAAACGTCAACCTACCAACAAGACAAGCCCCAATACATCCATATTATATAAAATATAAATAATTAACTGTAGTCAAATAGTGGCTAATCCCTCCATATCGAGATTGATCCTCCAGACCCTCCTTCATATTATCTTTAGTAGGCATCGTTGCTTGTTTTGCAAAACAGTTTAGTTCGAAAGTTTAGCTAAAGAAAATGATGAAGAAAAACTAAAAAAACTAAATGAAAAGAATACGCTAAATCTAATTGTACACGTAAAAGCTTTAATGTTTGGTCGGAATATGGAAGAGGGATTTGTATGTCGTAGTCAGTAGTTACACGTTAAGCGGCGGGCCCAGACTCTGATTGATGATGGATGATTCAAATATAGAGAGTAGGTTGCCTAGCGTGTAACTAGTGCCTTACTAAAGATAAACGCATTACCTTAACCTTTATACAAATTTACTCATCATAAAATATAAACAAAAACACAAAGAAAAGAAGAAAAAACCGCAGCCAATGGAAAATGCTAAAGGCAAACGTTTATCGCTAGCGAATCAAGTCAACTCAAGTTCTTCTGTCGCGCGTATATTGCGTCTAACATTTAATTACAATGCAAATAATGTATTTCAATAAAAGTGTAACAGATTATATATTTACATACATAAATACATTCATAAATATATAAATATGTAGCATTTCTGCTTATAAATGTACACAATTCAAAGATATAATATTAATGAAGCCACATGCTATTTACACCAAATACGAATTACCAAATGCATATATTTTCAAAAATTCAATTAAATATCGCGAAAACTTAAAACGAACATGTAGATTGGAAAAGTCCAGTATATATATATATACATATATATATATATATATATATATATATATATATATATATATATATATATATATATAAATCAAATATAATTATCTCTCCAAATACATATGTATACAAATAATTGAGTTTTCGATACAATAACAATATATTTATGCCTATACATATACATACCAAGCTTAACTACGGTAAACAGCAGTGCAAACAAATATTTATCCACTTTATTTTATGACAAACGCTTTTTACAAAAAAACTCAAAATGAAAATAGAAAAGAAAACAGAACAAAACATCATAAATTATGCATTCGTGAATAATAACAAACACTAACTTTGTCTAGCATTAGTAAATGAATAATAAATAAATGTATTACAAAACTAATTGTCAACAAACAACAAGCTTGAGCAAATAAATCTTCTAAAATATATATAGAAATGGAACATTTTATATAATGCGGAGTGGGTGGGAAATATTTTTTAAAATCAGCATTTAACAGTTTAGAGCACTTGAGTGCGCGCGCAGTCAGAGTTGCTGTGTGTGACACATATCGATAGGTAATGTCGTGCACATCAATGTTTTCAGCGTGAACGCACCATGTTGATAAGCAACCAGTGTTGGTTAACATACAAAAAAACTCGAGCGAGAACAGAATTAAACGAGATAAATTCTCTCTTTCAATATAGCGAGAACAAAAATAAGCAAAAACTGCAATACTAAAGAAATGTGCAATATGCAAGCCTAAATTGGAATACAAAATCCAATTTTAATTAATTAAAATAACAGTTAAGCAAGTGCAATCCGCACATGAGTGCGTACAAGTGCAATTCAGTTTGAAACAAACATTTTATATTTGGATTAACTAAGCGGGAACAGTCAACTGACCGCAATCATGAAGAAGCGTAATTCACGCTGCAATTCGGATACACAGAAGATAGAGAATGATGGCAACGACTTAAGCCTGTTGCAGCGACGCCTCCAAACGGCCCACACGGGCTTCGAGGAGGCCCGTCGCGCATATGAGGACGGCACCAGCGAGGTAAGCGGAAGCGCTAACGGGCCTAAGCGTGTAAGAGAGCTGCGTACGTGACCCGACCAGGTCCACAAATGGCGTAATATAAACAAAATCCATGTGCATAAGATCAAGGCTCAATAAACTTATGACAGCTCCTTTGCGCCGGAAACTCCAAAAAAGTCAAAGCCAACTTTTTCAGTTCCCATCAAATGTTTTGCTCACTTACAAAATGCTCTCTTTTTGTCTTGACATTTGAGTTTTTTATGACTCCATAAAGAAAAGTTTTTAGCAATATGGAAACTTTAAGCTTTATATATTTTCTTATTTATTTCAACTACTGCTTTAGGCTTATACATAATTAAAATAATTCGATGCCTAGCAGCTTCCATTGTATTTATATTGTATTATCATGTGTATGCTCACGTACTAGTGTGTGTGTGTGTGTGCGCGTGTGTGTGTGTGTGTGGGTGTGGGTGTGCCCTGTTACCTAATCCAATCATTTAATCGTGTCCCATTGCTTCATACAGGTGCGTCGTCTGCTCAGCCAAGAGTGCAGCCTCATCTATGAGTGCAAAATGTGCCGCAATATGTTTCGCAGCTTGGCCAATTTCATTAGCCATAAACGCGTCTTCTGCTGCATCAGTGCTCGTTTAACGAGCCATAATACCGGACACACAGTGAGTTAGCCGTAAAGCCAGTGTCCAATTCATGACTCCAATTGGTTTGCCTTTGCATATTACTAAATGACTTTGTTTGCAGGATCAAAACTCGACCACGATAATTCAGGCTTCAGCCTCTCAGGATATTGACGACATGCTTCGCAGTCGCAGCACAGGCTGTTCACCAGTACCGCGTGAGGTTCGTCCTATACGCGGCAGCATGCGCGATATAAGCGGCGTCATTGAACGCTTGCGTCGCGAGAAAGCGCCAACGGCTGCTGTGAAGCAGCTGCTGCCAGTGCTGCAGCTGGAGTCGGTGCCCACATCCAGTCAGGCGGTCTACCAGACAATAAAGATTGAACAGGATGATAGCATTAAGACGGAACTCAACGAAGTACACCATATGCTCAATCCTGAAGAAACTATTGTGGGACCCGATGGCAAAGCCTTGAACACTCATCAATACGAACGACCGAGCGGCAGCGATTCGGCAGAAACTCCAGAGCAGTCGGTCAGCGATGAAGCTGAAACAAACATCTTCTGTGAAATATGTAAAATACCGAAAGATTATATTCCAAACTAGTAGGCTGTGCACTTACTCCATTTTTCCTTTTCCTTTCTTTCCTGTCGCAGGCAATTTGACTTTTCAGACGCAAAAGACACTGGAGCTGCACATACAGAAGCATCATTCATCATCTGCGTTTGTGTTTCAGTGTCCTGCTTGCTCGCTGACCTTCCTGCAGGCAGCAGCTGTCATACGTCACCTATCCAAGGATCACAAGTGTGTATGCTAGATGCACATTCTGAACTATGGCTAAACTATCATTTCGTATTCACAGAAAACCAACTCGACGTATACGCATGATGCGTAACACGATCCTGAAGCGCCGTAAGCAACAGGGCGATATTCAGCCAAAGGGACCAAGCCGTGAGCTTAAGCGTTTGCAGCTCTCTGACGATGTTGTTGGCCACGTGCCTGAACGTACAGATGCCAACGGCGAGCAGCGCAAGATCATGTCTTTATGCATTTACTGCGAGAAGTCGTTTGAGCGTCGTGCTGCGCTCTCCACGCATCTGCTCAATTGTCGCGCCAAGCAAGAAGCGTTGGCCAAGCCAGCACCAGCCGTTAAGAAGTTCAAATCAAACTCAAATGCAGGCAGTGTATCCAATCTAGATATGCTCGACGAGAGTCCCAGTTCTGTTTCAATGGATATGCAGAGCATTGACCCAGCTACGCTGAATGAAATGTTTGCCGGCCTAGCCGAGCAGAATGAGAACTATGTACCGGAGCTGCAGACCGTGTCGTTGGACAAGCTGCAGCTACAGCATGAGAGCGATTTAACCAGCGATGAGGCATCGAACAGCGAAGACGAACAGGATGACCAGGAGGAACGGGAACTGGACGAGCAGACCACAATTGATGAAACAAAGCCCAAAATAAAGAAGAAACGCAATGTGCCCATTGAGAAGCAGCTGCGCTGCCGCTGCAAGATCTGCAATAAGCCATTCAATGCGATTGGCAACTTGCGGCGTCACATATCCATGTTTCACTATCGGGCACGTCGGTTCGGCTGCACCATATGCGACTATCGCGCCTTTCGTCGTTACGACATAGTCAACCACTTGGGTTTCACACACAAAATTGAGGGAGATCGTGAGAAGCTGACCGAGCAGTATGTGTCCACGCATGAGTGCGAGTATTCGCGCGACGATGTCGATGGAGACATTGTGCTGTTGGATAAGGAGGAGTCAGCCGAAACGGAGGTGGCTGCTGAACCAAAGCCAGCGCCGAAAACCTATGAGAGGCGCTTAAAGCGTATCAAAACTGTTACCGAGGCACCGCCGGAGTTGGCACCCAGTTCACCTATTGCCCCAGTCGTTCTCCCTGGCATTGTCATCAAGGAAGAGCCAGAGGATGAGCAATTCCAGCAGCCTGTGCCCAGCAAAAAGCGGCGCAATACGCGCACGCACATTTCACCGGACAGTGGTGAGCGCGGTGCTGAGAAACGACCCATACGCAAACGCGTCAAGGCCGTCAACAAAGATTTTGTCTATGATCTTGTTAGCTTCAAGCCAGATCTGTCTGGTGCACTGACTCCTGTTGAGTCTATGCGAGCTAAGCTGCGTCGCCAGCCAGGCCAGACTGTGGCATACGAGGAGTCGAAGCCTAAGCAGTGGGAGCCTTACATAACCGAGGACAAGAAGTCTCTGGTGCGGGGCATTACTCGTCGCATTATGCTAAAGCTTGTCAGCGAAGGCCGCGCTGTCTCTGCAACACTTCCGGAGCTGCCCGCCGAGCGACCGCAAATCCGCCCGCGTCTCATTTCCTATACGCGTAGTGATTGCAGCCAACAGAATGTGGTGGACACCACTCCAGTCAGCAACGTAGGCGAGAGTTTTATTGAGAAAATTGCCAAGCGCACGGCAGCTGCGGGCAAGGATGCGACCATAAGCAATTTATGGAATAAAGTAAATAATGTCATTGCTCAGCAACAGCATCCGGACGCAGCGGAAGTGCCTACTGCAAATCAGGAAGTCGATGCATTCGCCATTGCTGCAGTTGAAGCTGCAGCTGCTCCGGTGCCCGAGTCACAAATGACGTTAGATGCCTTGCAGAAGACACCCAATGGTAAGCACGGCATTAGTACTGTGCTTCAGCTAACGCCTCCCTCGCCGCCGCGCAAAGGCAACGGCGTGAACCATACCCTGAATACATCCGCCAACTCAGATGCGGGATTGCCTGCTTCCCCCTTGCCAGCTACCGTTGTGGAGTGCCTCAGCAGTATGGAGTCCCCAATGACGGCGGGTACATCCGCAAAGTTTCCGGCGTTACCAAAACCCCCATCCGTGCTGCAGGCGTCTGCCAACGGAACAATCCAATTCACATTGGACAGCCTGCTGCGTGCTGCACTGCAGAACTAATCCAAACAAATATTGGACTGGATTGGATTGTATTGGTCGAACATTCTGCGTCATAGTTTGTTATTAGCTCTTTACGCTAGCTGTTAACTTGACCTCTCATTTAATGTTTAATGTAG
Source organism: Drosophila leonis (assembly GCA_035045365.1). Classification (NCBI taxonomy): domain Eukaryota; kingdom Metazoa; phylum Arthropoda; class Insecta; order Diptera; family Drosophilidae; genus Drosophila; species Drosophila leonis. Next base: position 6,933,552 of record JAWNPC010000338.1, on the reverse strand, counting down.
CATATAATGTTCTGCACTGGTGTCCTTAACATATTGTGTACTCCACGTTTTTCGAATCTGTGCGTTCCCATATCCATTTTATATTAATGTGATGAAAACTTGAGTATTACACGACTTCAAAGCCCAAATGAAAAACCGCAAAACTAAAAACAAATGAAAACCCATTAGCATAATTTTTTGTTTTTTTTTTTGGCAATTAGCTAATATTAGACGCTTTGACTCGAGAAGTAAACGCCGCATTTTTAACATGTTTTTAGTGAAAATTTGTACTCGTATATCTAGTTGCTAGTGCGAATAGTACGTAGCCGCTGCTGGCAATGTCTTGTGTTCGTAAGCCTGTTTAGCTAGCAGGATTCCCTCCCCCTACTAGCCTGCGTGTCACGGCAAAGGAAATCGTACAAGCAATTATTGTATATAAAAGTTTGTATAACATTATTGCATGCAAGTGGCAAACTTGTTGTTCATTGTCTATTAGTATATCAATGTTGTACAAGATAGAGCCTTAAATCAAATCACCAAATGATAATAATAAAATTTATTTTAATCACCAACAATGAGCGCAACAAATTTCATACAAATGCGCTCAACTTGCGCCTGAATTGTGTTTACCTTGACAAATGCTTGTCGCCCAATTGATAAAGTATATATATATAATATATATATGTATATGGATCATATATGTATGTGTGGCTGTGTGGCTCACATTACTGTTCAAGCGATTCCAGAGCAGTCTGTTGGGGCTGTGGCTGCTGAGCCAATGCTCAACAATGGAAACGGTGTCACGGTCAGGAGTGTGAGCGGGCTTTAAAGGGCGTAAACCGATAGCCGTGACATACACTTTAAACTGGTGTGTATGTGTGAGTGGGTGAGTGTATGTGTGTGAGTCTAAAACACACAAGAGAAAGATGAAGCGCGACTCTGTGAGCGCAGCTGTGTGTAATTGGAAGCCGAAAGTGAAAACGCCCAGGCCTTGAAAGCGGCTGCAGGCCACGAAGCGGGCGACACATTTTCCACAAGAAATGAACCTAAAATTGATTTATTATTGCAGCGGTGCACGCCTCTCGGGAAACAACTGCGCACCACACAGCACAGGGCATGGCCCACAGCTCAAGCTCAAGCACAGCAGCGGCGCAAACGGCAAACGGAAAACAGCTGCAGCTTCGAGTTAATGCCACTCACAAGGACATTCGAATCCAATGTGCACAGCTTGTATCGCCGCTAACGAGGTGCCAGCATTTAGATTAAGCATCTAATGCAGAAGCACCAACCAGTCCCCAGTCCCCAGTCCCCAGCCACGCCCAACCACCACCCAACGCAAAGGACCCTTTCAGCCAGCGTGTTTGATTTGCTTACTGCTTAAGTGCTTCAAGGCTGCATTTGGATGCAAAAGCACGAACCAGCATCAGTATTGTCCGTCTGTTTGTCTGGCCTAAGTCTAAGGAATCATCAGCTGACAAATGATAATAACAAAGCTCTGGTTATAAACTAAGCCCCACTACGAGTTGAGTGGTTGCAGGTGCTCCACTGCTTGTTGATTGACAGAGCTGCCTGTGGGAGTCCATAAATGCGCTGTTTCCCCTGGCCCTGTTTGGCCACCTCCCTGGCTTGACTGCATTGTAGTGCCCGTGTGCGCCGTGCAGCTGCTGCCACTGCCAGCGTGTGTACATAATTCAATAGGTGCACCAATCAGGGGAGCACTGCTGTTCACTAAGAGGCTTACGGTCAATAGATACATAGGTAGCCATAGCAAACACTAATGCGATTTTATTGCGCAGCGCTTTGCCAACTGCAGAGACTCTGTTGCTCTGCTGCTCTCCTGCGCTCCTGCTCTCCTGCTCTATTGCTCTATTGCTCTACTGCTCTGTTGCTATGCTGCTCTGCTGCTCTGCTGCTATGCTATGCTGCTCTGCTGTTTATTTTGTAATTTTGTTACGACGCACAAATGCAATCTTCGTTGGTAAAATGTGTGTTCTCTCTCACGGTTAATTTTCACTGTCCTTGAATCGGGTTGCAAAGAGCACGTCAGTCAAGCAAAATTAATTTCCGCTAAATGAGGACCTACAATTAGCGTTCCAATAATGCACCTGGAGCCAGGTAGAGCAGTCCACAGTATCTGGTCACTGTGCACATATCGCATAGCCACAAACAGGAAACTCTTTGATTCTGTTTGGCTCGTGTAATTTCATCTAGCACAAACTAATTACCTCTTTGTGCCTCTAGCTACACGAGAGCGCATGTGTGTGCTGGACTACATGAGTGCTGCCAAGATGATTTTCAGTAAAGGAAGCCTGACCTTGAAATGTGCATAATATGAATGTGCACTGGGCCTCTATCGAAGTGGTTAACTCGATTGGTTCATATAATTGATAGGTCTGTTAGTAAATGATGTTTACATGTGAAACTTAAAGATTCACATATCAAGTTTCAATTGCTTTACTTGCAACTTTATACGGACAGACGGACGGACAGAAGGACGAACTTTCAAATCGTGAACGAGTATGAAAAGTAAGAATATATAAGTAAGAAATCCCTGGTCGGGACGTCCCGACTAAGTGACACTCTTAAGCCTTCTTTTATTCATACAGGACAAACAACAGATGAGCACACACATACACACGCACACTTCTGCACACGTTTTGCTTACTGCGCAGTTTTCGCAGTAGCTGCGCCTGGGCTGCATTTTGGGCTTTGCTATGAGAACTTAAACTTACCTGTTGAATAACTTTTGTTCTAAATGCACTTTCCTAATGAGATTTTCAGGGCGATATACGTACAGCTAAATGTACAAATTGTACAAAGCACAAAATTGAAATTCTTTGAAATAAGCTTTCTCAAATTTGTGGGAAGGGGCGAAAATCGAAAATCGAAAATCCGAAATATACAAATTAATATATTAGTTAATTTAAAATATCTCATTCTTAAACTACGCTAAAAGACGAAATTAAAATTTTAATTTCTATCGATAATTGGGAAATCAGATGAGTTATTGAAAGAATTATAAACTCGTACTGCGTATGGTATACAGGAATATATATTTAAGGTCTCGACATTTGGAGGTTCACAGAATCGTTAAGTTAATACAGACAGACTGACAGACTGATAAACGGACATATCTAGTTCGACTCATCATATACTTCATGAGGTCTGCCACGCATCTTTCTGTGTGTTATATGCATTTGCACAAAACTATCATATCCTGAATGTCCATTTACAATGTGTTCAAGAAGTATATTTGAAGTTGAATTTCCTAGGGAAGCTGGCCATAAAATAACAAAAGGCTACGCCAATATAAACTTTAATATTCACTCTTCAATTCGCATTCAATATTTGATTTCTTACCTTTTAAACTGTGTAAAATATGGATTTGCACGATTTAAATTGTACGCAGATGGGCGTGGCCAAAGAAGTAGGCCAACTTTGTTGACAATCAATATTCAAGAAACCGAAATTCAATTCACAATTTCCGGCCAACGAACCTAAAGGGGTCATCATATTTTTGTAGCCAGTCAAACGAAATACAAGGCAAACAGAAATTCAAGCCACTTGAAACAGAACGATGTGCGGGTGCAAATATTGTATGTGCTGACAGCTCGGAAATAAACAGAAATGTTCAAAATGCTGCTGCTGCTGTTGCTGTTGCTGTTGCTGTTGCTGTTGCTGTTGCTGTTGCTGTTGCTGTTGCTGTTGCTGTTGCTGCTGGCATGTAACAGATTCAGCGATCGCAAATATTTGCTGCATACTTTCATAGACATTTTCTTTTCTTTTTTTTCTCTTTATTAAAAATTTCTTTATTTTATTAAAATGTTTTCTGGTACCTTAAGTGGCAATTTAATCTAGTTTTACATCATTTACTCTTCATATAGGGTATAAGTACATGGAAAGTGGGTAAATTATACCCTATGAAAGTATATGTAACAGGTATATAAACATATATATATATATATATATATATATATATATATATATATATATATATATATATATATATATATATATATATATATATATATATATATATAAATATGTATAAAATAAAATATAAAATATGTATATTAAAACATATAAAATATGTATATAGTATATATTGTATATGCCCAATCATTCGACCCTTGTTTTTATACATACATGAGAAACAATACATGCACACACACATGCACATTCATACTCACACATACATATGTACATTCACATGCACACGCTCTGCTTACTGCTTACTGCGCAGTTAACGCAGCGACTGCGCTTGGGCTGCATTTTGGGCATTACTATGGGAAATGAATTATTGAATAACTTTCTTCTAGATGGACTTCTTAATGATATTTTCAGAGCGTGATAATGACTTCCTGATGTGTGTATTATTAAAATGAGAAGTCAGCGTATAGTGGCTTTGTGAAAATGTATGTATCAGGGAAAATGGTGTGCCAGACCTCATAAAGTATATACATATATTCTTGATCAGAACGACGAGCTGAGTCGATATAAATGTGTCTGTGTCTGTCCGTCTGACCGTCTAACTGTAGGGTAAAGGTATTTTGTTTTTAAGTCCGACGTACCCAGCAACTTATAAATGTCTATCTTCTGTAGTATTCAAGTTTCGCTTAAGAAACCATAACATATTATCGACTTTGATCGATGAAAAGGTAATGGGATGAATTAGCGGAAGGCAAATCGTATTGCGTATGGTTTAATGGAATATGTATTGAAAATTTCAAGTTTCTAGCTTTTGTGCTTTACGAGATCGCTGCTTTCATACGGACAGACGGCCATGGCTAGAGCGACTCAGCTCGTCGTCGTATATATACTTATATATATATATATATATATAGTGCGCGTATTAGAAAAATCTTTACACTTTGGAATTCGAGGGTATACACGAGTACACGTTCCAAATTTCAAATGCCTAGCTTCAATAGCGTCGAAATGGTTTGCCTTCATACGGACACACGGAAAGCAAGACGGACATTGCACAAAAACCAATATACTCATTTTACTTTCATGAATGAGTATAATAACTGATGCAATAATTCGTTTACTTTTGATATGAATTGAGTTTCAATGTTTTTTGTCCAAAGTGACGCTGAGGGATATTTATGCAGGTTCACGTTGTAATGTTAAGCCCAACCAGGTAGCACTTAAAAGCAATGCTCAACTTACACATTTACTGCTGTTGACACTGATATCAACGCCCACCCGAAATGACAACTGGTCGGGTGTGTCGGCTATGGGCAAATATTACATTTGCAAATTTGCTGCTCTTGACACTGAGATTTCTCGTTAACCACACCTTGAACTACTCACACCTAGACAGGTCGACCACAAATTTGCTGCACTTGACATTCATATTCCTTACGCTTCTCTGGCGTCAAACATATCGCAACTCTTCTTAGTTTGCCGTGCAATGTTAGCTTAAAGTAGCTGTTAGGATGTTAGGATGTGATTGATGTGAACATGCAGTTTCATCTGTATGAGAAAATGCATAAGTGATTTAAAACTGGAATACAAAAATGATGACTAGAAAGAGTTGAAGTTATCATTGCGTTTACACAGTTGGCTAGCTGAACTACATAAGTAAGTTTTTTTGTTAAACAGTCGCATACAAAGCTCAGGCACGTCTTCCTCAGTCTCTTACACAAGCAAAAAACAAAAAGCGCATATAAAATTAAACATAAGAATTATAAAATACGTCTACCGTAACAATTAATCCATTGCTAATGGCGAACACATATAATATCCCACCTGCTTGCCAAACTATGTCTGTTGATACTATAGTAAACAAGCTTCCATTACAGTTCAATATACTCAAAATCAAATCACAAACCATTTATATTTATATATTATTATAAAAGAGTATATTGGTTTGTTGCAATGTCCGTCTGGTTGTCCGTTCATCTGTCCGTGTATGAAAGAAACCCATTGCGCCGCTATTGAAGCTAACGACTTGAAGTTTTGAATACTCCTTGATTCGTCTACTAGGGGTGTGGCTAATCAGGAAATACCATATCTGTTATAACAAAAAAATCTATTATTTACTGTTCTAGTGACTTGGAATATAGAATATATCCTCGCGTAGACAACCCAAGACCAGAAATATATGGTAGAATATCTACGCCCATTTCAGGCGTGGCAAAACGTATAAAACTGTACCATCCACAATTTCAGAGCTAGAACATCAAAACTTGGCATGTAAGTTACTGTTGATATCCTCTACATGTCGACTATAAAATTATATCTCCCACTAGGGGCGTGGCTAATTGAGAGTGATTTTATAGAGCTTTGTACAGGCTCAGTTTTATTTTGAACACTGTTGGTCCTAAAGAATTGAAATTTGGATTACATACTCGTGTAGAGAACTCGCGCATTAATATATATAGCTTGTATACCTACGCCCATTAGAGGCGTGGTAAATCACAAAATCTACATTTTCTAAAGCTTAAAAGCTAGAAACATAAAAATTCGATAATTGAGTTACTGTTGATGTCCTCCATTGATTTATAAAAACAATATTGACGCCCATTCGTGGGCGTGGCAAATTTAAAATAAGTTTCTTCTGGTAGCTTAGCCCCAAAACTATGTTTTGCAGTAAGAATTGGATAATATTTACAACCAAGTTTGTGTCATATCCTCGACAGATTTGCCTAGTCAAAACCGAATAACTCCATTTCATCAATTGGTTCGGATATGCTAAAAGTATATCTTCCCAAGATTGAAATGCTTTTTGGAAAATGTGGAGTAAATCATTATACCCTGAAGCCATTCCAAATGGGAAATCTGGATATAAAATTTTTGTAAAAATGTATGCAACAGGCAGAAGAAGGCAACGAGCTGAGTCGATCAGTCCACCTGTCCGTCCGTATGAAATACCTGTTCGTGAAATAGAAAAACTAAAAAATTTAAGTTTAATATAATTTTTTTTTCGATAAATTCATCACATTTCCTTATTATAGTATATCGATAGTTTAATTTGATTTTATATGCATCACTCAAATGCCACAAAAGCTGGAGACTAAAACCTCACCCTCTTTTTCTACCACTCAACTGTTGCTCTTCTGTTTATTTTATAATTTGGTTACGACGCACTAATGCAATCTTTAATTTTTCTGTCCTTGAATCGGGTTGCAAAGAGCACGTCAGTCAAGCAAAATTAATTTCCACTAAATGAGTAGCTATAATTAGCGTTCCAATAATGCACCTGGAGCCAGGTAGAGCAGTCCACAGTGGCCAGATGTGCACATATTGCATAGCCACAAACAGGAAGCTCTTTGATTCTGTTTGGCTCGTGTAATTTCATCTAGCACAAACTAATTACCTCTTTGTGCCTCTAGCTACACGAGAGCGCATGTGTGTGCTGGACTACATGAGTGCTGCCAAGATGATTTTCAGTAAAGGAAGCCTGACCTTGAAATGTGCATAATATGAATGTGCACTGGGCCTCTATCGAAGTGGTTAACTCGATTGGTTCATATAATTGATAGGTCTGTTAGTAAATAATGTTTACCTGTGAAACTTAAAGATTCACATATCAAGTTTCAATTGCTTTACTTGCAACTTTATACGGACAGACGGACGGACAGTAGGACGAACTTTCAACTCGTGAACGAGTATGAAAAGTAAGAATATATAAGTAAGAAATCCCTGGTCGGGACGTCCCGACTAAGTGACACTCTTAAGCCTTCTTTTATTCATACAGGACAAACAACAGATGAGCACACACATACACACGCACACTTCTGCACACGTTTTGCTTACTGCGCAGTTTTCGCAGTAGCTGCGCCTGGGCTGCATTTTGGGCTTTGCTATGAGAACTTAAACTTACCTGTTGAATAACTTTTGTTCTAAATGCACTTTCCTAATGAGATTTTCAGGGCGATATACGTACAGCTAAATGTACAAATTGTACAAAGCACAAAATTGAAATTCTTTGAAATAAGCTTTCTCAAATTTGTGGGAAGGGGCGAAAATCGAAAATCGAAAATCCGAAATATACAAATTAATATATTAGTTAATTTAAAATATCTCATTCTTAAACTACGCTAAAAGACGAAATTAAAATTTTAATTTCTATCGATAATTGGGAAATCAAATGAGTTATTGAAAGAATTATAAACTCGTACTGCGTATGGTATACAGGAATATATATTTAAGGTCTCGACATTTGGAGGTTCACAGAATCGTTAAGTTAATACAGACAGACTGACAGACTGATAAACGGACATATCTAGTTCGACTCATCATATACTTCATGAGGTCTGCCACGCATCTTTCTGTGTGTTATATGCATTTGCACAAAACTATCATATCCTGAATGTCCATTTACAATGTGTTCAAGAAGTATATTTGAAGTGGAATTTCCTAGGGAAGCTGGCCATAAAATAACAAAAGGCTACGCCAATATAAACTTTAATATTCACTCTTCAATTCGCATTCAATATTTGATTTCTTACCTTTTAAACTGTGTAAAATATGGATTTGCACGATTTAAATTGTACGCAGATGGGCGTGGCCAAAGAAGTAGGCCAACTTTGTTGACAATCAATATTCAAGAAATCGAAATTCAATTCACAATTTCCGGCCAACGAACCTAAAGGGGTCATCATATTTTTGTAGCCAGTCAAACGAAATACAAGGCAAACAGAAATTCAAGCCACTTGAAACAGAACGATGTGCGGGTGCAAATATTGTATGTGCTGACAGCTCGGAAATAAACAGAAATGTTCAAAATGCTGCTGCTGCTGTTGCTGTTGCTGTTGCTGTTGCTGTTGCTGTTGCTGTTGCTGTTGCTGTTGCTGTTGCTGTTGCTGCTGGCATGTAACAGATTCAGCGATCGCAAATATTTGCTGCATACTTTCACAGACATTTTCTTTTCTTTTTTTTCTCTTTATTAAAAATTTCTTTATTTTATTAAAATGTTTTCTGGTACCTTAAGTGGCAATTTAATCTAGTTTTACATCATTTACTCTTCATATAGGGTATAAGTACATGGAAAGTGGGTAAATTATACCCTATGAAAGTATATGTAACAGGTATATATATTTATATATATATTAAAACATATACAATATGTATATATATATTGTATATGCCCAATCATTCTACCCTTGTTTTTATACATACATGAGAAACAATACATGCACATTCATACTCACACATACATATGTACATTCACATGCACACGCTCTGCTTACTGCTTACTGCGCAGTTAACGCAGCGACTGCGCTTGGGCTGCATTTTGGGCTTTGCTATGGGAAATTATTTATTGAATAACTTTCTTCTAGATGGACTTTCTTAATGATATTTTCAGAGCGTGATAATGACTTCCTGATGTGTGTATTATTAAAATGAGAAGTCAGCGTATAGTGGCTTTGTGAAAATGTATGTATCAGGAAAAATGGTGTGCCAGATCTCATAAAGTATATACATATATTCTTGATCAGAACGACGAGCTGAGTCGATATAAATGTGTCTGTGTCTGTCCGTCTGACCGTCTAACTGTAGGGTAAAGGTATTTTGTTTTTAAGTCCGACGTACCCAGCAACTTATAAATGTCTATCTTCTGTAGTACTCAAGTTTCGCTTAAGAAGCCATAACATATTATCGACTTTGATCGATGAACAAGTAATGGGATGAGTTTTTGGAAGGAAAATCGTATTGCGTATGGTCTAATGGAATATATATTGAAAATTTTAAGTATCTAGCTTTTGTGCTTTACGAGATCGCAGCTTCCATACGGACAGACGGACAGACGGCCGTGGCTAGAGCGACTCAGCTCGTCGTCGTATTTATATATATATATATATAGATATATATATATATAAATATAAAACAAGTAAAAATGTTGCAGTCGGGTATTACCGACTGCAGAATACTCATTCACAGCCCAAACGCTACCACCTCCGTTTCCCGATGTGCCACGCCCCCAATTTGTATATAAATATAATTTTTGGCAATCAATAGAGGAGGTCAACAGTAATTTAGTCGGTAAGTTTTGAGTTTCTGGCTCTAAGACTGTAGAGCTAACAGGGTTTCTAACATACCGGAAAATGCTTTTTCCGATTTGCCACGCCTGTAGCGGGCGTATCGGGAAAATCTTGACACTTTGGAATTCGAGGGTATACACGAGTATACGGTCCAAATTTCAAATCTCTAGTTTCAATAGCGTCGAAATGGTTTGCCTTCATACGGACACACGGAAAGCAAGACGGACATTGGACAAAAACCAATATACTCATTTTACTTTCATGAATGAGTATAATAACTGATGCAATAATTCGTTTACTTTTGATATGAATTGAGTTTCAATGTTTTTTGTCCAAAGTGACGCTGAGGGATATTTATGCAGGTTCACGTTGTAATGTTAAGCCCAACCAGGTAGCACTTAAAAGCAATGCTCAACTTACACATTTACTGCTGTTGACACTGATATGAACGCCCACCCGAAATGACAACTGGTCAGGTGTGTCGGCTATGGGCAAATATTACATTTGCAAATTTGCTGCTCTTGACACTGAGATTTCTCGTTAACCACACCTTGAACTACTCAACACCTGTTAGGATGTTAGGATGTGATTGATGTGAACAAGCAGTTTCATCTGTATAAGAAAATGCATAAGTGATTAAAACTGGAATGCAAAAATTATGACGAGGAAGAGCGGAAGTTGTCATGGAAAACTATGAACTATGACTTTCCTAACCCAATAGTGATGTCCACCTACGCGCTTACACAGATGGCTAGATGAACCAAGTTCGTTTTCTTAAACACTTGCTTACAAATCTCAGATCCGCCTCCTGCTGCCGGTTACACAAGCACATGTCTCATTTTATTCAAGTAAAAAAATAACCCAAATCAAATTAAACATAAGAATTATAAAATACGTCTACTGCTAGAATAAATCCATTGCTAATCACAAACTCCCGCCAATAGCCCTTTTTGCCAATCCTTAGAAGTAGTCTAGAGTAACGAAACTGAGGTTTACGCTGCGAAACTTTGAAAATTACAGGATATTTTTTTACATTCTGCGCCGTTGGTCAACTGTAACACAAGTATTCAACTTTTGAGGCTACACATAGCTCTAAAACTTTAGAGTTATAAGCTTTCAAGGGTTGCCACGCCCTTAATAGACGGAGATATACCCGCCACATATTTTTGATCTTAGTAACGCAAGTATACATTCCAAATTTAAAGTCTAACATTTAAGGCAACAAAACAGGGTTTCTGAGATACGGGAAAATGCATTTTCCGCTTGCGGAAAAATCTTAACATGTCATCTGACGAGGGTATCCACGAGTATATATTCCAAATTCCAAGTCTCTAGCGAAATGGCGAAATGGTTTGCGTTCATACGAACAGACGGTCAGACAGACGGGCGGACAGACGGACGGACAGACGGACCGACGGACGGACAGCAAGATGGAAATTGCACAAAAACAATATACTCATTTCACCTCGTGAATGAGCATAAAAACAACGTTTTTCAAATAGAACAAATATACAAATCTGGCTGTCATTATTTGATTCTGAAAATATCCATCTAAAAGAAAAGTTATTCAATAATTTAATTCCCATAGCAAAGCTCAAAATGCAGCCCAAGCGCAGTCGCTGCGTAAATTGCGCAGTAAGCATTAAGCAGAGCGCGTGCATGTGAATGTATGCGTGAGTGTGCATGTGGGTGTGCATGTATTGCTTGTCAGACAGGTAAAAATGTTGGGTTTTGAAATAATACAAATTGAGATATTCATAAAATTGCATAAAAAGTTTGGTGATTCTTAAAAACCAATAAAATTAGAAAGTGATCTTTAATCTGTAAAGACGTCTTTCAAAAAATGATGTTTAAATTTGTCTTCTAGGGGAATAGTTCGTTTTGGCCATGACAAAAGTCGTATAGTACCCAATTCATGGCATATATATTTTCGATTAAGCATGTTCAACTATTTATCTAATCGTGAGTAAATAAGAGTGTCACGTTGGCTCAGTGAATAAAGTGCTTCAACTGTACCAAAAGCTGTTTATTCACTGGACGTCCATTTGAATAGTGACACAACGCATTATTACCGATTATCACTGAGAAAAACAGACTCCGAGCAGATGCTGCCAGTGGTGCCGCAAACAATAGATGCGATAGCAACCCAACCCGATACCAGATACGAGATACAAGCTCTGACTCCAGATACGCCACCCACATCGCCACTCCCTACCCGATTCACACTTGTACTTTGCCCAAAAAACATGAACACCGAAAGTGAAAGACAACGGTGACAGACGATGGCGACGACAACATGGGGGAGGGCGAATGAGGACGACGACGCCGACGACAACTGCAAGTACGAATTTGCACATACATTATGTACACATCTATGTGTGCACATAACCTACTAACACAGGAGAGCGCCAGTTAAGCATCGAAGGAGAAAGTGAGAGAGAGAGAGAGAGAGAGAGAGAGAGAGTAGGAACGAGAGAGCTACAGAGAGAACGAGATAGAGACTGAGAGACAGAGAGTGAGAGCGAGAGAGAGAGAGAGCAAGGCAGCTGAAAACATAAAGCTTCAGCTACATCGAAAGTGAGAACTAGGATGAGTGAAAGTGACGCAGCAGTTGCGTGCTGCTCTTCTGCTCTGCTGATGGGATGCTGGGATGCTGGGATGCTCGGTTGTTGGGATGCTAACTGTTGTCTGCTGTCATCTGTTTGGCGGGCCGTTTTGCCGCCAGTGGAGTCGGCCTTTCGACGCATCGCAACGTGTTGTTGCTGTAGGACGTTGAAGGACACGACCAGCACATCAGCAGCCGCAGCAGCTGAAGCAGCAGCAGCAGCAGCATCAGCTGCAGAAGAAGCAGCACAGCAGCAGCAGCAGCAGCAGCGAAAGCCATCCTGCTCCCAGCATACGCCTGTATATGTTTGTGTTGTCCTAGTCCGTCCCGCTCCCAGCATACGTCTGTGTATGTCTGTGTTGTCCTAGTCCATAAACGAGAGCTTTCATATACGATTCGTATACGATTCGGCAAGCACTCGGCTGGCGCTGCTGCTGCTGCTGCTCTGCTGCTGCTGCCAGACATAGTTTACCTGCGACCTGTGCCGAGCAGCGTCTGTTAGTCGAGTTTCGACCGTTCAACCAGACAGAAGTGCGATAGCGGAGGAAGCCCAGCCAAAGTTTACAACAGGCAACCAGCTCCAGGGAGGAAGCAGCAGCAGCGGCAGCAGCAACAGCAAAACCAGCAGCAGCAGCAGCAAAAGCAGCAGAAGCAGAGGCAGCTGAAGCAATTGTGGTCGCAGACCGAACTGCACAGTCCATCCATATTCAGAGAGAAGTTCATGAAGAACAACAACAAGAACAACAACAACAGTTCAATTAATGAAGAGCAACAACAACAACAGTTCCAGGCCTGAATAGTAGTAGTGCGTGAGTGTGAATGCTGCAACGACGCATTTTGTTTCATACTGCGAGTGCAAATTTATTGACGGCCAATAAGAAAAACGCATAGCCAATCACAGTGCATGCGGGGGCGACGAGCCGGTCCCAATTCAACTTCGGACAACCGGAGAGTAGGCCAGATATAAAAGCAGAAAAAACCACAACTGGAAATTCAATTAGTGGCTGGGGTAGGACCCATTCAATCATCACCAGCGATTGATACCAGACACAGGGCCAATAACATCGAGGCCCAAAAAGGCGTTGCTGGCACTTTCGACACAACAACATCAACAACAACAGCACGAACATCAGCAGCTAGGAGACCTGAACGGCGGGACGAAAGTGAAAGCAACGTTAACCATCCAAACACATTTGTGTGCTCTTATGTGTTTCTGTGTCATATTTTGTGTGTGTCTGTCTGTTTGTATGTGTATATTGACGTGCCTGTGAGTGTGCTGTAACTTTCACAACGGAAACAACGCGCGTTTTTTCTATGCTCTTCCCAGCAACTGGAGGATACTCGCAACGGCTCTCTCACTATCGAAGTAAGTACGTGTGTGCGTGTTGCTGACATCACTTCTTTGTATTTTATTGTATAGAAAACCCGAGCCGGAGTCCATTTGAAGTGCTAATGAAGTAAACGTTGCGCCCCATCAACTCACTTACCATCATCACCACTTTAACAGTTACTTATCAATTATCCACTAACGAAGCTGCCAATCTAATCACAGCCAATAAAAGATACACGAACACCGCCACACAGATAACAGATAAAACATAAAAGACCAATCAGCATGTTCTCCATGTGCAAAAAGGTGAAGCCGAGAAGTGAGGAGTCCTCAATAGCATCTCAGCAAATGCATGACTTGGGTAAGTTCAAGCTTATTTTTAATATATATACTATAAATGTGTATTTATATATATATATACTATATATATATATATTTGTGTGTAGTTAGATCTGTGTGTTAGCGCTAAACAGTTACGCTGCAGGTTGTCCCCATTTTCGAGCAAACCCTTGAACTCGTTTTTTGCAAAAATCGCGCTGGTTGCTCGGCGTGGACCTGGCAACAATTTTCCTCAATGAAGTCGAACACAGACGCACAGCAATATGCGTGTGTGGGTGTGCCTGTGCGTGTGCTAGTGTATATGTGTGTGCTACTCTATATATTTCACTCTCTCGCTCTCTCACTCTATCGCTGTCTCTCTCTATCTGTCTCTCCCACTCTCTCGCTGTTTGCAATGTATATCTCTCTGGCTTTAGCTCTCTGCTTCCGCTTCTCTATCTGTCGCTGCGGTCCCATTGTTGACCTGCTCATTATGGACATATGTAAGTACATACGCCCACTTGTGCCCCGCCTTATTAAGTGGAAATCAGCGGCGCAGTTATTATGCTGAAATCAGCGCCAGCGGCATTGCCACGCCCATTGGCCCAAGCACATAAACTGCATTAAATCATTAAAACAGCGCCAGCGCATACACACGCACCCACATACACAAGCACATAGCCACTCACACACACATACATAGAAAACAATCAGGCTGCACCACCCATTGCCACCCCACAGCTGCACTTATGTGTTACTGCAAGTTAAACGAATCCACCAGGCAGCCAACTTGACTGGCGCTCCTGGCGCTGACAGCGGCGTTGTCGGTGGGTTGAAAGCATTCACATGCATAAATCATGCAAGTATATAGCAGTTGCAGCGTTTTCCCTCGTCCCCGCCCTCGCCACCAACCAAGCCTCGACACCGCCCACGGCTGGCACTCGCCCTCGCCCTCGCCCTCTCGCTCGTCACTGCCCACGGCTCGCCATAGCCCACATCCTCGCCCCACAGTCAGCTCCAACAATTATGTACAAGTTGATTTTGCTGCCGTGTGTCGTCTGAGCCTGCGTCCTTGTCCACGTCGTCGTCTATTGCAGCCACTTGCAATTTCTGTTGCTTTGTCACTTTAGATGGGAATGTGGGCTGTGAAATATGAATGCGGTTGTATGCGTGCACTGAAGTGGCACACATAATGTCCGTTGTCCGGCATGTCCTTTGTCAGTTGACTGTCTGCATCACTGCTGCTGCTGCTGTTGCTGACCCAAGCCGCCCAGTGTCCTTCGGCGACCTAGTTCTCCAACCACTTCGGTCTCTCTATATCTCTTGCAGTCGACACTTGCCCCTATACGAACAATATAGATATGCATAAATGTGTATGTATTGTATCTAACATCGTCTGCATTTCGTTTGGGTTTAGCTCAAGTACAGCATTTGCCAAGAAACTGGCAGCCAAGCCTCGAGCATTTTTCAATTGCAGTGTCAGCGCTTTGCATTGACAATCTATCAGCAGGCAAGCTCGATGGCTAATCATATGCAACTAGCAATGCATATACGCCCACACACCCACACACCCACCCACACACACATGTGTCAATTGTAGTGCTTCGCTTTCCAGTTACTCGAATGCTAATTGGCATGGCAACGCATACAATACATATACGAATACTGAGAATCCTCAGAGCTGAGAGCTCAGGGCTTTGCACATTCTACGAAAATACATTGTGTGCCATCTGTGCATATCGTACAATATATTGTACATTCAGTATCTGTATGAATATATGCATACAACTTTCACACCGTTGCTACAGCAGTTTTCCATTAAAAGGAGCGTTGATCCAATTATCCTGACGTTTGCAGTAATCCAGTCAGACACTGAATAATTGACTTTCACACGATATGCGCACAGCATACATTTTCGCTGTGTTGCATTCGGTAGAAGTTTTTTTCTGTAAATGCAGCAGTTTTCTGTGGCATTGAAAACGGAGGAGCACTGCGAAAGTCGATCCATCATCGTTGCGATAATTAGTTTGCTGCTCTGGCAACGGTTCACATTGGCGCATTTCACGACCTTGTCAATTACAGCATGCGTGGGTCTTAATAAACTTCATTAATTAGAGAGACGAGTGCCAATGCATGTACCATGAAAGGATTGCCTTACAAAGAGAGCAACGGGTGGTTGGGTTGGCATTGGGTTGGTATTGGGCTGGTTCTAGCTGGCACGAGGCACGAGCCAGGTGACAGGTGGCAAATGGCGAGTGGGCTGAGTGGCGAGTTTGATGCTGTCGACAATTGCGCACTGATGGAAATTGGTAGTTCGTGTTTATCAGTGTTTTGCACTCGGCTATTTAGTGTGCCTGCTCTTATTATTTGACACTCCCACACACACACGCACACTGAACAGTGGTCCTGTTGTCAGAGCAACTTGGGTTTCAGCCAGATTAGAGTGCAGTGGCAATGCGAATGCCAAAGGTCAGCGGAGACTGAAATTGGCAATGGCATTTTCAATTAAACAACCAGCCGTAGCTGCCATGGAAAGTGGTTTAGATGAGCTCAAAGCTTGTCTCCATTTAGCTTGAATTTCACTTCTATTGAATATATTTAATTTTTATCTCATTCTTTTTTTTGCAGAGAGCGCGGGCAAGCAAATCAAAGGAGGCTACCTTCTACGCTATAAAAGTGAGTAATAATTCTAGTAGCATTCTAGTCATTGTTGTTTGTCAAACGCTGTTGCTGCTCTGATTGTTGGCAATGCTATGAACATTCCAATTAAAATCTCAAATATTACGCACTACCTGTGGCACTATTGTTATGCTGCATACAATAGAAACGAAGAGGCTATGACTAGATATTTGATGACAGCAGCAGCGAGATGTGCCCTTAAGCAGCATAGAATTAATTGAATAAATATTTGCTGACGCACTCAATTGTCCCCAATGCTGCACAAATTTCTCAGAACTCGAATTGCTTATTGAAACTGACATTTTAGACGCCATTCAGTTATAGATCAGATTTTCTGCAGTACATTAAAGGACAACGGTGTGAACTGTTGCTATCTGTTGAGTGTCTGTCTGAATTATCCAATGCCTGCCATTGTGCAAATACAATTCGATATCTATCCAAACACATATGTATATATATATATATAGGTATATACATAAAACTGCATTCTGTTGCCATTAATAAAACTTTTCCCAGTAAAATAAAAGCTTATCCAATTATCCTTGCGCCAATAATCCATTCAGACACCGAGTAATTGAGTTCCACATAAAACATACATATTCCCAGAAATGCCTTCAATAACAATAATAAATTTGTTCAGCCAAGGCACGAGTTGCAATCAGACTGTATATGGGAGGCATGGCAACCTGCTGGACCTATCTCTAGTATTGTATAATAAATGGCCTTGTTTTTGCTACTTTTCATTAATGTCACTCCAACAGCTCATGCCATTTTAAAAATAAAAATAGGTAAAGCGAATCAAACGTAATTGTTCATTTGATTAAATGAAATACATTTGCTTGCATAGTCACAATTAAGTCAATCACAAATGTTAATTAGAAATGGCAAGGTTAAATACAACAAATATTACTTCGAAATGAATTTCTAGAACAAATGCTGTGGAATCGGTGGTCGGAAGAATGGGTTATATTGTACGATGACTCCACCATGGCATGGTTTACGGAGCCAGGTCGCTCGGCACCAACCGGCAAGGTTATGGTCAAGGAGGCGCCCGAGATGCTGGCCATTGCTCAATGGACTGGTCAGGTGCCACGTCGCCCACCATTACCAAATGGCGTCAGTGTGTCGCAGCTAATTGCACTTGGGTCGCGTCGCAAGCGGTCCAAGGTCTATTGGATGCTGGCCAAGTCTGAGCAAGAGGTAGGCGATTGGATTGAGGCGATAACAAAAACTTTGCCGCTACCGCCGCAAATCGAACTGGTCGTGGATAAGCCCCAACTGATGAATGTATTGCGTCGTCCTTTGGTGCGAATAAGACGTAAGTATTATGATCCCACAGCATGCCCATATTATCCTTAAGCGCACGACGATATATTGTCAACCACAGCACCCACCAACTCTGAGGTGAAGCAGCGAAAATCGGTGGCCCATAAGACCAGTCGCCATCATCGCAGCTCCTCAGCGGCATTGACCACAGAGCGGATGCTCCATAATCAGAATCCATTGATCAAAAGCGATGCGGCCGTTGCCATATTGAGCAAGAAGTCGGACGCAAAGGCGTCGCTGGCCTGCGCTTTGCCCTGGGGACATGGTTGGGGTTGGGCCACGTTGCCCAACGGCGTTTGGAGCGGCGGCCTCACCTGGTCGCAATGCGAGGACACATTCACACTACACGCACTCCCAACAACACACTGCACGAATTTGGTTGAGAATTCGTGCAGCGGTGCCATCTATCACACAGATATTGGCGGCTTTGATTTTCACTCCTCGGGCGTCGATGATTTGGGCGGCGAGGATTTTGACTATGCCATGGATTGTGGCGATTTTATATTTTAAATCTATAAGCTAAAAATCTAAAAAGCAACGCTTCAACCTCCAACCTCCAACCTTCTACGCAACACTACCTCTTACTTCTCTAACTCTTTGCCAACCCGAACAGCAACGCGCGGCGAATCAGGAAAAAAACACCTAACTCTAACTAACTCTAACTAACACTAACTAACACAACTACTAAAACAAAACAAAATTTACATCTAACGCCGTCGCGTTGCTGAAAAGTCGGAGAATTTAGTTGCAGAATTATCTGTGCTTCATATTTCCCATTGTTTTGCCGCAGTAATTGACAGAGCTGTACATATGTATGTGCGTGTGTAAGTATATGTGTACATATATATGTATATATTTATATAGAAATATTTATATATGTCTATATGTACATATGTATTTATATATGTGTGTGTGTATATGCAGTCACATGCACATCAACATCTATGCATGCTCAGATACAGATACAGATATAGGATAGATACATAGGATATGTGTACGGTTGGCATGTCACGTGCACGTATTGCGGTGCATTCATCTGTTTGTATGTGTGGGCAGCATCTGCGTGTTTCTGTTAATTCAGTTTGGAGTTGGGAGCTGTGTGCGTATCTTGTTGTTAGCGTGCCAATTAGCGAGCTGGTTCTTTTTTGATTTTGGCTACAGCTTGCGAGCGCAGCACATTGAATTAATATCAGAGATGACAATTAATTGCAGGCTGTGTGGGTGAGTATGCGTGTGTGTGTGTGTGCGTGTATGTCCAAATTACACGCAAATACGCACACATGCATACTCTATCAGTCAGTACCCGTACCCACAGAGCGAATGCGAGAATTCAATGTGATGCAGGCACCTAAAAGTATGCAACAGTTTCTTGCACAGCGAACGACTCCCAAACAAACTGTGCAACTCAATGCTTCAAGTATATTTTTATGAGTTTTCTAAACACTTTCCGTTTCTCTAGACGTTATTTCTTCATCCCGAAAACGCATCTGCATTTTATGATATTTTTATTATTTAATTTTAAGCTCATTAACCGAAAATGAAAGTTATTTGAATCGAGTAGAATATACTGGCTATGTTTACATAGCACATTTTTGTATTCTACTATCTATAGATATACTATAGAATGTAATGGAACTAACATCAGGCAAGAGGAAAACCAGGTTATTGAAATATACACAGTTAATCCTAGTAAGAATTCATATTCATATGAATAACCCAAGCACACCAACCCAGGCCAGTTTGTAAAAACTAAATAACACCAGCCCACCCGTACTGATAAAATATACAAATAATATAGAATAACATATATACAAATTGCTTGTATATAGGTTTACAAATATATATATACAAATATATATATATATGATTATAAATGTATAGATAAATATGAATACTCCAAAAGAATATGTATAACAAACATGAAACAACTGTACACCTTTCGTTTAGTCTCTTTATATTTTGTATTCAGTCTTTTGGAGATACCATAATTATCGATTAAGATTGATAATTATAGTATCTCTCTCAACTTCAATTTATTTTCAATTGCAATTTGCAAATTTGTTATCCTCGTTGCATACTGGTTCTATTAGCGAATAAATAGAATCACTCATCTGCGAGGGGTAACGATACAAATTTAAGTTCGCTTTTACAAATAATTTCTATTGAATTGCATTCAACTTTTAAGTTGCAAAAAGAAAAAAAGAAAAATAATACGTTTCGTAGATCCCGATGTTACGAATCAAAGCTCTTGATGAAATTAAGTATCTCTGAGATACCAAAATTATTATTCCTTATCAACTGAAATAGAGTTTTCGAAAAATATATTTTCAATTACAAAATCTTGTTATCCTCGTTGCATGGTTTTTTTCTGGCTTCTGACAAATCTCTCATCTTCGAAGGATAACGATAATATTTTTAAGTTCCAATTGATAAACCATTTCAAAATTCAAAAATTTTAAAAGCATTTTAGTTTATGCCAGGAGCTTTCATTCCTAATATGAGACTTACGAAACGGCCATTCCAAACTCACCAACAAAGTTCACACCATCAAAGTTCACACTAGGGTAATTTTCAAAAAAAAACCCTAAGGGTTAAAATAAATTAAAAAAAAAATTTTGCAAATTTTGAACATTTTTGTGCACAAGTGCACAAAAAACGCCGCTACGGAAACCTTGAACAAGAGTGTTAAGAGATATAATGATAGAATAGTTGTGTCTTTATGGACAGAAAAAAAATAAAGAAAACCAAATATATTTACATAGAAAAACAAAATGAAACAAAATATTTGTGTAGGTTTTCATAATGTTGAAAATGAAAAAACAAAACAAAACAAAAACACACAAAAAAACCAAGACAAAATGTTTGATAATACGGGTAACCAGAAAAGTCACATCTCTCTCTCTCTCTCTCTCACTCTCTCTCTCTCTCTCACTCTCGGAATGATTCGATTCGCAATTACATAACATCTGAGTGTACACCTCAACAAACACACGAATATGACCTTCGATTTCAGATATAGCCAATGCATAACATCTGCATTCACACCTAAGCCAACACACTGATATGAGCCTCGCTGTTGTGCTCTAAGAGTATCAGTTGTAGCTAATGCATAACATCTGCATTTACACCGCAACAAACGCACGTAAATGACCCTCGATATTCACCTTCAATGGTGAAGTTGTACCTACTGCATAACATATGCATTGACACCGCAACAGATACTCGATATAGTCCACGATGTTCTGTTCTACTGGTGAATAGGTATTTAATGCACAACATCTGCATTCACACCGCAACGAACCTCCTGCAATGACCCACTGCGTTCTATTCTGATGGTGAATAAGTATTTAATGCATAACATCTGCATTCACACCGCAACGAACCTCCTGCAATGACCCACTGCGTTCTATTCTGATGGTGAATAAGTATTTAATGCATAACATCTGCATTTACTCCGCAACAAACACGAATATGACCCTAGATATTCACCTTCAATGGTGAAGTTGTACCTACTGCATAACATATGCATTGACACCGCAACAGATACTCGATATAGTCCACGATGTTCTGTTCTACTGGTGAATAGGTATTTAATGCATAACATCTGCATTCACACCGCAACGATTCTCCTGCAATGACCCACTGCGTTCTATTCTGATGGTGAATAAGTATTTAATGCATAACATCTGCATTTACTCCGCAACAAACACGAATATGACCCTAGATATTCACCTTTAATGGTGAAGTTGTACCTACTGCATAACATATGCATTGACACCGCAACAGATACTCGATATAGTCCACGATGTTCTGTTCTACTGGTGAATAGGTATTTAATGCACAACATCTGCATTCACACCGCAACGAACCTCCTGCAATGACCCACTGCGTTCTATTCTGATGGTGAATAAGTATTTAATGCATAACATCTGCATTTACACCGCAACAAACGCACGTAAATGACCCTCGATATTCACCTTCAATGGTGAAGTTGTACCTACTGCATAGCATATGCATTTACACCGCAACAGATACTCGATATAGTCCACGATGTTCTGTTCTACTGGTGAATAGGTATTTAATGCACAACATCTGCATTCACACCGCAACGAACCTCCTGCAATGACCCACTACGTTCTATTCTGATGGTGAATAAGTATTTAATGCATAACATCTGCATTTACTCCGCAACAAACACGAATATGACCCTAGATATTCACCTTTAATGGTGAAGTTGTACCTACTGCATAACATATGCATTGACACCGCAACAGATACTCGATATAGTCCACGATGTTCTGTTCTACTGGTGAATAGGTATTTAATGCATAACATCTGCATTCACACCGCAACAAACTCGTATATGACCCTCGATATTCACCTTTAATGGTGAAGTCTTAGCTAATGCATAACATCTGCACTTACACCGCAACAAATAAACGAAAATGACCCTCAACGTCCAGTTGTAGTTGGTATCACGTATTAAATGCATAACATCTGCATATACACCGCAACAAACACGAATATGACCCTCGGTATTCACCTTTAATGGTGAAGTTGCACCGCAACAAACAAACGGATATGACCCTTCCTGTTCTGTTCTATCGGTATAGGTTTTACCTAATGCATAACATCTGCATTCACACCGCAACAAACACGAATTTGACCCTTGGTATTCACCTTTAATGGTGAAGTTGCACCGCAACAAACAAACGGATATGACCCTTCCTGTTCTGTTCTATCGGTATAGGTTTTACCTAATGCATAACATCTGCATTTACACCGCAACAAACACGAATATGACCCTCGATTTTCACCTTCAATGGTGAAGTTGTACCTACTGCATAACATATGCATTTCAACCGCAACAGACACACGATTAGGTCTACGGTGTTCTGTTCTAATGGTGAATAGGTATTTAATGCATAACATCTGCATTCACACCGCAACAAACGCACGTAAATGACCCTCCGAGTTCAACTCTGATCTCATGGACAAGAAGTATTTCATGCATAACATCTTCATTTACACCGCAACAAACACGAATATGACCCTCGATTTTCACCTTTAATGGTGTAGTGCTAGCTTATGCATAACATCAGCATATTGACTTTAACAAGCACACGGATATAAATAGGGTTCGACAAAAGCCGATAAACTCAGCTAAAGACACAACAAAAAAACATAAAGAAACTAAAACCAAAACCTAGGCTAGATGCTTGCATAGGTAACAGAAGCTTTAGTCAATCACCAGCTCAACACACAGAGAAATTGGTATATTTATACCAAAAAAAAAAGAATTAATATATTTATAAATGTTATATGAATGTAAAAGCAAAAAGAAAAAATTGTAAAACAAAAAAAAAACAAAGAAAAAAGAAAAAAATCAAAAAAAAATAATGTAGACTAAAAGACTTAAGCAATTGTCGTTTAGACGTTAAATTAGAGCGCATTGAATGTTGGCTTTAAATTGTTTAGAAAAGTATCTATATTATGTAGTAGTACAAAGTGGAGACAGCTGAGCGATATGCTTATTGTAGTACGAGCTTGTCGTCAGCGTTATCTTGTAGTCTGAAGTGAGAACGAATGAAATTGAGTGTGAAAGTCAAGCGATGCGTAGCAGGAAAAGGAAGCGACAAAAAATTGCACCGATGCATCAATTTATGAATAACTTGAATACCAACCAAAAAAAAAAAAAAAACAAAACCAAAAAAAAACAAAAAAAAAACAATAAACAAAACAAAACAAAAATGAAGATAAAAGTCAACACAAAAACAACTTCGACAATCACGGATATAAAGAATGAAGTTAAAACATATTACAAATTTAATAGTATTTGCGTTTGGTTAGTAATTGCAAGAGTACATAATAGTAATTGAGATCGGTATCGATGTCGATAGCAATATCAGTATCGATATCGATGTCTTGAACTTGATATGGAAATTGATCGGAACGATGGCAGGAGTTTTTTGTGGCAACTGTACTAGAAAGTAAAGCATCTCAAAGTAGCCGCAAGCATCGCACAAGAACTCCATGACTAAGCGACAACCGTTTATTGAAAAGGTCCAAAGTCGGGTTTTATATATGTAGTAATTGGATATCTATATATAAATATATGTATTTGTATACGTACATACAAAATGTACTTTAGTCCTCCGGTCTTTATTTATTGCCAAGCATATTTTATAATCTGTATTAAACACGCCAAAAATGAAACAAAAAAACAAAACAAAACAAAAAAAAACAAAGAAAAATGATTTTAGATAAATGTAAATTTTTTGTAGATCACTTGTACACGTTTAATATGCATTTCCAGTGTTTTTTGAAAGGCCAAAGTCTATAATTTGTATCTCTGGAAATATGCAACATAGTTGAACTGAGTAAGACTAGCCACACGACATGTCTTCGGCTTATGCATATGTATGTATATATATATTTATTGAATGCCCCAATATATATATATAGATATATGTGTCTTTTAGAAAAGGCAAATGAAATTGAAAGAGAATTAATCGATTCGAGCGAAAAGATGCGCACCAATGCCTTGGGACAGTTTTGCGAATGTCACATTGCGTATACGACTCCTGGCCCAGAGCATAGCTCGCCTGGTAGTAGGCACAAATAATATGCAATTCTTGTTGATTGTCAGCCGACAATGCTGTTGATGTTGTTAGAAAAACGGAGATATTGAATTTGATGTTGCCGCGTCATTTATTTAATGTACCCGAAGTCGAATGTCTACTGAAATCGGCTTCTAATTCGGCTATCTACGAGTATATGAATGTATTTATAATTGAATTATTAATTGTATGTTGTAAACGCTGTAAACTTTGTATTTGATTTTTAGCAAAATACAAATGTATACACACAGCACTCACTAGTCAATGTAAGCAGTATCTATGTATACACAATATACAATACAAAACAGAAATCCTAAATAGAACCTCATACAACAAACCGAAAATCAAGTGAACTCATAAATTGTTAATGTTTCACACATACATACAACACACTACCTACAGTTCAAATGAAGATACAAACGTATATATATATAGATATATATATACATGACCTTTTCATATTGGAGACATGATTCCCTACACTTGAAAAGTCTTTTGCTGTCATTCTTGCCATGTTTGCAATTGTGACTATGCCAGAGCCAGACAAAGGTAATCCGATATCTGCAATCTACTAAATTATATGAATGTACACGGTGTCTATATTTTTAATCCAGTATATATACAAAACAAAACCAAAAACATATATTTGAATGTATTAAAAAAGATTACAAAAAAAAAAGAAAAATATCAAAAAAAAAAGAAAAGCAGAAAAGTCAGTTTCAAAATGTTGGCAAAACGTACGAAAACTCACGAACTCACATTTGAGTCAGAAATTAAATATATATACATATATTTTGAAAAGAGCTCACACATACGTTGTATTAGTACATGGTATATATATTGTATTATATATAAAATTGTTAAACGAGAAAAAAACATGATAAAAATTCGCTCAAAATAAACAAAAAATAAATGAAAATAAATAAACAAAACGCAAGGCAAAGCGCGAACTTATTAGGTTTCAAAACCGCAGTAAAAGCTAAACAACAGAAAAGTAATGAATAATAATTGTTATATAAACAAATGATGAGCAGTGTGAGCAATATGAGTATGAAAAGCAAGCATAACATATTGACGTTCAAATACCCTAACAGAGTGCACTCCCACGATTGTGCCAGGTCATTTAGAATATCAGACAACTCTCTGGGGGGGTACGAGCGTCGGCTAACACAAGTAAGATATGATTAATTATTATGATTTAAGTTGGTTGAGAGAAAACCCGCCTAATATGTACTCAGACACTGCACGAGCTTTGCGATGTGAGCAAAAAGTTGGTTGAGAATTATAGTTGAAACTGAAGAAAACAAAATAAAATTAAAATAAAAAGCGTTGATAAATTTCATATTCGAAAGAACCGAAAATGAACAGCAGTAACAATCGAGCGATAAATATATATATATTTGTGGAATAAAAAACATACGCATTGTGGTTTCATTTCCTTTTAATTTTTATTTTATTCATGTGATGTACAGAGTGCCACGCCCACTGGACACGCTATCCACATATGTATATTGAGAGTGTCTCGTCATCGACAGCGATCAGTGCACTCTCAACGACTCAGCTGGCTCTAGCTCTGCCGCTGCCTCAGTCGCTGCCTGCAGCCGCCGCCAGCTCACACAACTTGTTCGACTGACGCTAACCGTTTGGCTGGCTTTGTGAGCGGCCGCAATCTTTGTCTCAGTCAGCGTACAAACTTCTAAGCAAACAGTCCAAGCCGAGCGACGACTGCCACAGATTTCGCTTAGCCAGCTAACCATTTTGGCTCGGGCGCACGCGACGTATGCGTAATTGCAGAGCCCGTTGTCAGTTTGACCAGCTGACGCTGTCCTGTGGCCCACTTTCAAAGGCATGCATTATAAAGTTTAACTATCGTTCAACTGTGTCAATAAACTCGTGTGGCATTTGACGTGAGTTGACCAGCAGGCTGAAGTCCGCAGCCTGTTTCAGCTAGTGTCTGTGTGTGTGTGTGAGTGTGTGTATGCGTTTGCCTGTCTTTACCTCTAGCAAACATTCCTCAACAGCAGTCAGCGCATAGGTAAGTTGCTTCAGCTTTAAAGTTATGCAAATCAAAGCACTTGGCGCAGCCAAAAGCCAACACACAAAACACCTCAAATCACACTCACACACACACACACACACACGTTAGTCATACACACAGTTAGATTCGAACGTGTGCCAAAAAAAATAAACATAAATTAATTGCTTTATGTGTTTGCCGTGGGCGGCAATGCCGACTACTGAATGCCCTAAGCCCAGTGCGTAGGAAAAATCAAATTAGTTTGCTTATTATCAACGATTATCTGGCTGGCTTTAGTTGTATGCGATATTTGTATGTAATCTTCGAGTTTATACAATGACAGAGATCTGGACTAACAGCTTTCAAATCATATGTATGCAAATCATAAGTTCAGCTTATCGCATTATTATTTAAGTATTTGATTTCTGTTGAAGTGTCGGCTTTCAAAGTTGCCTCTCAGTTGGCTCTGAACGAGAAGTAAAAGTATCCGGTTCGTCGCAGAAATGCTTAAAATATCAAATTCGGAAGCAAATAGAAACGTTACATGATTTTATTTCGGGAGCCTTATTACAATATCTTAGTAGTAATTCGTTAGGAAATTCGACCCAGCCACGC
The DNA here is from genome assembly GCA_035045365.1 of Drosophila leonis. Classification (NCBI taxonomy): domain Eukaryota; kingdom Metazoa; phylum Arthropoda; class Insecta; order Diptera; family Drosophilidae; genus Drosophila; species Drosophila leonis. Next base: position 6,906,071 of record JAWNPC010000338.1, on the reverse strand, counting down.
TTTGAAACAGGACCAAGGTTCTATTGGCACCCGCTCACGCACAACACATATATATATATATACATATTTATACACACATCTTTATATGTGTATGTTTGAGGTCTGTGAGTATTGAGCGCAGTTCATTCAATTCGGTAAGCGAATAAAATTCAATTCAATTAGTTTGCTCATTGAGCAGCCCATTTTTGGATCAACTGAATGTCGCAGACGGCCTACGGCCCACGGTGGTAGCCAGTGCAGCTCGTAACTGGGTACGGCTTCCAGCTTCGATCTCGACTTCCAGATGGGCTGCCCACACGCCAACAATTTGCTTTGACGCCTCCTGGCTCAGAGCTAACCGAGCTAACAGCTCGTATGCCGCTCAGTTACTCAAAACTCTCTTCGATTTGTTTACTTGATTTTGTTTTACAGCTATTTTTAGGCACAGCGAAACGCAAGACTCTTAGACGATTGACTGCATGACTCAGCGCTGAACTTAAGCCGGGTCTACACTCGCCAAGCAGCTGTGCCGCGTCATCGCCAACGCCGATTCCATCGCCGACTGCCGCTGCCCACACCAGACACTGCTGAGACTGAGCTCTGAGAGAGCAAGCTTTATTTGGTGATGGCGTCACAAGATGCCACTAATTACCCAACCTCAAGGCTGGCCCAAATGCGGGTAAGTTCGTTGAGTTTGACAGGAAGCGTGCCGAGCGCACGAAAGGCGTCTCTCTTAGTTCGAACCACTGGGCTCCCATCCACTGCCCATTAATTATACTCAGCCCCCATTTTGGGCCATTGACTGACAGTCAGTGTGACTGTCAATTTCCGTAGCGCTCCCTATATGGCCAGCAGCTGATGTTAGATCTTCTTGTCTAGACTTGACTCTAGTACTGGGCCAAAATGCTGTGGCTCTTGTTATAGTTTCCCAGCCCATTATTTTCAGCTGCCAAATTTGGCATTACGAACAGCTTAAATAACAATTAATAAAAGAGTTATTATAGATGGTTGAAACTCTCTCTCTCTCTCTCTCTCTCTCTCTCTCTCCTCTCTTTCTCTTTTTCTCTCTCTCTCTCTCTCTCTCTCTCACACTCTCTCTTCACTTAAAACTCTCTCAGTGCTCCGTCTTCTGTCCTCTCCAAACTTTTCCTTATATACTTAAATGCCTGACATGATAGTCTGACATCATTTTAACCCAATTTGATTATTAAACAACAAAATATATTACTGCTAGCTAAAGATTTATATTAATGATTGCCTGACAAAAGACTTGTTCAGCTGACATTTGGCTTATCTTAGCCAATTATATTTGATTATATTTTCTGTGTTAAGTGTTTAATTAAATACTCTGGGCGGACTAGGTGTACCCAAAAGAAAAACCATTAATTCGAGAAAATTAGGCTATTTAAATTGGACTTTACATATATGCATATGTATGTATACATAAAATACCCTATATGAATACCCTATATAAATACCCTATATAAATATATAACATTGTCAAATAAGTAGTTGACACACTCACACAAACACAAGGCTTCCTCCCACACACAAGGCACAAAACAAGCTCGAAAATTGTTGCTCGAGATTTGTATCGCTGATTTGGGACGGCTTCAGGTGTCGTCGGGGAAAACCCCTTGGGAATGGTGTACACCCCATGAGCTTTGTCACCTTTAGGGGCTGCTTTGCTTGAGTGTGCAACAAATGTTGCATGGCTTAACTGGATAGTCCTTCTCTTTTCTGCCCGTTTCCGATTGTGTTTATTGTTAGCCCGAGCGAGGCCCGCCGCCCTGCTCCAGCTCCATGGCAACCCATGGGGTCGTGTTGCAGCCATTGATTTTTGCTATTGGCATGCAGCAACAGCAACAGCAACAACAATCGAATAACAACAGCTATACAGCAGCAGTTCGAGGCCAGCAAGTGCTCAATCTTAGAAAAACAAAATTCAATTTCAACGACTACTGCTAGGGCCATGGCTGGCCATGGCTGGCCACAGCGAATCCAGTGATTGAGGAAAGGAGCATGCCCGCCACCCCTAACTATTTTGCCAAGCCAGCCAAGACGGCCGCCAGGGTTAGCTTCGTGCAAGCGGGTCGGGTGGCGCGCGGCTTTATGTACTGGCGGCATGTAAGTGGACATACAGATTCGGTTTAATGGGCAATTTGTGGGTGGGTTTGGCTCATCGGAACTTTGAACAGACAAGCTCATGTATATATATATATATATTTACATATATATATATATATATACACATGCATACATTCAGTTAATTACCACTCGGGGGAAACGGACTTGCTAATGTCCAGTTCCACGTACGGGTTTAGTCGACACGCGCGCCTCGCACGAATCGTTTGAACATGTCGCAGGCGGACGAGTACGAAATCGATGACTATTACGACTTAATGTCGGACTCTTTGCATGATCATATAATGCCGCTGAAGCTCAATGAATCATGGGCAGCCAGGCGGCTGATGGAGGCGCTTAGCCATTTGCCGCCCAATCACGCCAGCAACAGCAATTCGGCGCCCGTAAGAGCCCAGCAAGCAGGCAGCACAGCCATTTAGCCATGTCAACTAATTCTATTGCTATCTCTTTCAGATGCGCTTCCAACAGAAAACACAGGAGGAACAGGAGCTGCGACGTCAAGAACTAAGCCAGACTGTTGCTGTCTCGCCCAGAGCCGCCTCCAGCCGGCTCATTGGCAATGGCAAAGTGCGTCAAATGTTTGACGAGAGACGTCGTGGAGCTGGCATCGATCGCAGCAATCCGCTCAAGCCCATTGGCGACACGCGCTCAAATAGCCTCCAGCAGCAGCAGCAGCAGAGCCACCAGATTGCCAAAGGCTTATCCACAATGAGCCTTAAAGAGAAGCCAGTCTCTGGCCGAAACTTAACCAGTGACAGCAACAACAACAACAGCAAATATAACGCAGCGGGCACAGTGACGAACGCAAATCGCCTGAAGCCAGTGATAACACGCAAGACGCCACCTAAGAAGGAGAAGGAGCCGGCAGTGCGCGCCAATTCCTCGCCCCCAAGCAGCGCCAGGGTCAGGACGTTGAGAGCAACAACAACAACAACAACAGCAGCAGCAGCAACAAGCACGCCGACAAGCCATGCTGTCCGCTCGCCAATCGCACGGGCTCCATTGGCAGAGAGAGGACGTGTTTCAGCGCCAAAGGGGCGTCAGGTAGGTCTCATCAACTCGGCTACGTTCGAATATTCATAATACTCATAACATTTTAAATCATGTATTGTTACAAACGACAATAGGTCAAGCCTAAATCTCCAGTTACCAAAATTCAAATGGTAAGTGCAGTGAAGGATTCTAAGAGCGTCCTTATGAGATATATACTCACATTGCTTGTTGTTGTTTGTTCTTGTATGGATTGCAGGACGCGGCTCCGCCAGATGGTACAAAAGTGTGCCGCTTTTGTGGCCGTCACTTCAACGCTGATCGCTTGGGCAAGCACGAGGATGTGTGCCAGCGCACCATGAACACCAAGCGTAAGATCTTCGATGCCTCCAAACAGCGTGTGAAGGGCACAGACAACGAGAAGTACAGCAAGGGGGGGCAGCAGAAGTCCAACTTGAGTCGCTCACAGTCCACATACAGCAGTGCCGCACAGCAAAAGGGCCTGAGAATAGGTGTCAAGAAGAGCAATTGGCGCAAGAAGCATGAGGAATTCATTGAGGCCATACGGGCTGCCAAAAAGGTGCAGGCCCATTTGGCACGCGGCGGCAAACTTAGTGATTTGCCACCGCCGCCGCCTTCCGAAAATCCCGACTACATTCAGTGCCCGCATTGCGGCAGACGTTTCAATCAGCAGGCCGCCGAGCGACATATTCCGCGCTGTGCCACAATGGAGCACAACAAGCCGCGCAAGAACCCGCAGCCACCAGTGAAGAATCGTTAAAGTAAACTAGATTTGGGACATTGACTTATGCCCGTTTATTACATGTGATAAAGGATTTGATGAATATAATATAACAGCATAAAAGTAATTGAGCGTGTTTTCCATCTGCCTGCTAGTCTGACAGTATTTCCACATCATTGCTGCTCGCATCCGGCTGGATATCGGATTGGGATAGTGTCTGCGTGCTGCTTGCCTTTTCACGTTCGATGATCGCCTTTACAGCATCGGCGGCCTTATGCATTTCCAGGCCTTCCAGCATGTAGGCCCAGTTCTCTAGCGTGGCATCGTCATCATCTGAAATCCAATTGGTCAACATCTTCATGCAGGCCACGCCGGCCGCCGGATTTTCCATTTGAAAGAAGAGCAGCTCGTCATTGCTGAAGCCTATCTTCTTGCCCACCTTCATCCAGGGCTCGCCTATTAACGGTGTTATCTCCTCGATGTGGGCGGCTGTCACCATCAGTGGCTTCTCATGTGACGGTGTCTCGTCCACCTCTTCGACCACAGGCTCTGAGTCCTCGACTTCCAGGTCGGGTTCAGGCTCCGTTTCCTGCAACGCAACCGATGCGTCATGCTCCTGTTCAGACGGTGCACTGCTGGCAGCCAATCCATTGTTGTGCTCCGACGCATTTGCTGCTGCGGTGCTAATCTGCTTAACCAGCTCCTTTTCGCGAGTTAGACGTTTACGCACCACATCCAGGTAGTCGGATATCTTGCACGACGGCTGCGACACGAACGTGAAGAAATGCGGTGTCTGGCGGGCTAACAGGCGCAACGCACGCCACTCGAACGCAGGATCGCTCTTCTCATGCGGCGTCTCCAAATATGTCTCCAACAGAGGTAAAAAGTTGCGTTGCTCGCTCTTGCAGGCCTGCAAATTGTCGGGCGAGTGGTTCCATAGCCGAGTCAGAGTATCACTAATGAATCATGATTAGTTTTATACAAATACACATATTGAAGTGCTGCACTCACTTTCCCAAAAAGAATTTGCCATTGTGTGCCGCATCGCGTAGGCAATCGCCCAATAGCCGCTTGGCACGCTTTGGGGGCGAGGCCTTAGACTCGTCTTCGGCGGGCTCTGGCTCCTCGGGTTTCTTGAACTCCTTGCAGCCATCGTTTTTCCAATTGTTCCACATCTCCTCGCGCTGCAGCATGTGCTGCACAGTGCGTGCAAAGCGCCTGCCGTACGGTGGCGTCTCTTCCAGCAGCTTGTACACGCGCTGTTCCGTCTCCTTGATGAAATCCGACTGAGCGCTCGTCAGGGTATAGGTATCACTAAGCAGAAACAAAACGAAAGATCTCAATGCCCGCAAAAGAAGTAATGCTACTTGGCTACTTACATTTTGAATTTGACGCTGACCTGCAAGTATTGGAACAGTATGAGGAATTGCACCAATACGGCGCGCCGGAAATTCGAGTCGGACAGTTGGAGTGCGAGCAGTTTGGGATTGGTCAAGAACTTGGCGAAGAAGTTTGTTTCCTTACGCACAGCCATCGATGCAGCTGAATCGATGGCAGCATCATCGCCGTCTACATCCATCATTTGTGGGCAGGCGTCGCCATTGGTAGCATTCGAATCAGTGTTCTGACGTATATCTTCCAGTTTGAAGCTCAAAAATGACTGCAGTATGGTCTCGGCGTGCTGTGTAGACAAACCATAAATGAAACTACAAAAATCATTCGCAATTGATGGCAATTTTTTGATTTACCATTTGAAACATCTTCCATTGCGCTTTGCTGTAGCATTGATTGGGATTGCGGAAGAAGTCCTGTAGCGACCAGAACTTACAATACAAGTCGTAGTCAATCTTTAGCGGTATGTCCTCAGCCGTATCCTCCAGCTCCTTGTTATCAATGTCATCGTGATCCTTGCTATCCAGACCGTACTCGGTGAAGTTATCCAAATTGAACTCGGACACAATGTTCAAGCCAGAGCGTTCCGAGAATGGAAAGAACTTGGAGAGAAAGAGCAAAATGCGGCCGCAAAAAACGGTGTTCTGTGTGCGGGACAAACGTCTCAAGAGATCGTTGCACATGCGAAGCAAATTGTTCTTGCACGAGGCAAAGAAGATCTCCTCCTTCCAGACTTCGACGAGGTCTTCCACAAACTTGAAAATCAGCTCACACTTGCTCAGCGTGACCACATCGAAGGTATCCCCAAGCAACACAACTGGTATGGTATTCGATACAATCTCTGCACGCGCTGCGTCCACAGAGAGACGCACAAGCGCTCCAATGCGCTCAATATCATCGCTCAATCGCTTCATAAGCACCTCCCGAAACGCTTGGTCCATGGGCGAGCGTTTGTCGTGCTCCGAATTGGCACGAAAACTGTGATACTCTTTGGTCAACTGCTCCACATTGTTCTCAGCAATCGCCTGCTCCAGAGCGGTCTGCAAACATTTACGAATTTACATTTGCCGGTGCAGCAGTTCGCATGGTTTGTTGACACTCACCTCGAAGGCCGCCTGTAGCGCAAAGAAATTGACCGACTTTGTGACTGTATCGTCGGCCAATGCTATTTGCGTGCTCATGATTTATACGTATGTTTTATTACTTTTGCTTTAGTTTCAAATTTCAAGGAATTGTTGGCAAATGCAAAACAACAATCACAATGTAGCTCGAAAAAAAAACACAGTGCTGCCAACTTTTTTTTTTGTATACGCTGCATGACGTATGGTCCCATTGTTTTTTGGTATTTTAATGAAAGTAACCTCTATCTTTCGGTAAAATACTAAAATACTAACAGTTACTTATAAATACTAAGAAGTAAGTTTTCCTATTGTAAGGCGCGATATTCAAATATGCAATTCAAATATTGGTAATATTATTCTCCTTTTTGTACGCGTTGAATGTTTATTAACTTTCTCGGAAAATTATATAATTTTATATGTATGTATATTATTATTGCTATAATTGCTCCTTAAAACATAGTTACAACTTGTTACAAGCATAAATGTTACATGTTCTTATTGCTTTCGTTTATCTAATTTTGTTAGCTTTGTTTGTTTATATTTTGCATTCGCTTTTTTAAGGGTGTTGTGTAAATTATTGAAACTACTAAACTCTAGTTACTCATAATTGTTCCATCTGTTGGATTTAAAATACTTTGCCGTACTATAATTATAATTGTATTATTCTACATCTGCCACTTAAAACCTAGAAAAACGTTGTTCAATTATTATAACTTGCGGAGAGTTTGAATCATTTGCTAGTTAAAGTATATGGTTAAAATTAGGCATTAGGAAGTTGGTTTTTTTTTCTAATTCGATTCAGCATTAATTTCGCTTGAAGATAATGTTCACACTTGTCCAATTGTTACAACTAACTAACGGCATAAAATACGCATTAGTGGATCAGTTTTTAAGATTCTTCTTTCATAATTTGATCATAGTTTTTCTTGTTTTTTTTTTTTTGTTAAATTTATAAATAAAGATATTTCAAATCTTAGTAATTGTCAACTAGGAAGATTGTTGAATTAAGTATTCTTAGAATTTAGTTTTCGATTTTCTCATTTTGTTTTTTTTATAGTCGACGAGGTACAAAGTTATATATACTTGAAAATTAGATGTTTTTTTTTTGTTGTTTTTGTTTTTCTTTGTTGTAAGCATAATGAGGTACATATGTATCAACATCATTGAAATTATCGCTCATATAGTACTCAGAGATTTTGCGTGAGAGTCACCCATAGAAGTTGAAATTTGAAAGCGCTTTGTTCTTGTTGTTTTGTTTGTTAATCATTTTCTTTATCATTCATCATGATAAATCATAATCGTCTTAATGCTAAATACCACAGTCGAAGTATGTACTAATTATACATATACATATGTACACATATCTAGTCACTATATATATATGTATATATATATATATATCTTATTCATATTGTTACTGTTACAGCACGCGCTCATTTTATACACGGTATATTCGAGTAGCATTTTGAAGCATTTTGCATTTGCATTTGCTTTATCAATTTATTTGTTGCAATGCTCAGCTCTGTCCAGTTGTTGGGTCTGCGAGCGAGCTTTTTGCATTTTCCAATTGATTCGGGCACGTCGTGGTTGGGGCTTTAGCAAGAGCAGCAGTGAGAGCAGCAGGATTAGGAGCAGCCAGTAAGCGGGTCATAGGTCCATATGGGTCAATGACTGTTCCACTGTGGCATTGGCCACCGAATTGCACGTCTGTGTGGACATCCATTCAAAGTCTTTGATTGTTGCCTATCCAAATGATTGCATTATAATTTTATATAGTCTATATTTATATACATCCAGATGGTAGTTCACCTTGTGCATCGAGTAGACGGCCACCACGACCAGCACATGCATAATGTTATGTGAGTTTAGATAGAAGTCGACCAGGCCGGGAAACCACTTTTCGGGTATGCGCATAGCACCAATAGCACCGCCCAGTATGGAGACGCCATCCTGAAGCGAGGCAAGAGAAGGTTCGAGCGAATCGTGTATTAGCGAGGGCAAAGACAGATGGGCTGGGAGTTGTATTTGGGTTTGGTTGTATTTGTATGCTGGTGTTCGAAGGACACCAATCATCAGTCTGACACTTGGTCCATATGCAGGTTATGTAGGTGTACAATATATGAAAATTCAACTTACAACTTCAACCTAAGTAATGTATGCGCACAGGCCAGCCAAAAATGTTTGGTAAAAATAGCAAGTTAGTCAATTGGAATGCCTTGACATACGCACCTGCAGATAGACATGGGAAAGGGCCATATGACTGCCGCCCACCATTCCTCGGATCCGCAGAAAGGTCAACACGGAGCGCATGGCAAAGGGCAGAGCAAAGCACAGACGCCTCTGCCACGGCGAGCTGGCGGTGAGTGCCTGTGTGAAAGACATATTTGCATACTTAAATATTATCTACAATATATATATTCAAGGATCAAGTTTTTCTACAGAGGGAAATGTTAATAAGGACTCCTGTTAAGTTGGCTAACACAAGCATCGAAAAGTGTGTGATCGTTATACAGGCTAAAAAAATAATAATATATATAATAATAATATATAAATATAATATAATAATAATAATGGGAACTATTACAGAGCTGTGTCCCTGTAAAGCTGTAAAGTAACTGTTCTGTTAAGCTCACATATGTTAAGATTCTCCTATGTGAAGATAAACAAACACCTATATACATGTTAACAGTAAATTAAATAATAATGGGAACGGTTAAGAAAGAGAATCCACAAAGCTGTAAAGTAACATTTCTGTTAAATAAACTTAGTGTTTGTTTGTGTTTATATGTTTAATTATAAGTCTCAAAAGTTGATTAAAAAATAGTGGGAAAATGTCAAATAAAACTTAGTTTAAGTTAGGCTAATGCTTAACACGAAATAATAATGGGAACAGCTTCGCAAATTTTTATTTTTATTTATCTTACCTTATACAAACCCCATAGCGAGAGCACACAGTAGGCGGTTATAATGAACCACTTAAGAATGGGAGGAAAGCACAAAGTTGTTGCCGTAACCAGCGGCAAGGCACCTGCAGAGCGAGAGAGACAGAGAGAGAGTGGAAGAGAGAGCGAGAGCGAGAGAGAAATGAGTTGTCCAAGCCGAAAACAATTTCGTTTGACACCTGTTATGGTTAGCTAATAATCAGTGATAAGACGAACCGCGACGACAGCTGAAGCTCAGTTGAGGAACGACAATCGCGCATGAAACAACGCACGATGCGAGCTATTTCCGCTTCCGTCAGCAGCTGGGCTATCAGCTGTCGGCTGCTGCTGCTGGTGTGGCTGATATCTGTACTAAGCATTGTTGACGCTGGCGTCTTTGAGAGTCTGAGCATTAATACACCATTAACGCATGAGATCATGCAGCAGGCCAAGTCCGCGGGCATGCGCTCCTACATCAATGTGAGCGTGAAGCCGTGCGATGATTTCTATGGCCATGCGTGCGGCAATTTCGCCAGGATCAATCCGGCGACAGAGGAAACGGTCAGCACGGACGTCTTTGAGGCACTCAATGCTGGCTATCAGCGACGCCTGCGTCAGCTGTTCCGGCAGCCCAAGCTGAGCACCGACAGCCCCACCGAGACGCGTGTCAAGTATTTCTACGAATCCTGCCTGAATTCCAGTGATCTGCATCTGCATCAGCGCTCACATGTGCTCGCCATACTCAAAGAGTTTGGTGGACTGCCCGCTCTGGAGGGCAGCAAGTGGAACGAGTCCAATTTCGAGCCAATCGAAATGATGGCGCGTCTGCTGAACCGCTTCGGCAAGGAGACGCTGCTGAGCGTACAGGTCAGTCCGGGCTTGGCCAACAGCCAGTCGAATCGCTTGTTTATCGGCCAACGGGATAATCTGGACAGCAGCAAAGCCGTCGTCCTACACCACAGTGGCCAGCTGATGATGAAGCGAAATCTACATCAGCTGCTGGGCCTGAGTGAGTCGAAGGCCGCAGAGACAGCTGCGGAAATTGCCAAAGTCTATCTGGAGCTATCAGGCGGCCTCGTCGATCCGCAGGAGGAGCTGCCGCCCAGCCAAATGTATCGCCTGCGCTTGCTGACCGACATGGATGAAAGCTATGGGCCCAGACTCAATGTTACGCGCTTCGTGAAGCTCTGGCTGAATCACGACTACCAGCTGCCCGTCTACGAATATGTCGAGAGATATATGCGGCAGGTGAAGAAGATATTGGCCCAAACGCCCAAGCGTGCGCTAGCCAACTTTATGCTCTCAACGCTGCTCAGCGATTACGAGATCGACTCGGCTGAAAGCCTGGAGAAGCAGCATGTGCTGTGCGCGGAGAAGACGACGCTGCTGTTTGCCGACTTCGTGGATCACATGGTATATCGGTCGCTGGAGAAACAGAATTCAGATGTACCGGGCAGCCTGCGGCAGCTGTGGCAGGAGCTGAAAGTGGCCTTTGGCGATTTGCTGCGGGCGCCCAACTCCAAATGGCTAAGCGAACAGACACTGAATGAGGCGCTGGCCAAGCTGAAAGCCATGAGCTTTCACATACTGGGCGCTGAGACAAAGGACTTCGAGGACTACTATGGCGGCTTGGTGATCAGCAATGCCGACTACTTCGGCAATGTGCAACGGGTGCTGGAGCTGCGTGCTCAGCACTTGCGCAAGGATCTGCAACGGCCACCAAATCCGTATTTCTATGACGAGTTCAATACATCGCCGTTCTATGTGCCAGCGCTGAACCGTGTCATAATTCCAGCCAGCTTCATGCAGCATCGCTACTTCTTCGACGAGGTCTATCCCATGGCGCTCAAATATGGCACCGTCGGCTTCTCCCTGGCCCACGAGATGGCGCACGGCTTCGACGATCTGTCGCGCACCTTTGATGCCCAAGGCAATCTGCGCGACTGGTGGGAGCGCAATGCCACCCAAGAGTTCGAGCAGCGCAAACAGTGCCTGGTGGAACAGTTCAGTGGCTACAGCTACAATGGCGAGAAGCTGCCCAAGCTGCAGCTGCAGTCCGAGAACATAGCGGACAACACGGGCGTGCGCATTGCCCATGCCGCCTATCTCAACTGGCTGAGGCAATCAACGCTGGATGGCGAGACATTGCCTCGCATGTCGTACACGCCGCAGCAGCTCTTCTTTCTGGCTCTGGGCCAGGTTTGGTGTTCGGATTTGTTGCCAGAGTTGCGTCACACGCTGGCCATCAGCGACGTGCATGCTCCGGATGAGGTGAGACTCTATGCGATGATGGCCAACTTTGAGGCGTTCGCCAAGGCCTACGAGTGCCGGCAAGGCGCCCACATGAATCCCCAGCGCAAGTGCGCTATCTACTGAGGCCGTCCTTCAACTGATTAGAAGCTCTCTATTTATAAGCTGTCTGTACTTGAATTATATATACATTTGTCGCATTCACTGAGCATTTCCTAGTTGTGTTTTTACTTATATATAATATATAATAAATAATATTATATATAATATATAATATATAATAATATATATATAATATAATATAATATATAATATATATAATATACCTATATATATATATATATATTTAAAGAGAGAGAGATGACTGCTCACTTACCAAAACTCTGGCTCACCCAGATGCCAACCATGTCCAGCTTGAGCAGCGTATAGTAAAAATTCTCCCCCTTCTCGATGTTCATAAACAGATGATAGACGAAGCTGCCGCACCAAGGCGCCACCGATCCAAATACGTGACAAAACGAAAGGAACTTGTAGCCACTGTCCCATGGCATCAGACCCGGAACAATGGCCAGTATATAAAATATAGGTATGGCTGCAAATAAACAAATATAGAGCGTTTGTTAAGAGACTCCGATTAAATTCAAATTCTGTTAATGAGAGAGCGACAGAGATAGATATTGATAATGATTGTTAGAGAATCCAGCAGTCACACAGATAGTGAAATGCGAGCTTTTATGACATCAGAGCTGTGAAACATAAACGAAATTTATCAGCCCGAATCAACTCTTTGCCTTGAGATTTGGTTCGTTTTGATTGAGATTGTGGCATAGGCTGAGGCTGAAAATCAAAACATTTCAGAATCTGTAAACAAATGATGTCAAATTCAACTTAGCGATAGACTTGGACCTGAGTTTCCAAATTCATCAACTTAGTTTTTGTTTGAGATTCTAGAATTTTCTTCTTTAAGATCTCTTTTGACTTATAAAGTCAACTAAAGCTGTGTTCGTAAAAATAGTAGTGCGACTTAAATGTTGGCCAGCCAAATGTTGTAGTATTAAAATTAGCATATTTACTTATTATATAATATATATACTATATTCAAATTGTTTTCAAAATATTCTGTTTATTGTGTTTGCTGTGCAACATTTCAATCGCACTACTATTTTTGTGAACACAGCTGTAAATACGTGAGAGTATTGAATAGATAATCAGTTCGGGTCACATTACAAATTTCAGACATCTGTAGCATAAGTTTTGCTGCTGACTTATAGCTGCGACTATACTATGCCGCAATTACTCAGCTCGTATAAGAGTCGATTCTGCTTGTGGCGCTCGCTCTCGCGACAGGCGATAGCAGTTTGACCTACCGCAGCTAGAAACAAGTAAGAGTGCTCTAGTCGAGAATGCTCGACTAAGAGATACCCTGAACCCTGTGAAGATGCGATATTCAAATCATTTTACGCTTCTTTTATATATATGTATGCACATATAACAACACATACACACACACGCACGCACAAGCACTTTCTCTGCTACTGCGCAGTTTACGCAGCGACTGCGCGCGGGCAGCGCTTGGGCTGCAGTATGGGCTATATTTTGGAAACTTATTTGTTGAATAGGTTTGCTTCTAGATGTACTTTCGTAATCAAACTTTTACAGCGTAATAATGACATTCATATGTATGTATTTGCCAAAGCACAAGTCTCTAGTATTTGAAATACGTTTTTTTCAAATTTAGGGGGAAGGGGGCGTGGTATCCAAAATCCAAAAATTGCAAAATGTGTGTATTCATTACACGGATACACACAGTAAATCTGAAATCTATAGCTATAACGGTATTCAAAAACGAAGAAAAGTTATCGATTTTTATCGATAATAAGGAAATGGGATGAGTTATCGAAAAAAAAAGATAAACTCGTACTGCGTAGGATATACACGAGTATACATTTCAAATTTCAGATCTCTAGCTTTTGTGGTTTGCGAGATCACTGCGTTCACACGGACGGACGGACGGACGGACGGACGGACGGACGGACGGACGGACGGACGGACGGACGGACGGACGGACGGACGGACGGACGGACGGACAGACGGACATGGCTATATCGACTCAGTTTGTCGAGCTGATCAAGAATATATATACTTTATGGGGTCTGCCATGTCTCCTTCTGCCTGTTACATACATTTTCACAAAAACATTATACCCTGATTTCCCATTTTCAATGGGTTCAGGGTATAAAAAATAAAACACAAATTCCACTGATAAGTGAGCTGTTGTGGCCAGACAAAGCGACTGATGGAGCTCAGTTGAATCGTTGGCCGGAATCATGTTAGGACGGCGCTTGAACGCTTCGCTGCAGCTGGCAATATTTTGCTGGGCGGCAGCCGCAATTACTTGGGCCTTGCCGACGGAGAATGCCAATGCAAACATGCGCGACGATATGACAACGGATTACGCCAAGCAGATTATACGCCAGTCCAAGGTGGCGGAGATGAATGGCATGCTCAATAAGAGAATAGCGCCCTGCGACGACTTCTATGGCTATGCCTGCGGCAATTGGCATCGTCAGAATCCCGCTCAGCTGTTCGGGAACATAATGACGGATACATTTCAGCTGTTCATCAAGGGATTCGATCGACGTCTGCAACGTCTACTGCAGTCCGGAGAAATGAAATCGGAGCTGGAGCAGAAACTGCAGAGTTTCTATCGAGCCTGTCTGCTAGTAGATGTAGGCGATGTCCACTACAAGCTGGCGCTGCAGCGCATCTATCGTGAGTTCGGCGAATTCCCTATGTTGGCGCATGAGACTTGGAATGCCTCGAGCTTCAGCTGGTGGCGCACCATTGCGGATATTCAGCACAAGTACGGAGAGCGAATCATACTGTCCGTGGATATAATGTCGGACATTCAGAATCATACGGTGAATCGGGTCTATCTAGGGCCGCCGGACAATGATCAGCCACTCAGTATACTGAACAATCTCAAGGCTCTAACCAATCATCTCAAGCTCTACTTTGACGTTAACGAGCACTTGGCCAGGAAAACCGCAACGGAGTTGCTCAAATTGCAGAGCGATTTGGTAGATGGCAGCCTTAGCGACAGCGTGAGGCTGCAAGATGATCTGACGCTCTTGTCGGTGGCCGAACTGGAGCAAAGATATGCTGAGCAGTTCAGTATCAAAGAGTATCTGGGCCTGGTGCTGGGCAAGCAGAATGTGCCGGAGCAGATTTATATCTACAGCGAAAAGTATTTGAATAACACATTGCGAACGCTCCGGCAGACGCCCCCGGACACAATTGCCAACTATGTGATCTGGCAACTGCTGGAGCCATACAAAATCGACTCCAAGCCCAACGAACTGCGCACCTGGTGCACCAAGCAAACCAAACAGTACTTTACAAAGCTCACTGATCATATGATCTACGAACGCTATCGCAGTCCCGAGGCTGAGGCAGAGGTAGAAAGTGTCTGGCAGCAGGTGCGTGACACGTTCCGGCAGCAATTGGCCGGCGACAAGCTCGACTGGATTGCGAATAAGACGCGACAGCTGGCGATTAAGAAGTTGGATCACATGGCGCTGCTCATCAACTCCTATGACAATGAGGACTTCCAGGCACTCTACGGCGAGCTGACGCTGGACAAGCACAACTATGTGCACAATGTGCAGCAGTTGCTCATGGCGGAGGCCAAACGCAGTCTGAAGCGACAGCACGATCCACCCACCTCTTTGGAGGCCACGGATGTGCTGAGCCTCACGCCCGCCTACAACATATTGGAGAACAACATAACGATTCCTGTGGCGCTTCTCCAGCCGCGCTACTTTTGGGATGCGAACTATCCGCAGGCGCTCAAGTACGGCACGTTGGGCTCTCTGCTGGCGCACGAGATGATACACGGCTTCGATGATGAGGGACGCACCTATGATGTCAATGGCAATCTGGCGCCCTGGTGGGACGAAAAGTCACGCTACGAGTTCGAGGAGAAGCGCAGGTGTTTCCAGGCTCAATATCATTCCTATAGATACGGCGGTACTCGACTGCCGGAGAGCGTACAGCAATCGGAGAACATTGCAGACAATGCGGGCGTGAAGCTGGCCTACACGGCCTATGAACGTTGGCTGGAGCAACAGCCGCCGGAGGTGCTGCAGCACGAGACACTGGCTGGCCTAGAGCTGAACAGTCGCCAGCTGTTCTTCTTGAGCTATGCCCAGCTATGGTGTGACGATGTCCAGTCCTTGTTCAAGACGTCTGTGGCCACGACGGATAACCATGCGCCCGGCATGTATCGCGTCATTGGGCCATTGTCCAATTTCCAGGAGTTCTCCTGGGTCTACAACTGTTCGCAGCAGGCGCCCATGGATCCAGAGTTCAAGTGTGCGATCTACTAAGCTACCAGCTGCTCTGAAATGTTATTCCTTAGCCTTAGCTTTACTTATAACAAGTAAGAAAACTCTAGTCGGTAGTGCCCGACTAGGAGATCCCCTGAACCCCGCCCGATCTGCGTTTTTACATATACACAGTTATGTATTTATTAACGCAAAAAAAAATTTAAGCTTGTCAAATTAAATATTTTTTTGGCCGGTATCCAAAATATAACAAAAACCGAAATTGTATAAAATATAAATTAATCTAAATACAAAATTTGGAGACTTTAGCTCCAAAAATGTACCAGATATAATTTATTACCTTCATTTCGATAAGCTTTTTAATCGATAACAAAATAACAGGAAAAGTTATCGATTTTCTAAAACAAACTTGATCTGCGCCTGCTATACAGGGACTTCCAAAAAAAATTTCAAGTCTCTAGGTCTTATATGTTCTGAGATCGACGCGTTCATACATACGGACAGACGGACAGACAGACAGACGGACAGGGCTAAATCGACTCAGCTCGTCTCCCTGACCAAGAATATATATGCTTTATTAATTTAAACTTTTGCCGTACAGCAGACATCTCTGTTCTGGGTTCATCGGCGATTCTTTGGAGCAGCCGAAGACCTTGGCAAAGTCGGCCATGTTGGCCAAGGCGCCCTGCACGCGCAGCGCATTGGGCGTCCCAGTGAGCAGCAGCGATTGTTTGTCCCGGAACTGCTCGTTGGCATCGTTGCACCACAGCTGTGCATAGCTGATGAAGAACAGCTGCTCCGCACTGTGGCTCAGCGACGGCAGCTGCTCCGTTACCAAGGCTGACGAGGCCAGCTCGGCCAAGTAGCCCTTGTAGCCCAGATATGCCAGCTGTATCGCCGTATTGTCGGCCATATTGTTGTCCTGCAGCTCACTGGACGGCAGATAGTTGCCGGCGTAGCGCAGACGCTCATATTGATGTCGATAGCAGGACTTGCGCTTGCCAAACTCAGCCAACGTTGCTGCATCCCAGCCGGCACGTTTGTCCAGGCTGTGAGCCAGCTGCTCCGCCATAATTGTGCCCAAGCTGCCGTAGCGCAGCGCACGTGGATAAAAACGAGACCACAGAAAATTGGGCTGCAGCAGTGCCACAGGCAGCAGCACGCAGTTCTCCAGAGGATCGTATGTGGGAGCAGTGGGCACCACAGCGAGCGGGTCCAGCACATTTCTCTGGCTAAGCACAGCGCCCAGATTGTATAGAAAATCCTGCGGCTTCAACTCCAGCTCCCTGTAGCGCTCTGTGAAATTCAAATGCGCATATCCATTGACCAGCAGGCGCGTGGCATTCAGTTGATCCAGCACAAGGCGACGAGTGTCCACGGATAGCCAATCTGTGCTGTTGTTGCTCTCGAGCAGAGCATAGAAGCTGCGCTTGATCTGCTGCCAGACAGCATCGATATCGTTCAGGGTGGACGCAGCGCCATAGTGGCGATAGGCCAGGTTGGTGAGCAGCTCCGGGAACAACTGCGTTGCGCTCTTCATGCACTGAGCCACAACTGGCGCCGCACGATCGTAATAGAAACGCTGGAGCAGCTTATGGAAAATGTAGTTGGCCAGCGCATGGGATGGCGTCTGAGCCAATACGACCAGCAAATGGGCCTGGTAGCTGTCCACATGCTCGTAAAGCACCTCTTCCGACTGCACTGGTCGCTGGAGCACCAATTCCACATAGCGCGTGAGATTGAAGGTGGGCATATAGGCATTAGCCAGCTCTAGAGGGGCACGCTGCTTGGCTAGCACACCCAATGGACGACTGGACATGCCTTTGACCAGCAGCAATTCCAAATCAACGATTTCCTGCGCCGTCTTGCGCGCCAGCGTCGCCTCCAAGCCCAAATGCTGCTCCAGCTGAGCGGCAACTTCGTGTTGCGGCTGCACAACTGAACGAGGCGGCTGACCCACATACAGGCGCGTCTGAGTCTTGTTCTGCGGATCTGGCGCCTGCTGCAACAGTAGCAGAATATCCAGTCCATATTTGCGTTTTATCTGCGCCACAGTGGCCAGCCAGTCAAAGTCCTCAGCAGGCCAGGTCTGGCCAGGCAGCGCCAGCGCAGGCATGCGTCCAAACTGGGCAGCAATCTGCTGCAGCTGCTGGCGATAGGGCGGCAGAGGCGTCTGCCGGAAGCGCAGGCAGCTGGCATAGAATTGCTTCAGCATCAGCACAGCTGAATCGTCGCTCTCCGCATCTGCAGGCTGCTCCAGCAGACGCTGCTGCTTGTGCCGATAGCCATTGGCCAGCAGCTGCTGGTAGTTGGTCTCGCGCGGCTGGGCCGCATTGGCTGGATTGATCTTGGGCCAATTGCCGCAGCTGTAGCCAAAGAAATCATCGCACGCATCCAGTTCCGGCTGCATATAGCTACGCATCTCCGCCGACTTGGCCAGCCGCATCACGCGCTGCACGTAGGCGCTATCGTTGTGCTGCGATATCAGCTGCTTCTGCAGCTGTATGTGTGTGTCAAGCTCGGGCTGCGACAGCAAATGCCCAGCCACACAGCTCGGCCAGAGCAGAGCAGCAGCCACCACACTGAACCACACGCGTATCATGGCTAAAGAGCAACTGAATTGCCTTCCGCAACGCACTTTCAGCAAAGCAGCTCCGCTTCGTTCAGCTGAGAGCTTTTCCTTATCGCCTCTGACTGGTCATTGGTCTGTATACAAAATGCCATAGTGAGGGCAACGTGATTGGGTCACAGCTCACGTCGCTTCTCCTCTGTATATTATGCCCATTAATTGCATTATGCCCAATGAATTTTAATAACATAAATTGTTCTTATACAATATTTACTTGATTGTCTATTACATGGTTTGGCATTCTGGCTGAATATCTACGGCGTGTTTGACTAGTGAAAACTATTTGAATTTGAATGATTGAAATTTGCATGAATAAATCATATTTAACTGGCAGTTTGGGTCTTAACTGCTAGTTCATTTTTATACTCTGAACCCATTGAAAATGGGAAATCAGGGTATAATGGTTTAGTTAAGCTGTCAAATGTATGTAACAGGCAGAAGGGGGCGTGGCAGACCCCATAAAGTATATACAATATATGCTTCTTGAGACGAGCTGAGTCGATTTAGCCCTGTCCGTCTGTCTGTCTGTCCGTCTGTCCGTATGTATGAACGCGTCGATCTCAGAACATAGAAGAGCTAGAGACTTGAAATTTTTTTGGAAGTCCCTGTATAGCGCGCGCATATCGCGTTTGTTTTAGAAAATCGATAACTTCTCCTGTTATTTTGTTATCGATTAAAAACCGTATCGAAATGAAGGTAATAAATTATATCTCGTACATCTTTTGAGCTAGAGTCTCCAAATTTTGTATTTAGATTAATTTATATTTTATACAATTTCGGTTTTTGTTATATTTTTTTTTCAATATTTAATTTGACAAGCTTACATTTTGTTTGCGTTAATAAATACATAACTGTGTATATGTAAAAACGCAGATCGGGCGGGGTTCAGAGGATCTCCTAGTCGGGCACTACCGACTAGAGTTTTCTTACATGCTATAATAATTTATTTGTTAGTTTTAAGTCCCACAAATTGTAGTTAGTTTATATGTATATCAATCTCATCAACTCTCATCACCTCTCATCAACATTTGATTTACAATTGCAATTGCAATCAGTTATCGGGTGTAAGAAAACTCATTTCAAGTCTGTGTCAAATTGATTGTTAAGCTTGACAAGCACATTATGATATCAACTGAATCGTGAGGTCAAAGTGTTTGTTAGCTGTCACAGCATTTGGTTTCATTGCGATGTCTATTTTGAACTGTGATAATTAACTACGCATTTCTCAGTAAACAAAAAAAAAATGGCTTATCGCTAGCTTATTGCATTACAATAATTTATAATATAATTATATATTGTTGCTCATATTGATTTAATTTAATTATTATTGAACTATTTACGTAATAATTGAAAAATCATGGCAACTGATTGAAACGCTGAGATACTCTTAAGCATCAAATGAGTTTCGAGAGGAATTTCGCTTTTGATAAGTTATAGTAAAAGCTTTTTGAATCAAATGTTCAGGAAATTGGCGTGGGTAAGTTCACAGTATACAAATTTATATATCTATATACATATATATATATATATATAATATATTAATTCGTATAACTTGGAGATTTGCAAATTGTTTGGGCGGCCGCTTTATGATTGCGATTCTCAATTGCGCCGACATCTGTACTGAAAGAGATAACCCAAACAGGGTCACAGCAAAGCTCGGCCTACTCTGCTCTCATTTATCAACAAGTGGACAAGTGTGTGTGCGCGTGTGTGTGTGTGTGTGTGTGTGTGTGTGTGTGTGTGTGTGTGTGTGTGTGTGTGTATGTGTGTGTGTGTGTGTGTGTGCTCGCAGCTGAACTCAAGACTTATAAAACGTAAAGCTAATGCTTTCAGTCAACAATAAGAATTACAATAAATAACAACGCGATGGAAGAGATGCGGTTCCGTATAAATCAGAATCTACGGCTTATATTTTACGGACTGCTGATATTGCTCCGGCTGCAGTGCGGCCGAGCAGCGGCTGGCCGTGTGGATTTGATAGGCGGCAGCAAACGGGATGCTGGCTACATTGATGAGGTGATGCAACAGGCTAAGGCAGCGGAAATGGCCAGCTTCATGAACGAGAACGTCGATCCGTGTCAGAACTTCTATGAGTTCGCCTGCGGCAATTGGGCGCGCATCAATCCGGCCACAACGTTGAATAAGGTGTCGACGGGTCTGTTCGAACGCTTGACAGATGGACTCAATCGCAAGGTGAAGCAAACGCTGAACAACGACAGCGATGACCTCGACACAGACGAGGATGTGCAGGTGAGAAACTTTTACCGCTCGTGCGTAGAAGTGCGCAGCGTGGACAACAACTATCGACAGAAGCTGAGGGATTTAATAGCCGAGTTCGGTACGATGCCAGCACTAGTTCCCGTTGCTGACTGGCAGGAAACGGAGTTTGATTGGCTGGACACAGTGGCGCGCATAGCGCATCGCTACGGCATCCCCATTATACTGGCCGTTGAGGTGACCAAAGACTATGCCAACAACGAGGCGAACATGGCGTACATTGGCCAGCAGGAATTTCCGCTGGAAACGCGCAGCATGTATCTGGACAACAGTACGGCTATCTATAGACACAACTATCTGATCAATATGGCGAATAAGCTGAAGAACTTTTTGGGCTTAACACGTCTGAAGTCGCTCATATTGGCCAACGAACTGATGGACTTTGAGGTGGAGCTGGCACGCGGACTGATCGATATGGCAGATGGCCTGGACCTCACCGACATCGCACAGCTGTCAAGCATCGCTGAAATGCAGCAGAGCTATGGACCCGACCTGAACGTGGAGCTATTGGTCAATGTATCGCTGGGCGAGCAGATCAAGGACAATGTCTACGACTTCAATCCGCAGTATCAACAGAATTTGATGACTGTGATCAAACGCACGCCCAAGCGCATTATAGCCGATTATATATTCTTTCGCTTTATCGATGAGTTCATCATGGAGCCGGGCAAGACGCTGGCCAAGCGGCAGGAGAAGTGCATAACGCTGACCAAGCAAAACTTTGCCAAGAATCTGGACAACATGATCTTTCGGCGCTACAACAACAACGACACAGCCTCCGACATTGAGCTGATCTGGCACCAGCTGAAGTCCACCTTCGAGCAGACGCTGCAATCCGACGAGTCGCTGAATTGGATCAGCAGACAGACACGCGAGTCCGCCATTGAAAAACTGTCGGCTATGACGCTCGAGGTGAACTCACATGCCAATGAGAATTTGACCGAGGATTTCGCTGGCCTGCGGCTGCAGAGTGAGGATTATGTTGAGAATCTGCGCCAGACCCGCATGCTGGCCGCGATTCAATCTCGCGAGCAACTGCACAAGCCAGTCAAGCCGCTGGAGGCGGGCGATCTGCTCAGCTATACGCCGGCCAATATTCTAGTGGAGAACATGATCAAGGTGCCGGTGTCCCTGCTGCAGCCCTATTATCTGTGGGCCGCCAGCTACCCGAATGCCATCAAGTTCGGCACGCTGGCCTCCTTGATTGGCCATGAGCTGATCCACGGCTTCGACGACACTGGCCGCAAGTTCGATGCGCGCGGCAACAGCAACGACTGGTGGGACAAGCAGTCCACGAAGAATTTCGAGACGAGGCAGAGCTGCTTTACGGAGCAGTACAGCAAGTACATTTACCACGGCATCCGGCTGCCCAAATCCAAATCTCAATCGGAGAACATTGCGGACAATGGAGGCCTGCGGCTGGCATATGCCGCCTACCGTAATCTGCAGAGCACACTGGACGCCACCGTCGAGGGCAGGCGACAGCTGCTCAAGGAGAAGCTGCCCACGCTGAACTACACCAACATGCAGCTGTTCTTCATCAGCTATGCGCAGATCTGGTGCAACGATGCGCACACACGTGTTCGCAGTCTACAGGTATCCATAGATCAGCATGTGCCCGGCGAGCTGCGCGTGATCGGGCCACTCTCCAATTTCGATGAGTTTGCCAAGGAGTTTCAATGTGGCGTAGGCACGCCCATGAATCCCCTTACAAAATGTAAAATATACTAGAATTTCCAACTACAACAAATGTTATATCAAATCGAAAATCTCTTATCCCTGTGATAAAAATTACTAATAATAAAAGATGGGTGAATACCCAAGTCTAACAGAAATATATATCTATCTCTCTCTATCTCTATCTCTATCTCTCTCTATCTCTCTCTATCTCTCTCTATTTCTCTCTATCTCACTCTATCTCTCTGTATCTCTCTCTATCTCTCTCTCTCGCTCTCTCTCTCTCACTCTCTCTTTTTCTCTCTCTCTCTCTTTCCCTCTCTCTCTCTCTCTCTCTGTCTCTCTCTCTCTCTCTTTCACTTCCTTTCTCCTTCTCTCTCACTTGATCTCTCCCTTTGCTTCCCCTATTACATGAAACTACATTAAAACATAATAAATATCATCAGCCACAAATAGTTTGTAATTGCTTTAGTCGAACTGAGGCAGTCCAGTGTATGTCAGTTGGTGCAGCACTAATATGCAGCATGAGTCGGCATCTATGGACTGCTGCCCACAGACACATACATATGTAAATGCAAAACCAATTATTTAGCAATTCCTTCATTTACAGACTGCCATTTGCGGTCGTAAGAAGGGTCGGCTGGGGCAATCTATTTATGTGCATTATGCGCTTGCACTTGGCTTTGACCGTGATTGTTAATGGCATTGAGACGGATCGATAAATGAGCAACAGCCGTGCTATATGGCAAGGTGACGAGGGTGGCAAGGGTGGCCGTGGCAGGCGTGCTACACTTACCGTGCGTCAGTATGTTGATGGTCTCGTTGTGCCAATAGAAGAGACTGAGCAGGCAGCCCTTGAAGGTCTGCAGCGGACGGTATCCTTTGAGGACATACGGATTGAATTGCAGATATTTGGGCATGTCCTGCCAGTGCAGCAGCTGATCCATATTAGCCGATGCCATCGTTGTGCTGCTGCCTGTTGCTAATGTGGTTGTTGTGGCTGCTGTTGTTGCACTTGATATGGCGGATGCAGTTGTGGTTGTTGCTGTTGCTGTTATTGTTGCTGCTGCTGTTGTTGTTGTTGTTGTTGCTGCTGTTGTTGTTGTTGTTGCTGTTGATGGTGCTGTAAGCAAGGCAGATATTGGCGTTGTGGAAGCGTTCGTGGAAGACGTTAATGTTGTGTTATTTAATGACGCTAGTGCTGAAGTTAGATTCTCCGCATGTCCAGCCTCGCCGCCGGTCAAGTCCTTAAGGCCATTCATGACCATGGCATGGGCCGCATATGGCTCGCCGTTGCCAGTACCGCCGACTAGGCCATCGCCCACCTCATGACTGCTGCCTCGAATGCGCGCCGGCGTTGTCGGCGGCGTGGCAGCCATTGACTCGACGGTGCTGCCCAGGCAACTGGCAATATCGTGCTCACAGCTCACGTTGCATGGAGCTGGCGTAGCGGTCGCAACAGCTGCTGGCACGTAGCTAGGCGCCGGCTTGACTTTCGGCTTGCTGATCAGCTTGCTGGCAGTGGCCTTGCTGACCGGCTCAGTGCTCAGGTCAACAACAACGGCAGCAGCGGCGGCGGCAGCAGTGTCCATGCCTCGACTATAAGCGCGTTCCAATGGCCGGTTCTATAAATTGGCGGCAACAGCAACTGAAATCAAAAGTTCACGTCATGAATTATAAACTAGGGCGCAGTGCTATAAAAATGCTTCACATAAAACTGACACACACAAGCCTCCTCCCCCTTTCACTCTCTCTCTCTCTCACTATCTATCTCTCTCTCACACACACATACACACCCACACACACACACACACACACACACACACACACACAAGCGTGCGCTCACACACAATCGGCCTTTTATGTGTTACGTATACGCCTCGTTGTCCTGTGCCAAAAAGCACGTGCTTACGTACGAAAAAGAGACCAGGACAATGTCAACACACACAGGCCCAGCTGCCTCGTGACCCAAAAAAGGATTTGCGGCCATATGTATGTATGTATGTATGTACATATGTGCACATGTGTATGCACATACATACATAAAGCGTACTTTCTTCTTCTTTTTTGCAGACACGGACGGACTATTTTGTTAGGTGGCCGAAAGTGAATATTTATTGTGAATCACGCGACTTGCAGGCTTCTGCCTCTTTAGTAAAAATCGATAGGCTATACTTACATCTGGCATGCGCCTCGTCCAAAAAACAAATGTTAATTTGGCTCGATGCAATTTAATGGCAACAAAATGGCCAAAAAGCGCAACACAATTTTGCATGCATTCAGACCGCAATGCAGCTGCTGCAGAAACTTCGTTCGGAAGCGTGTGGGCGGGGCGCGGGTGGGTGTGAACACGTTTTGGATAAGTTTTGGTATATGTAGCTGCTGCTATGAGCTTTGACTAAGTTGGTGGCTATTACGGCTTTGATGTGGGCACGGCATACCGTTCGGCAGACACTCGTTTAATTATTCAGCCATTGGACGCGCCTTAATGTTGATTTCCTCGTGAATTTTTAATAGTCTAATTTTTTTTTGGTTTTTTTTTTTGATTTTGATTTTGTTGCGGACACGGAAAATACTACAAGGCGGGAGCAGGCTGCACAGCGCACGTTGGCGTAAGCACGTCAATATCTGACTGAGGACGATAACGATACCGTTATGCTTTATATTGTTATGCAATTGAATTGCCAGTATTTCCATTGGGCGCCAACAAGAAAAAACGAGAGCGCGCGCGCATTGCACGACAGCTGATAAATTTCAAATCATGCACAGTGGCAACGCTATGCACTTGTTTATCAACACTGGCACATGTCACCATTATCAGCGCTGTGATGGCAACGCTCACGCAATAGAAACTGAGCAGGTCAGCTGCTGACGCGCTTGGATTGATAGTAATTCAATTTTTAAAACGTATTAATTACAGTAGTCCATGCTATTGCTGTCATCTAAAAGTATAGGGTTGGAATCGAAAGTCTCACAATGCCTTTAGCTTTTGTGAAACGATAGCAAGCTGACCGACCTGAGCGGCAGAAACGGCAAAATTCAGAATCGCGCCAAATTTTACAATAACAAATCGGACGCAACCTAAAAAAGGAAACAAGTGCAATTCTTATTTTAATTTATCTCGTTTATTTGACAATTCGTTTACTAATGAACTCTCACATCACGGAAAAAGCACATCAAACTTGGCAGTTGCTGCAACGGGTAATTGGTGGCTTGTGGAATCGTTTGTATCTTCCCAGATCGCCGTTCCTAGCCATTAACGCCCCGCCACCAGCAAAAAGCCCATCAATGACTTCTCAAGAAGAGGAAGAGGTAAGATAAACGTAAACCAATTTACTGTCACACACAAATATCCATACGCATGTGTGTGTGTGAACCGTTGCGGCTGCCTGCTAGCTTAGACTATATCCAAGGCAAACGCAAAAAGACGATCAAGATGGACAAGCGACAGCGAGCGGCTGTTTTTGCAAAGCGCGCTGAAAACTCAGCTGCTGTGGTGTTGCCACACTTTGAAATACATTAGTACATTATAATTGATGGAAATGGCTACGAAAAAACAATTTGTGTGAACAAATTTCATAGAAAAGATACATTTAAATTATGACCGCCAGATAGAAGAAATACTAGAATATGTATTTTACTATTCTTTGCATTTATTTACCGCGAGTTGGCAGTTCCAGCCATTTAGTACGCCAAGATGGTAGCTCTCAGCAGACGTGGTGAATTTGATGAAAGTGACATGAAATATGTGTAGAAAAAACACGATTTTCATAAAAAGAAAATCATATTTGTAAAGTAAAAGTGTTTTTGTGCCTAGGTTAAAGTGTAAAACACCAAAAGAGTCTGTACGTTAGGTGCTGCAGTTAACATATGCCTGCCAAAAGTGGCCAGATAGCAAAACAGGCAGCTGCGTAAATTCGACAGACGCTTTGCAAAGCGGCCAACAACAACATAAGATACAATACACACAAAAATCAATTTTCGCGCTGATTTTTGATTTAGCTGCAACAGCAAAACAAGTTTAGCGTGCTCCATTAACAAAAACCAACGAAATATCAAGCGTTAAAGGTATGCTATATCTTACCCCCCTGACTCTCTCGCCCAAAGTACAGGCAAAAGTGAAGCCCCCCACACACACAAACGAAACACAATCGCACACACACACACACACACACAGAGACAGCTACTCGCGCATCAGCATTGTAAATGAAACACACACATACACAGACACACTGGCACTCACGTTTGCCTTTAGTTTGACCAAATGTAAAATGCTATGCTTTGCCGTGCTGCGCCCGAATTGCGTTTGTGACGTCGACACCAATGCTCGTGTATTTAAAACTATTAACACTATGCGCATGTGAATAACTATATGTATATTTATATATATATTTGTTTTTTTTTCGCTTCACTTTACAGATGCCACGAACTAGGCGACGCCATCACTCGAGGGATCGCTCCTCAGCCGGCACACGAGACAAACGTAGACGGCTTGATACTGGCGATCTATCGCCACCCTTAGCTGAGGCACCGTCGCCGTAAGTTGCATATTTCTACTCAAAATTTATATATATATAGAGCATATATGTATGTTACCAGGGGCAAATATTGCTCAATGAGTAGCAGCCATATGCTTGGCCAAAAACAAAAAAAAAAAAAAATTAGTCATTATTTCGCTTGCATTATAATATCGTTGGCATTCTGTTCTTTATAATTAGTCCGCGGCTAACCAAGACACATCACACTCGATCGGCGGCCAAGCGACGGAGACATGAAATTGATGCAAACACATCTCATATAGTCAAGGAGCCAACGTACGTAGTTCAGTTATGAAGTTTAAGCCTTGAACTTTATACATAATATGTATATATTATATCAGAATTATTTGTCCAGCTACCGTTGGTCTATACACAAACCATTGTCTTGATTTTGCAATGTGTCTTAGTATGGGCCAAGGAGTTTGCTTTATATAATTAAACAATAGGAAGGATAACATAATATCTATTATATCTAGTTACGGGATTTTAGTTATATAAACATTATGTGCATGATAAATCTATATGCAGTCGAGTCCCTATAATTCGAAATGGCAAGGGAATCAGTTTTTTTTTTGATTTACACGAAAATTCAAATTATCGAGACACGACTGTATCGAATTTTTTGAAGGGGATAGAATATTTTTTGGATTTATCGCGATTTTCGATTTAGCGGGGTACAAATTATCGAGACTACCAATGCAAGGACGCGCCAAAGTAATATGTTTTGAATAGTATTGTCCTCAACTAACTCATCTTATTTTTCTCTAATTGGAGTGATGTAAACTGAAATCTTTCATATACTATGTCCTTTGGCTCATTAATTTATCTGCTAATAACTTTTGCTTCTGCTTTGTAAGACTTTTCAAGTCTGATTACTTAGTCTTATCAGCAAAAATCTATATGGAGTGTGCTTCGTCTGATTCAAATTCATGACCATGTCCTGCCCACGCTTCGACTCCTGCAGTGCTGGCTTTTTCTTTTAAATGGCTTTTTAACGATCGTTTCTTTAATGATCGAGGCATTTAAAAGGAACGTCAAGTAGTCCCATTGCCAGAGAGCAGCAATCCGTATAAGGCAGGTGAAACTCTCGTGTTCCTGTAAGTGTCACAAGTTGAGTTGTTTTTTTTTTGGCCCAGTCATTCTGTGCAGACTCGCCTCGCCTCTTGACTTAGTCAGCTTACTGTAAATTTATGCAGTGATTGCGATTTCTTTGTGCCAACTGCAATTAACCCGCTTCAGAGTTTTCGGGGCGGTTTCGTGGCGTGGGCGTGTGTCCTGCGCGTTGCATTTCCTTGCTGCAGTTGATTTAATTTATTTGCTTGCGTATTTAAAACATATTTGCATATTACTCAAAGCAACGCAGCGCAGACAACGACTGAGGTGTGCGACATTGTCGCATTTATTATTGTTTTATTTTGTTATTTATTTTTTTATAAACTTGGCCTGGCCTTTTTAGGCATGGCCTCAGCCACGGACGCAGCAACAGCAACAGCATCAGCATCAGCATCTCCTACTCTTCCCCGCTTTGGGGTCTTGGCTGCGTTTGGCTCAATCAGTGTCGCATTTTGTAATTTATTTGCCACTAGCTGTGTCGCTTTCTTTGTCGTAAACTTCTGGAATTCATGCGCAACCGTCGCCTTGTTTATTAACCTTTTCATTTTGCAATCAAAACCCGCTTGCCAACTGTGCACAAGTGCCCAGATTAATTGCTTAAGCAGCGGCTTGGCTCTGCTCATTATTCATACGACATCTTGCAACGCGGAAGTGTTAACAAATCCGTTAGCCAAAAAATAAATATATATAAAACTTTATATTTTACATGGAAAATGGAAATTTAAAACAATATATAAATATATAAAACTATATATGAATATATCAAACATTCTGACTGAAGGTTTCGCTCTTAGATCTGGATTTCAAATCTATAAATCCAAGTTTTAGTTCGGTTCAAAGATCTGGATTTCAAATCCATAAACTGAACTTTTACTTTTTAGTTCGGTTCATAGATCTGGGTAGTTCTTAGATCTGGATTTCAAATACATTAACCCAAGTTTCTGTTGGAATTGTAATATATCCTAAAACTTAGTTAACTTTTTAGTTCGGTTTTATATTGAAAATAAGATATAGAACTTCGGATGCCAAGCCTTTAGTTGCTTCAATTGTCTAGTCTAATTGATACATTTTATGCAATGCAGGAGTAAAGGAAACTGTTCATGCAAAGTCAATATGCACTTATGAGTTTCGATAATGCTTAAAGATGCCCAAATTGTACAAGAACATGTATACTATATAGAGAGTGGGGGAGATGCTCTCTTCGCATTGTTACATGCACTCGGACTACTAAATTAAACTCTGACTTATCCATTTTTGGTTACAGGGTATATAAATTATACTCAACTGTCAAAACATTGCCGTATTTCCGCTATTTATTGTTTTTATATTTTTTATTGCACATATGTATATATGTATATACATATATATATAATTTCAATTGTTCGAAATGTATGTGTGTGTGTGTGTGTGTGTGGATGGCCGTCTTACTACTGTATGAGCTGTCAGTTGGGCGCACACGCACAGCGTACGCGCCGCGGCGAATTCAACATGCGGCGAATCGCGCTGTTGTTGGCTGGCTAAGCAAGATCGAACTGTAAACTGGAAATGCGCGCGTCGGCGTCGGCGTCGACGTCGTTGCGGCGAGCTTCAGGCAACCGACACTTGTTCGCTGCGGACTTGTCGTACGAAAGCTCAGTCGCAACGACAACTTGCAAGCGAATGGAGGTGCTGGCTTCGGACGTCGCCGCCGTGCAGCCTCAACATCAGCAGCAACAATAAATACAACAAACAAACAACAACTGAGTGCCTTTATGAAAGAAATGTAAAAAATTGCTAAAATTGCTAAAATTGCAAAAATTGTGTTCATAATTTGCAACAAATGCAGCTGTCAAGTGTGCAATTTGTTTTGTGTGCGTGCGTAGTGCTTATTGCAATAGCTGCAACAACAATTTCAATAACAACAACAACAACAGCAGCAGCAATAGCCTTAAGCAATTTGTTTATGCATCCTGCAACATCAGGGGCAATTACTTGAATTTATAACAAAATATATTTGGAAAATAATTTTCAATGCTATTCACACTTTATAAACGCCAAAGCGACGCCTGTTTTTGGTTGTGTCTTGGTTGGGTTAACTAATTTTGATAAGATATGACGAAGTCGACACACAGACGCCTACACATACTCGTGCTGCTACATATGCATATATATAGACTTGATACATATTCATATTAAATTATTTAACTCTTATCGTAGCCGGACATGTTGATAGCGTCTTAATTGTAAGGGATTTCGCGCATTTCCGATTTAAATACATTTCCAATTCGTATTACTCATGGCCTGTTGCTGTCGTCACTTGAGTCATTAGCCAAGGTATTACCAGCTGTAGCTGGAGCTGCCGCAACAAGTTGTCGCTGGTTGTGGTTCAACTTTGTTTTGACCCGTTTGCGTTTCCTTTTCGAATCAGGTGAAAAAACTATACAAACAAAAAATGAGTAAAAAATTGTGTGAAAACTGGTCGGAGGACCTGTTGTGAGGCCACTTTCTACCAAAGCTTTGTTTCTTTTTCTCTCTCTCTCTCTCTCTCTCTCTCTTGTAAATTGCATAAAGCCAAAGTAAACTGGTTAGACGCTCTTGTCGGGGTCCTATCAATGAACTTGTCAATTGGATTTGCTTTTGCTGACGGCAATAGACGGGGGCAGGCAGACAAAATCGCGGCTAGGTTCAGGGTTAGTTTCGCAGCTAATTCAATTTTTCGTAATGCTGCTGACATGTGCAACAGCAACAAAATGCGGCCAACAAGAAGTCGCATAAATGCAATCGTTCCACAACTGGCATGTGGCACAACAGTCGCACAGCTGAGCAAGGGAAGGGGGCGCTGGGGACACTGTAAACCGAAAGACACGAACAAAATTCATAAGCCAATGAGAACGTGTTAATTACACGACAAAAAAAAACACTGCTCGATAATTTATTGAAATGAAATGAGTGGGTGGGTGGGTCTTGGGATTAGGCAGAGGAACGTGCGGCAGATAGGGTGGCGCAGAGGCACATGTAGCGTGTGTGTGCACAGCATTGAAAATTCAATTGAGCAAATTGCGCCACTTTTAAATGTTGCAGATACAAAAGATAAAGATATAAAAAATAAAGAAAAATATAAAAACGGAATTGAAATTTTGCGCGCGCGCGTTCAAAGTAAATGCAAGCAAACGTTTAAATTTTAACGAACGCCAACAACAATAATAAAAACAACAACAATCTACGATCGTCAATGATAACATCAAGAACAAACAACAACGAATTTCATTAACAACGACAAGAACAACGAAAAGCTAACAAAATGCCCATCGTGGGACAGCAATATGCTAACGGATTTCGTCCATATAGCTCCTTTCGAGTGCCGCGTAGCAGTTGTGGCTACAACAGCAACAGCAACAGCAAACAGACTGAACAGCAGCAACCGCTGAGCACCAATGGCGTCAACAGTCGAGCAGCAACAACAGCAAAGCCAACGGCAACGGCAACAACAGCAGCTGCCAAAGGCATTAGTCAAAAGAACAACACTGTCTCAAGCTCCTCGTGCTCCTCGTCGAGCTCACTCAATCAAGC
This sequence comes from Drosophila leonis, assembly GCA_035045365.1. NCBI lineage: Eukaryota > Metazoa > Arthropoda > Insecta > Diptera > Drosophilidae > Drosophila > Drosophila leonis. Next base: position 6,874,402 of record JAWNPC010000338.1, on the reverse strand, counting down.
GACGGGCTTGAGCAACGGCTTTAGCCGTCAGCAGCCTTGGCGCAGCAGCTACTGCAGCAGCAATCGGCACAGGCAGCAGGAGACACAGCTGCCGGCGCAGTTGCAGTTGCAACGGAACGGCAACGTCAAGCCGCTCACGCCTAAGCTAATCCGGCGCATTGAGAACACCTGTGCCACGCCCAACGCCAGCTCACGTTATGGCAAGCCACGTGCGCCAGCACCGCCTGCAGCCCGTAAACCGAATCAGTTGGCTCTGCAGCAAAACCCGACCTCAAATTCCTCTCAGAAACGCGCCTACCAGGCGACAAATGCCCGCTGCGCCAAAGAGAACTGCCCCGTGGCACGGAATACCCAGCGTTCCAGCAAGAACTATCCAGCTCCATTGCCACCGCAACAGCCGCAGCGCAAGCAAAATGATCTCATTACGTCGAAGGCCACGCCGCTGGCGCAGCGCCGGCAGCTGCCAGCAACGCCCAAGTTAAGCTGGAGACAGCGTGGAACGGTAGCACCAGCAGCAGCAACTGGAGATGCTGTGAAGGGCGAGGCCGGTGGCGGTGGCGGTGGCTCCTCGACGGGCAGCAGCGATTCGCATGACTCGCCCAAGTTGAAGAAGGCCTACTCCAAGAACTTTCCACAGGGACTGCCCTTCGAGGATGAGTTTTATGGCAGCCGCAATCGGTCCTATTCGCAATCCTCAAGCAATTACAGTTTCTATAGTTCTGTGGGCGCACCAGCCACACCTCAAGACGAGGATGACGATGAGTTTCGGCGCCAGCCCGCCACGGATGAGTCGCTGTATGTGGACTTCTCCAAGGTGGTGCACAGCCACAGGCAACAGCGCCAATATGTGCCCGCCAGCTCCTGGATACGGGCCACGCCCGAGCACGAAGAGCTGCTCCGGAGCACACAGACTAGTCACAATGGACCGCTCACACCTGCCCAGCAACGACGCAAGAGTGCCAAATATGCCCGCTCCATGCACGATTATCTATATAGTGACGATGCCAATACGAATTTGACGAACAGCAAGCATCGGCTGTCGGTGGTCGATGAACCCGAGGATGGCTACTACAGCTATGCAGCTGGCACACCCGAGCCGCTGACACCGCCAACGCCTCGAACGGATATTTATGTGGCCGCAGCATCGTGGGCACCCAAGCCGCTCTATCCCGACCGCGTGCTGTTGCCAAACCATCTCGACAGCAATAACAACAATTGCCGCAATCTCAATAGCTCCAAGGCGCAACAGCAACAGACACAACGTCGGTCCGAGCACTTGGGGTCCACGACGTGTGAGTATAAGTGAGTATCTCTCAGCAATAGCAAAAGCATGCGGAAACTGGAGCTAAACTCGAGTGGCTTCCAGCAGCCGCTGCTCAATCGGTGGCTTCTCCTGGGCTGTTGAGCGGTTGAGCTGTTGACTAAGCGTTCTGTCAGCACTTAAAACTTAAGTCGTTCCTCACATTGTTGACGTACGGTCGGTCCGCTCAAGATCTCTCTCTATCTCTCTGGTCCATCCAAATTTGGTCAAGCACACCGCCCCTACTTATACGAACTCAACTCATTAGGCAAACTAAGCGCCGCTTTTGTACCGCACGGCTCGGCTTGGCGATTTTTATGTTCTACGTGCCGCTGGCAGCAGCTCTCGGTCCTCCACACTGAAGTGGCACACTTCATATGGAGCAATCCATATTATTTTGGCCTCATTTGCATTTGGGCTTTGAACTCACAGTCAAGTGTTAGGGTTAGCTTTTTGCGACTTGTGTCTATGTCGCTTTCAGTTTGTTGTTTCAGTTAGCAACCCCATTAAAATGACTTTTGTGCCTTTGACTTTTCATTGCATAACTGTTGTAAATTGTCTAAATTTTAATATTTTCTTCATCAGAATTTGTAAAAATAAATAAAATTAAATTAAAGCTCAATTTACTAAGAACGAGCTCGCCTCAAGTAACAATTGAATATTGGATTATTATTTTATTTTTATTTTTATTTTGTATTTCTAAACATGTTTTCTGTGTAGTCTATTATTTTTTTTTTTAAATTATTATGACCGCAATTATGTCAGCAACTGCCACAGGTAGCCATGCTGCTGCCTGCCCCTAAAGGTGGGCTCGGTTGGGTCGGCTTAACTGACAAGTCTTGGGAGGGGCTTAAATACTTCAGTTATGCCGTCGTCGTAGTCTTGGCTCTTGTTTCAGCTTGTACACTATTTTTTTTATTTTTATTTTTGTTGCTTGTTGTTTTTCTTCTCTTTTTTTATTTATTTTTTTTTGCTTCTGTTTTGCTCTCGAGCTCGTTTATCTGACGTTTATCGCGCTCCAAAACAAACCGGACTTGTCTCCGTAGTCCATATACGCTCATAATCGATGCGACTACCGCCGGCAGCAACAACAATAAGAACAATGAAGTTGACTCGACGCTGTCTTGACTTTTGAGCACACTATTCTCGAGCAGTTCCGACAGCTGCAAGGCAGGCCGAAAACTTGCACACAGGCAACGCATCGCGCTCCCCTCGCACAGCTCTCAGAAGCGCCGTTAAACCGCAAGTTGGGGGGAAATCATATGAAATGATTTATATTGTTTTTGTTTTTTTATTGACTTCCTATAAATGCACTCAGCCAAAAGGTGATTGACTACAGCATAAAGCACAAATAACAATATTAATAATAATATTAATAATATTAATATTAATAATACAATCTTTGCAATCAGTTTTAAAAATTTCATTGCTTCCTTTTTTGAGTTGTTTATTTTGGTGTTGTTGTTGTTGTTGATCGAACAACAACTCAAAGTGCGGGCGGCCATTTGCCATTTGCCAAAATATTTGTTAGCTTATTGTTGATTTCGCTTAACCGTTTGTTTGTTTTTGTTAACTGTAATGGCCGGCAATGTTGTTGCTTGTGTGTGTGTGTGTAGGGTATACATTACATTACGTTCATTGAACCTTGCAATACGCGTGCGATCTCTCGCTGAACAATGAATGCCTGCATAACGCTCGACAGACCAACTGCTAAACTGCGCTGACTCAGTGCCGCGCTTCGCTCCTGATGTGATGTTCGATCGGCTGCCCCTGCCCCTGCCCAACAGTTGCCGAACGGTTGCCCGTTTCTCTTTGTCATCTGTGTCTGTCTGACCGTCTTCTTCTTCCTCCAATAAGTCTGTTTGTCTGTCTGTCTGTCTGCTGCTTTATTTACAGTGCTCGCAATTTGTGTGCTTTGTGTGCCGTTGGGTCTGTTTGCGCAGACGCAACCATTGACCTTGGACGTTGGGCGAATTCAAAGGCTCGCCGCGACGCCCTCGATTCGCTTCGACGCCCAGATCAATTTACATAAAGCCGTTACTCATGCGCCCTGTGCGCCCAATACGCTGCTTTTTTCCCCCTTTATTTGTATGATTTTATTATTTATACATTCTTTTTACAATATTTGTAACGGCACTTTATTGTGTCATTTATGGCAATAACAACAACAACAAACAACAATCAGCAACAAAGTAGCAAAAGTTGTCATCGCTTCGCGTTTAGCCCAAGCACAAGCCAAAAAATCCGGTTTCTCATTATGTTTCACTTAAAAAATACTGACCTCTACTTAAATCAAAGTGGACAAAAAAAGTGGTTGAAAAAGAATCGTATAAAGTTATTCAAAGATTTGCCAAACCAGGGCTGCTTAGTTCGGTTCTGTACAAATATGTTAAACAGTTAGCATTAAGGTGGAAATGGAAGCAATAGCTTCAAGGTCTGTCTTCAAATTCTAGCAAGTTGAACTTTTGATGCTAATCTAGCCGGCTATTATGATGTATATATATTTAACAATTAATTCTGTTTCGGCAATTATGTTTTGTTTTCAATTTCGTTTTGAAGCTTTAATCATTCCCAGTGGTTTTTCTAGACCATCTCTTCGTTTCTATGTCTCGCAGTGACGCATGCGTTCACAGTTCAATGGAAGCACAGAATCGAACAATAATAACAAATTATTAACGCTTTTTGTTATGCATTTGTTGGCCGTTCAGGGGGGAGGTTACAGACATATGTACGGTACGCTTTTGCTTAATGTATTTTATGGCATTTTCAGGGTCAGCACAAAAAAAAATATATATATATATAAATTTCTCGCATCGCAGCAAATGTTTGTTGGCTGCTGGTGGGTTTAAAGTGTCTCAGCTGTGCTCTATGCAGTGCTCTATGTAAATCGTACGAGAAACTGGTTTTTCGAATGATTAATTTCATAAGGCAAGAGTCAAAGAAACTTTTCTCACATATTTCGATCCACACATTCAGACATACAGACATAAATATATTTACATATCACAACAAAACGTTCAGAGAGTTTTGTAGTGAAGTGCAGAATTGAGTTTTGTGCCTTTGTCAATTTCTTGACATTTGTCAGAGAATTTTGAATCATAAATCAGCAGGAACTTGGACAAGACAAAGACATGTTTAATTGCGTGGAGTCTATTCAGACAAAGGGGGTTTTACTTGATAAAAAGCTAATTAAATAATATGAAGAATCGGTCAAGGCCAACACTGAACACAGAACTCTACATAAACAAGTATTTGCTGATCCCCAACTGGGCTGGGCTAGGCAATCTGTAAACTGTTTGTGAAAACTCATAGCCAATTGCGAAAAATGTGCCTCAGAACTACGGCCGCTTAACTACCCACGATTCTTAGGAAATATATAGATCTATATGCACATATGGGTGTGCCTTGACAGTCGGAGATTGCTTAATATTATTACATCATTAATAATCGTATCTTATCGCAATTTCAATATATAACCATAAGTTCTTATTTGAAATCACAGTCTGGCATAAATTTATACTTTCAGCATTGATAAATGGGTCAAGCAGGAATAAAATTAAGTTCTCCGTAGATATAGAAATAGTAAGCTCCGTAGCAGAAAGACTGCTGTGTACATAGTTACAAAACTTTATTGATAGTTTTTCATTTTATCTTATCTTATCGGCTATGAACCAATTTTCCGACTCTTGTAGCATATCTGGAGTATCTTCGATTGCTAACTATGTTAAGTGTAAGTCTGTTATTGAACTCATTTTGCAGTTCAATTCAATTTTAGCTTCAGTTGCACTGTATTTCCATTTATATCCAGTCCAAATCAGTTGACCCCAGGGCACTCACTTGCCTGGCCAATTACCTGAAGCCAAAAACCAAGAATTAATACGTTCCACCCAAATTGGGCAGCTACTTAATGAGAGCTCGACTTACGTGTGTACAAGTGCAAACAGTTTCACAAGTCCAAAAAGTCGACGTCTCATCATTAATATCCAATTAAAGTTTGCCATAAATGTTGTTCTAATTTGCACGCGTCGCGTCATTAATCAAAATCCAGACCAGAAATACAACATATTGAAAAAGTTTCGCCTAGAAGTCGCAATCTCTCAGTCGCGGGGTAGATTGAAAATTACCTACGTTTAAATTATTTATTTACGAGCACAACTTCATATAAAATGCAAAATCTGATCCAATTAACATAATACAAATGGCTGTACAATTATTTAATTTAACATGCGCATTTTAGTAGCTAAAAGACTTTATAAGATCTGTGAGATAATTTGCTTGGCTTTGCCCATTCAGTTTTCCATTAAAATGTTAATAACTGCGTGTATCTTAGTATGACATATCTGCTATTTGCAGACTTGTTTTACTCAACAGGAAAATGTTAGTAACAGCGGAAATGTCTTTCAAAATATATCTTCATATATTTAGTATATTTTAACCTTTAAATAAAGCCAACAAATTTATTTAGATTTATTTTAGTTCTGCATTAAATTTGTGTTAAATATGAGAAATATTTTAAGATGTTCTTCAAGCTTCTTCCTCTCTCAAAATACACTTGCGAAAAGTGTTCTTAATGCCGCATACTTAGCAAGCAACTCTCGATTGTGCATATTCCTATTATTAACTACCGTATAGCCTTAAGAGGCACATGCTGCTGCTGCTGCCAGTCAAAGATCTTTTGTTGGTGCGGCTGATGCTGGCCGAAAGCCAACAGATTTAAGCCTACATACAAAACCGGGCGCTGACTTCTTGACTGTTTGTTCAGCCTGGCTTAAAGTGAGCGCAGGCGTTGAGCTTTTTGTCGTGTGTGTGTGTGTGTGTGTGACTTTGCAGCTGTGCACTCGCATGTGTGTGTGAGTGTAACGTACTTGTAGTCAAAGTCACTTTCAGCTTCGTTGCGTTCTCATAATTTTTGTGACCAAATTTAGAGGCGACCGCAGCAGCAGCAGCCGTCGCACAGCACGTGTGGGCGAGCCTAAACCCAAAAAAAACAACAAAAAATTAAATAAATAAAAACAAATCAAAAATTTGTCGTATTCCGCTTGTCTCTAGAAAAAAAGTCTTGAACGCAGCTGCTTTTTATTTTTTTTAGCAGTGTTTACCTTATTAGCTTACGGTCTTGTCTTCACTTCTTGGCGGCAGCGCCTGCCTAGGTCAGTTATCTCCAAACCGCTCCGATCAGATCAGATCGTAGCAGCTGCTGATTCATGCTAAGATCTTGGCTACATGACGGCCTGCCCACCCGCATATGAAGCCCGCTTGGGCGTGTCGTCGGTGTGTGTTTAAGTGTGTGTGTGTATGTGTGTGTGTGTGTGTGTGTATGTACAATTGATGTAACATGGCTACTGTTGTTGTTATTATTGACACAGTTTCTGGCCTCGCACAGTTGTTGCCTCTGCCTTTGGGTTAAGCTCCGTACTTAAAGCTTTTACGCTGGGGATTTTGTGCCGTGTCATAGGCCTTGCCACTTGGCCGACGACTTTTCAGACACAATCTCAAAGGCATGTTGCGCTGTGCTCTGGTGGGCAGACAGCCAGCCAGCCAGCCATTCAGTCAGTTAGCTAGGTAGCGAGCTAGCTAGTCAGCCATCCGGCCAAGTTGATTAACTTGATTGGTAACGCAAATTCGCAACTATTCGCCAACACACACACAAAAGTGTGAGCGCCCAAGAACTCGACGGGAAGGCGAAGCGGCAGCAAGGCAGCTTAGCGCTGTTAAGTAGCTTTCCATGTTGACTCCATTTACTGTCCAATTCTCTTAGCTGCCGATAATTCGACAGTTGCTGGGCGTTGCGTCAAGGACGGCCATTCATCTGTTGTCGGATATATGGAGCTCTATAAATATATTATATATTATATATATATAGTATTAAGTAATTCTTACGTTTGTGAATTCGTTTAATTAATTTGCTCTTTCTCTTTCTTATTTTTTTTCTTTATTATTTATTTATTTATTTATTTTTTTTTTTGCAGCTTTGATGACAATGTTTTGTCTTCCCGGCGACGCAAGGAGCGATCCAAGCGCTCGCATCGCAAATCGCCAGCCACTGGCCGGCGACAGCACAAGTACCGTTATAGGGAGGAGACCTCACACTCGAGCTCCAGGCGCCGGCATCGCGATCGCGCCAAGGATGAGCGCGACAGCGGACGCAACAATCGTCAATCGCAAGCTAAGGTAAAAACTTTCTATTTTCTAATACAAACCAACGACTTTAGGCTGAGCAATTCAACAATAATTTAAATTAAAAAAACAAAAACAAAAAAACAATTAAATTTATGGTAAAAGAAAGATTAAGCAATTAGTTATTTAAGCAATTCTAAATCGTATACATACATCTAGATACATATGTAAACCCGATCAAGTTTTCTTCGTATATATTTAAATGTTCTCGCCTCCGCCACTTGCCAATTTTGTTGCAATTTTGAATCAATGTTGTCGTCCTCCCGATCAGTTATCAAATCACCGTGCAACAAACGATGTTGTTCTTTAAGCGCTATTTGGAAAAGTCACAGTTAACGGCCAAACAGTTCGAATCGGCCCAGATTCCATGCTATATCAAAATGCGTGAGATGCGCGGACCCCAACGCATTGATCATCATCGCGATCTGTTGCTGGAGTGTTCCTCGCTGCGCTATATGCCATACACAGACGATTGGATTGTCGTCGAGTACTTTGCTGATCACGACAGTGATTACCTTGTAAGCTGCTGCTGATTGTCGTAATACCTTTCGAGCTGTTAGTTCAAAAAGCAACTGTTTCAATACCAAGTGATTGCAACGCATCCACAGTCGTCCGCCTTGTGTTGTATTTGCCTTCTAAAAGAAAAATCTCTTCTGATTTGTTTCCTCTCGTATTTGTATTCGCTTTCCCCCACTATACGCCTGATGACTCTTCATTCCACTCACTCATCACACTCGCTCATCTTATCGTCTTGCGGCGTTGTGCTAATTTTGTGATTTAATTGTAATCATTTGCAAGAAAGTGACGAGCTAAATATATAATCAATCTGAATTCTCTTTGTGGTTCTACAACTAACTGCAAAACGAAAAACCACACGCATTAATTAATTTAAAAATGAATCTTAATCGGTAAAGTGGAAATTTACCGTTCGTTGTGCGATTTTTATAGATTAGGAAAGTATTTGTAATTATGTTGGGCAAAAAAAAAAACAAGTGAGAAAACTCTAGTCGGTGGTGCCCGACTAGGGGATCCCCTGAACCCCGTCCGATCTGCGTTTTAAAATATACTCAATTATGTATTTATTAAAGTACAACAAATTTAAGCTTGAAAAATTAAATTAAATATTTTTTTGGCCGGTATCCAAAATATAACAAAAACCGAAATTGTATAAAATATAAATTAATCTAAATACAAAATTTGAAGACTCTAGCTTCAAAGATGTACGAGATATAATTTTATAACTTGATTTCGCTAAGGTTTTTAATCGATAACAATAAAACGGGAATAGTTATCGATTTTTTTAAACAAACTTGATATTTTCGTACTATACATGGACCCACAGAAAAGTCTCTAGCTCTTATAGATTCTGAGATCGACGCGTTCATACATACGGACAGGGCTAAATCGACTCAGTTCGTCACCCTGATCAAGTATACATATACTTTATGGGGTCTGCCACGCCTCCTTCTGCCTGTTACATACATCTTAACAAAACCATTATACCCTGATTTCCCATTTTCAATGGGTTTCAATGGGTAATTAAAGTGAACCTCTATTATGATATATATATGAAATAGGCTTGGATTGAAACAAAAGTCCATGTTATATGTACTGTGCAGCTCCCTTCAAATCAAGGTTATATTTGTTTGAATACCATATAAGATAGAACTACAAACTAACGTATCTAATCTTGATCAACTAAAGCATTTCTTAACAATATTAAACATGACTTTGTCAAGTGGTTTCAAGGTGCTGTTAGCTCTTCAGACTCAAGTATTTGATAAGCCAACCGCGATCAAATCATCAGAAAAGAAACTAGATCAATTGTATAATATATGTATATTTATGTGTCTAGCAGAGAGGAGAGAGAGAGTGATGGCTGCCCTATGGTGGCGTGAGTTGATGATAATCTGTTGAATTAATTGCTCTGGCTCTGCGGGTCTGTCCTCGTTATTTTCGTGCAATTGATCATTTGACATTAACACTCGTTGGGTGGGGCGGGCAGTGGCCAGTCAGTCGAAGGCAATTGAGTGGACGAGCACAGACTCTCGCATCAAAGAAGCTCATCAAGATTCAGTACTTTCGGCAGTTGGAGCAGCAATACAAACGGCTGCAATATGCCCAGGAGGCGACGGCGACGACGTCGACAACGGCGCCACCTTTAAATGGCAGCAGCAGCAATGGGGACAATGGGGAGTCGAGCAGCCACAACAATAATAATAATAATAATAATAATAGGCCTCTGGTCAGCCGTTGTCAGCTACTGAAGAGGCAGCGTAATCTATTCGATTTGGCTGCACTGTGCGATATGCCCGTGGACCGTTATACCGGCGATAGTTGGATTGTCGATGAGTACTTTGTCGATCACAACGACGACTATTTAGTGAGTGAAAGAGCCTAACACTCACTCACTCTCACTGCATGGCTGCATGGTTTGCCCCCTACACAGTTTACACTCTCCCACACACACACGCTCTCACACTCTTCCACTCTCCCATACACACGCACACACACACACACACACACACGCTCTCACACACACACACACACACGCTCTCACACTCTCCCACTCTCTAGCTCTCTCTTTATGTTGGTGGCCAGCTGATCGAATGCGCGCGCAGCTGCTCCTCGTAGCGCCTGTGTGTTTGCCATTTGCTCAAAAAGCGTTTTCGCCTTGGGGGCCGCCATTGGGGTAAATTAAAAATATACCACACACCAACAGTAAAACGGAAAATCCACAATGCTCGGCATGCTTTTCGTTTGAGCATTTTCCAAATCTGAAACTGAAACAGAAACAGATTCAAATCTTCGTTTGTCGGTTGTGTATCGTTCTCGGCCAACGTACGTTCGAGGCCTTTGGCTAACGTGTAACGGTACGTGTTTCTACACGCGTCGCTCTCTCTCCCTCTCTCTCTCTTTCTCACTCTCGTTCCCTCATACTCTTTTGCTGCCTACCTCTATCTCACTCCAGCTCACTAACTGTCGCGAATTTGTTTATAATTTTACGTGTGTCGTGTGCGTGTGTCTGCGTGTGTGTGTGTGTTTGGTATAGGGAAAAAACTGTAAAATATATGTTTAGCGATTACTTCACATGAATTGTCCAAAAGAAAAACGCATTTGCCCCTGAGACCAAAGGCACATAGACAACTGCATAGTAAATAATAAAAAAAAAGAAGAAATAAAACAATTATAAAGAGCATTTGTTAAGCATCGAGCGTGACATAATCAGGCAGCCCAAGAAACTAAATAATACAAAAAAATAAAAGAAAAACAAAAACTTGAACAAATTTAAGTGCTTTAAAAATAAAATCGAAGCAGCAGCAAGAACAACTACAAAAGAGCCGCAAACAAATACCAAAAAAAAAAAAACAAAAACATGTATTATAAAGTATAAAGTACTTGCGTAAATTGTTGCCCAACGACAACTCGTGGTCCAAATGGGTTTTTAATGTGCCATGCGCTTAGTTGAATTGTAATCAAACTATACAGCTGTAAAATTTATAAATTGAGGTCTCAAATTTGCACTTTATCAAGTCTGAAGGAGACGCATTTCGTTTAGCAGAAGGGGAAGGAAGAGGCAGAGTACAACAGGGCGGCCAACCAAATCAAAACAAAAACTTAAAACTAACAAACACACAGCGGCAACAGCAACACCAACAACAGCAATTCAACTTACACAAATGGAGCGCACACACACACACTCATTAAAATGTATATATACTAATATACACACAAGTGTATATATATATGTATATATATATATATAGTTTATATGCATCAGAGATCAACAGGGATTATTCATCAACAGCTAGCCGGGCAGTTCCATTATGTTGATCTATGATGCTGCTGGCCCCTGTTCCGCTTCTTCTTCTTCCTCTTGTGTTCGTTCGCCAAGCAATTCGCTTGAAGTTATTTTTGTAATGTTTGGTTTTATTTTTGGTGCGCTCGTTTATTTCCACAAAAACATAGCAAAAAGTCCAAGCGCACATATTGCCCATATAAGAAAAGAGCCCAAGGAAAAGACTTTTCCTATTTTTCAATACACTCAAACGTGCCGTGTGTGTGTGATTTGCAAAGGTACAACAGTAAAGGCTCGTGCAATGAACTTCACAAAAATTCAGTTGAAAAGTTGCAAGTTGTAAATAATCAGTTTTTGTTGTTGGCATTAAGAAACCAACTGTTTACATAGCTCTGATTCATTGCAAGAGGTAACACTGTACCACGCGCACACTCACACATACACCTCTACATATATATATATATATATATATTCATATATACATCATGTATTATACACTACAACTACTGCGCCAATTTACGTGCGTTGTCGTCTTTCTTTCTTTCTTTTTTTCTTTTTTTTGTTAAAAATAAAAACAGATTTTGAGCAGAGAGGCACACTCTGGCAGAGGCAACTAGCTAAACGAGATCTATATACAATATATATATATATATATATATATATGTATATATAGATGTACTTTCGTACATATATTACAGGCAGGCAGGCAGGGCCGTCACTCATTTGGACACATGGGATGCGCTTGTGCTCCAGCAGCTCTCCTACACCAAACACACTCGCACCTATGTATTGTATATATAGGGCAAGGTATAGACGGGTGGGCAGGCGTTAACCAGGAATTGGCAGGCTGATCTGTTTTGCTTTGGTTTCAGCAACGGCGCCTCGATCAATGAGCTCATTGCTGTTCACGCTATGCATATAAATATATTTATATATAACTGTGTGATTTGTCTATATGTCGAATGTCGAATGTCGAGTGGCCCAGCAAATGTGCCACTGATACTGATTCAGGTGTAGACAACAATTACATATCAAATATATATTTATCTGCTACAAGTACAGATCACATCGAGCGCCAATGTGCAGGGTGAAGGAAAATAGTTTTTCCTTTTCGATTTGTTTGTAGTTTGTTGTTGCTGTTGGCAACTTGCTGAACAATTAATAAGTCAAATCGAAACTAAACGACTAATTGCATTTGCCAAAATGCCAATGAGGCATTGACATTGAGCGTACAACCTGTCCCCCCAGACCGACCCACCGTTCACCAAACCAAACCCAAGAAATGTATCGACCGATCTTCAATCTTCACAGGGCTATCGAGCAGGTTTCTTTATTGCAAACGCCACAAGAGTCGCGAGTCGCGTCGAGCAAGTCGAACCCAACGCAATTCACATTAGGATTGATACCCATACCCTCAGTGCAAAGTTAGATAACACAGATATATTCAAATAGATCGCACTTATCATAGAAATATATATCTATACATATATATCGCGATAACTGGCAGCCGCGATGTCCATCGAACTAAGCGAATTGATCGCACTCAGCTGCCCAGATTTGACTGCCCAGCCGGACGGCAGTGGTCAGATCCAATTGATTATCAATTCGGAACGCCGCCTGAGCATCAAACAAATGACGGCCACAGAGCTGGCCAATATGCGTGCCGCTGCTGCTGCCGAGGCCGAGGCACAGGCTCGTGCTCAGGCCGAGGCCAAGGCGCGAGCTTTGGCTGAGGAACAGGCGAGTCTGGCCGCCGAGGTGGTGGCTCAGGCGCGAGTTCGTGCCGCCCTTGAAGCTGAACAGCAGCAGCAGCGGGTCAGGGAGCAACAGGAGCGTCGGGAAGTAGAACAACAGAGGCAATCGGACGCCACGCCAAGTCCATCGCCCAAGGGCGCTCTGCCGTCCATTGAGGCGCCGCGCGATCGTATCATTTCACTGCCCAACATCTTGGATGATGCCATGGAAATGCATTTGCTGAACGCAGTCGAGGGCGGCGCCAACTCTGGCGACTCCTCGCCCACCAAGAGCACTTCGCACCTGGCCGACTCCATTGAGATGCTGCGCATGCAGCGGGCAGCTCGTGCGGCACGCTCCAAGAACCGCAGCCGAGAGCGCAGCATCTCGCCAGCAGCGCGCAACCATGAGAGAAGCCCAGCACCCGATCGTCTGCACAGCTCCAGCATCAGCAGCATGGATTCGGCCTGTGCCAGTGGCAGCCGTCGTGGCAGCACGGCCAGTGCCATGAGCAGTGATCCGGCTGCGGAGCTGGCAGCACCGCCCAAGTTTCCAATCTCCAAGACGGTTTCGGTGCCGAACATGAGTCGTCGCCGTAGCAGCCTAACTACACTTTTTCCGGGACCTTCGCCCTTGGTGGCGCCCGAGCCGATGCTGCATACCAATCCTGAGATGCCGCTGGTAACGGATGCACCGCGTCCGGGCGGCCAGGAAGATGGATATCGTGATATACCCAGCGGTAAAATGGTGCATCGCACCAAGACCCCACCGCCCGTTGGCGCCAATTTGGGTGTCTGCCTCAAGCGGGTGACAGCTCCAAGCGGTTCGATTACCATCAAACCCAAGGACTCGCCCATGCTGGGCGTGGTGCTGCGCAAAGTGGAAAAGAAGACCGCACCACAAAAGAGCGTGCTGGACGACGACAAGCCTCTGTATCATCTCTCGATTGTGCGCAGCGATAACAAGGAATACAAGCCGGCGCCCAAGCCGAAACCTAAGCCAGCACCGCCAGCGGTGAAGCCGTCGCCAGGCGGCATACTTACCGGGCCACAGGTGGTGCGCACTATCAACCGGCCGGCGGTAATGGCCAAGCCGCAACGACCCCAACCCGGTGTGCCTGTGACCATAACGAGAATCGAGGGCGATAAGATTATAATAATCAAAAAGATAATTGTGCCGAAGAACAGTAAGATACCGGAGCAGTATCTGCAGGTTGGTTCTGTCTGTCTGGTGATCTCTGTTGTCCAGTTCTGCGTCTAGTGTCAGTGGGTGTTTCTCTCTCTTTTCTCGCTATCCCTCCTCCACGTCTCACTCTCATTCCCCCTCTCTGTATCGAAATGTGTTTGAATTTACCTCGATATTGCTGCTGCTATCGATATATTTATTGATCACACACACACACACACACTGTATTGTATCAGTATTAGTGAGCTTTGGAACTGGTTCACATCAACAAATTCCTTCTCTGTAGTTCGCGCGCGTTTCTTCAGTTATTTAAATGAGTCAAGATGCTGGCAAAGCCGTCGCCGTTAAGTCCACCCAGTTGGAGGCACAGCCTCCAGTTGTCGCCGCTGCATGCCCACTGAGACCAAGTGAAGAGGCATTCGCGACATCATCGTCGTCGCCGTGCATCATGCAAAAACCAACACCGCCGCCCGCGAGCGGTCAACAGTTCTTTCAGGTCGTCTCGCCGCAGTTCGCGTCGGTGCTCTCGTCCAGTTTGCCAGAGACCAAATGCGCGGTTCGCTCGCCCATCTCATCGCCGCTGGCGCTGCGCAAGAATCGACCGCTGCTGCCAGCCAGTCCGAAATCAACGCCGCCGCTGCCGCGCAAGCATCATGCCATGGCCTATAATGCGGCCACAGGTGCCATCACGACACCCGCACGCCCCATGGCCACCATAGCCAGCAGTCCGGTGTCCAGTATATCGTTGTCCTCCTGCAGTTCGCCATCATCGTCGCCTCCGCCGCCGCCGGTGCCGTGTCGTGCGCCCAAGCAAAAGGCGAGCGCAAGTCAGGGCAAGGCTCCAGGCGAGATCGACTTGGATAAGCTGCTGCAGCAGCAGCAACAGCTCGAGGAGAAGTCAGCGGCGGCCACCAGCAGCGCCAAGCTGGATGCCAATTTCTATGATGCCGAGATCGAAATGATGAACAAATATTTGAAAAGTCTGCCCGACTACAGCGAGCTGGATCGCAAGCTGCATAAGGAGTTCCAGGAGTGCGAGGATCTCTATGATCGGCTCAAGCGCCAGCAGCAACAGCAGCCACTAACCAAATCCAACTCGCATCAATCTGTGGCGGCTAAAACGGTGTTGCCGGGCGCTGCCAGCGGCCTATCAAAATCCTCCTCGATCAATTTCGCCAACAATCTGACCTCCAACCGGGCACCTCGGCTAGCCTATCCATCGATCTTCGCCCAGTCCAATGCCAGCGAGCAGCCTAAGCTACAGCGCAGCATATCCAGCTCCAATATGCCAGTGGGCACGCCCAGTTGCGGGCCGCTACGCCCACAAGGAGCGCCAAAGAACGGGCTGCAGACCGACTCGACTCTGTCGCTCAACAAGCAGCTGATGAATGATTTCTGGAGCGAGAATCTTTGCAGTTCGCAGAAGCATCAGACGCCCAAGCGCACGTTCTGGAACTATGAGAAGATTTGCGGTGCACAGCTGGGCGATGCTGGGCAGCCCTTCAAGGTGGATGCCAAGACGGCCAAGAAGCTGGCCATATTTGATCCCACGGTCGCTGAGGCGGCGCAGAAGGAGCTGCAAAAGCAGCAGCCGCCGGTCCAGCAGCAACAGCAGCCACATACCCATCGCCTACAGAAGAACGCCTCGTTGTCGCATTTGGATCTCAAGGTCAGACAGGCCGTGACCAAAGACGATCTCTACAAGCTCATCGTATGCAATGAGCAGTCGCCCACGTCAACGGCGACAACGACAACGACAACGCCTTTCACCAGTCGCGTGCCCGTCAAGCAGCAACAGCAGCCGCTGCCAGCTGCTCAGCAACTTAACAAGAGCGTCTCTATGACGCATGTTTCCGGCATTGCGACGCCAGCTCCGTTGCTGCGCAGCTCCAGTCGCACGCACATACCTTGCTACATGAAGCATCTGCCATCGCTCAGTCGCAGCACCTCCAACTCGGCGATATTGCTGAGCACACCAGCAGCAGCAGCAGCAGCCGCAACAACAACTGGGACGACGCAGTCGCGCAAGGAGCCGCCCACAGTGAAGCAACAGCAACAGCAGCAGCAGAAGCCAAATGCTGGCGTGCTCAAGAGCTCCAGCAGCTCTTGTGTGCCATCGCCACGCTGTGCCGCCGCACTGTTTCGCCGACCCACAGAGCCAGCCAAACAAGCAGCGACAGCTGCTGCCACGCCCATTGCAGAGGCCTCGAATGAGACGAGCGCATCGCTGGAGCGTAAGTCGGAGAAGAGCAACAGCACTGTCAGCAGCAGCAGCTTCACTGTGACCAATTGCTGCACCACCCATCTGCCGCAGCTCTCCAAGTTCACCTCATCCTTTCACATACCCTCAACAGTTGAGATTTTAGATCAGCCAGCAACAACAGCAACTGTTGCAGCGCCAACAGTCATCAGCAGCAGCAGCAGCCGCCAACAGCAACGTCATCCGCAGCGACAAAGCGTCAAAAAGACGTCGACAACAAGCTAGAGAAATGTCTAAATGACATGCTAAAGCTAAAGAGCAATAACAACAATGCAATTATGTCACAGTCGCTGACAGCTGAACACAAAGAGGAGAGCAGCAGCGGCAGCAGCAGCAACAACGCCAGCAAAATTGCCAGCGAATCGCAAATACCCGTGCCAGTGCAGCTGTACGATCCGCAGAAGCCGCTAATGCAGCAGCAGCAGCAGAGGATGGCGTATCCCATAGGCAAATCCAACTCCACGTCGCAGCTGCCGATGGGCTATCAGCGTCTGCTGCAACAGCAACATCAGCCGCAGCAACACCAACAGCAACAACAACAACAACAGCAGCAACAACAACATTATCCACAACAAAAACGTCCATTTTTAAACTGGAACTCGTTCGCCTGCTCAGTCATGAATGGCAGCAGCGATCCCTTCCAGCAGCAACAACACCAACACCAACAGCAACATCAGCCACACAAGCTGCAGCAATCTTATTCCTCCTCGCATGTGGCCAAGCAGGCGCCCAAGTCCAGCTCCGGCCTGGCCATGTTCATGCAAAAGAACACCAACAAGGAGAATAAATTTGGACAGCCTCAAACGCAGCAGCAGCCGCCATTGGGCATGGCGCCGCAGATGTATGGCAGCAGCTATCAGCCACTAATTAATAACACGAAGCCCGTTTACCCACGGGCGGCTGCTGCACCGCTCACCCATTCGGCATCGTTTAGTGCTGCACAGCGACCCAGCATGATGCAGCCGCATAATTATGGATATGGCATGATGAGTCGCAACTATTACAATCTGCCCAAGCAACAGCAGCAGCAGCTACAACAGCAGCAACCACACGAGCGTAAACCACTGCAAACCTTCGATCCGTATGCGTATCTCAAACCTAGTCAGAGCCAATTGATGCACCCGGTCAAGTACCAGGTGCAGTCGCCTTCGCAGCCTCAACCACATCCGCATACGCAGTTTGTGAACGCTTCCGTTGCCACGTCTGGCGTCGGCGGTGCTGGCGGTGGTGCGCTTCAATACGATCCAAATACAAATACGCAATTGTTTTATGCACCGCTGCCGGCTGCAGCGGCGGGCATGCAACCACAGGCAGCGCAGCAACCGCAGCACCATCAGCAGCAGCAGCAGCAGCACAGCAATACAACAAAGCAATTCTGTCATATTCAGCCATACAAAACAACAGCAACAACAACAACAATCAACAACAGCAGCAGCAGCAACAAAATGAAATGTCCAAGTCCATTCTGGGCCAGCATTTCATCGAGGTAGATTCGTTGCCCAACTATTACTTTTGTTATTGTCTTGTGCCTTGTTTTTGTTACTGTTATATGTTGCACACACGTGTCCATGCCTCTTGCTACCAAACTAACCAACACACAGCATAACAAACAGACGCTCGGCGTGGCAGCGCTCAGCCTCCCGAAATAGAGAACTGACTCATCGTGCTCCAAAGAGGCCAACCGCTTGCTCTTTAGTTACCTCTTTGCGCTCTTTGTTGGGGGCTGTGTGTGTGGGGGGCGGGCCAAGTACACAATTTGTCGATTGTGACGCGCACTTCCTGTGCGAAACTCGTCTCCACCCTCGCCCAGCCCCCTTACCCACGCTCTGATCACCTTGTCGCGGACGCTCTTTTGCGGCCTTTCGCATCAGACTCTTGCACTTGCCTCGAACGACGGGCGACAACGTTGCACAACCAACAAAAAAGAAAAATAGAATCTTCGAAACCAAACCGAAATTCAATGTCAATTTTGTGTTTAGCTAAAAATAGCAAAAATACACTTAATTTATGTTGTTTATTTAGTGCAAAGAAAAAAACACTTAAGATTGATTTTCTTTTAATATTCCAAAAAAAAAAAAAACGAAAACAAAAACAAAACTATAATAATCTAATGTTCGTATTTTGTTTAAATATTGCCAAACTTCTATTTATAATTCAAATATGTAATGCGCGCCACAAAACAAACCTCACACGAAATACCAAACAATCGGCCACAGAATTTGCCTGCCTCTGAAGTATGTAACAGCCACCAACAATGAGGCAGACATCAAAACATGCTTATAGCAAACTTTCTGCTGTATGCTCTGCCTCTCTGAACTGTAGCGTCGAGTTGTGGAGCCACAACGAAGACTGATTACCCTTCTGCTTGGCTAGGCTAAACAGTTTGCTTTTTGTGTTCCCAATGGTTCAATATTATTATAGATGGTTGAATAAGAGTGAGAATATTTGATTAAATTATATTAAGTAGAAACTAGATTTGCAGCTGTAATAACGATAATATATGACACAGGCCAACAAGATTTAGTTATCATAAAAAGTCAGATATTTCCAAAGAGTTTTAACTTGCTAAACTTCATACTGATAACCCCTTACATGGCAGATCTAGCATTGCAAAATCAGTTACGGTCAAAGCCTGTTGGTTAGACGATATCTCAGTGTCAAATAAAGATTTTGAATATTTTTAAAATTATGTTTGGAGTAAGGGAATAATACTTTTCTATGCTGCAATCTTGTCTGCTTAGATCTCTAAATAACAATGATTTTTTCTTAATTTCATTTAGAATTTCACATTGAATTTTTAGCAATTCCAAAATCCTTCAGCAAAGTTTAGTCTATAATAATTAAATAATAATTGGAATACTCATATATTTCCTTAACTTTGTTAACTTAATAGTTCATCCAGATAACAATTGTATTAGGAAAATGTGTTTTGTTTGTACTTTTTGGCTTTAGACCTTCGTTCTATATATTGTATTATCTCAAGTTTTGGCATAGAGTATTCCCAAGCGGTTTGAAGCCAATTGACGTTTTGCTTTGGCGTCTGCTTGTGGTTAGTTTTTTTTTTCAATTTTTTTTTTTATTTATTTTTTTTTTTTTGCTACCTAGCCAAACAATAATAGAAACTGTCGGCTGTGCAGCCACAGCGGCAGAGGAGGTAGCAGTAGCAGCAGCAGCAGCAGCTCTCCCGCAGTGGCCACAAGCGCGAACGCCCGGTTCAGAGATCGAAACGGAGCGTGTTCTATGTTCCGCCCTGAGCACATACTCGGCAGCTACTTTGGCCGCTGTCGTCGTAGCGATATTTTTCAATTTTTATAATTAGTATTTGTGGCGTGCGCTTTCGTAAATGTTGCGCTGATTTCGGATTGTTTTTTTGCTATTTCTTCTTGAGAACGCAAAGACGCGCTGCTTGAAAAAGTCAAAAATTTACTTAAATAAAAAGTCGAGGAAACGCGCAAAATTCGAATGGCTGAAAGTGCATGTAAATCAGGACATCAATTTGCAATAAACAAAACGAAATATATATTATACATATGTATATATGTATAAATTTAAAAGTGGAAATTGAATTTGGAATCGGAATCGCTCTTGAAATTGTCGCTGCTTCTGTTGTGTGTCTATTTCTGTCGAATAGCTGCCAAATATCGTACAATTTCAATTATTCTTACAACACATGAAAATACGCTCTTTATTTTATATTGTAAATACGTATATTCTATTATACTATACTTAACTTATATGCATACAGTACAATGCAAATGCTCGCCCCGTCGAGTAAATGCCAAAACCAATTCTAGCCATAGCACGAAAACAACAGACAACAGAGATCGAAAATTTGTAGTAGAAGAAATAGTTCATGAAATACAATAGTTCGACTCAGAGGAAGAGTCTTAACTTTGCCAACCCGATTTCCAGTCAGTTCTCCCCCTCACTCACATATGGATATTCACGCATGTTATTAATATTATCGGATTTTCGTCAGAGCGAAAAAGAAGAAGAGTAAAAGAAGCCCACGCGCGAGTAAATAAAAAATGGCCACATTTTTAAGTCGTTTCCATCGGGAGAAAAGCGAAAAGATTTTGCCAAATGCTGTGAATGCCGCAAACAGCAGCAGCAGCAGCAGCAAGAAAACAGCTGACATGGAGGCGGCGACGCCAACTGAGGCAGCAGCAGCAGCAGCAGCAGCAGCGCAGCCGCGTCAACAGCGACGCTACATGCGCAGCGCAACGGCGGCGAGCGTAACGCAGCTGCTCTCTGAAAGCTGCAACAGTTTGCTGCAGCGCTTTCGACGCAATCCGAGCGAACGACCTGATAACAAACAGCAGCAGCAGCAGCAGCAACAACAACAACAACAACAGCAGCAGCAGCAGCAGCGCAATCGGTAATCGATGCAAAAGAAATGAAGCAAAAGAACTGCACACACACAACACACACACACACACACACACACACACACGTACACACACATATAAACGTATAAATTATTTTTAATTTTGCGGTGATTTTTTTTTTCGTCAAACAACAAAAACTCGGTCAAAATGTTGCCAGACGCGCGTCGCAGCTCTCATCATTTATTTTATTTTCATTTGATTTCTTTTTGTTTGTTATTTTTGGTGCAACGTTAATTTAAGTATGTAATTTGCCCCATTGCCGCTAGCTGCAGTTAGTTGCAGCGCAGCAGCGCGCTGCTTCGTTTCTCGACGCGTTCTACTCTCTAGCTTTAAGGGGCCAATTATGTAAACATTGTGTCGAGTGCGTTGTAAATCGCGTGTTGAACTCCCCCCTTTCTGTGTCTGTGGCTGTGTCTGCTGAAGTGTGAAAATTGATTGTGGACAATTGTCAAGAATTTGATTGAATTTCAGACTGGAGTTACCCAGACCCACAGTACACAGACAGGCAAACGAATGAGAGTTTAGTGTAAAGTTTGCACTGTGGAGACATTCAATTAAACTGCAATCATTTACATAAGAATAATCATACATTCAACAATATGAATTGCATAGAAATGATAGTTTTTAATGGTTTCTAGGCCGTTTAACTAGCCCAATGACATCTATACTACATGCAAACCTCATAAACCTCAAGTATATGTACTTATCTTTGCATATTTTTCATTAATGGCTAGCTAATGAAAATTTTTAATTCAAAAGTTTCAATTTTCAAAATGCAAGCAAATTCGAAAAGCTCTCACAAATTGAGCTTTCAAGTTCGCCAATGC
Source organism: Drosophila leonis (assembly GCA_035045365.1). Lineage (NCBI taxonomy): Eukaryota > Metazoa > Arthropoda > Insecta > Diptera > Drosophilidae > Drosophila > Drosophila leonis. The sequence goes on along the minus strand of JAWNPC010000338.1, from coordinate 6,852,732 downwards.
GTCTGCCTCTCTCTGGGCTGAATGATTCGCCTGTCTGGCAACTCTTTGCAGTTCTTCCTACTCTTGTTCTTTTCTTTGCTGAGAGATTGACGCTATTATATTTCTCTCTCTCTCTCTCTCTCACACACACGCTCACGCTCTTTTGCGGTCTGTGTGCTTTTAATGCATTTACTCTTCAATTATTTATTTTTATTACGCGCATTTGGAATACACATAAAACGTAATTGTTTTGTCGTCTCAGCTTTAATCTTTTTTTTTTTGTTTTTTTTGTTGTTGATGCGAGTTCAAGGCTTTTCCTCCAAGCATTTGCACCGCAAGACTTTCGATCGTTTCCTTGTTTCGCAAAAAGACGGAAATGTAAAGCTCTGCGATCAGTTCAGCCGTAATTAAATGCATTTTCTACAGAAGCAGGCAACAAAATAAATTCATCTATCCACCCACTCATACACACGCTCACTCTCACTCCTATTCTCTCTCTCTCGCTCTCTCTCTCTCTCTCTTGCATTCTCTTTGTTTTTGGCTCGCACAGCTGCTCCGGCTGCTGGGCAAGTGCGCAATATTTTCACACTTTTTCACAAAAATAAAAACGATTCCTCAATATTTTTTGGTAGACGCGCGGTGGTATTTTCCCCCATATTTTTCCTATACATCCACGGTGCGTCCGTCGCATGAGTTTCGATCGAATTTTCAGCTTTTCTCAGTTATTATTTGGTCCGTGTCGTGGCAACGCGCGTTCGTCGCGATTCAGGCGCGTGGAAAATACCAAAATACCACAAATATACAACACAAAATCGAAACCAAACTGAAAAAGGGAAAGCTTTAAGTGCGTCATTAGCAAATTCTTGTTTTGTTTTGGGCTTTTATAGTGCAGCGGCCATACCCGAGGATCACACCAATAGCATCAGCAATCACAACAACAACATCAACAGTAAGGACAGCAACGAAAGCAGACGCAGTGGCTCTAAGACCCCAACGAATGAGAACTACAATAACAATAACAACAACAACAGTAATAATAGGAACAACAACAAAAACAACAAAGACAAAGACAAAGGCAATCTCAGCAAACAGAAACGTCACCGCAGCGCGGAAAAATCTACGAGCGGTCGTAGACGTCCGGAAGCGGAACGTGACAAAGAACGTGATAGGGATAGGGTACGGGAACGGGACCGAGACCGAGACCGAGACCGAGAAGGGGAACAGAGCGCCATGAGCGACCGTCACAGACGTTATTATGCCGGCGGTGGCCTCGGCTATCATCCGATTAGCTCCACCAGCGGCAGCAGCAGCAACGCCCTCATGGGTCGCTATCAGAAGAGCTCCACGACGGCCAATGCGCTGGACCGGCTGCGCACCCATCTGAGTCCCGTGGGCAGTAGCTATAACTATAAGCCCACAACACGAGGATTGGGCACCGGCTTCAGGCGTGACCTGGACGATGTTAGTATGATAAGAGCGCGCTGTGTGAATGCCAATGGAGAGCGTAGCGCGTAGTCTGTTATTCGATCGGAGCCAAATTCATCCCGTGACTCACTGCCAGAGCATTTGCCTGCTGTCTTTAGTCTTTTACTCTTTGGAATACACTTGAAACTGGGCTGGCCCATTTTCACCTGTCATCGTGAGTCAGAGCGAAGTCAAGTCGCTGTCCCAATTCTGTCAGAGCTTGAGCAAGGCGGGCCCGAGGTGGGAGGCGACTGCAGCCCCAAAGAGTGCACTGCCAACCCCTATTGCCACATCTAATATTTTAGTATATATTAAAACATATATTATATATAGCAGGTGTATATAGATAATATGTATCTGCGCTGATTGTCTATATCTAGATGAATACGTATATTTGGTGTGCCCACACGAACTGTTTTATATGCTTCTCTATATCTTCCTACTTGCCGTGTGCGTTTATTTTCGATTCCAAGCAAATGTCCATGCCTCTCTGGCTCCTCGCCCCGCTCCTGTGTCTCTTTCGGCTCTCAGCTCTCAGTTCTCAGCTCTCTGGCTGGCATTAAATGTATAAAAAGCTATTCACAATTTCACGATTCTGGCATTTCGGTATAAATATATATATAAACTCTGAAGGTCGGCGTGCCGTGGATATTTTGTTTAGATTTTCGCTAGGCGTTCTAAATAAAATAGACACATCGCTCCGCCGTCTGCCGTCTGCCGTCTCGCAGAGAAAGCTGCTGGATAGACGCTTTAAATGCGAGTGAAATGATGTGAAATTAAGTGGCCCAAACACTGTTATTAGCCATTGCCGAAAAGGCCACTTAGCTGGCTCTGCGTATAGCGAGTGCTAGGTCTAGGTCTATCTGCGTTTGGCTCAGACAGAGCGTGAACGTCGCGCCGCCGTTTCCATTGGCTTCACACGAGCGCTGCTTTACAGCACTTTCCTTATGCATTATGAACTCCTCCCCAATTTGACTGGTTTCTCTTCTTGGGACGCACAGCGTCGCGATCTGCACTTGGACAGAGAGAAGACGCCCACATTGTCAGCCGTTTCACGGCTGGAGAATAAATATTCGGACATTTTGGAGCGTACTGCGGCTGGGCGACGCCGTCAGGAGGAGGATCGCGATAAGACGCTGGAACCGGATGACCATGGCGGCTATTCCAGTGGCCTGTTGCGCAGCGCTACCTCACACCAGCTGGCCAAAGGGAAGCTGTCGTCGAGCTCCTTCAATGCCACCGACCGCAAGGAGCGTACACCCTACAGAACGCGAGCTCAACGGCAGCGCTACATGGCCGACTCCAGTGACAGTGGCTACCTGACCAGCGGCAATCGGTTGCTGGACGAGAACTATCCGTTGGACTATGGCCAGAGTCGCTATCAGCCGCAGGACTACCATGAAGCACTCCGTGCTGGCGGCGCCACTGGTTACTCAACCGGTCGATATGGTCGCCGAGGTGGCGAGGAGGACACTGCCCTCACCTCAGGTCGCTTGTCACGCGCCTATGGACCGAAGGCTGAACTGCCGGACGATCATGTTGTGAACTCTCGCAGCCGATTTGCCAATCGTCGCAGAGAGCCGCCTGCTCAGCCAGAGCTAACTGCCGAAGATCGTGAGATTCTAGCCGATGATCGATCCTCCGAAGACAATGCGGCCATTCTGATGCTGCTGCGCGAAGACAATCAGTTCCTGGAGGCCAAGAAGTTTGAGGAGCGCATGCGCAAACGACGTGAGCTGAAGGAGCGCGTCAAGCGCATGGAAGAAGCAGCCGCAGAGGCTAAGAAGACTGAAGCAGCCGCAGCAGCAGCAGCTGTGGCACAAGTCGAGGCCATGGAACAGCAGGCAGCCAAGGAAGCAGCAGCAGCAGCGGCAGCGGCAGCATCAGCAGCGGCAACAGTGGAGGAGGCGCCCAAGAAAAAGTCGCGCAGCAAAAAAGTAACTAACGATGATAGCGATTCAAGCAGCTCATGCTCGTCAGAGAGTAGCTCTGACGAGGACGTTAGCGAGACCGACTGTTCCACTGGCGTCCAACTAACCAACACAGCTGACATAGCACAACATACGAAAAGCACCACAGACAAGGCCAAGACACCCACCAACTCTATCAATGGTGGCACAGTTGCATCTGCAACAACAACCACAACAACGACCAGTAATAACAACATCAACAACAACACGAACTCATCCACTAGCACCAACACCATCCCCTCTGCTCTCTCTAACCTCTCTCTGCACGACACGGCAGCGACAGCCAGCGGCAGCGGCAGTGGCAGCGCCAACAACAAAAGTCGTTTTCTGCTCCACTCAGATCGCAACAACAACAACAACAACGACCTGGCCAAATATAAGCCCAGCAATATCCTGCACTCATCCAGTTCCGGTGCGCTGGCCTTCGGCGGCATTGGCGCTCGCCTCGCAGCAGCGGACACTCGTCGCCAGCAGCAGCAGCGCTATCAGGGCGCCAGCTCCCGCACAGCTGCTGTGCTGAACGACTTTGAGCGCTACAAGCCCGGCAGCGGTTCGAGCTATCTGCACGAGGGTTATGGCATCAGTGGGCGGCGCTCGAATGCGCTGGGCAGTTCGCTGTACCAGCGACCGCAGCTGGATCCCTACCAGCAGGCGGCGCCGTCGTCGTCCTCGTCGCACTATCTGCATCAGCACGATCAGTATCTGCTGTCCAAGAGCGCCACGTCGTCGGCGCTGTTCCATAGGTCACGCATTCCAAAGACACTCTCGACCTTTGTAAGCCACTCGATGCATTTTTCTATGCAGCTTGAGCTTTCTGCCAACCGCCAACCGCCAACCGCCACCCGCAACTCACTCCACACTTTACAGTTCTGCTAACTAACAGCGCGCGCCATGTTAACTAACAGCCGTTCTCTCTGCATGTAAGAAAACTTGATCGAAATCCAATTTATTTATTTCTTGTTCTTAAATATACAATAATAATTTAAAAGCTTAATCTTTCTTTTACCAAACACAAAAAAGAATTCAATATATTTATATCTAAAAATAACTTAAAAATAATAGTAAATGTTTAGCTAAATATTTGAAAAGACAACAACAATTTATAGCCGTAAGCGAATGCAATTTGTTTTTGCCCATGCGTTTTATGGTTCGTTTAATATGATTTCTTAATATTTTTACTGCCCCGTAATTACATGTGTGTATACATGCATATATATGTGTATATATATACAAAAATGTTAAATGATATTTGTTGTATATGTTTTATATTTACATAAAAAAAAACATCAATTTTAACCATTTATGTAAAACACAAAAATCTCTCAAAACAAAAACAAATTTGTCCGAACTAATTTTCTTATCGAACAAACGAAACGTATTTTTCTCGTGTTTTTTCTGAATATGATGATGAAAATCACAATGATGATGATGATGATGATGATGATGGGTTGATGTACAAACAACTTGATGATGATGATGAATTGATGTAAATGGTTGGTTAATGGATTGTCTGTACTCTGCGGATTATTTGTGAATTGGTGAAATGATGAAAATTTGGAAACTGGATTTGTGCTGTGCTGTGCTGTGGTGCCCACGCGGGATCGCGATCGGAATCATCTGGCTGGATTCAAAATTGATATGATGATCGTCCTCTGATTGCCTGGATATCTGGATGATGCTGGCGGTCCTCAAACGAAATGCGTCTCTTTTTTTTCTTTTTTCTCTTTCTTTTTTTGTTTCTTTTTCTCTCTATTTCAAATTACATACTCTAACCACACACGCACCTTATGTATTCGTCTCTATGACTGCCATCAACTACAACGACATCAACAACAACAACCACGCCCCCTGCTGCTGCAACAACGTCTCGCAACCCACTACCGAATGCGCTCAAACATAACTCGCTTGATATTCGTCGTCCTCGTCGTCGTTTTGCCCCTTCTGAATCAACGGATCAATGCATCTTGCAATCGCACCATCAACGCCATCGCCATCGCCACCAACACCACCGCCACCACCACCACCACCACCACCACCAACAACAACAACAACACCAACAACCACTCGTCGAATGCTCGCCCTCTCCAATAACAGACAGCAAAGCCCGTCATTCAAGATGATGCTGATGGTCACTTAATATACCACAACGGAGACATTCTCCATCACAGATGTTCGTGACAATTTTTTCGTTTTTAATTTTTCCATATGTTTATGTTTAGAGTTTACCACAGACTTTCCAATTTTTTTTCATTTCAAAGACAATGAGCCAAAGGTGCCCAAAGTGCCAACTGCCGCACAATAATTCTTCTACTCGAGTAGCTCGTACAGTTTTCAACTATTGCAAGTTTTCTTTATTATTTCTTAATTACCTTTCGGCAAAGTCGCGTGTGTCGGCGCCGTTTAAAAAAGGCGCTAAAAACACAAACAAAATTAAATAAAACCAAAATTAAAATACAAAATTTTCACACAAGAAACAAAGAGAAAAAAACTTAAATTCCAAGTTCAACTGAAATTAAACTATACAAAATTTTTACTTTTACCTTTCGTAATTAAATTGAAGTTTCACACACTCTCACACACAAAGATTTGTTAATTTCCTGAACTTTCGGCGCATAATTAATGAAATAATATTGAAACTGAAAACTTTTCCGTATAAAAATTGTTCAAAGCAGCAGCTCGAGCATATTTGGTGGTATTTTTGCTTAGCTCCGAAAGATGCCCAGTTACAGGTTTAGATTTTAGCGTAACTAATTAACAATTCTAGTCGCTGTAATTGATTGCCCAATTAATTTACTACAATACGCCTCCTTTTGCCACATTTCAGATAAGATCATGGCCACACTGGGCGAGGGTACTTTCGGACGTGTGGTCAAGGTCAAAGACATGGAACGGTAAGTACAATGAGATATCTATATACAAACTATAATATAATTGTACGGAAATACACATTTGATTCGCAGTGATTTTTGCATGGCCTTGAAGATCATCAAGAATGTTGAAAAATATCGCGAGGCAGCCAAGCTGGAGATCAATGCCTTGGAGAAGATAGCACAAAAAGATCCGCATGGTGAACAGTAAGTGTTGATTAATAATATACGACTATATGAATAAAAGATATAGTGTATCTAAATAATAAATATCTATTCGTTTCTCCCTCTTGCAGTCTGTGCGTGAAGATGGTTGACTGGTTTGATTACCATGGACACATGTGCATAGTTTTTGAAATGCTGGGTCTTAGTGTTTTCGATTTTTTGGTGTGTATTTGAAGAGTGTCCTCAGTGGGGGTAAATCATATCTCATATCTCATATCTGATTTGAATTGCAGCGCGAGAACAACTATGAGCCGTATTCACTGGACCAAGTGCGTCACATGGCCTATCAATTATGCTACTCGGTGAAGTTTCTGCACGACAATCGCTTAACGCACACAGATCTCAAGCCGGAGAATATCCTGTTTGTCGATTCGGATTACTCGTCCCACTACAATCATAAAGTAGTATGTCTTATATTAATGCCTGATTATATATTATTTTATGTTGTTGTATTTCACGCTTGGCTCTTATCTTCAAAAGAATCGGGAGGTGCGTCGCGTCAAGAATACAGACGTGCGTCTAATTGACTTTGGTTCGGCCACCTTTGATCATGAGCATCATAGCACAATTGTCTCGACTCGCCATTATCGTGCGCCGGAGGTGATATTGGAGCTGGGTTGGTCGCAGCCTTGCGACGTTTGGTCCATCGGGTGAGTTTTTAGCCAGCTCACAATTATTATGTAGACATTTTTCTAATTTCTCCACAATTGCTTTCAGTTGCATTCTGTTTGAGCTATATTTGGGTATTACGCTATTCCAGACGCATGACAACCGCGAGCATCTTGCCATGATGGAGCGCATCTTGGGCCAGATTCCATATCGCATGGCACGGTAATACAATGCAGCACATGCTTTTATTTCCCAAGGCGCAGTACTCTTCATCGAAATCGTTTAATGTGTAGCAATCACACTCTTTACAGCAAAACCAAGACCAAGTACTTCTACCATGGTAAGTTAGATTGGGATGAGAAGTCCAGCGCGGGACGTTATGTGCGTGATCATTGCAAGCCCCTGTTCCTCTGTCAACTGAGCGACACCGAGGACCACTGCGAGCTGTTCAGCTTGATTAAGAAGATGCTGGAATACGAGCCCTCGTCGCGCATCACGTTAGGTACGCTTATCACATGTACATGTACATCAATTTGAGCTCCAATCTAATTCGCAATATTTACAGGTGAAGCTCTGCGTCATCCGTTCTTTGATAGGTTACCACCGCATCAGCGTCTCGGCGAAATGGGGATTAACAAGCAGCCACTCTCGTCCGGCAGTAGCAGCCGCGAGCGCTCTCACAGTTTGTCCAGATGAGAATTACAGCGATTTGGTTATTGTTGACAAGAGCGTCGACGACATCAACGTTATTCAACATACACAACTACACACATGCGTACACACACCGTGAGAAGAGTCTTCAATCAACGTAATGCGACACATGATTGAGCAGCAGACAAACAGCAACAGCAACAGCAGCAGCAGCAACAATAACAATTACAATTACAACTACAATTACAACTACAATAATATTAATATACTAATGGCGAACCCTAATCTAAGTTCTAAAGTCTTATTTAGAAATTTTTAACTTGACTTGTATAGCAGGCAAATTCTATACAAAAAATAACCCAATTGTTAAGAAAATATTGTGTGCATGCTGCACGCTCTGCTCAACTTGATCCTGTGCATTGTGTCATCCCAGCCGCCAATCGTGTTTTGTTTTGTAATGATAACCAAATCGTGCATAATATATTGATAGATAGTGCGTCCTCCTAGCCCGATACTGACGCCGCCAAACCCAAATACCTAAATGTAAATGCACACAGAAATGTGCACACTCTTAGCTTGAGATAGAAGAAGAGACCTCCCCCAACACGACTGCATTGCTTAAAGAAAACTAAACTACAAATGTAAATGTACAATATAAGAAATCAATCGATAAAGCGCTAGTTGAAATGCAGATCCATGCGCAAGCTGTCAATTGCCATGGACTTGCTTCTAATTTGTAATTAATCTATTATATTTCGAGTGCGTGAGTTGTAAGCTAATGCAAGCCCATTACACCCACATATATATATATATATATATATATATATATACCCTTAGCTATCCCCACATATAAACTTATATGTGCATGTCAATATCATATGTAAAGATCTATTTGTATGACACCTCGCCCCAGAGGGTCCCACAAGCAACAAAAAGCAGCAAACGCTACATAATTCTGTGTATAAATTACTTAGCAGCCAGAGTCAATTTCGCCTAGGTTATGTTTAATGTGTAGAATCGGCGCTGTTTGTTCAGTTATTTTTCCGTCAAAGTACACCCAAACAATACACATACACATATACACTCACATTTATATATATATTTATATGGAGAAAGAAAGAAACAAAAACTTTAGAAAGTGGGAGAATGCAAGAAGTATATAGTTACATATACTTAACATACTTAATTCAAATGATTGTGAGTTAGTTTAATATTACATAAATATTAATTTTAAATTACATTATTTGCAATTAATTAACCCGATCAACCAGCATATAAGATATAAAAAAAAAATACAACTATTATTGTCAAGTTATTTAAAGTGAAATAAATTTTTAAAAATAGTTTACTTGCATTTTTTCATACAAAATTATCTCTTATTTCAGAGCCAGAAAAGTTTTTCCAAGCCAATTATTAATTAAGTTATATTATATTAATCGACAACCTGACTATTCGGATCGAGATTCATGTGATTTGATGAGGCTAAAGGTGCATGTTGATAGGAGTGGATGGTCAGCATGGCAAAAGCTTGTTTGTTGTTGTTGTCAGCAGTCGCTGTCAGTCATCGGCAACAACTTTCGCTCGTTGGGGTCACGAAATTTTTATAAAAACTCAGCTTAATTAACAGGCGCACAGAAATTTAAGCGAGCTGATAAAAATTGCACTCAGAAATTTTAAGCTGACTTCCGCACGTTACTCAGCGACTGTAAATTTATAATATATGTAAGTATATATGGTTATATACATACATATATAAATATACATATTGTCAAGTGTATAAAAAGGTGTTTACAGCATTCCTTGGCTACGTTCAATGTTGTCTGCGGCTCATAAGCTATATATGGCTTTAAAAATTGTTTGTTTCCAAACCAAATATAATGGTCATTCAGGCTGAAAGAGTGTTCTCAGATCTTACCTGTGATGCTTTCCATATATTATAAAGAATTCCATTTAGCACAAATGTTTTCCAACAGAATCAATAATTGAGAAAATGTTTTCAAAATTTTCGGGAATATTTTATCATTTATTTGTTCATTTTAGTGGATTTTCGCTACGTGTTTAAATGTCAATTTGTTTTTCTTGTGTGTTTGTTTTCTAGAATTTTACAATTAGTTTCAACTAAATAAATAATAACAATTTATAAATATAATTCTCTTTCTTTTTTTTCTTATTTTGTTTTTGTTCTCTAACCCGCTAGCTGAGTGTTGTTTGTTTGCTTTAACGTAAATATTTCGTTTGATATTTCCCATTCAATAAGTATCTCGAAGTTAGAAATAGTATCAGTTTTATGCTTTTGATTACAAAGTTTCTTCTGCAAGAATTTGTTGAATTTGGGCAAAAAGAAAAACAATTAGCACATCGAAATGTGCATTAATTGGCTGATTTTTGAACTTAATGGCTAAAATTCGGCTTATGCTAGCTAAATATATAAAAATAATAGTTAAGTCTAAAGATTGCAACGAAAACAAAAAACCTATGCAAACTATGATCTATACGCAATAAATAAATATGTACCTAAACATTTACAATCTGTTCAATATAAGGACAATAATAGGTAGGTTCATCTGATCCATCGACATATATTAATATATACACATTTAAAAAAACAAAAAAAAAAAACAACTGAGTTTTGCGAAAGCAACCGAAAACTATTCTTTGCTTATTGTTCAACCATTCTCTCTATCTCTCTCGTTCTCTTTCTCTAAATTTCCATCTTCCGCTTTGTAACTTCGTTTCCGTTAACATTTTAATATTGTTTTATTGTCTATTTCAAAGATGTGGCAACGCCGCACAGGCGCAACTAAGCAGAGTCGTAATTCGATAGAAAATTATAGACAGTTTGGGGCTGACATCTAACTACACATATGTATGAATATATATATATGTATATATATCATATATCTATCTGTATATATATACTGTTTATAGCTGCCTCTACTTATGGCCAATGACGAGCGTATAGTTTGCTGTGGTAACTGTCGACGGCAACGCCGACAGCGCTGGTCATTTGGCCAGCTTCAAGATCTCCGCTGCTGCCGCTGCCGCCGCCGACGCAGTTGCTGCAGTTGTTGCTGCCGACACGCCCGTTGGTGGAGCGGGCGCTATGCGTATGGGCTTGGCACGCTGCTGACTGAAGAGGCCGCTCAGTGTGGCCGCTGTACTTGCGGTCAGCGTCACGCTGGCACCCCCAATGCTCGTCTGTCCACTTGGCATGCCTGTGCGCTTGCCTCGCACCATTCCATTGCTGGTGTTGTTCGTGGATGTGGGATGCTGCTGCTGCTGCTGCTGCTGTGGCTGTTGTGGCTGCTGCAGCTGGTGGCCAATTACTGCGGATGCTGGCGTGGCTGCTGCGGTTGCCGAGGCTGAAATGTTATCCAACTCAGTCATTGCTTCTTGTATTGCCCGCTCGAGTTGCGAGTTCAGTTTGCGGCTCCTTTGTGGGTTGGTTGGTTGGTGGGTTGGTACATGGTTGTTGGTTGTGATGTGAGTGTGTGTGTGCGTGCGTGTGTGTTGTTTTTTTTGGAAGGGTTTCGGTTGGGGGTGGTTGAGTTGATAGTGATGATGATGATGATGATGATGATGTTGCACACATAGGGTTATACACACACATATGCATACGCATACACACACGTATTTGATTTTATTTCAGCGCATAATTCAAAAAAAAGAAACAAGAATATTAATTAGCAAAATTAAAATTAAAATGTACAAATTAAAATCGAAACTAATTTCAAATTGCATTCATATGACAATCGCATACGAATACGAATACGAATAAGAATATTCAAAACTATTGCAAAGAAATATCAAAATACTGAAAATGAAATTTAAAATTCAAATACTTTAATATATTAATATCATTAACTTGTTACAGTTTTGGCTCGAATGTTGTAAATATTCATAAATTTTTGCCCAATTTAATAATTTTCCCAATTTCAAATATTTAGTTTTATATTGAATGGAAATATTTTTTGAATCGAGCCAACACTGCACAGGAAACTTTATCAAAATATTTATGCAACATAATAAATATGACAAAAGGAATGAATAAATATTTATAATTTAGGTATACTTTTATAGTTATATGACTAATCTATGTATACTTTCTACTTCAACTTTTGAGTATTCTAATTTAAGGGATCCAACTAATGAAGTTTCTTTTGCCTTGTTCTGTCTGGTGCAGAGATCTTAATAGAAATGTGAATAAACGTAGCTCTAATTCTATACGGAGTCGCACCGGAATCTATTGTATAAGACACTTGGACACCCCATCGAATCCAGTTAAAACCTTTCTCTTTCTCTCTTTTTCAGTTCGCCTAGTGATGCTCACTTTCTGGTGTCCTTTTGCGCCTTGTGGTGCGCCTCCAAGCCCTCGGAAAGGCTCTGCAGCAAGTTGACCGGTATTAGCTCGGAGGTGGAACGACCGCCGCCGCCAAACCACTGCACCCACACGTGGTCGAATTGTTGGGATGGCGTACAGACACCGTCGGGCATCTTGACTATCTTGCCGGGCCAGGCGGGATGTCCACGCGCCGGCCCCCAAATCAGCTCGCCAATGGCAAATGTTCGCGGTGGCAACAGTGCCACGCCATTTGCCGAATTTCTGGCCAATGTGCGGTGGAGACGACGTGCCCGTTTCGTGGGCGTGCGGCAGTTGGCTTTGAGTGGTGCAGCTTCACTGAGCTGAGCTGGTGCATCCAAAATGAGCGGCAGCTGTGTGGTGGTGGGCGACTCTACATATAGAGATTTGGAGCAAGCAGCGGCTTGGTTAATGTAGCCGAGACTCAATACCCGACACCAGATACCCGACGTTGGTAGACAATAGCAGAAAAAACACAAAACAAAAGCGGAGTGCGGAGGATGCGAGAGGTGCGACAAGTGCTTGGCATGCAACAGGTGTGTGAGTGGTTGGTTGGTGGGTTGGTGGGTCAGTTAGTGAATGGATGCAGTTAGTGGTTGCTGTTGTGCATTAGGACACTGGCAAAGCCTTACCCTGGTAGTCAACGCTAACTACTTTGTGATTATGGACATAGACGCTTTGATGACTATTGGTGGTTGGGGGCTGTTGGTGATGTTGGTGCTGTTGGTGATGTTGGTGCTGTTGGTGGTGCATGACTTGGCGACCCGATGCCGCTGTTGTTATTGATGGCGTTGACAATGTTGCCGACGATGACGATGAGATGGAGAGGGATGTGGTGCTAGTCAAACGCATACCTTGACCCATAAGTCCCACAGCATGGTTACTCTCCGTCGACGCCTGCTGCGATGTGATGTGAATGCGTCGAATCTTCGGTTCCGTTGGCTTATAGATGCTGCTGGGCTGGCTAAACAAGTTGCTGTTGCAGACGGCTGTGAATATGGTCAGGTAATTCGATAAGTAAGTCAGCCGAGTTAGCCATGTATAAAGTACTTACTCCGCTCGCAATCCGTGGACGAGGGCGACTGTCGACTCTCCACACTTTGTGGCGAAATAGCCGCATCCGGCTCTGAACTGGAGACGCACTGCACCTGCAACACACAGTTAATTAATATAAGTGAAATGAAAGTGTTGTAAGCTGAGTTAACGGCTTAGATTACTGACCATATCACCGCTGCCGCTGCTGCGATGACTGGGCGGGCGCTCAGGACTGCGCGGGCTGCACGTTGTGGTGTCCGGTGGACTGGCGGCAGTCACTTGGCGATTGGTATGTGCATCTGAGACATAGCTGGTCGCCTGCGGTGGCTGCAAGCTGATCTGCTGCTGCTGCTGCTGTTGCTGCTGTGGTGGCGGCTGCTGTTGCTGTTGCTGTTGCTGCTGCTGCTGCTGCTGAATCTGTATGGTGGCCGTGGGGCTGGCCTGCACAAAGGATGCGCCGCCTTGCTGAGCTGCTGGCATGACCAGGCCCATGGGCGTCGAGTAGATTTGGCCAATGGGACTGAGCTGGCCGTTGGCGCCCACAATATACTGCTGCCCACCGGTGCTGGGCGAGATGAAGGAGGGCTTGCTTTGTGGCGAGGGCGTGCGCAGCATCACCTGCCCCTGATGTGTCAGCAGACTGGTCGTGGGCATATTTTGTATCTGCAGCAGGGTGGCGTCCGGTCCCATGACCAGGCCGGCTGGCATAAGCAGCTGCTGCCCAATGAGATTCACTTGCTGCAGAATCTGGCCATTCTGGAGCAGCAGCTGCTGCGGCTGAGCTGCAGCCGTCGCTGGCTTGTTCACCACAATACCCTGAATGCTTGGACTCAGCTGGAATTGCTGCGGGAATTGTGGCTGAGGTGCTGGCGCGGTAACTGCAGTGGCATTTGCCGCTTGCTGCAGCAGTGCTGGCGCCTGGCTGGGTATGCTGGGCGAGATCTGAGGCGAATGCGTCTTCGCCGGCGAGCCGCTGACACCACAGACCAAAGGCGGCGGCGTCGGAGTGCTGCATACAGAGGTCTTGCGTTTACGTGGCCGCCGTTTGGCCTCTGGCGACGTTATAATGGGTGCAGCTGGCTGTGGCATGCCTAGCATCTGTTGATGCTGCTCCTGGTGGTGCTGTTGCTGTTGTTGTTGCTGCTGCTGCTGCTGCTGGTGATGGACAATGTAGCCGCCATTGGGCAATGTGTTGAGCAGCACAGTCTGTGGCGCCGTCGCCGTGCCCGCCGGACTGATCTGACTAATTTGGCTGGCCTGCGAGCTAATGATCTGATGATGCAGCAGCTTAGCCCCGCCAGTGTTAAGCATCGCAGATGGCTGGCTAACAATGTAGCCGCCGCCTGGCTGAGCATGCAGCTGGGCTGTCTGCGCCGGCCGCTGAGCCTGAGCAACAGTTGCCTGCTGCTTGCTGGCGTTAGGTATGACCAGTAGTTGGCCAGAGGAGGTCATGATCAGCTGGTTGCCACCACTGTTGTTGGCCATCGACTGCAGCTGCGCCACAGCGGAGCTTGCGCTGCTCAGCGTGGTGCCTGGTCGACTAATGCCCGCCGTGGTCGTCACAATGCTGCGTGTGAGCGTAGCTGTTCCACTGTTGGCCAGCGACTGCCTTGGAGCCGGGCCGACTGCGGGCTGGCATTGCTGCCGCAGCAGACGCAACTGGGCTGTGGGCTGGGCCGCTGTTGCCTGGCCCTGTACCTGAGACTGACGCATCTGCAATTGAATTTGCGCCTGCTGCGGCTTGGGCGAGGCGTTAGGCGTGCGCTTGCCAGAGTCCATTGAGTCTGTGGGCGGGGAGAGGCTGTGGCGCGGGCTCTCGTGGCTCGTTGAGATGGCGCCCACTTGCTCCGGGCGCTTTTCTGCCTCGGGCCCGCTGCTAGATACTGGCGACTCTTGGGGCGCCGGCACCACCGTAATGCTGGTGATTTGGGGCTTCTGTGGGCGCGCAAAGGCCGCTGCCGTGTCGACATGCAGCGAGCGAGGCGCCACTCCAGACGCTGCACTTGGCTCCAGCTCCCACTTGCCGCCGGTGAGCAACGAGAGACGACGAATGCCTCGACGCTGCTGCTGATGATGCTGGGAACTGTGCACAATGGGCTCCTGGGGCAGTGCACGGGCCGTGGCCGTGCACGTGGCGTTTGCCGTGACTGGCTTAGCATCCAGGCCAACGCCTAGCGTATTGTGCAGCAGCGTCGTTTGCTGTTGCAAATAGCCCGCGGGATCATCCTTGAAGTTGGGCTGCTGCTGTGTTGCGGGTAGAGATGCAGGCATAGAAGCCGCTGTAACGGGCTTTATCACATGCGCTGGGACAGCAGCCGGCTCGGCAACTGGCAGTGGACCAGGACCAGCAGCAGGAGCAGGAGCAGGCACAGGACCTGTTCGCTTTGGCGCGCTATCCATGCCCATTGTTTGACTAGTTTGCATGACGGCCGCATTTGTGGATATGGGCGTGGCTGTGACTGGAACTGTTGCGGCATACGATGTCCTGTTCGCCAGCTTAAAGTTGTTGTTGTTGTTGATGTTGTTGTTGTTGTTGATGTTGCTGCTGTTGTTGCCATATTTGTGGCAATCAGCGTCTGAAATGTGACAGAAAGAAATTCAAAGGAAAAGTCAGTTTGGTGTTTGGTGAAAATCTCTCGTTGGTTATGCAAAGTGCGTCGTCCTTAAAGTGCCCGCAACGTGTACCCGCCAGCAGCAAAGCAAAGGGCGTTGCGCAAAGGTCGTCTCGCTTGCCACTTGCCACTTGCTGCTTGCCACTTGACAAAAGCAGACAACAACAATAACAAAAAGGCACCAAATGCCAAATGGCTGCGAAAGCGAAACACAATAAAATCAAAGCACAAGAACGTGCACAGCAAACTCAAAAGCAGGGGCAAGTGGAAAGGATCTTGAGGCTGGAGCAAATGGTTTGTGGGGCACTGAACGCAGCAAGGTTCAGTGCTCAGATAATGCTAAACTTAATTAAAATGCAGTATAAAGCGGACAAGCTCTGCCCACACCCTAAAGAAATCCCAAAAGTTATTTTGTTAGCCAAAAGAAAAACTCTTCGAGTTATTCAAGGCTGTGAAAGGGAACGCGCTGGCCGATCCATAAAAGTTCTGGATAACTCTAATGTGAAATCATAGCATTATAGAAGTTTGTCATAGTTAAGTTTTGGCTTAAATAGCTGCAAAAGCAACTATATAAGATGCATGCTTAATCAAGATGAATCATTTAGGATAAGGATTCATTTCATGTTAGGATTGGGAATGTTTGAACACTGAAGATGCTAAGAAGCAGTGAACAAACTGTTGCTTTTGTTGTTATACCCTGAACCCATTGAAAATGGGAAATCAGGGTATAATGGCTTTGTTAAAATGTATATAACAGGCAGAAGGACACGTGTCAGACCCCATAACGTATATATATTCTTGATCAGGGTGACGAGCTGAGTCGATTTAGCCGTCCGTCTGTCTGTCTGTCCGTCTGTCCGCCTGTCCGTCCGTCCGTCCGTCCGTATGTCTGAACGCGTCGATCTCAGAACCTATAAGAGCTAGAGACATTTGTGGGGGTCTATGTATAGCATGAAAATATCAAGTTTGTTTAAAAAATCGATAACTATTCCCGTTTTATTGTTATTGATTAAAAACTTTAGCGAAACCAAGTTATTAAATTATATCTCGTACATCTTTGAAGCTAGAGTCTTCAAATTTTGGATTTAGATCCATTTATAATTTATAAAATTTTGATTTTTGTTATACTTTGAATACCAGCTAAAAAAAAATTTTTTCTTTATAATTTAATTTTCCAAGCTTACATTTTTTGTGATTTAATAAATACATAATTGAGTATATTTTAAAACGCAGATCCGACGGAGTTCAGGGGATCTTCTAGTCGAGTTTTCTTTCTTGTTTTCTTTACTGTTCCTATTGCTTTACAATAAAAACTCTCTTTCATGTTCAGCTTAACACTGCCTTAACACTGAAGATGCTACGAAATTTTTCTTTTTATCTTCAATTATTATTATTTTTTCTTAAATATAAAAAAAAAACTCTTGTGTTAAATTACAATAATTTAAGACTCTTATTAAAACACCAAATGCAATTGTTAAACAATGTTAGATTCTAAAAGTTTTCAAAGCAGAAAGCGAAAACCAAATTCGTTTAGTTGACTTTTTAATAGCTATGCTGAAAGTACCAAACACATAATTCAAAGCTGAATTATTTACGCTTTGTAAGGTCCTCCCTGCACACACATACACACACACACTCACACACTCTCACACTCACACACACATGCAAACACTTATTATTTAAGCCGCAATCGCGAACATTTCTAAAACGCAACAAACTTTTGCTTGGCGCAGCATTTTTAATGCCCCGCTGATTGGGGCAACAACTGCCCCAACGACAGGCTAACTGTGGCAGCGCCCACTGCCAACTGCCCCCCATCGACCCCTCCCCCCCCCTCCATTTGCCGCGTAGCGCTGTTTTTCGAGTGGGCGCGGCTGATAGGCGGATCGCAATGGACGCGCATGGCTAAACTTTGCCGTCAAGTCCCTTTTGTTTCAATTAACCTTTTCATTTGAAAGTTTTAACAATGTTTGCCAACTGTTTTGCCCAGCTGCCGCGCAGCGTTACGCCCACAACGAGCCACCGCCGTTGGATGGTCAACCACCACAACAGCAAGTGTCAGAGCCACAGGGAAGGGGAACGGATGCCCCACACGCTTAAAGGTGACCCCAAACGCGCTCAAAACCCTTTTATTGTGTGATTCTCTCTCTCTCTCTCTCTCTCTCTCTCGCTCGTCTCTCTCTTGGCTTAGGTCTCTGGGAAATCAACAAATACTTTTTGATATCTCAAATTGAAATCCAAATGCCACAAAAGACCTGAATTGGAAGCCAGACACTCCAAACAGCACTGCAAAATGTCAAGCAACAAAACGAATTTAGCACACACTGCAAATACTTTGAAACAAACAAATTCAATATTTAGTTTACTAATATTTCAATATTTCTATAAATCAGTTCAAACTTCAGAGTGATTGCAAACCTGTTTCTAATCACTTAATTAGTTATTGCAATTTTCGTAAAAGTCTAAAACTATTTTACTTTAGCTGTCCAACACCTCCACACTCTGGGAGCAGCTGCAACACAACACTTTAAACTTTTAACACAAATTTCAACAATAAAATGCTGTTGGATGAAGTTTTGAGGCCACTTTCTGTAGGTACTTTGTGGGCCCAAAGTGATGCAGTTAGCATTGGTTCAAAACTTTGTTCTTTGCCCCAGGACTCGTTGCTGGGAGCGCTCTGAAGTGGAAATGTTAAACAGTTGGGGCTATTTAATAAACATAATATTTGTTTATGAGAGCGCTCGTCCATGGCTCCATGGAGATGCCCCAGGGGTATTCAGTAGATGAGGCGACATTCCTGAACGGCTTTTGACAGCACAAACATGTTCAGGTCCTTTGACTGACCCATACAAAGGACGAAATCAAAACACTCTCGCACAGACACACAGACGGAGAGGCAAAGAGACAAGCAAACAAACAACAGGCGGAAAGACATGACACAGGCACAAATGTGAGGCGTGTGGGGGGCAGCTGCAAATGCACTTCCTGCTGCCACGCCCACGACCTCATGGACGCGTGTGGACTTAAAGCTTCCTGAACCCATTTTTCTGTTTTTTTTTTATACCCTGAACCCCATCCAATGGGAAATCAGGGTATAATGGTTTTGTTAAACTGTCAAATGTATGTAACAGGCAGAAGGGGGCGTGGCAGACCCCATAAAGTATATATATTCTTGATCAGGGAGACGAGCTGAGTCGATTTAGCCTTGTCCGTCTGTCCGACTGTCCGTATGTATGAACCCGTCGATCTCAGAACATATAAGAGCTAGAGACTGTACTATAGCACGCGCATATCGAGTTTGTTTTAAAAAATCGATAACTTTCCGTTTTATTGTAATTGATTAAAAAGCTTATCGAAATCAAGTTATTAAATTATATCTCGTGCGTCTTTCGAGCTAGAGTCTCCAAATTTTGTATTTAGATTAATTTATATTTTATAAAATTTCGATTTTTGTTATTTTTTGGATTTAATTTATTTGCAAAATTAAATTTGCAAGCTTAAATTTTTTAGCGTTAATAAATACATAACTGAGTATATTTAAAAACGCACATCGGACGGAGTTCAGGGGATCTCCTAGTCGGGCACCACCGACCAGAGTTTTCTTACTTGTTTTTTTTATTGTATTCTAGCTTTTAGCATGTGTGCGTATCACCCTTCTTTTTGTCATATTATTTTCTCTCTCTCTCTCCCTCTCACTCTATATACATATATGTATTTATATGTATATACATATTTCTTTCCCTTTCTCTCAGTGTGTGCATTTTCACTTTATCATTGTCTAGGCAGCATTTCCCACTTGCCAGCAGCCCAAGTCCACTGCAATTGCATTCGACTGTGCATGTGTGTATGTGTGTGAGTGTGTGTTTATGTATGTATATATATGTACATAGCATTGTTTGTTTGCACCGTGTGCTTTTGGCTCCCATTGAGCTGGCTTGCGCTATGTTTTGCTTTACTTTGCTCGTACTCGCCTGCACTTTGAGCACGTATCTACACTATTTTCAACTGTTTTTCCCCCCACACCGCCCTTCCCCTGCACAAGCTGTTTTCCCTTGAGTTTGGCGCTGCCTTCACAATTCGTTTAATTTAGCATACTTTAGTGCGCTGCCAAGGCGCTGGGACCAAAGCGTTGGCTCGTTTTTTGCGACGCTTTCTGCAGCCACAGTTGTCCAGAGTTGCCATGGCGCTAAAACTACAAAGTTGGAAAGCTGCACTATAAAAGATACTCATGATTGCCTGAGAGATCTACAAATGAATTGCGCAGACAGTAATCAGCCCAATGCGATTGAGGAACTGCGCAAAACTCTGTGCTGGTCGTAGAGCTGTAAGCAGCTTTTCTCTCACCTGTTGTCTATGACATATAGAAATATCAAAAAATAAATAAATATTTATGTAATCTGAAATGCATTGTGAATAATATAAAGCAGCTTATTTGAAAGACTTCTGCGAGTGCCATAGAAAACGTTAAATAATACAAAAAAGTATTAGTTTTTTTCTTTCTATTGTTGACCCTGCGACAACCCTAATTTTCTGAGAAGCATTTAGCTTGAATATTGTCTTTGCTTGTCTTTAAATAAAGTTGGTCTACAAATTAGTTTAGCTATCAGCTGTCACTCACCTTTGTTGGCCAATTCTAGTGTTGCTGTTGCTGCTGCTGCTAATGTTGCTTTTGTTGTTGCTGCTGTGGCTGTAGCTGATGTTGTTGTTGCTGTTGTTGTGGCTGTCGTCGTTGTCGCCGTTGTTGTCATTGCTGCTATTGTCGCTGTTGTTGTTGTTGCTGCTGTTGCTGTTGCCATCAACGCAGTAAACGCATCACTGACCGTGGCAGCAGCAGCTGCTGCTGCTGCTGCTTTCGCCATCGACATTGTTGTCGCCATCATTAAGTCCTTGACGGGCTGCGGGTTGTGCAACTGCTCTGAATCGAGCAAGTGCCGTTGGTGTGAGCAGAGCTGTACAATCGCCTCTTGGCTGCTACCTGGCGACACCTTCAATGGCATGTTGGGCACCTGCAATTAACATAATGCAACAAATTGTCACATTAGCAATTAGAATTCAACAGCTCCACGATAATGGATTGCGGCGCCGTCAACGACGCATTTGCGATTGTTTCTGTCAATTTGAAATCGAAATTTTAATCACACACACGCACACACAGCTACTGTGTGATAGACATATAATAGCTGCTATTCATTTACATACAAAACGTGAGTGGCATTAGCAAAAAAAAAAAAAAAAAAAAAAAAAAAAATTGTAAAAAACTGAGCAAACGCCCTAACGCAGTGCGGCGCCTTTAATACCCTAGTATTACAGGCTACGAGGTGGTCTGTGCCACGTATAAGCATGCTTGAGTTCAGCAAGAAAGAATCTTGAATATACAAAGAGTTATGAAGAGCATTGAAAGCACGGCACCTTAGCTATAATAGAGTTTTTATCTACTGAAACTTTTAGATATATTGAAGAAATAAATTTAAATAAATTTGGCAGTGAAAGTTTAATCTCTTTACGTTCCACACTAACTGCTTAAGCTTTATTAGTCTTACTTTGCTTAAATTTTAGTTAAAAATAAATACAATAATTTTGTTGTCTTTTTGGAAATCTTTACAAGGCAGCTACAGAGTATTACCAAGTTAGGCAACTTAACAAAATGTTGTTTACTTGTTTGTTTGTTTTGCTTTTGGTAACCTTCAGCACACGAACTGCACAATAGACAACAAACCAACAAGCACACACACATAGAGCACTCAATTAGCATTTTTGTAAATAGATATTCGATACGAGTCGAACGAACATAGGTAATCCAATCAGATGCTGCAAATTGCGCTTAATAAGTACATCAAAAGATTTGATGGCGCCCGACAAAAGCCCGAGAACGCCTCTACCCCGCCCTCGGCAGGTGCTAGGAGTTGGCTAGGAATTTATGCAAATTAGTCATTTGGGGGCATCGATTTGCACGCCTCGAAGCATGACGACGACCCTTTTTTGGGCTGCGAGGCGCGCCTTTTGTGCCATTTCAATCAGTGGACGGCAATTGCTTCATTGGCCGCTTAAGCGCTGCAAAACGAGTCGCTCGACCAATTTGGTCAACAATTTGCGCAAGCCAATCCAACTGCAAAATTCCACAGACCAAACTTGGCTTTAAAAAACAGCAACATTAAAACGATGCAGTGCTCAAAAAGCAATCAGCTCTGCGCCTTAAATGTCGATTGTGACTGCATAACAACTGCATCAATCACAAATGTTGTTAACAGCGACTGTTCAAGACGTTTAGGACAAGCTCAAAGCCAAGCTGGAAAAACTGTCAAGCTATTGAGTTGAATGACTCAACTGTTTTTCCCACAAAACCGCATTTTCCATATTCAGACAGAGAACGTTTCTAAATGGATTTATTCATTTGCCACGCCCAAAGACATGATGCCCAACTATATTCATTTCCTTGCTCGTTTTTAATCTCCAGCCCCAAAACATGCGAATTCCAATTCATGAATCTCTGTTGCTGTCATGGCCTTTGCTCTCAATTGGCTTACTTCAAATGGTGTTTGCGGTTGTTCATATTGCATCTGCTATTGCCAAGACTGTTTGGTTTCAAACATAATTCCAACTCTTCAAGCAACATCGTCCCTCTCTCCCTCTCTGTCTGCCTTGTCTCTCGTCTCTCGTCTCTCGTCTCTCGCCTCTTACCCAATGCTGATTGCAAATGTTGAAACCTCAGAAGTGACTTTTCGTCCCTCCACCCAAACCTTTCAGCATGCTGCATATGCATGTATATACATATGTATATTGTGCACTTTCAGCTGGGTCGTCATTTTTTGGGGGCGTGGCCAGGTTGTCTGCCGGTTGGTAATACGATAAACGAGGTGCAACCCATACAGAATACTCGTTGCCCATAACAACCCAAAGTATTCATGCGATGTATACGCAATTTTCATTGGCATTTAATAGAGAAATAATTAGTTAGCAACAGACAGTCATGTTGCTGCAGCATCAAAAACAGCAACTGCAAAAGCTTACAATGCTAAAAACTGAAAAACAGTTTAATGAGTTGCTATCCGACAGTAAAATCTCATATTTATTATACTGAATGGGGAAAAGAGAACAACAAATATTTTGAATGCATCACTCAATAAATAAACTAACGAATATATTGCCATATGTCTAGTTTTCATTGTTTTCCACCATCAAATCAATAGTCTAATAGGATTTTGTATTGAAAATTGTGCAACAAATATAATTAGACCTGTTAAAATCATCGATGGCACCATCAATAGTATCGATTGACATTAATTTTTGCGATAGATCGATGGATTTTGTTCGATGTTGATACATCGTCACATTTATACATTAGTCTTTAATAACTAATTAAGTATTTTATTAGTACTGAAAAGTTGATCTATAGCATTAGAAGCATTAGAGCTGTTAAGTTGATCGATGAAACCATCGATGAAAATATATCGATGGTTAAAACCATCGAGTGGAGCCACGAGTGATGGTTTTGCAGCCCTACAATATTTTGAACCGAAACACATCGCACACCTCAATTAACTAAACAAAGTCTTCATAAAAAAACATATTTTAATTTATCTTGTGTTATACCCTTTTTGAAATATATCCTCTACAGGGTATAGATACATGAATTTCTCATTATTCCTATGTAAAGTCTTGTTAACGTTTCAAATACATAAAACGTTATGTGTATTTACAGATGGCATGTTCGAAATACATTTTTGCATATTTGACATATTAACCAGCGCTGTTTTTGACAGAAATTAGGAAGGGTGAGAGGCAGAGTGCAGACATGGAACACGCCTATGTGAAGCACGCAATAAAATGCCAAGCGACAGAGGCAAACGAAAAAAAAAAAAAAACAACAACGAGAGAAAATACCAACAAAACATTGCACTTTTGCATGCATAATTGCGACGAAATTAAAGCAAAATGCGCAGACAGCGGGCAACGGGGAGCGATGAGG
The DNA here is from genome assembly GCA_035045365.1 of Drosophila leonis. NCBI lineage: Eukaryota > Metazoa > Arthropoda > Insecta > Diptera > Drosophilidae > Drosophila > Drosophila leonis. Next base: position 6,828,994 of record JAWNPC010000338.1, on the reverse strand, counting down.
TGGCCGACAGCCACATGAGTGCCACATGAGTGGTGGCAGCAACACCAACAACACCAGCAGTTGGGCAGGTGTGAAGCTTGTGCACAGGTGCATGGCCGGTGTTGGATTTCATTAACATCATAATGACCGGCGACGCCAGACAGCCGACAGCTTTAATCCTGGTCTGCTGGCCTGCCACAACAATGAGTTGGGCACATGCAGACCAACACCTCAGTTGCCACCACCCCCTAGAAAGCTGTTCCGTCTTTCCGAGTTTTCTTTAGTTGCAGCTGACGCTTTAGCTCTAACCCTCTAACCCCTTGCTTGCTATCGAGGCGCACTCGCGACAGGAACCTGCGCCACTGCCGGATGTGAGTAATCGCTCAGTCACGTCGTTGCGTCGCGTTGCGTTGTCCTGCAGGACACAGTGCTGTGCGGCAAGATTCCTGTGCCCCACTGGACACTACCATGCCATGCCATGCCACACCATGCATGACGTAACCCGCAACGGAAGTCGCTCTGCTCACATGCAATGGCCCGCCTAATGGATACCAAGCAACAGCAACAGCAGCAGCAGCAGGAGTGTAGAGCCACTTGGCTGTGGCAAGATATAGCACGTTGCAAGCACGCAGCATTTTTGTGTGCAGTTAGCTGGTAAATTCTTGACATTTTCCAATCAGAGCAGCAACCTTTTACATTCACCGGAAAATGCAAAATACAAAATGCAAAATGTTTTATCTGCTTTGTTTCTTCTAGCATTCATTGCCTACCTTTACGCAATTCCCTTTAAGAACTGAAACACTTTTCAAATTTAATTGCAGCTAGCTGGGATCCAACATAGTGAGGCACTGCAGCCTGTCGACTTCGACTTCTTTTTGTTCTTCTTTCAGCCACATTCCCGTCTTAATGCCACGCTGTCTGCTCTTGGCGCGTACAACATTTAATTTGGACTAATGAAGTTTCTATAAGAGCCCGCCTAAATGACTGGCAAGAAAAGAGCGATGCGCCAACCGTGGCAAACGACCCAAAGCAAACCAAGCTGAACCGCAAAAAGACAAAAAACAAAAAAAAGAGAGGAAAGGATCCCAACTCGAAACTCAACCAAAAATTCAATTTGGCCCAAAAGTGAAGTTGAAATTTGCGCGGCAATTGCTCTTCCTGCTTGCAGCTCGAGTGACGTGCAAATTGCACCAGAGAAACATGGAAAAAAAAAGCATTTACTAGAGTGACAGACGCAAAGATACCCTGTAAAAGAAAAGTTGTTTAGCCAACAGGGGATATTGCTTTGAAGTTAATGATGTGTATATATACATATATATTTATATATATTGTGAGCGGCTTTTCTTGTTAATTAAATACACCAAAATACTTCTTGTGGCTGTTCTCTTCGCTTTATTTCTACAGACTGCCTTCGACAACTCATAATCGCACTATCGCCTACTCTCGATCGATTCTTAAGTAACTATCGTAGACTATCGATAACATGGCTCTCCATCTCTAATTGCTATTGGCCTGCTGCAATATTTATACCAAATAGATATGGAGATAAATAGGCTGTGTCTAAAACTCTTATATCAAATATTCATTTTTGGCAACATAAGTTGTTAGCTTAGGTTTTAAGCTGTTAACATGGAAGTCTCTAACTTAATTGTTTTACGCTTATGTTAGGTAACCTTATGCAAGATTTCTTTTCTTGATACTCGAGTAGCAACCCTTTTGAGTACTAAGTGCTGGGTATAGATAGTGAACTGACACATCGCCTCGGCCCACCTGCCGTCGCTGGCCCAGCGCTAATTGTTTTAGTTGTTGTTCCATGAATATGCTAAGTTGTCTGCTGCGTTTTGCGTCAACCCGTTGTTGCACGCCGCCTGCTCTGTCGCTGCTCGCTCAGCAAATGTTTATAAATGCAAATTGGCCGAAAAGTGCAGCAGCAGCAGCACCAGGGACAACGACAGCGTCACTTTCTGGACGTGCTCGGTTAAATATCGTGTAGTGCGCCCTGAAAGAGCCAAAAGCGAGTGGGGGTTGCGGCAGGTTTAAATGACTGAAACGATTCACTGGGATTGACTGGGGCTCACTTTCGGTTTCGGGTCGGCCCTGGCCCGGACAAGTGCTGCCAGCTTGGCCCTGACATCGCATGCCCTGAGCAGCTCCAACCGCTGATCATGATGTGGGGCAGGCAGCTAGCCTTCACAGCACGCACAACCAGTTGAGCAGATGGAAAACAAACTTGGGCGCTGGTCCATACAAATAACATCATTTTGACTTTTGTGGCTTGTGCGTGTGTGTGTGTGTGTGTGTGTGTGTGTGTGTGTGTGTGTGTGTGTGTGTGTGTGTGTATGTGTGTGTGTGTGTGTCGTAAACAGCAACAATAACAACAAACAGTTCCCATTGCGTTTTAATTTTTGGGTCTCATTTTTATTTTTATTGAGAGTTGTAAATTTTGAGCTGCCGTCTACGTTCGGCGCTGACCTTCTCAAGTTTGTTTGCTTGTTGTTCCAATTGTTGTTGTTGTTGTTTGTTTGCATCGAACTTGCGCCCAACAGACGCACCGTATGACAGACTTACACAAAGCTATAACAATCTGAGGCCGGGGCCAAAGTTTTATTTGCTTGCTCGACTGGCGTTACACAAATTGCGTTCAATGTGCTCAAAATAGAACCCAGTGAAATACTTCAAGTATATATAAATATAAATATAAATATATACATAATATATTATATACATATATATATGTATATATAGCTGCATGTTTATATACCTATATATACGCAAAGTCAGCTGAGAGGAAAATCAATTTCAATTGTTTCGCACTTATCGCAGCGGCGCAGCGTTTCTCGTTTTTCGTTTGCATTTTGCGATTCGATTGGAAATTTAAATTGCAAATAATTGTTTAATTAGCGTCAATTGCAGTTCATCTATATACATGTGTGTGTGTGTGTGTGTGTGTGTGTGTGTGTGTGTGGGGGAGATACAGATTCAGATACAGATACAGATGCATCACTCAGAAGAGCAAAGCGTCTGTACAGAGCCATAAAGCTAAAGCGTCTGTTTTATTTAGCATCTAGCGATAAAATGCTCAACGATTAAGTATACGCCACGTATATTACGCATACGATACGGCAGTCATTTATACATAAACAGAAATCATTGAAACTCAAGCAATATACACACACACACAGAGAGAGAGAGAGAGAGAGAGAGAGAGAGTGTGTGTGTGTTTGTGCCCTATTTTATACAGCAATGCTAAAGGCCATAGATATTTGTATACAGATATACAAACAATAGCCAATACATAATGAGCACAGGGTCACAGGTATATATATATATATATATATATATATATATATATATATATATATATATATATATATATATATATATATTTAATACATATAGGATAAGGTCATACCTATACACAAACTCCCCGACTTAGCAGCTATTGTTAGGACTGGGGCAAACGCGAGTGTAAAAAGGGAATTTATTTTCATTTTTATTATACTCATTCACGAAAGTGAAATGAGTATATTGGTTTTGTGCAATGTTCGTCTTGCTGAATATCCGTCTGTCCGTAATGCAATGTTCGTCTTGCTTTCCGTCCGTCTGTCCATCTGTCCATAACGCAATGTTCGTCTATCCGTCTGTCCGTCCGTCCGTTTATCCGTCTGTCCGTAACGTAACGTAAACCATTTCGCCGCTATTAAAACTAGAGACTTGAAATTTGAAACATATACTCATGCATACCCTCGAATTATAAAGTGTCAATAATTTTCCGATACGCTCACTAGGGGCGTGGCAAATCGGAAAACGCATTTTCCGGTATGTCCCAGAAACCCGGTTAGTTGAAGTGCTAGAGAGTTGAAATATGGAATTTATACTCGCATTGACAACCCAAGATGAAAAAGATATGTCGAGTATATCTACGCGAATAGGGGGAGTGGCAAATCCGAAAAAAACTATATTTTCCATAGTTTTAAAGCGAGAAACTCAAGATTAAACGACTAAATTGCTGTTGCCCTCCACTGATTTGATTTGCCAAAAATTATATATATACCAAATTGGAGGTAAATCAGAATGAGTATTCTGCAGTCGGTAGCACCCGACTGCAACGTTCATACTTTTATTTTTATATAGCTACGATATTTATATGTATTTTTATTATAATAATTGTAATCATTATAATAATTCTTAGTTTATACAAATTGATTTGTTTATCAAGGTCAACTATATACATATGTAGAAAAATCGACAATATAACTTTATATTTGTTTAGGCCAACTAGCTGCAAACCAGCTCTAAGTCTTGACTTTGCTTTGCTTGTAAGTCGCCATTGGCAGGCAGAGCTAGATAAATATTTGTTTAAGCACTTTCGAATAGCCAGCTTCATGCCAGGCACACACGCAAATCTATAGACACTTGGACAACTGCACACATCATAATTTGCAGCACAAACCGTGCAACATGACAGGCAAGATGGCGCTATATGATATGGGCTGTTGGGGGGCAAGCCTAATGCGCCGCATCGCTGGTGGAGTGTGACACTTGAGTGGCGACTTTCACCCAGCAAGCGATCCCTAACCTACCACACCTCGTTGCATGAGACACAAAGGCAACTTAAGCGACAGCAAAATGGCAATAATCAAAACAAAGAGCAAACAAACCAATAAACGAGCGTAGACTTCATTATGGAGGCACATCAATCATTGCCAAAACACGAAACCCCAGCGCCAACAGAGATAGGCGGCGGGCAGAGGGGAGGCATTCGAGTTGAATGTGCCAAGAGACGTCGACGAGAGTAGACAAAAAAAACCCAAAAACAAAAAATAAAAGCACAGTTGCCATTTTGCCACAACGATGTGCAGATAGACAGACAAGCCAAGGGAGCGAGAGAGAAGCAGAGGGAGTAACATAAAGGGAATTGGAAGAAAAGAGAGTGTGAGAGAGATCTGCAGCTGGAGCCAAGACAGTCAACGACTTGTGGTCAGCCTGCTGATGGGCAGGGAAGAGAGCTCGCAAGAGGGCTTATACGGTGGCACAATAAAGTGTTTAGTAAACAAATTGCGGCTGCCTTTTGATAATATGCACGCAGTCAGCTGAGCAGCTGAGCAGCTGCTGCGCAGCCTGCAACGCACACACAAGCGGGGGAAAGTTTACCCAAGGGGGGAGTGCGGCCATAGGGATAAGTTATAAGTACATTGCACCGAAATATCGATTGACGAAAGCCACAAAGAGGGCACAAGGCAAGACGAACAGAGGTGGAGGTAGTATGTGTAATATATATATATATATATGTTAGTGTGTATATGTGTGTGGGGGCGATGAGAAGGACATTGATTGTGTGCGGGCGGTTGGACAGACGGGCGTTGGCGCCGACTTCACGCAAAAACCAAAGAGAAAACCATAAACTTAAATTAATGACCTCAGCCGAGGCGTAGCGCGGCGAGAGGCGAAGCGAAAAGTCAATAAGAGCAAGAGCAAGAGCAAGCGCAAGAGTCAGCGCAAGAGCCAGCAGAAGATGAAGACAAAGAAATTGAGGAAGAAGCAGCGTAGCAGCAGAGCGCAGGCAAGCACAGTGATTTACCGTTGCAGTTGCGCTGCTCCAATTGGAAATGAATCTTATTGCTGGCGATTTCACTGCGATTCTCAATATGAAAACACATCAAGATGAAAATGCTTGTCAATTTGGAGCAATGTCTGCTGATGCTGATGCTGCTGCTGCTGCTGCTGCGACTACGGCAGATGGTCGGCCGTTTGAAGCAGTCAACATTGGCTAAGTGATTATGCAGTCGACGTCGACGTCGACGTTGACGTTGACGGCGACATAGCCGATTTGTTGTCAAACTGGTTTTACAAATATTTTGCGTTCATCTGTTGCCCAGGCAGTGGGGTATATATATATGTGTGTGTGTGTGTGTGTTGCCAGGCGGCAGTTACATGGCTGCAACGCTTAGTGAAAGTCGCTTGAATGCCGTTTTCTGTCTGCCCCTGCCACACCCCACTCTGCCCAGACGCCTGTCAGCCCCGCATTGCTAGTTAGCTCAATGCGCATTCAATTAGGTTTAGCTCAAGCTTTTGGCTTTGACTGCCAGCTAACCCAGGCAGGCTGGTATTTACAGACAATTATGAGACAAACTAGTTGGATTTGCAGCTAACTTACCTGAGCATTAAAGTCGAAAAAGTATTCCGGCCGCAGCGGACACGGCAGGCCGCACTTGCAGGTACCCTGTGTTAGCAAATAGTCCTTGATTTGGAATTGGGTGCGCAGCGTTTTGCCCGTTGGACTGTAAGAAAACAAATAGTCAATAGATAAATGGTTATGCATATGTAATGAACTCGATGGCGTCGTAATTAATGCTATACATTATTTATTAGTTAATAGAACAATTTGTTGTATGCAAATGCCAATTAAAAACTCGTCAACTAAAGCCAAAGTGTTCCCCTAACTGCTCCAAGCCAGCAAAGTAATTAACCCCAACTATGTTAACAGGCTAACAGCTAACAGAGTGCAAAGGCTGCGGCGAGCAACGCGCGGCTGTTTAACTAACAGCTCATTAACATAATGGGCAAGTGACGCGCCGCTTTGCATTAACATAACAATGTTAAACGATAGTTGGCAACGCACAGTCGCATGCATACACATGCATGCATGCGTGTGTACATGTGCATGTGTATGTATGTATGTATGTGTGCACATACATAAATTAATACCAATCAGAATTGCTCGCTGCTCGTTTTGATCGCATGTCAAATAAGTGCGCGCCACTCAGCGCATAATTCAAACTGGTTTTACGTATTTACACGCAGCTCTCGCTCTCCACGTGAGCTTATCGTTGAGCTCTGAGCGGCTTAACCAGAGCCCTCGTGGAGTTCAGTCGCGTGATTTGATGATCCGGCTTCACCACAGAAGTGGCCATACAAATCAATTCAATGTTAACTGGGGGTTGGACCTTTAAAATGGTTTGCTGTAAAGACATTTAAGGCTGCATTTATGGCTATTTACTTGCGACTCTGATATACTTAAGATGTTCTCGAAAGTCAACATTTGGATATAATATTATATTATATATTTTATGCCAAACAATTATCTAAAAATCATGTGATTTAATTTTAATTTTAGATTAATTTAATATTTTAGTAAATAATAATTATAGTTCCGGCTTATGCAGAATTAAGTTCAATTTCTTTAAATTTACGTATAAAATTTAAGATAAAACTTAATTTTCATGGATAGAGATATATTTACATATATCTTTCAAGAAACGAACCAATGTATTTCAAGGATTTTTTGATACCTCTCCATTATTGTCATGCGCCACTCGAATTTCATAATTTTCTAGTTTTTCCACTGCGAATTTGCTGTTCTTTTGTTATTGAATCTCTGGAATCTAGTACAACTCGCTTTGCAACAATTGCTAACTGCGTTTTAGGGTATCTCGGAATTCTACCCCAACCGAAAACCACATTCGTAATCCGTTTTGCGCTCATTTCATTTTTACAACAATGAAATTTATAAAAAAAAGCGAAGATTTAATTTTGAACAACATTAAAATATGCGCAGAACCAAAAACAAAACAAAAAACGAATCCAGTGAATCAAGTTTTACTTTTTTTTACTTTTATTTTTTATTTATTTTTTTTTTGGTTCTCAACTTTGTCGAGCCCCTTGCAGGGGCCACGCATGACCGCAAATGTTGAAAAGTTGTTCTCGGTTTATATACATGTTATATATATATATGTGTGTGTGCATATATGTTGCGCATAAAAATCATTGGGGTTAAAAAACATGGCGAAAACAAAAAAAAAATACAAAGGAAAAAGTTGAAAAAAAAAATCAACGCTTGCTGCTTATTAATTATAAAGTGTGAGCATGTTGATGGAATCAAGGGCGCTGCCAATGATGATGACGACGACGAGGCGAGGCGAGGCGAGTCGCACTTGAGCCGCGGGGCTCAGCAGCGAGGCTTCTCAGCCAGAAATGTTGAATAGGACAAGCTGCGCAACAACCGAGTGGCAGGGGCAGAGCCTGGTGCTCGCTCCTCATCTCGTGTGGGAAATCTGAATAATGCATATCAAGTGTGAAAGCGGCAGGGGCACTAAACGGAACGAAACTAAAGGACGGCAGCAACAGCAGCAGCAGCAGCAACAGAGACGACAATCTACATAATTGAGCGGCAACAGCGGCAACAAGCGTGTTGCGGGTTAAACGAGTATACAAGAATTGTCAATTGAAGAAGCACCACAGGATGAGTTGGATCAGGGTCTGCGACTGACACTGGAACTGGGACTGGAACTGAGCCTGTGCCTGAGTCGGCGACCACGGTCAACGTCGCATTCGTTCTCATCAATGGGCCTCACAGAAAAAGAACAAATCAGAGTGCGCAGTAAAAAGTGCCTGGCTAGAAGTTACCCTAGCAGCAGCATCAAGCTGCAGACGAACTTCATAGTTCTGCCTCCAAAAGCGATTCGATAGTTATCGATTGCAGATTGCAAGTATGAGTGCTCTAGTCGGGAACGATAACTAAAACTATTCGAACTCTCTTCTTCTACCTATCGATATATTATGTATATGTATTTACTATTTATATCGATATTTATTTATATATATATATCGCATATACAGCATATATACTTCAGCCCTTTCGTTCCACAAATTGTTACATACCGTTCCACAAAACTCGAATACCTCGTCAAACTATTTTCCTTGTGCTGAGGGTATACAAAAAGGGCTATCTGGCAATTGAAAGCAGAAACTGGTTTGTTTTATTAATTATTTTTAACTAGTTGCTTGGCCGTCAGCACAAATCGATGGTAAGTCAATTGGCTAAATGTGCGAAGAGGTTGCTGGAAGGAGAGGGAATCATCAACGCCAATGCTTATAGCTCAATTTGTATGCCGCTGGCGTGGCCCAGGCTTAAGGGCTCACAATTACGACCAGAATGCAATCCGATAGTCCCTTCAGGCATGAAGCTTGGCTCATTATATTATTTATTTACATAAAACGCGCTAATAACGCGAGGGATTGGGCGCTTCAAGCACTGAAGCTGAATACACCTAAAAAGGCGTTGAGCTAACGAGTTAAAATAATTTAATAAATTACGTTCACAAAGAGCGTCAAGTGGCCAAAGTGGCCGCCTGAATGCGCCGAGAAACACGCTCGAACGCAACTCGACTCGAGAAGGTGGAAAAGCTGTACGCCTTTGTGACCTTGAAGTGCACCCTCGAGCCAAGGCAGAACGAGGCACAGTTGCAAAGACAGAAGAGTCGAGGGGCATGCGCTGAATGGGCCTATTACTAAATTAATAAACCCGAACGACGCCAGCAAAAGGCAACGCCAACAAGGGCCAAAAAGGGCAAACGGGCCAAAACTCTCAAATATTCTGACACAAATACCAAAGAATGGCCCGCCGTTGGCGGCAGCGGCAGCGGCAGCAGCAGAGACTTCTTATTGCAACGTTAAGTGTAAGCAGACGACTCTAACATCCCCAGCGGATGCCTTTTTACTAATCAAATTCTTTTGACTAATTTCAATGTGCAAGGCTTTAAAGAGGCTAACAAATGTGCATAGCATAGGGCGCGCTGTTATTAACAGACATTTGCGAAGAGCAATTAACATAACTTAATGTTAACATCAGATATTTGCAATTAACATAACTTAATGTTAACATAAGAAATTTACAATTAACATAACTTAATGTTAACATAAGAAATTTACAATTAACATAACTTAATGTTAACCTAAGACATTTGCCTTATAAAGCCATAAAGATAATTGCAGCATTCGAAACGTAGTTTATTAATTAATTAACTTGAAATGGATAATAAAAGAGTTTTCAATATTCATTTTAATATAACAAACATTGATTTACAGCATGAAAGGTTTATCTAACATCTGTTCCCACGAAACGTTTAGCGACAAATTTGTGTGGTGGGCGTTGGCCAAAAATCAACACGAAATCGGCAACAACTGTGCAGGTCGTCGCAGCTAGAAAACTGCAGGCGGTAGACAGAGACGTCGCGACGACAGCTGATGCAACCTACGCGCTGCAAGTAGAAGCAGCCGCTCTCAAGCCCATGATGGACAGACCTGATGGCAGCGGCTGGAACTGCGCTGTGACTCTGGCTGTGTCTGCGACTGCGGCCTGTCGCATGCAAAGAAAATTGAAAAACTGTCCGACTCTCTCACTGTCTGCCCGTCTGACTTTGCCAAACTATTCCGCATTCCTTTTTTTTTTGTTTTTTTGCAGTCGGATGAATTGCTGGCGGCCTTGCGGGACGCTCGGGTCGCCTCCATTCCAGCTGCCGCATCTAATTTATGATTTATGTGTGTGGCACAGTAGGCGGGCCCTCGTTTTGACCTGGAAATGTGCATGTGTCACAATTGTGTGTGTGTGTGTGTGTATGAGTGTGTGTGTGTGTGTGTGTGTGTGTGTGTGTGTGTATGAGTGTGTGTGTGTGACGTCACGGCGCGCAGTCAACGACTTGAAAAGGCTTGCGCAACAATTATTGATTTACCAAAGCCCTCTGCCCTACATGCTGCCATCCTTGAGCACAATCGCCGCTTTCTCATTGCAGGCGCAACATTCTTTCCAAGAAAATAGCCTTGGCAGCTCAGTGTGTGGGGGACAGCTTAACACAAAGTTGGTATTCATTTTGCCATTAGCCCAAACCCCTTGCTTATCTCTACTTTTCGAATGGACGAAAGCTCTCAAAGAATTTGCAAAAGGGGCAAAAATAAAAATTCTGAACAAACAGCAACAGCAACAGCAACACGCAACACGCAACATGGCAGTTGCAGCTGCTGCAGTTGTGAACATGCAACATAGCTTGACCAGGCCAACTAAAGTGTTCCAAATGGCCAATAACACAAAATCTAATGAAGACTCACAAACTGTCTTTTGTTGCTATTGATTAAAGCTGTCCCAATACAAGCTAAAAATAATCTATATATAATCTATATGCCATATATTGTGCATCATCTTTTCATTTCTAAGAATGTGAACATCGTTTTTTTTTTCTCAGCATTTCCTGTGATTGAACGCACAAGAGGGAATGCCAGAGGCAAAGGCAGGCCAGGCAGCCAGTCAAGCCGACTCGACTCGAGGCACTTATGGAATCAACGATTATCCAACTCTGATGACAACAACGCTAGGGAGGCAGCCACAAAGCCGTAAACTATTTGCACAGCGCCAAAGACCCGCTGAGTAGCAGCCGCACCTCCGCCTCCTACTCCTCCTCCTCCTCCTTCGCCTCTCGTCCACTTATCTACTTCTGCGCTGCAAACCCTGTAAACAGCTCTCTGGTGCCCAGTGAGACGACGGCAGCAACAGCAGCAGAACAATTAAAAGTACTTGGGCAATGGGGCACATACAGACGGACAGACGGACAGACGGACAGACAGACAGACAGACGGTGGCTTGTTTTCGACATATTTGTGTAAATATTGTATTTGTGTTTGTAATTATGTCGGCTTGATGATAACTCGCAGATAATGCTCAGGTAAATACTCGCTGTCTGTGTGCATACGGCAGACAGGGGAGCAGGCCACTAATACCACACACTCGACTCTAGAATACCCTGTACACATTGAAATTGACGTAAATGGAGTATATTGCAGTTGAGCAAGCAAATGTAACATGCTAAAGTAAATATTTAGAAGTATTTGACTATGAGATCAAGTCATAGGCAAACAAATGAAAAAATTATCGATATATATCGATTTTTAAGCTTCAAATATATTGTTATCTTTATATGGCAATATCAATGTCATCCGATCTGTGTTTATAAATTATTATAAATTATCTAGTCGGAAATGAAAATGATTGAAAATCATATTTGTTATATTTTTAGCATAAGTAACCGGCATATTAAGTATTTATTGTTTATTTATTTATTTTTTATTAAATTATAAAATACATTTTTGTGTGTCCTCAAATTTTTAGCAGACTTTATTGTCTCTTCTACTATGATAAATTGTTTATTTATGGTATTTTTGTAAGAAAACACCCTTATTAATTATTAAATTTCTTAAAGGGTTCAACTATAGCCCCTTTGCTACAATCGTTGGCACAACAAAAAGCTTTCGTATAAGAGCCAAAGACTGGCAAGGATGAAAATAATCATTGGCTTGCCGTTGATAGCTTTTTCTGTCTGGTTGCATTTGTTGTATTTAACATTGACCTGGGAATACACATGTGAGTAAATCTGACAAAACGTTTGTAGTTTGACGTGACTGCTACCAAAAGCAAACCGATTCTCGTCTAGCCCACCCACTCGAGCTGCCCATCCGCTGAGCTACCCCTTTAACAAGCATTTCCTGTTTGGCAAGAAAACATTTTTATGGCTTCGAATATGCACTGGCAGACAATACACAGATTGACTTTTAGCTGGGGCTTGTTGTAAATGTCATGTAAGGGACAGAGACGGCAACGACGACAGAGATGGAGATAGAAGCTAAGAGATAGAAACAGAGGCAGGCAGGAGACAGCGACTCACCTGATGTAGGCCACTTCATTGTTGTTGGTTAGTCGACGCCAGCCTGGAGCCAAATTTGCGCTGTTGTTGTTGCTGCTGCTGCTGCTGTTGTTGTTGTTGTTGTTGTTGTTGTTGCTGCTGTTGTTGCTGCTGCTGTTGTTGTTTGCATTATTGTTAGCATTGTTGGTTTTGGCCACATTCTTTGCATAGAGTTGCTGCTGTTGTTGCTGCTGCTGATGTTGATTGTTCTGACTCATTTGACGCGATGCAATTGTTGCTGGCATACAGTGCGTGGCAGCAACAGTTGCTGATGCGGCTGCTGCTGACTTAACAGGCAACTTTAATTGTGCTGCACGCTGCTTAGCTTGCTGTTGCTGTTGCTGCTGTTGGTGTTGCATCGGTGAGCTAATCGCTGGACACACAAATATATGCTGACTGTGGCGCAATTGTTGTTGTTGCTGTTGTTGCTGCTGTTGTTGCTGCTGCTGCTGCTGTTGTTGTTGCTGCCCAGCAACATTTGCGGCTTGCATCATGTTGGCGCTACCATTTACCAAACCAGCTGGTAATATTTGTTGCTGCTGCTGTTGTTGCTGTTGCTGCTGTTGTTGCTGTTGCTGTTGCTGATGTTGTTGTTGCTGCTGCTGCATTGCGGAATTTGTAACGACCCGCGATACAAATTTTGTTTGCTGCTGATAGAATTGCTGCTGCTGTTGCTGCAACAATTGCTGCTGGTGCTGTTGCTGTTGCTGCTGTTGCTTGTACATGTTGAGCTGCTGTTGTTGATGCTGTTGCAACTCGTTGACCTGCAGCACGCCAGCAACCGATTCCGCATTGCCAACAATGTTCAGTTTGTGCTGCTGCTGTTGCTGCTGCTGCTGTTGCTGTTGCAGCTGTTGGCCAGCGGATGCGGCTGCCATGTTGATAACAGCAGCCGTTTAAAAGCGCTTGATTTGTGGGCTGCAAATTAACATCAATGTTTAATGGATTTTAAATTGAGAAATGTACACACACACATATACATAAATATATATTTGATTACATATACGCAGAATTTTTGGGAATTTATTAAGGCTGATTCACAGCTATTTACAAAATTTGAAGTTAATTAGTTTGCCTGACTAGACAATACCCTGTATCCAGTTTTGAATTGTCGTACATTAGTCTTTCTTATTCAAACTTTAATAGCTATCAAGTAAATTGAAAATATAATCATAAAATATGTGAGATTCTTCATTTCGGCAAACTAGAGCGGATACTGCAAATTAAAGTTACATGGCTAGTTATCGATACTTTACAAAGTGCTGGTTATTAAGAGTTATCGAACTTGATGTGCGATATCTTATAATTAGCTTTTACTGTTTCTTAGCTCAACATAGAAGGTTAAACAGAGCTGGTGGCTAGATAAACTCTTTATAATTAAAATATACAAGACTAAAAACCAATATGCCTGTTCAAATCAAATGCTCAAGGTATTCATTTTTGCGAAATATTCTTTGTTTTTGTTCATATTGACAAGCTATGCCTGTAACGTGCCTGACGCCTGGATCTATTCGCGCGTATGGATGTATGTATGAATGTGTACATTTCGAACTACGTCGCCTATATGTGAATTGACCATTAATGGTGGAAATGTATACAAGCGCACACACAGACATTCACACACTCACACACATTCTATATATGTATACAGTTAAATACCAACACAAGTGCACAATTTGTCAAGCCTGTGTTTTTTTTAATGCTATCTTCGGATGTTGCTACTCACCTTTTAACGTAATTTTCGTTTTGCTCATTTGCCAACATATTCAATTAATTTGAGTTATTGTGTAAACGAGACGCGACCATGTCATTTTGCTGCTGCTGTTGCTGTTGCTGTCTCGCGTTTTTAAGCACTTAATTTCACTTTTTTTTACAGCTTTTCTTGTTGTAATAACGCGACAACGACTTTTGTATTGTTGTTTAGCTGCTGACTTCGTTGTGTTGTTGTTGCTGTTGCTGTTGCTGTTGGTTTTCATACAATCTGCTGCTCATGACTTCATTTGGAATTCAGAAAACGAACGTCGCTCGCTGCCAGAAACAGAAACAGAGAGCAAAGAGCGCGCAACGCGTAAAAGTAGGTGAATGGAGCATGAAGCAGCCGCCAACGTCGCAGTCGCAGTCGCCAGACAACAACAGCGACAATGGCTAGAGAGTAAGAAGGCGGGGGAGATAGATGGCGGAGTATTTCGGAGAGCGGGAGGACAGTGAACGTTGCGACGTTCAACTCAGCCCAACGAAACGTTTTGTTTTATGAAAAAATTTGTTCTGCCTAAATACTTATTATGCGCGTAAAGCAGAACAATTTGCCAGACGCGACTCTTGTTGTTGTGTTGTCACTTTTTAATAGCATGCATGCATATGTGTGTGCGTGTACATACATACACACATACACACATATATTTATGTACACACACAAATTCCTGCATAGCTATGCTATGCATCTGTATGTAAATTTACATGTGTGTATATAATTAATGCGTAAGTCAGTCTGTCTGTCTGTTTGTCTGCTCATGTGTGGACACCACCTGCCCTCGGGTTCTGCTCTAATGATCATAATAAGAATACAGCCAAGGGAAACGAGCGTACACACACACACACACACACACACGCATACACACACGCGCGCGCGTACACAAAATTGTAATACGTCGAGTGACCTCAAATGCTTATCTGCATTTCACATGCGCTTTTTTTTTTGGCAGCTGCTGCACTTACTAACACAAACACACACACGCACACACCTACATACACATATTAGACTGTTTGAATTTATTTAACTGACAGCTTAAAGCATTTTAACATAATTTGGACAAAACGTTGATTTAACTTTATTATGCACAAACAGCAATTAAATGGGAATTAATTACAACGATTTCATTCGTTGGCTTTATTCACGCAACATTGACAACCGAGCGCACGACGACGATTCGACACTCGACTCTCGTACGCGCACACGAAATATTTTACTCAATAACTATGGATTTTTTTCAATTTGTTTTTTTTTTGTTTTTTTTTTTTGGTTAACTTTGAAGGGCGAAATTCTCTGATATTAAAACATAAGCTTTGATTTTCACAGCCACTTACGAATCGAAATTATACTAATTATTTCACTTTTGCGTATGCGCGCATTTGTTTTTGGAATTTTCGACTGCCCAAAATTCCATTCACTAGTAGAAACTAGTGATGTGAAAATCATCAATATATCTATGCCCATCGATATTTAATTTTTTTATTAGAATCGTAACTACCCCTGTCGATACTATCGATATCAGAATTTGTTACGTTGCTCATTTTGCGCTTACGTTACGCATGCTACGATTTGTATTTTTGAAGTTCTATGTTCACATATACGCATGAAAAATATAACTCAGCAACAAAAGCTAAATTACTTTCAAACATAGAGCAATAAGAAAAATTTTAGATTCTGTAATAAAAAAAAGTTGCCTTCTGTAAAGCATCTAAAATACAATTCTTTTGTTACATGTGATTCAATTGCAATAATTTATAAAAAAAAGAGTTCGTTATTTCATTTATGTTGCCAGGCCAAATTTTATTATCGTAAGCAAACCGATTCGATATCGATTATTTAATCGTTGCAACACGGTAACAACAAAGCGCGCGGATCCGGCGACTTCTGCATTTATACGTTTTTTGCGAATTCCAAACTTCGATTTGCTTATATTAAATTAGTTTTTTAAGAAAGTGGTGTTCGAACGCCGCAACAATGTGCGGCGCGGCTGTAACTACTTGCAAGCTGATCTTATTCGGCCGTTGCGTGCGCGCCGTATTACTCAGCGTTGGCGTACAATTTTTGTTGCTCACCGTATTTTTGTTGTTAGTTAATTTTCAATTGTTTCATCCACTGGACTGGATAATGGGCTCGCTGCGCTTGGTATGCAGCTTCTACACATGGTTTGCCTGCGTGCCACTACTAGGCGCCATTGTCTTCTATGGAATGGCGCTCTCCCACCAACATCTTGCCGAGCGTCGCTATTACCCCACACGATATCGCTGGCTGCTGCACAATGGTCCGCGGAAACTATTGTTTCTGCTCGCTCACGTGGTTGTTGGCTACCTCACTGCATGGCTCTACACAGGGTATCTCCATTCCGATTACCGGTATGTTGTCTTCTTGTTGTGTTTCTCAACTATTGTACTATTCGGTTACATTTATAGCAATTTGATCTACAAGTCGTATGGCCAGGACTTTGTGAACTCCTACCACGTATTTCTGCTGGGCGCGGGCCTTTGCGCTGGCAGCTTTTATTTTGCCGCCGAGTACATGCAAAAAGAAGTTTCCATTGAATTCGACTTTGCCGAACAGTCGCGCGCAGAGAAGCTACGTGAACTGCTCTATACGACGCTGCTGAAGGCGCCCATTAGTTCCGTGATACCGACCATATGCTACATAATTGTCTTCTGGCTATTTGGTTCATTTTTAAGGTATCGAATAAGCATTCTACTCAACGTGGACACAGACGATAGGCTACTTGGAATTTTGGACGTGATCACCAATGGACGATTGCTGTTCTATGCCTGGCTGCTGGGCGCTCAGATAGTTAGCAATATGCATCTAATGCGTTGCTTTTATGCCACAATGCTGTCGGAGCATTTGCCAATGACCGTTGCACGCCAACGTGCATCCGTTCCCGGCGAAGGGGAAGTCACCATCGTGGCCGGTCTGGGTATCTTCAATGTTCATGTCGTACAATGTCTGGCTGCTAAATTTTTGTTTCAGGAAGCTCAACGCAAGACGTCGTCAGTGCGTACGGAAATCTTCCAGCTCACTGAGCCAGGCAATCGTCCAGCTAACTGGCGCGCACTCTGCGACCAATGTGTCGGCATTGTGGGCAGCTTTACCGATGAGCTGAACGATTCAATGCGACAGATCAGCTTGGATCAGCCTGTTCCCAGCGATACTAGCACCGCACTTCTGGCAGAGAAGCTACTGCTACGCCAATACAATCAATTGCATGGCATTCGGCCTGTTGTCTCCCCACCACGTGAGGATGCTATCGGCAGGGAATGGGATGCAAAAGGCACGGGCAGCGTACGCCACGTGCCCAATTGGTGTGAGCGCACATCGACAAAGCTGGAAAACTCGTTGAAGCAACTGTTGCATCGTGTTCCTGGCATCGTTTACTTATTCTATGAACCGGATGGTGCCAAAACCGAATTTCTTCTAGAGAATGCACTGCCTGTGATCTGGGTGACACAGGCGCTGGCTCACATATGCGTCGCCTCCATCAAGGAGGATAGCTATGGCATTGTGCAGGATGATTTGCCGGCGATCATCAAGGCGCTGCATCGCCTCAAATGTGATTTGGATAGACTGGCCAACGGCATGCCCAACTTTCGCACAAACAGCAACAACTTAAATCACTTACGCAGCGCAGTCCGTCGCAGTCTCTACAACATTTGCACCTCGTTCTACAGGTATCTGGGTGACTTGTCCTCTACAGGCGAAGAGCTGCGCCAGCTACAGACCTTCGTATATCAAGGATAGGAAGTCATACACACTTGTTAAACATCTCTCATAGTTTGTTCTTCAGTAACAACATAAATTAAAAATACAATTACAATGTACACTTGACTTTTTACCTATCTATATATATGTGTATATATATATATGAAGATTTAACACTTAAATTTGTTAGTTTAAATCAAGCAGTGTATCCATTTGGTGAACTATTGCTCCATCAGTGCCAGTGCATACATGAGTAGTGCCAAGTCCTGATCCTTATGCAGGTTAGGTCATTGCAATAATTTCACTGGCAGCGCAGCATTGTTCAGCGTCTCGCTGAACGATTTTTCCAGTTTTTCAGCCACCTCATCCATGTGCTGCAGTGCCTGCTTGCCCTTACGATCGCGTCCATCGATAAAGATTTGTGTTTCTAGATAGTTGAGCGCACGGAATGTCATGCCGCCAGCGGGATCATAAAAGCCCGCATATGCTTTAGGATATCTTGCGCTGGCGCTCTGATCTGGCGTAGTTGGATCGAAGGGTACATACTCCTGCAACGGCTCCTTGTGCCAGCGGAAGATGCTGCGTGAATCTAATAGAACAATATATTGTTGTAGTATAGCCATTTACATATGCATATATATATATATATATAGTCACACCTAGATCCGCTAGAACGCGCGTCATTTCACGTATTTGAGCATCCTGACGCTCCAGACGAAAGTTCATTTCAGTGAGCGTGTTCGTCAGCTGCATTTTCTCCAATTGGAAAGCCTCATTCTTTTTGTTCTCTTTCATCGCTTGCCGCGAATACTCAAATATTAGCAAACCGGCGCCAATGGCAAAGATAATAAACTCTCCAAGCAGATTGGCGCCCAGCTCAATGGCCATGGCTTCAGTTAATGGTGGCACCGTGACTGGTCGTCCAAGATTCAGCGCCCACATTTTGGTCTTTACCTCCACCCAATTGTAGACTGCAATCGAACAATAATTGAACGGTATTAATCACTTTTATCCAAATGTCACAAGAAATATTTGTCTTACATTGTGCCGGCGGCATGCATATGTACTTCCTGAAGAATGGACTTGATTTTGCATTGGATTTCAATACATTTGCAATGGGCTTGCTAATTTGTTTGATTGCCAACACGCCAAGTTTGGCGGCTGGAAATACTCCAATAACCATTTCTTATATTAATTTTATATTACAAAATCTCAGCACGAAAAACTATAGGTAAACCAGGGTTGGCGATCAGAGAACACAGATGTTATCGATACACGATAAGTTTTACTCGATTAACAGAAACATTCAAGATTTAGCGATTTTTGAATAGTGGATACAGCAAAATAATACTAGTTATTTTTGGCTTAGGGACTAATTCTTTCGTAATCATTTAGTTGCTGACGTATTATATTTATTTGTTTATCCTGCCAATCGAGTATATTATTCAATGTTTCTATTTCTATTCTTAGCTTCTCCCGCGTTACTTTCTCTGTGTCGCGCTTTAGCTGATCCTTTTTAGTTTTCCATGAAGCTTCGACGTATATCAGTAGTACGCCTAAGCCTATTGTAAAAACTTCGCTTAAAAGGTTTGCTCCCAAGCTGATGGCCATATTTTCCGCGAGCTTAGGAACTCGTTTGGGTTGAGGTAGTCCTAGCATGCGCATTTTTGATCTTGCCTCAATCCAGTTCATGATTTGACCAGCCGGGGCGCAAATATACTTTTTAAATATCGGATTGTTTTGGGCAAAAACTTTTAAAGCTGCACTCAATGGAGAGGCGATCTGCTTAACCCCAAGGATTGCAATCTTTCCAATAGGATATGCACCATACACCATTTCGATAGCCAAAATTTAAAGGAATAAAAAAATAAAATTAAAATTGTGGAAGCATAATGTTTGACAGAAAGCCGAAAATCAGTTGATTTAATAAAACAAAACTTGTACAATTTGTGTGACTATTCACGAGGATTAATAAATTCCACGAGCTTTGCCTTAAGATCTATTATTTCGTTCGTCTGACTCAAAACACGATCGTTCAAAACTTCCAATTCATTCTTCAACTTTAGCTTCTCTTCTTGAAGTTTGATGTTCTTCAACGAGTCTTTGCGCGCTTGCCTTTATCAAATAACAGGGTTTTTGTTTTTGTTTTTTTAATTACCAGAACTAAAAGGTATACCACATACCGTGAGACCTCCAATATCAACAAGCTGACAGCAATTAAAAATATGATCAGCTCACCCAGTAGTTCGCTTCCGGTTTGAATAGCCAGGGCGGTGTTTAGAGGTGGTATATATTTCGGTTGATTCATGCCAAGCATACGCATTTTCGCTCTTACGCCGATCCAATGGTAGGCTACAGATCGTATATAAAACAATATCGTAAACTTGGAGCTACGATATGAGAAGCTTCTTACTTTGTGCAGTTGGGACGATTAAATATTTGCGCAATGGCTCATTGGTTTTGGCGGAATCTTTAATACTTTTTACTACTGGCTTACTAATTTGTTTCAAAGCTAACATGCTTAGTTTTATTAGAGGAAAGCTAGCCATTATTGAACATTATAATTTAGTCTATAATTTCTGGCATGTATGAATGAAAAACCAAAACAATCCTTTGTACAACTATTTCTACTAAAAACAAATTGCGAACGGAATTTTCAAGGCTATATTTAAAAAAAAAAAGCTTAAAAATATATTCAGTATATCAATAAAAATAACGTCTCAGATAATTGTTCACCAATTCGTTACATCGATGAGTATCGCAAGCACAATATAAATCGATAGCTAATAACTTGCAAAGTATCGATGTATAACTTTTTCTTCGTGCATCGCAAACTTTATACGAATGTTGGGAATTTGAATAGTGAAAATTAGTGTGAAAAGCAAGTTACCCGGGCAAGTTAGAAGATGAATAACCTTGAGGGCTTAAAACCAGTAATCAGCGGATGCTGTGTGGTCTGTGGTACAAAAACCCGTCTGGTTTGCCATCGATGTGGTGATTTTTATTGCTCAAAGAAGTGCCAGCTGAATGACTGGCAACGTCATAGGTATATATGTTTTTCAATACCCGCCCTAGTGCATCCCTTAGAATGCTCCGCTTTTGGCGTTATGGAAGTGCCGCCACAGTCAACTCTACAAGTTTGCGATAATGTTGATGTCGTCACTGCTGTCAAGATAGACGAAGAAAAAGCTGAGCTTGTCAAAAAACTAGATGCAGTAGCTGCTCCTACGGCAACTGCCGGAAACGTAAACGAATACGATAAGGCCTACAAAACAGACGAATCAATGAACGCAACAGGCAGCAGCAGCAGCAGCAGCAACAACAACACCAACACCAACACCAACATCAACAACAACAATAGCTCAAATAACAGTATTTCAAAGAAAACAAACATCAAAATAATTGGCCCTCCGCCTCATGTAGCTTTGCCTTTGAGTGGAAGCATTGTTTATATCACTGGCTTTCGATCGGTGAATCGTTGTTTTGTGCGCGACGCCAGCGAAAATGCTGAGAAGGCATATTCAGAAGTTTGCCAAAAGGTTTGTGTGTGTATACATACTAATACATTGAAAAGATTTCATTGCGACGTAAATTGTCTTTTTAGGTGCATGTGTTGGGCAAAGAGATGAACAAATTGTATAAGCCAAGGATCTATTCATACGCCATTGGCAGATATAAAGAGCAATTCCAGCGTGTCAAAGTAATTCCTGGACCATGTGTCCGTCTCCAATATTTGGATTTGGGCTTTGTCAAGCCAAGAGGTTGCACTGAAATTCGTGAGATGAGCTACGAAATCATGCAACTGCCCTGCAGTATCCTAGAGTTTCAGCTAAAAGGCATTCCGAACGCTCCAATGACCCATGACCTCATAAACTACTTTACAAAGTTCGAGAATAAACGATTTATAATCAACTTTGGCAGCAATAAGCAAATAGATCTGATGCATGTGGACACACACAAATCACTGAATGTAGAGATCATCGAGTTTTGCTCCAAAACTCATCTCTTTGGCATATCATCTGAGAAGAAGCTAATGTCTGTCAGAACCGATGCGCAGGACAACAACACTGCAGAGCCCAAAATGGAAGCAACTACAGCAGATAGCACAGCTCAAAAGGATCCACCTAAAATGGAAACTGCATTTGAAACTCAATTACCCACAACAACTGATCAATTAACTGAAGCAAAAGAACTGAATTTGCTAAAAGAACAGACACCAATTGTCAATATCGAAGAAGATACTAAAATAATTGGCGTACAGAGCTTAGATAACGAATTATCAAAAGAAAATGAGAAAGCCAAAGAAAATGTGCCATCTAATTATAATATAATGATAAATGCCATTCCACCAGAAACTCTTGAAACTGACAAAAATGAAAATGCAACACGTGAGGCTATTAAAAACGTTAAAACTCTTATAAGCAAAATACCCATGGATATTCAAACAACTGAAACAGATAATCAAAAGCCATGCTCTACCATTGCTAATACGAATATGGAACCTTTATTAGTTGCTGTAAGTAAAAGAAATATTTTTGTAATTGTTACGGATAATATAATTCTGGAGAATTTGTAAACCATTTTTGCAGCCCTTTGAAACGCGTCGCATTGTCATCAGTTCGCGAAAAGGGCTCGATGTTTTCATTGTGGACAATTCAAATGTTTCCCGGGGTATTGTTGGCGCCTTCGACAGTACGTATGCACGCCATTTCGCTGACTTGCACTTTCGCTTGTCCCAGCTCAAGGACTCGCAGCCATACAAACCTGTGTAAGTAAATGTAAATTGAGAAGTCAATCAATTGTTGTAACCCTTAACGCATTTGGATTTATTAGACTTAGGGAATATGTTATTGCCAAATTTGAAAATTCTTGGTATCGTGGCAAGGTAATGGATATTAAAACTAATCAGCTTACCCGTACATACGACGTCATGTATCTTGAATTTACCAATGTATCGACTGTAACAGAAGAGGACATTCGACGCTATCCACCTGACTTGGTTGTACCTTGTCATACAAGCGTTTGCCTCATTGAAGGTTGTTTATTATTAATTGTTATCATCATATTTATCCTTAAATCAAATATTTTCTAACAGGTTTTCCCCACCGGCCATCAAAGGCACAGCTAAATTTCTTACAGGAAAAGTTGCAAATGCATAGCCTGTTGCACGTCGATAGTGTTAACTATTTACAGGATATGGCATTGGTCAAGTGTAGCGCCTTGATCGATTCACTTAATCAAATACCGTAAAGCGATAGATACTCACACTAACATTCAAAATACGATACATTCGAAATATTGAAGTATATACTTATATATGTATGTCTGTGTGTTTAATAAATGTTTTATGAAAACTGAAAAAGTTGGCAATCATGCACTTTATTATTTGAAAATATCGATTGTTTTAAAGAAAATACATATCGTACGTGATATATATATCGATTAAAACATGCCTTTCGATATTAATTTTCTTAAACTTTCTATTGCGGCATATCGAAAAAAGTTCTTAGTCGCAAAACAGATCGCCCCCAACTCGCAGCTCGTAATTTGGTGACGGTGTATATACAGCCTGTGCATTTAAAGTAAATTAATTCCGAAACAGGAGAAGGAATACATCTATACCTTAACGTTTTTTCAATACTCACAAGGTAAGATTTTAAATATATGATTAGTGATATATAAATATATATTTATATATATTACTAATTTTATATCCTCATATACTATATGCATGTAAATAAATATGTATGTATATAAGAACAGAGATGATATAGTGCGTAACTATGAAAGAATAGTTTTGCTAAAATGAGCTTTGGCTTGCTGATGATGATGCAAACGCTTTACCCGCATTATGAAAATTAACTGATCCATCCATACGTTCACTGACGTAGCAGCACACACACATACACACAAACACATTTGTGTGACCGGCCGATGCGCGGGTAAAAAATATGTAAAGGTGAAATAGAAGTCATTCCATGCAAAAGCACACAGAAACACTCATACATTCTTGCAAACATATGTATAGAGCAAACACGCCATTGGAAAATGCAATAATAATCACTAAGTGTCAATTATTTTTTTTCTTAAACCTTAAATTGAATACCTTTATCACCTCTACATACATATACATAGCAAACAACATTTATATATGTACATATGTACGAAAAATACAAAATCCCACGACGCGGCGATGAGTAATTAAACGCTGATTATAATTTGCCGGCTTTAATTCATTTCAATTTGTTTAATTTGATTGCTCGTCGACTTTTAACAGAGCGTATTTCTGTATGCTCGTAACTCCATTTATTGTGACTATGTCCTTCGCAAGCAGGTTCAAGGGCAGAGACCAATAGCCTTTTCAAATTTGATAAAAAGCCCCAGCACTTTCACTTAAAGAGAACTTTTTTCTATAATCTGTACCCATTGTTGTTGTTGTTGTTTTGATTCGTTAAAGCGCTCAGTGCAAAAGCTCTGCTAGTGCTGTGCGTGTCACGCGTTAAGCACCCCCGCAGCTGGCGCCTACCACGCAATCGCATCATGTGGCAGGTGGGAGTGAGACAGAGCGATAAAGAGCATGCGTGCTATGCGATATGGAGATTATATTATTTAATTCAATTCAAGGTCAGCAGCGGCTTTTTCTGTATTCGACAGCTGATAATTAGAATTTTGTATTGCTTTTATTTTTATTTTTGGATGCTTTTAGTGTGAGCATGTGTATACATATTCGGCATCGAACAGCTGACGATCAGTTTTTTGTTTACACTCTCAGCGATCCCCAAGTATTATTGAACTCAATCATATGGCCAGCTGACTAAGCGTCCAGCTTCGTGCGCGGCACCGCCAGTCTGACAGCTAAATATTAAGCTTTTTTTCTAGAGAAAAAAGTTTTGCGAAATGCCGCTCGCTATTGTGGTTGGACGGCTTTTTAGGGGTGGCCTGTTGCCGTTCGCCTGTTTGCACCACTGGCGGCGGTGCGCTCTCTCGGCTCGACAGAAGCATTCGTTTGGCATTTTCACCAGAGTCTCGTGGCTTTTGCGCTCATTGTGCATTACCGACATTCTGAATGCTTTTGCCAAAAATTTTCCACCCAGACTCGGCCAGTCGAACGTTTTATGCCATTGTGTGAAAAACGCCGTTGCGCTTAGGTTTTAAACGCAAACATTTTTGCCATACAGCGGCGCATCGTTAGTTTCTGTTTTGTGCGTATCATCCGTATCCGTGTTGGGCAACATTCTAAATATAATTGTCGTGGTTTATACACTGTCAATCTAGTAGGCAACAAAATGGTTAACGTAACAATTTATGACGAGGCACCGAAGCTAAAGGTAAGAAGCCCCAACCGAGTACAGAATCCACAGAATACTATATATATACATATGTATATATGTATATCTATAAAGATATGCCTATCAGCTTAAAATGAAATTAAATCAGTTATTCCCTTACTTTTGTGGCTATTTCATTATGCAACTGTTTTAATTTTTTTTTTTGCTCGCTGCAACTGCAAAAGTTTTGACCTTCGCAGATGCAGCGCCGGACCGTTGCCGATGCATAAAATCTCTTCCGTCTGTCAGTCTCTCGTATTGCGTCTGTCGCACCTCCACTCCCACTCTCGTTTGCTGGCGCTCTCCCATGCGTGCGAAGCCCTCTCTTGCTCCCTCTCTCTTTCTCTCTCTCTCTCTGTGTCGGTAGGCGAATATCGATATAACGAACCATAAACCGCCGAAGTCAGCAGAACGTTATTACCCACCGCATTGACAACGATAATTACTTTCGTTATTGGAAATTGTATTTAATGAGGCCTGCTTCATTTTTATTATAGCCAAACGAAGTACCGCAAAACATGGCTGCCGGAGCTGAGAGCCAATTGGAGCATATGTGCCGCCTGCAGTTCGACTCGCCTGTACCCCATGTGCGTCTGTCCGGTATTGTGTGCACCATCGGACCCGCATCGAGCAGTGTCGAGATGCTGGAGAAGATGATCGCCACGGGCATGAATGTGGCGCGCATGAACTTCTCTCATGGCTCGCACGAATACCACGCTCAGACGGTGGCCAACGTGCGACAGGCTGTTAAGAACTATTCGGCCAAGCTGGGATACGAGCACCCGGTTGCTATTGCCCTGGATACCAAGGGTCCTGAGATCCGTACTGGTCTCATCGGCGGCAGCGGCACTTCTGAGATTGAGCTGAAGAAGGGCGAGACCATTAAGCTGACCACCAACAAGGATTTCCTAGAAAAGGGCTCTCTCGAGGTGGTCTATGTGGACTACGTGAACATTGTTAACGTGGTAAAGCCGGGCAATCGCGTCTTTGTCGACGATGGACTCATCTCGCTGGTTGTGCGCGAAGTTTCCAAGGACACGGTGACTTGCGAGGTGGAGAACGGCGGAGCTCTTGGCTCCCGCAAGGGTGTCAATCTTCCCGGCGTGCCCGTCGACTTGCCAGCTGTGTCCGAGAAGGACAAGTCTGACTTGCAGTTCGGTGTGGAGCAGGATGTGGACATGATCTTTGCATCGTTCATTCGCAATGCTGCCGCTCTGACTGAAATCCGCAAAGTTCTGGGCGAGAAGGGCAAGAACATCAAGATCATCTCCAAGATTGAGAACCAGCAGGGCATGCACAATTTGGATGAGATCATTGAGGCCGGTGACGGTATCATGGTTGCTCGTGGTGATCTTGGCATTGAGATACCCGCCGAGAAGGTGTTCTTGGCCCAGAAGGCAATGATCGCACGTTGCAACAAGGCCGGCAAACCCGTTATTTGCGCCACTCAGATGTTGGAGTCCATGGTGAAGAAGCCACGTCCCACTCGTGCCGAAATCTCTGACGTGGCCAATGCCGTGCTCGATGGCGCTGATTGTGTGATGCTGTCTGGCGAGACCGCCAAGGGCGAATACCCGCTGGAGTGCGTGCTGACCATGGCCAAGACATGCAAGGAGGCCGAGGCTGCTCTGTGGCATCAGAATCTATTTGCTGATTTGGTGCGCGCAGCCTCTGCAACCACCCTGAATGCTGCTCATGCGGCGGCCATTGCCGCTGTCGAGGCAGCCAACAAGGCAAAGGCAGCCGCCATTGTGGTGATCACCACCAGCGGCAAGTCCGCATTCCTGGTGAGCAAGTATCGCCCACGTTGCCCCATCATTGCCGTCACGCGTTTTCCGCAAACTGCTCGCCAGGCTCATCTGTACCGTGGCCTGGTGCCACTTATCTACAAGGGTAGGTGTTGCGATCACATTTCAAATTTTCAAATCTAACGTGCAATCAATTTAGCAGAGCCTGCCCTCGATGACTGGCTAAAGGATGTTGATGTGCGTGTCCAGTTCGGCTTGCAGGTGGGCAAGAAGAACGGCTTCATCAAAGCTGGCGACTCTGTGGTCATTGTCACTGGCTGGAAGCAGGGCTCCGGCTTCACCAACACCATTCGCATTGTGTAAGTACATCTTGGACTAGAAACTTCAGCATTGTCCCAACTAATCCTTCGCCCTTCTTGCAGCACCGTCGAATAAGCTTGGTCTCTGCGACTCGAGATCAAAAGCAGCACTGCGCCCACGTTTTAAGCGCTGTGCGCGTGCATCAATTACTGTTATTAACCAAGTTAATTTATTACAAATTCTCAACAAATATATATGGATTATTGGATAACGAAATTGGATACATTTATCTGCTGTCAAAGCGCCACTGAATGACTCCATGGAGTCATTCCCTCACACATACACACAAATACAAGCCTACAAATATAATTTATCATTGTTAAATATAGAGTTCTTTATAGTAACAAAGATTAATAAAAAACTATATGTATACATAACTCGAACCTCGATTTCAACTGAGGAGATGTACGCATTCAAATTACTGTCAAGGATATAAAGAATCTTACGCAGCTTTAACTAGTTGACCTTCAAAAATCTTTCAAAAATATAATTGAATTGAATTAACAATTGAAGTAGACTCGATGAAGTCGTTAATCCAAATATTATTTATGAATACTCTAAGCTTTATTGTCGGTTAATTGTCTTGCCTTAACTGATATTGATTAGTTGTTATTCACTTACTATTTTAAAAGATTACATATGCCTTTGTTTACTTTCCTTGGTTAATAGATATGTTGATTTATTTAAAGATAAAGTTGACAAAGGATATGCCTTTTATTAACTTTATGTAGTATATACTTATTTATGTATATTATTGATTTGGAATTGCCTTTGGCTTTTAATCGTTTGATATTTGTATGCCCTGCACCCATTGAAAGGGTAGAGACTTAAATTATTTTGTAGGTCCACTAACCAACCATACAATGTTGTATGGTTAGCGGTAAGTGTATATATAGCACGCGCAGATCAAGTTTGTTTAAACAAATCGATAACTATTTCCGTTTGCTTATCGATTAAAACCCGTATCGAAATGAAGTTTTTAAATTATATCTCGTACATATTTGGAGCTCGAGTCTCAAAATTTTACATTTAGATTCATTTATTTTCTATACAATTTTGATTTTTGTTATATTTTGGATACCGACTCCAGATTTTACTAAATTCTTTAAATTGAAGATCAGTCTGATGTATAGCCAATATGTGAATTAGTTTGCATTTCTACTAAATTGTCAAAATTTTAATAGAGTATTTAGATCACATGCTGAAAATTTCATTAAAATCCATTAAATAACACAGAAGCTATTAAAGAAAACGTTTGGCCAATTGACAAAACCCAGTGACGAGCAGCGCCAAGCTGCTACTTCAGTATAGATTTGCTGGCTGGCGCTTTAGCAGTGAAGTGGCGGTGTTGGTAGAAGCGATGCACATCAACTTAAATCATATAACTACACAATTTGATAACGCAGAGCAGACGGGCCTCAGGGGATACCCTAGTCGGACAGCCCGTCTAGAGTTTGCCTACTTGTTGGGAATAAAGTTGATTATTTAATCAAAATTAAATGAACAAGTTTTTCAAAATTGTATATTTCAAAATTTCGATTTATTCTGTAAGAGTTTCGCAGATTGATGACCTTATTTACACGGCTCATAACCCGAGCGTCTGCACCCCTGCAGATCTTGCTGCCACGGGTACAACTTGATTCTGCCCATTACTCCACCAATGCCAAGTTAGAACAGGTAAGCGTCTAATAGAAAGAGATAGATGTATACTATTGCTTAACTTTAGGAGCTATACTAAACCACCTTTCGGACTTGTAGGAAAAGCAACCTGAGGTAATTCTGGATCGAGGACCATTCACCTCGCAATTGGATTATCAATCTCGACTGCGATTTAATACGCCTACGTTTAGTTATGCGTTAAGCGGCATCATTTGCACAATCGGACCTGCCTCCAACAAGGCGGAAGTGTTGGTAAAGCTAATCGAAGCTGGCATGCGAGTTGTCCGATTAAACTTCTCGCATGGCTCGTACGACTACCATTGCAATACAATACAAGAGGCCAGAAAGGCCGTCGAGTGCTATGCGGACAAGGTGGGAGCATACAAGCCAGTGGCTATTGCATTGGATACCAAGGGACCGGAAATACGTACGGGCCAAATATCGGGCAGCGACACTGCAGAAGTGGATCTGAAGCAAGGTGATCAAATCAAGCTATCCACCAAAAAGGATTTGGAGACTAAAGGCAGCAAAGATACCATATACGTAGATTATGAAAAGCTGCCCAAGATTGTCAAGAAAGGAAACCTAATATATATCGACGATGGGCAGATCTCGTTGCGCGTTAAGGAGACGACTGACTCAGACATCACTTGCGAGATTGTCAACGGCGGTAAATTGGGATCTCGCAAAGGTGTGAATCTTCCGGGTATTCCTGTCGACTTGCCATCTGTTTCGGAGAAGGATAAAAAAGACTTGCAGTTTGGCGTGGAGCAGGATGTGGACATGGTCTTTGCATCGTTTATACGTAATGCCGAGGCGCTCAGTGAAATTCGTGCAGTGCTGGGACCAAAAGGCAAGCACATCAAAATCATATCGAAAATTGAGAATCAACAGGGCATGCAAAATATTGATGACATTATTGATGCTTCGGACGGAATCATGGTGGCCCGCGGTGATCTTGGCATCGAGATCCTAACCGAGGAAGTTGTGCTGGCCCAAAAGTCTATAATAGCCAAATGCAACATGGCTGGCAAACCCGTCATATGTGCCACCCAGATGCTGGAGTCAATGACGAGCAAGCCGCGACCAACGCGTGCCGAAGCCTCTGATGTCGCCAATGCCATATTTGATGGCGCCGACTGTGTAATGTTATCCGGGGAAACGGCCAAGGGCAAATACCCGGTGGAGTGTGTCAAGTGCATGGCGAAAATTTGTGCAAAGGTGGAAAATGTTCTCTGGTATGAGCGATTACAAAACGAGGTGAAGCGCTATATGAAGTCAGCAGCGTCCGACAACATTTCGGCGATTACTGCCGGGATCAGTGAGATCGCTTCCCTGGGTCAAGCCAATGCCATAGTTGTGGCGAGCCCATGTCCGGTTGTGGCTAATTTAATAAGTCAATTTCGACCCAAATGTCCGATTGTTTTTCTCACCGGCAGACGAAGGGTAGCACGACAAGCGACTATTTATCGCGGTATCTACCCGATCGTGCCAGAGATAATGACCCATGGTTGCAAAGATTTTGGGACTATTCTAACTATTGGCTTGGAGTATATGGCCAAGATGAAAATCGTGAATGCGGAGAAACCTCTGACACTTATGATTGTAAATGCCTTGGAAGCAGAGAGTATAAAATTCCGTTTTCTGTACATAAGAAACAATGATCAGAAATCAAAATCCAAATCCAAACAATCTTCCGAAGCACAAGCGAAGCTCAAGAAAACAGAAAACAAAAAAAGTTGCGATAAAAACAAATTGGCAGAGGGAACGGAAAAGTGTAAAAAAAATTCAAAAAATAAAAAAAAGAAATGTAAATCTGATTCCAAGGATCCATTAGTAACAAGGTGCTTCAAAATGTTTGCCAAGTCCAAAAAAGATAAGGACGACAAATCCTGCAAGTAGATGTGAGAACAAAATAAATTCGAAAGGCAAATAATTCTTTTTAGCGCTAATCTTCGTTGGCACGACTGAAGACTTTTTTTTGCATATTTGTATGTCTAATATTGACAATAATAAAATCAAAATGTGTTTTGTTATACCAAAGCTCGCATCTTACATCTGATGCATTTTTCATGTATGTACATATATTATTAACCTCTTTTTTTAAATTATTTGCACGTTTTTATGGCGCTGCCAGACTATTTAAAAATTAATCGAAAGATATTGTACGTCAATCAGTTGATTACTATCGATTATGCCTTATTATTATCGATTGGTAAACAAGTCAAAAGTGGACTTGTGATCGATTGGTAAACAAGTCAAAAGTGGACTTGTGAAATAGCAACAATAAAGGAGTGACTAACAACAATTACTGAACGGATAAAAACCGTAGTGCAGTAAAAATGTCTCTTCCTCCAAGAAAAGCGACAAGTGCAACTGGAACGAACGCGGTTGTACAGGCAGTCGAAACATATATTCAAAACCAAAACTTGTTGGGTGAGATTGCAGAACTGGATGAGTTGCTATACGATTTAATTGATCTGCATAAGCACAATGAAGTGGCCCTCAAGCGCGTACTTCAGTGCATCTACAACTTGCTGCAGAGCAACAACAGGTGGAATGTGAAATTCGGCTCAAAGGTATTTCACAAACTCATTTCGGTTGTCATCGCCGAAAGCGATGATGACGGAATTCCACATGGGCTGCACCGCCAGCTGGTCGCTAATTTGCTCATCTGTGTTCAAATTCATGCACGCAAGTTTCCTCGCATCGATGGCAAGTTCCTGCTACGTCAGCTTTGGTCTCTAAGCCTAAGCAGCGAGCGGCAACCGCATGCCGCCCAAATCCTGGTGCAGCTCTTTGATGATTTCTCACGTGAGATGGGTGACGAGTGCGTCTGTTCATCTGAGCTATACGCAGTCATACAAGGCCTGCTGCAGTCGGAAGTTCGCGAACAGCGCAGATCTGCATACTTTCTTATGAGGAAACTTCTTATGATATTACAAGAGGAGCCAACTGCTAGCACTGCTGGACGGAGCACACGCGTGCTCAACACTCTTAAATGCGATGAGCAGCAGTGGTCCTCCTATATCGTCATAATGGAGACCTTGGAAGAGCAACAATCGCATTTAGTGCTGCCCACTCTGAGCACGTTGCTGCCGCGCATTGCGGAGAGCAATCAGGAGGATGATTGGCTGATCTGGCTGCGCATCCTATATGCCCGTCTATTGCAGGATAACAACATATTGGTGCTGCGCTGGACACTGGAATTTTTTTTCAACCGTTTCGACGTGTCCAAATTGTGCCGTTACAAGCTGCTTGCGGAATTCCTAGCAGCCACAAATAGAACTCAGCTGTACAACGTCGAGAGTTACTTTTTGCCCGAGATTAATATGGAGCTATTCATGTCAGACGAGTCCGCAGGACAAGAGTTTTTGGAGGCATTGGTCACAGTGCCGTGGCATTCCGTTCCACTGCACTTTTGGCTGAGCAAAATGCAACCGGCGAAAGCAGCTCTCACTAACAAGAAAGTGCTGCTGCAGCTCAGCTCGCGAGTGCGCGCACTGAGCAATGCAACGTTGCGACAAAAAGCTAACGAACTTGTGTTCAATCTCCTTGAGGTAAATTTCTACTTATTTCAATGTACGTATATTGGATCGTATTAATATGCTTTAATCCTTTATTGTAGACCACCATACGCAGCTTGACCCTGGGCGATTATATGATCTTCATTGAGACGCTTTTCAATGTGAGCGATTATTTTTATGACCATATACGTTTGAAAGCAAAGATACAAAATTGCGAGAACTTTGGCGCAATGATTCCTCGTTTTAACAAACGTTGCGGCGAGATTATTTTCAAGGATGGCACATTGATATTTTTAGATGAACTTTTAAAACAATTACGTGAATTGCCAAGCTCGCAGCACGGTTGGTGGCGCTTCTTTCCCATCTTCAATTTGAATGACATCGAGCCTGAGCAACAGCAGAGCTGCTTGCATTTCTATAGAACTCAATATAATATCGATACTGAAATGTTTCAAAAAAAGACCGCCAATCTTGGGGAAATGCAGCAGCATATGCTACAGCAACTGAACTGCCAAACAAAAGATGAAAAATCGTTTGTGTTGGAGCACTGCGTCGATTCCTTTGTTCGGGCTAACCTCAATAGCTGGAGTCAATTGAAAGAGCTGAACTTACAGCCATGTGATCTTCTAGCAAGTGGTACAAAAGCCACGTTGGTTCGCTTGACACAATTATTGTACTTAAGCGTCACAAGAATCGAAGACGAAGCAAATGTGCTTTCCACAGTGGTAAACCTGTCCAACAAACATCCCAACTGTGATGAAGTGTAAGTACAGACAAATATAACCTAATATTACAGCCATTTCCTGTATACTAAATTTATTTATTCCACTTTCGTAGCGCTGCGAACGTTGTACGCTATGCGATCAAGTTTTTGAGCGATGATGAAAATACGGAGTTTGTGAGAAATATAATTAACAATCGCAATGGTCTCATATCGTGGTACATATTAGCCAATACGATCCCCAATTCCTTGATTGTTGAAAGTATCCTCAATGGCGAGATAAGCACGGGAGATGCACGGTAAATACACTGCATAATAAATAAATAATTAAAGAAGTTCAATCTATATATTTACATTTCTACACAGCATCGAATTAGCATATATCGACAGCCTTAGCTGTCCATTCGACAGCCTTAGCTGTCCATTCGACGATGTCGATCTACAAACTAGATCTATATATTTTCTGAAGCAGAAGCCAAAGCCGGATTTAGTAACTGCTCTCTGTGGTGAACTGCAGGATATCAACAAGGAGTTGAACGTGAAGAAACCGCGTTACTTTGAGAATTGCAAAGAGCATAGAATCAAAATACGCATTGCTAGAGCACTTTTAATTTTGAAGGACGGAGTCAAATGGTCGGATGAAATGTGGAACGCTGTGCTGTCGCTCAATGATCAGCTGAACATTAGCTATATGTATGAGTGCCTTGTAGCTCAGCTGCTACCTGATTTCCATGAGTTGGTCGGTCGCATGCAGTCATTAGGAACGCTCAAGCCAAGTCAGCAGATATCAATCATTTCCATTGCTCATATCTATTGCTGTCTGCATTGGAAAGTTCTTGAGTTGACGCATTTGCAATGCATTGTGAACTTGCTGTTGCCATACACCATGGGCGCCCACTATCAAACCCGACTTTTCGCCCAACTCGTTCTGCATAAGCTTGCAGTAAAGTGCGAAATAAGCAGGTAACTATTATATACTATATTACATAAATTAATATGTAATTAATTTATGAAATATTTGTAGTATGGAATGGCCTATACTTCAGACAATAAAAACAAGCATTGAAATGACTTTGGGAACAAAGTTGCAAGAGTTGAGCAACGAAGCCCGCCTCTTATTACCGGAAATAAGCTCAAAGTATGATAATGCTGATATTATCTTGTATATGACAAATACGCCATTTGATGAATATGAAAAAGATATAATCATTGACGAGGCGCTTAGAGCCAAGATAGAAGTGACGCGAGCTGCCTTGAAAGCGAGAAAGAATCCAACTCCAATTATGCCGGAAGCTCTCGTCGAAGCGGCTAATTTAAATGTTCAGCGGAAAATGAATCCTATTAACGATATTTATAAGGACAATGACTTAGGCCAAAGTTCAGAGCAATTGAATGAGCGGGAGATGATAGTGGTTGCGTCCCTCATAGATAAGTTACCCAATCTTGGCGGCTTAGCGCGCACCTGTGAGGTGTTGGGCGTTAAAACCTTGATTTTGAGTGCAAAATCTTTTGCGCTCAAACCCGACTTCACTAATTTAAGGTAAGTATCCCATGTATTAAATTGATTGCATAGAAAAAAAGACTTGCATTTGATTTCAGCATGACCGCCGAGAAGACCCTTAATATTGCTGAAGTCAAGCCCGCCTCACTTGCCAGCTATTTGGTTGAAAAACAATCCCAGGGATATAAAATTGTTGGTGCCGAGCAAACAGCATACAGCACTAATTTCACAGATTTTAAATTTCCCGAGAAATGTATTCTGCTATTGGGGTAAATTTATTTAAGAAGCATGCAATATTCTATCAATATTAATACTCCATTCTTTTTTTATAGTCATGAGAAGCATGGAATCCCAGTGGATCTGATAGCATTATTAGATTTTGCTGTCGAAATACCCCAGTTTGGTGTGGTGCGTTCCTTAAATGTGCATGTGACTGGCTCTTTGTTCATTTGGGAATACTGCAAACAGCATTTACAAAAGTAGCACTAGTATATAAATGCTCTTAGATTTAAGATTTATATTCGAAGTGCATCAAATGCGTTTTGTAATCTATTAAAAACACCTTTGTAAAAGTATTAATCTATTTCGCTTGAATAAATAACTGGCACAAATTGTAAATATTGGGCTGTTAGGTACACTAAACAATAGATTTAAATTTGTTTGTTTACCTAATTTTATTTTGTTTGCAGACTTCATAGCAAATTATTTTCATTTTGTACATTTGTTTTTATCAAAATATACAACAAAAACTCGATTTATTGAGACAGTGCACTTTGCATTAAATCGATAACAAAAAATACGTAACTGTCAATCGACGGAATAAACTTATCGACAAATATATCGATGCTGTTCGTGAATAAATAAACAAAAAAACAAAACAAAATAAAGGGCCAAATCGTAAATAAGATGAGTTTCTCCGAAAATACTTCTGATTCTGACTGGTAAGCTGCTGGTAAACTTAATGAATTCCCAAATAAAAGCATTTAAGTATATTTAGGAAAGAAGCAAAATTTAAAGAAAAAAATATAGTTAAAACTGCATGTGGAAAACTGAAATACAGCCAAAAGTTTTGTGAAAAGTGGCTTAGCCTCTTCGATCCATGGCTTAGGCGTTCCGCCGAAGATCCGAACAAGCCATTCTGCCGAGCTTGCCAATGTCGTCTGGATTGCAATCGTTGTCACTTGGTGCGACACGAACGCACAACGAAACACAAAAGAAATTTGGAGTCACTGGTGACCAAAGGCGAAGGAGCTGTGCGAAAGGAACTAAGCGTACGTCAGGAACGAAGTAAATACTATCACCAGCGAAAGCGCGCGCTGAAGGAGGTGAAACAAGAGCCCGTTATCACAGTTCGGGAAAATGACCTTTTAGAGGGAGCGCCAATTGCACCGATTGCCACTGATGGAGTCATCGAAGAAGGGTAGATATACTTTCCCTAATCTGACTTATTTAAACTAATCTTTAATGGCAGCACGCACAACTTCGAGGTGATTGAGGAAGCAGCAGAGGAACAGCTACAAATTGCACCGATTGCAAATACGAAAGTGACCCTCATGACAGCCAACAAAGCAAAAACGGAACCACCTATGATTAAATCGGTGCCCAGTCGCAACGCTAGTTCTTCATCCAATAAAGAAGGACTAAAACTATTGATGCAAATCCAACAGGACAAGAACGAGCTTATGGAATCGTTTCGAGAGCTGATTGGAGTTCAACTACCGCACCCGCCCCTAAGAGAGAAAAATCATGTTGATCTGTTCTTCGAAAGTGTTAGCTCTAGTGTTAAAGCACTTTCTCCAAAACTCGTTGCAGAAGCAAAGATGAGAGTGTCGCAAGTTATTGGTGAACTCGAGCTGCGCGCCTTGAGAGATAATGGTGAACATGGAGATCCCGCAGGTATGGAGATGCCAATAGCACCAATGGTAAGCAATGGTCATCTTATGACCCAGGATACCAACGGAGACCAGCGCATTGCTAATTGCTTTAGAGCTATGACATAAAATTAGAAAGCCGGGTTTATGATGCAAATATATTGGTAAGAAAACTAGATCTAATTTGTAAAAAGAATTGTAAATAGAAATAAGTGGATTATCCCATATCTGTATTTTGAAATAAAAGCATCGATTCATCG
Source organism: Drosophila leonis (assembly GCA_035045365.1). NCBI lineage: Eukaryota > Metazoa > Arthropoda > Insecta > Diptera > Drosophilidae > Drosophila > Drosophila leonis. The sequence goes on along the minus strand of JAWNPC010000338.1, from coordinate 6,792,064 downwards.
CATGTAACGTGGAAAACCTATCGATATGTAGTATATTGGCAGTGCACATCACCATTAGCCGCTGTCGGGAAATCGTATACAAAAACCCGTAATGAAAATTGTTCGCTTGAAGACGTTAGGGTAAATCCTTACACATAGTTGTATAAATTTTTATATATAGACTACATAAATCTTTTTTTCAGCCACGAATAATACCTCTACACAAGTGCATCATGGCTTTCAGGCCCCATAGCATGAAATCCAAGCCAGTGCTAAGCCGAGAGCAACTATTGCAGAGCATAGTGCGAGATCGCGCTTTGTTAAATGATTATTTTCAAGACCTGCCGACAAAAGAATCTCAGTCGGCCGAACCAAAAGAACCATCTACAATTGCCCTAAATCAGAAATCCATGCAAGTGCCACAGCGGGACAGCTATGATTTGTTTTTTGAAAGCGCTTGTATCAGCATTAAGAGTCTGCCGCCGAAACTGGCAGCCGAGGCTAAAAGTCGCATTTCCCAAATCATAACCGAATTCGAGCTGCGAGCAATTTCACAGCAGGAGGCGCAACAGGAAAAGGAAAAGGAAAAAGAAAAGAAACAAACCGCCAAGACTGTGAGACTATCCAATGAGTCGACAATGGAACCTTCATCAGAGATCGTTTACGAATTTCAAGCGTACAGTTGACGGAGCTGTCACTGAATTCTCTGTCAACATATTTAATTTGGGAAGAAATTCAGTGTATCTCGGCCTTACTCACAGGAAAACATCTTGAAATTTTTTTAAATTTGTAAAAAATTAAAAATTCTTGGAACTTTAAATTTATTTGGAAATTCAGAAAATTTGGTTTTAATGCTTGTGGCCTCCATTCGGAATTGAACTCTATAAAATTAAATATGACAAAAAATCCTAAAGTTTGCATCATTGGATCGGAAGGCTGGTAGGTCCACACACCAAATGTGTTTGGTTTGTTTTTTATGGCCAACATTTTTCATCTTTATACGTGTTTCAGGGGATCCGCAATTGCAACCGCTGTGTGCCAAAATGTGCTCCATTATGATTTCGATCCCCAAGTTAACATCTATGTGTACGACGAGATTGTGAGAAACAATTACCTGTCGGAGGTCATGAATGAAAGACATGAAAATATTAAATATTTGCCTGGTATAAAGCTGCCCAAAAACTTGGTAAAGTTCACTCGTAAATTTGTTGTTATTTTTTGTTTATATTTTGAATATTCGCATTCAGGTGGCAGTCAATGACCTTATCGATGCTGCTCAAGACGCCGACATATTAATCTTTGCCACGCCGCATAGCTTTTTGAAAGCATATTGTAATATATTAGCGGACAACGTGAAGCCGGGTGCTTATGCAATTTCATTGATAAAGGGACTCGAGCACATCAAAGATGGGGAAATTGATCTGTATTCGCATGCCATTAGCAAGCAGTTGGGCATACCGTGCTATTCAATGATGAATGCGAACAGTGCCATGGAAATGGCACAGGGTAAACTCTGTGAGATCACTATTGGCTGCAACAACGAAGATCATGCCATCGAATTGACTAATTTGATTCAGACCGATAACTGCATGGTTTTTGCCATTGACGATGTGGATGGAGTGGAATTGTGCAACTCTCTGAAGGATTTAGTTGCGCTAAGTGCCGGCTTCATTGATGGCCTGCGATTGGGTGATAATGCCCGTGTCGCTTGCCTTCATCTGGGCTTAAAGGAAATGATGCGTTTCATCAAGAATTTCAATCCAACAACGAAAGTGTCCACACTTTTCGAAAGCTGTGGTCTAGCGAACTCCGTGGCTTCCTCATATGGTGAGTACCATTTGTAGAGGGCACCTATGCATCATTCGTCGCATTTACACTTACTCGATTATTAAATACATATCTAGGTGATAAAAACGTTACCTTTGCCAAAAACTTGGTTACTTCACGAAAAACTATACCAGAAATTGAAGCAAATCTTCTAAGTGGTCGCAAGTTGCTCGGGCCCATTATTGCAGAAGAGGTCTATTCGTATTTGGATAAATCGAATTTGCACGAAACGTGAGTTGTTGACAAGCTTAGCTAAATATGATATTTACAATAACAAGACACACAATTCTTTTTTAAGATATCCATTGTTTTCGACCATTCATCGTATTTGCCAGAGGGAGCTACCACCGTATGAAATTGTTGAGACACTCCGTAATCATCCGGACTTGAGGTTAGTGTGAGCTGTGCGTGCTTTAAACTGAATAATTTGTTAAACAGTCAATCCCATTCCAATCCCGTATTTTAGCAATTACTCCATCACCAACCTGCAGAAAGATGAGTTCCCAATCTTCTCTTCCAGCACAGAAAATATGCTGGAGAATGTGGCTGACACAGTTCCCGATTTCAGTACTGTTTCAGCAGGTAGAAGCAGAAATGTTGAGAACATGGCTGAGGAACACGTTTTTAATACCTCTGCAGACGATGGCTTTTGGACACCATATTTTGATTATTTCCATGATGAACACAATTCTGCAGAGCAAAGAAATGTTGCTCGTAACGCTAATACTAGAGCTGAAACTTGTGAATCTAAGGCCGATAAAGGATCTGTGGAATTTTCCATTGAAATGGGAGAAATGAAGGACGATCCGGAAATTTGTCTTCAGATCAAGGAAACACCAATACCGAAGGAGGACCTCCACCTCATCGGCTCACAATACACAGCGAATCGAAATGCTAATGATAACCCGGTCGTAATGTCAGAGGGCAATATGCTCTCCGACAATTCTAGCCCAATGCACTTCCAAGGTAGGCCGAGAGTTGATAAATATGAAGCACTGAAGGTGCGGGTTAAGGGCAATAAAAATTATTCCGACGAGAACAACGCACCGGGGTCAAAAACATCGAAATCAGAATGGATCGATGAACGAATTGCTGAAAATGTTGTAAAACCAGCTAAGCGTAGCGAATCTAAGTCCACTGGCAAAAACGAACAGGGACTTAATGAGGAGTCAGTCTATGAAATGCATTTATTTGAAAACGACCCTCAACGGGAAAAGTCGTTGGAGTTGATGCGCAAAAGGGAAAAGGATGAGTTAGAGCTGAAGTTGTTAAAAAAATCTACGATTCAAAATCAACTTGTGAGAGAATACTTGGAGAAACCAAACCCAGATATAGGTAAAGAGAAAAAGGCCAAATTGGCGGAAGATTTAATGACGAAGAACACAGATAACAAGTGTACAAATGCCGAAGGTGGCTACAAATACGATTGTAAAATTAGTATAAGATCAAAAAAGCCTCCGACCGATCCCTATTTAAAGGAAGAGAATTCCTTGCGGGATGCGCAAGATAATTGGAACAACAACAACTTTAATGAAGAGAAATGGGATCAACTGTCGTTGAATAAGGGCAAACTGGAGCTCCAAGAGAAGCTGCCCAAGTCACTTTTAATGAAGCCTATAGAATTTAAAATTGACACAAGCGATTCAAAAACCAATTCCAATACTAAGATGCGCAAAGCAGATCGTGTGGATTTAACAGAATCTTCCATATTAATGCCCGGCTGCCATAATAAAATGCCACCAAGTCATCTTGGCAAAAGTAAGAGAACTAATGAGTCGCCGCAAATCTACAACAGTTCTCCAATGGAACCAAATGCTGGTAATTATGTCGGGGATAATCAAGAAGAAAAGTATTCTCCTACTCAATTAAGTGAGACAGAGAGTCATATATCTTCATTGTCTCCGCGATTTTCAGCTGAGGACCTGAAGCACCTTGACGCAATGGAAGACTACGAGAAAATTGAACCTCGTGGCGTTAAAAACATTGGCGACGATGCTTCGAAAAATACTATTCACATGAAAGTTAAAGACGCATCAGAGGCAAACCAACAACAGTATGATGATAAGACAATGGATAAGAACACGCGATTGATGCGACTCAATCATGAAAGCGGTAAACGTGCTTGGCAGCCTGAGCGGAAGAATAATAAAGTCATTCAGGATTTAGCAGCTGACGTGGAGAATACTATTCTAGATTCCGAGATACCCAAAGAAATTGAAAGCAGAGACAGGTCGATGAGCAACAATCGCGGGAATGCGAATCCGCACGTGGAAATGACACAGAGGAGAAGAGAACACAACTTGGAACGAGCCAGACTGGACGATAACGAACGTACTTCGACATCGGAGAAGCAACAGAAGAAACAACAGCCAAATATTCAGGATGCAGAGGATGTTCTAGATGAACATGATCTTCAAGAGTCGGATGAAGTTAAAAAATATGGTCAGTATTTGCAGATTAGACGGAAAGGACATCCTACATTAGATCGGTCTAAGATAGACGAAGATACAAATTTCATGGTAGTCAATTCAGAGAATATGCAGTCTAAACATGTAGAAAACCAGGCGCTGCCAGATGGCCAAGAGAATAATGACAGACGTAAAGACAGAGCGAAGCTTCCAAGGCAGACAGTTTCGTCCGAAGCGGACGCCTTAGAAGACAAACGCAACAAGAGAAGTTGGGCGCTAATGCCCTATAGTGGTGTTCGAGCGAAAGATGAACCCAAATTTAGAAGGGAAGAGCCGTTTCCGTTGGATGTCGAACCCGCGGACATTCAAGTCGGTAGAAACAATGTGGAGAATATACCACGTATGAAAGGTGAACAGACTACAGAAATTGATCGGTATACTGAAGGTACGGGAGAGGTTCGCGGTAAGACTGGAAAGAATACTTCAGAATGGGACTGGTTGTTGGACAGTAAAAAGTTTGACAACTCTCTCAGGCATCGAAAGTGGAGGGAAGAGAAAAAGAAGCTTCAATATCCAGATGCCTACAAATATAAGCACCTGCTTGATTTTATTGCCGGAGAAGACATAAATGAAAATAAAAGAGAAAAACTCAAGAAAGTAGAACATCAGCGTAAGCTGAATCATGCATTTCATAAGAAATATGAATTGGCGGGCGCAGTTACGCATGCACAGTTGGATGGAGTCGCGCCAGAGGATGAGTTAAGGGACAAGTCCAATTTAATGGATAAAATAAAACGTACTTTCCCGACAAGCACTTCATCGTTCGAGCCTAAATCGAACGCTGAGCGGCCAATGGAGTTAGGTTATCCAAGAACAACAAAGGGCAGAAGTAGTAAAATGGCATTGCCGGAGCCAACCGAAACGCCTAGAGAAGAATGGCATCAGGAAAGGATTTCTTCCGAGACACTGAAAAGACCGGATCGACATGAAGAGCTTTTGTCACGCAGTTCCAATCAATCGAATATAACTGAGACTGAAACGTATCAAAAACCAAAGCCGCTACCAATGAAACCCAAGCGAATGCAGTCGCAAATCAATAAAATAAGCAAAAAATTAGCAAAAATCATGACAAAAGGCCAGAAATGCCAACAGAAGAGTAAAGAGCGACCCGTCGCCTATGACGGCAACGATCCATATAACGTAGATGATGATGGGACGAACAAGCCTTCCCAAAGGCACATTCGCGAACAGGATCAAATCAATAGAAAGGTTGTCGTCAAGCCATTCCATCCGCCGCTCAATCCGCGCGTTCGCATACCACGTCCCCCATTCGATGTGCGAGATCAGGAATACCACACCATAAACTTCCGACCGCAGACTGAGCTGCAGCGCAACTCAATGCTGTCGCCGAAGCAGTTGTCCGTGGCATCTCAGTCAATGCATGCGAGCGGTAGTGTACCAAAGCTGCCGCGGCCCGTCTTGAAGCTATCTCCATTCATGATGCGCTCCTCCGTTTTGGCCATAGAACTCGGCTTTTTTGCGGCATTCTTATCACGTTACAGAGGTGGCTGCAAGTAACCATTGGCTAACTACGTAAATTCGGTTGAAAAATTAACCTAAATTTATCCAGACAAAATTTTTTTTTTTGGCAATAAATTCGTTTAACTTATAGCGTTTCTTATTCTTTATTATGACCATATGTATGCCTCGGGAGCTCGACGTAGAAACACCTGGCGTGCCTCTACCGACTGCAATGGACGAAATGTGTTCAACAGCGGACGTCCCCGGCGATCTCTAAGTTGCCAAAACTTCGGCAGCTCCAAGTGCGAAATGGGCAACACCTCGGCAAACACGTGCCACAGCACAGCTGGCGAACAGGGGGGCGTGGTCAGTGAGCCCATGTAGGCATAAAAGTTCCCTCTATCCAGGTTACCAAGCAGCGATCCAAGTGTAAGGAAAGCAGGTGGGGTGTAGCTGCTATTAAAGTCGCCCAGGTGCAGCAGCGATCCAAAGATCTCGTTGAGGCCGGGCTGATAATACAGATAGCTGGTCTGCAAGCAATCAGAAATTTATATTTATTTGTTGTTTAGGTTAGTTCTAGGAGCTTTTCACTTACCCGCACCACCTTGAAGAGCACCGCGAGTACGGCCAGGCCATCGGTTTGGTTTCTGGCCTCCTCATCGCTCTGATATCTTGTATTGCGATGCACGATATGCATTTCTAGATCATAGCGCCGACCGTTAAGCAAATGCTCGGAGCCCTTGCGCTGAGAGGAGCCCCAATGAAAATGCACAGCCATCGCCTCATAGAAGTCGCCCAGCAGTCCACCGGTGACATAAGGACGTTCCCCCAGCACAGTTGTCGGCACGCTAAACTCAACTGCATAGCAAATCAAAGATATCCATTAATATGGCAAATATTTGTGTAGTCTAGCACACATGCCTGTATGTCCATTATTTCTCACACTCAGAAGCTCATCGAAGGGCTGCTCATAATGGCCAAAGTGCAACGGCGGCAGCCCAATGGGTATTGCCTTGTGCGGACTCAATGAGATGGGCGACTGATAGGCGCCCCCACATTGTGGATAATTGTTTCGCCAAATTTGCGGATCGTCATAGCTGAAGCGCAGCCCCTCCGGCAGCAAATCTAATTGATGACAATTGCTTATCGTGATTAATATCGATATATGGATATAGATTGTAACTTGGCTATCGATTGGTTTATTTTGATTCTATTTCGAATTTACTTATTTATCAAATTCTGTGAGTTTCTTAGATATTTTCATTTATTGATCTACCAAATGTTGGATAAATGGAAAACTAAAAGGAAATTAAGTTATAGTGCGACCTGAACAGCTTTCATTTGTTTTCTAATATATATGTATCTAAATTCAAGGCTGCACCAAATCCCAGTTGCTCAATCATCTAATAAGCCAGTTAGCTAACGCATTTGTTGAGGACTGCTCCAGGTCATCATGGATTATCTTCTTAGTTTATCTATAAGTGTCATCTTTCACCACAGCTTGGTTGGGCAATGTCAAAGGCATTCAATCACAATGACCATAACTGCTTTGACTCAATTCCCAACACGCGGAGCAAATTGTGTACAATAATTGTCCAATTTTGGTGGGGCTAAGATATTTGCGCCATCTTATATAACCGTATTGTAAACAACAATAACAGTGCTGTGACATCTTCCATGGTTATTCCGTTATTCGTAAAGCATTTGTGCATGCAATTTTAATTATTGTTATTATTTACAAGCCGCTGCTTTGTTTACTATCCATTAGTTGCTCCATGCGTGTGCCTCACTCCCCCACGATTTGACAGTTTTATGAGTGCTTAAAGTGACATACGAGAGCACTAGATTAGAGATGGCTCATAAATTCGCCCAATGCGTAAGGTGCATGTACCGTTACAGATGGTACATACATATGTATGGCCCATTGAACATATGTATGTATGTATATACGGCATGTATGTTATATAATGTATGTATGTAGATATGTATTTGTGTTGGACGCACTTATTATACATTTGCACAATTGTGAATGACAATCGTAGATATTCTATGGACACACTTGATTGACTTGCAGATAGAGCTCTTAATTTAACAATTATACCCACTCGCTGAGAAGGGCAGCAGAAACAGCAGACGCTGATAGAAGTCGCCAATTGCCGGAAAATGCATTCTGTGCAATTATATAGACAATTATGTACGCATGTACATCGACTCTCATTCAAGTGTAAATCAACTGCAACTGATGTATGTATGTATTCATTCGCTATGTACACTACCGACCCGACAAAGAGGCTCACGCACGTTGCTCTGCCAACTGAGCCACGCTCATGGCTGGCTTAGACCTTTATACGGATTCGTGGCCTCCGACAGCCCTTCGTCAGAGTCGAGATCTTTTGGGAAATGCCATCGGCTCTGGGGGGTGGATGACTTGAAAGTTTCTTTATTTTTATGCTCGATTTCTGCGGCTCAGCGACAGCGCCAACATACAATGCCGAAATAAGTTGACAAACAGACAGTTATGCGCACCCACATAACATTTAAGGCTTTAAGCTGAGCATTTTTGGCAGCTGCACAGCTCCCAGAATAGATTCTAGTTGAACTTCTCTGTTTACTATCAAAATTCATTATACAAACATTCAGATTTCAACGATGACATGCAAAAATTCCATAATACTAAGCTTTAAGTTTATCTTCAAGAAATTACAGTTGTTTTCGAAATACAAAACTTTGGGTAGTTAACGACCATGAAATACCCTTACTTAATTAAATCTGAATTTGTTCTTGTTTTCTTTATTAAAAAAAAAAATGAATATTATTAAAGCCACGTTTCAATTTCTTTAAAAAATAAAAATATTGATATTAAAAAATTTACGGCTAATACAAAGTTCCAACTAAAGTTCCTTTTTAGACCTATGGGAGAACACAGCCATTCTCTTCTGACCCGAGTCTATAGTTTGAGATAATAAAATACTTTAAATGAGCTGAAAAAGTGTTTCTACAATGAAAAACTTGTCAGACTCAGCGCTTAAGGTATAAATGCCCTATTTCTAATAAATTTAAATAAATAAATTTTATTTTTATTTTCATATTTTATTTTATTTTCATTTATAAAAATTTAGAGTTCAGGTCAATTAAAATGGAAAATATATTTACTGTTAGAATATATACGTATAAATATATTAAAAATATATATTTATAGCTTATACCTTCATCAAGTAAAGTTAAGTTTTTTTCATTTATAAATGAAAAAAAAAACGGGTTTTTTTTTTTTGCCTTACATATCCTATTTTTGTCGGGTATAAAACAATATATATTATATTATAAATTAAAAATACAATTCAAAAAATACTAGTCATCCGTAAACCAATTTATAAATCAATTTCGAAAATGCATTTAGAATACATAGCATATTAGTGAAGTGCTCCGATTAGTTAGCCCCTATGATTAGCTTACCTACATATGTTTGCAACCAAAAAGTAATTATCGCTGAATTTCTCTGAAGCTCTTTTTAGTGGAAAGCTTTCGATGCGAGTGCATTTGTTGGACAACTGCCAAGGGTATAATATAGCAGCTCAAAGATCAAGATCAAGAACAAAGTCGATTCAATTCTTGGCCGATAAATGTTTTTTCTTGAATGCTGTGCAATTCACTTCAATGTTTATATATACGAAATCTCACAAATATTTCTCATTTCTCTCTTTTTTATACTTATACAACAAAATTTTATTTAAATTATATATGTACATATAAAAAAAAAGCTTTTTCAAATAGGATTTGAGTGCTCAGTGGTAAAGTAATTTCTTAAAAAAACACTTTTTAAGATAATTTAAAGATAAAATATTTTTTGTGAGTGTTTGTGTTTTTAAGAAATTGATAACAAATTTAAAAAGAATATATATTGTGTTCAGCTAATCACACATTTCGAACTTTTTCTTCTCACAGTTGGCTAACAAATATATACTTGTGTATAATTCCAATACAAAATTACAAAATTAAAGAAAAATTATGTTTTTAAAAGTTAATTTTAAGATCCTGGCGTACTAAGTATATTGATTTTTCGCTCAAACACAACGTGTTGCAGAACAAAACATAACAAACAGCAACAACAACCGGCTCAGCATCAGTTGTTGAGACGCAGTCGTTAACAACGTCAACGTCAACGTGAACGTCGACGCCGACAGCAGCTGAGCAGCTCATATTTTACCAATAAGAATTATGCGCAGTACTCAACTGCGGCCAATAGGAAAACAAACGTTGTTGCAGGCAGAGGTCGTGTTATATCAACAAAACGTAGCAAACGGATAAAAATACAAAGACAAAGAGACAGTGCAAGACAGCGAGAAAGAGGTGACGCCGTTATGTGGAAGTTATTGAAACAAAAAGTGTAACGTACTTACCTTATAATTGATATTAAAAAAAAAGCAAAACTTAAAGCTACTCAAAAAGTTAACAAATACTTATCGAAACCCACACAAAACCTCGCTAAACGAAAACAAAAACAAAAAAAAACAAAAACACCGAAATGCGCGAGCTTTGTGAACTGCTACAACGTCAGGCGTAAGTAAAATGTGTGAGAGAAAAAAGAGTAAGAGAGAGAGAGGAGGAGGAGAGGGGGGTGAACAGCGCTGAGAGCCGAAACGAAACGAGACAAGACGAGACGAGGCGAGGCAATCACGCGACGGCATAGACGAACGACGCTTTGGCGCGCTATTTTCAGTGCGCGGTTCAAGAATAAAGCGTAGATCCAACAGCAAAACAATAATAAAATATTAACTTAAACTATGCCAATATGTAGGCGCCTGCAATGCCAACGACTGCGACAGCAATAGCAACCGCAACAACAGTAACAATAGGAAGTGCGAAATAACAAACAAAAATTTGATACCTCGAAAACGGCGAATGAGACGAGCAAAACACAGACAGCGAAAACAGAACAAAGCGTGCGCTGCTGCTGCTGTTCATGTCTGTCTCTCTGTCTGGCCAGCCAGCAGCGTGTGCCCAAACGCAATTAGAATTCGTTTTGTCTTGTTTGGGCTTTGTATTATTTATTATTATTATTTTATGTTTCTCAATTTATTTCGGATATGTTAACCAAAAGAATGTGCGGTATGCGCGTTTCAAAAAAGTATCAACTCAAGCTTCGTGGCTCAACAAAAAGTTGCTAAGCAATTCAATAGACAATACAACGACGCCTAAACAAAAAGTAAATTCTTTGAGGAGTTTTTCACATATTTTTGTTTGGCTGAACAGTAAACGGTATATCTAGTGATACACTAACACAATTCTTTTAGTTATTATTCAAATATGCCTGGCGCTAGTGTTAACTGAAGCTGACTAACAAAACATTGACCGGTTTTATCGCTTCAGCAACAACCTGATGAACAGAAAGAATCAACTTGTGCTGGTGCGCCATGGCGAGAGCGAGTTCAATCTGAAGAATCTGTTTTGCGGCTGGCACGATGCGCCGCTCAGTGCGGGTGGTAAGCGTACCATAGTGATAACAGTGCACAATCGTTGTTATGCTCTTAGCAGAGGGTATTCTTCCTTTGTCACCCAATACGTAACGTTATGTTATTGAGCTACGTGCTTACGTATGTATTTACGTTGAACTAATTCATATGGAATCATTGTGCATATCATATGTCAGTATTAGTAGTCAGTATCTTAGTATTCTCCCTTTGTCACCCAATACGTAACGTTATGTTATTGAGCTACGTGCTTACGTATTTACGTTGAACTAATTCAGATCGAATCATTGTACATATAATATGTCAGTATTGATCGAATGTAATATTTATTTTCCTATTTAGTATTTTAGACTTTTAATTCCCAAAGCATATTCCATTATATTTTCATTTAATTAAATTTATTAATATTGTAGCTTTTTTTGGGTTAAGCTTATTTGAGACTTATAGTTATTTCCGGAAATATATGTATGTACATATGTATGTATCTTTATATAGGGAAAATTCAAAAAGCAATATCAAAATACATAAAATTCTCTAAAAAATATAAAATTATTTGTAAATCTGTTTATCAACTTTTCGTAGCTTTAAAGTTTCTTTAAAGTTACAAATGTGAAACTTTTTATGTAAGATTATTTTTTTAATTTAAATTTCGTATTTTCAAACTTAGAATTTTGGAGTACAAAATTAGTTTTGTTTCCATTTTCTGTTTCATTTCGAAATTCTGACTCAGTTTTAATTTTTTTGAAAAATTGTATTTCAAAAGTAACAAAAAGATAGAGCTATTTACCTATTTCTGTCTGTTAGATTGTGTCATATATTAACCATACTAATCCCCATACTTTCATACTGATCATCGATTTTCGTTAAAGGTCTGGAAGACGCGCGCAGCTTGGCCGCTGCCAATTTGAGTCAAGCCAACATGGTATTCGACAAGATCTACTGCTCCAAGCTGTGCCGATCGATGACAACAGTCGACGTGATACTAAGCGAAATGCGATGCTCCTTTTTGCCAATTGTCTCCGACTGGCGACTGAATGAGCGGCATTATGGCAACTTGACGGGGTTCAATAAGCGTGTGCTGGCCAATCAGTATGGCGAGGAGCAGGTGCAGTGCTGGCGGCGCAACTACGACGGCTTGCCGCCGCCCATCGATGTCTCCAATGTCTACTACTATCAGATCGCCAACAATCCGGCCTTTCAGGATGTGCCACCCTGTGAATTTCCCCTCACCGAATCCATGCGCATGTGTGTGGATCGCGTCAGGCCCATTTGGCTAGAGATCAAAAAGGAAATCCAAATGGGTACACGGATCTTGCTCGTTGTCCATGGCACCGTTGCCAGAGCTCTGATCAAGCATATTGAAGGTGCGCCTCATCGCAGCTAATTTCTTGCAATAAATCTAAAATACTTGTTTTTTCTTTTTTATTTCGCTTTTAGGTCTCTCTGAAGAGCAAATTGAAAAGGTCAACATTCCGAATAGTGTGCCAATTGTGTACGAGTTCAATATGAAGTCCGGACAGCTTGTTGGGGATATCAAATATTTGGGCGACAGCCAATATATTGAGAAAATGAAGAAGAAAGTCGCTGCGATTGGCGATTGAAAATATCATATTTTTTTATATTTAAAATTATTGTAAAAAGCGAAGTATTAACAGTAAGGAAATATTATGTAATATTTACTATTTATCCCACTATTTTCGTCTTTTAATTTTGATATTTCCTAATTTAATTTTCATTTGTATTTCTTGCTAAATACAAACTTTATCAAGTTATCTTTCAATTTAAGATGTTTCCTCATTGATAACAGACGATAAGCCCTTTGAGGGTGTCATTAGATAAGATATTTTGCTAAACTTACGTCTACATGTTGAACGTAGATGATAAGTTATCATTTGGCTAACGAAATTCGAGAAACGCACAAATAAAACTTTTTGTATGCAATTTTATTGTTAATTAGTTTGAAATGCATTTAGTAATACTTTGAGTTGCTGCCACGCCCACCCAATATCAGTAGTAGCTCTGCTCGTTGTAGTTGTACAAGGAGTTCAGATTGTTGGGCAGTATATAGATGTCCTCGGGGCGACCATTAAACAGAAAGGGACGCTTCAGGGATGTCAGCTTGGAGTCCTGCTGCGGTGCGGGCAGCGAGGCCAGACCGAAGCTTTGCTGCTGGGGCGCATGACCGTAGTTGGCGGCCGAAGCTGGTCGATACGGATTGGTGGGTGTGGGCGGGCGCACATTGAAGTTGCTGCCATAGCCAGGTGCAAATGGGGCCAGATCACTTGGTGCGCCATTCATCTGATAAATGCCGGAGGGTTTGCCGTTGGCCAGAAAGTTGACGGGCAGATTGAAGACCGAGCCAAAGGTGGAGAACGTAGGCATGGGCTGATAGGTGAGCAGTGGCGAGAAGCTGTTGGCAAACGGAGCCGGTGCCAGGTTGGTGGGCACAAACATGTACGGCGTGGGCGGCAACCGGACATAGTAAATGGGCGAGTTGCGCGACGCTTGAGCAGCGGGCGGACGACGATCGCCGGCTGCACGAGACATGACCACATCTTCCAGCTCATTGCTGGCGCCCGGATAGGTGGGATAGAACATGTCCGGGGCTATGTACAGTGGAAAGGGTATTAGCAGCGGCTGTGCATACCCAATAAATGGCAGCATCTTGGGCATGGGCATAGCCGGTGCAGGCGGTGCCATGCTCTCAAAAGAATTGGCGGCGGCGGCGGCGGCTGCTGCTGTATATGGATTCCAAGCATAGTTCGCTGCAGAGGCTGGCAAACGAGAGTCCTGCTTGAACTCGTTCAGCATTTGATATGGATCATCCTCCTCTTCGCTCTTGATATCCTGCTGCTGCTCTGCTGGCAGATCCGCCTCATGCGCATACTGTTGCCCAGCTGCGGCAATGTGGCTCGCTGTCTGCTGCTGCTGCTGCTGCTGCGATGCTTGTGGCAACTGCGGCTTCTTGACCAGCTGCGACAGATTGGCAGCCTGCGTGGCGCAGATCAGCAGCAATGGCAGCAAAAGGCGCAGATTGGCCATGTGAGTTGACGTGGCGACGGCGTTGGCTGTAAAGCTGAAGAATTTTATATTGAAAATGGAAACTTGGAGCATCTAGAATGTATTTCTAATAAAATCAATCTCATCCTTAGATTCTAAATCAAAGCTATTTATTCTTTAAGTCTGCTGATCAAAAACTAAACTGAACTGAGGACTTTTCATATTCATCGTCTATTATTTATTTATTTTATTCTTCAATATATTTTATACTTCAAGACATTTTCTAAAGTGTTCTTAGCCACGCCCATTAATATCGAAAAAATTAAAATCAAAATTTAAAAAAAATCTTTTGTTTTTTTTAACTGTAAACGAATATTAGGCAATCTCATTTAAACTTCTTTCTAAATTAAATTTAAATTTTTAATACTACGAAATCTTTATAAAATGATTTTTATAAAATTTTTTAGCAATTCACAATTTCCACACATATTTTTCAAAACTATTCACAATTTTTCGACACTGCGTACTTGTAAATCCAAATGAGAAGCTTTTTGATTTCTGAACAGGATTGTGGATCCTGGCGAGCTGCGCACACACTAGCGAAAGAACGGATGAACTGCACCACAGACGGGTTGAACTGGCAATAAGTGTGAGCGCGCTTAGAGGCTGCGCTTTATATTGGCTAAGACGACGCAGTCGACGTCGTCGCTGCGCAGGCGCAGAACTGGCCAAGCGCCAAGAGCCAAGAGGCGAGAGTTGGCCCAAGTGGCCAGAAGCGGGCCAAAAGCTGTCGCTGTCGCTGTCGCTATCGCTGTTTCTGTTGCTGTTTATGAGATCGGCTTGAGAGTTCTGAGGTCGCTCCCAGGTGATAAATCGGCTAATTGCTGCCAGCCCAAACGTTAGCATATGTACATAAATATAATTATAATTACACACAAGTGTCAATGGCCCCCGTGTCAGCTGCACATGCAATTGCAGCAAATTAAAAGAGTGCAAAAATGAAGAAGAAATTTAAACAAAAACAAGTAAGAAAACTCTAGTCGCTGGTGCCCGACTACGAGATCCCCTGAACCACGTCCGATCTGCGTTTCAAAATATACTCAATTATGTATTTATTAAAGTACAACAAATTTACTCAGTTAAAATAAATTATCAAAATAAAATTTTTTTTAGCTGGTATCCAAAGTATAACAAAAATCAGAATTGTATAAATTATAAATTAATCTAAATACGAAATTTGGGTACTCTAGCTCCAAAGATGTACGAGATATAAAATAATAACTTGATTTCGATAAGGTTTTAAATCGATAACAATTAAACAGGAATAGTTATCGGTTTTTTAAAACAAACTTGATATGCGCGCGCTATATACCGCTATATACCTACAAAAATCCAAGTCTCTAGCTTTTACATGTTCTCAGATCGACGCGTTCATACATACGGACAGACGGACAGACAGACAGACATACAGACGGACGGACAGGGCTAAATCGACTCATATATATTCTTGATCAAGGAGGTCTGCCACGCCTCCTTCTGCCTGCTACATACATTTGACATTTCAATAAAACCAATGATACCCTGATTTCCCATTTTCAATGGGTTCAGGGTATAACAAAAACACAGAAAAACATCTCAGAAATGTTAATTACGAGCTCGTATGCTCTGCATGCCTTGTAACTGACGCCCGCGATTATGTATTTTAATTTGTATGACACTGATGCCGGCCGGGTGAGGGGACGGACAGCAGTCAGTAAGTATGTAGGTAGAAGGCTCATTAGTCAACGATATCCAGAAAGCAATCTGCTTAGCGCCAAGCTTAAGCACCTGTGTCTCTCTATCTATCTCTAACTGCAGCCAACGCCCCAGTCACGAACAACTGTTGCATAATTGGGCATAATTGTGCGATTACCTCAAAGTACGAACATATGTAAGGCTGTACATAGCTACATACATCTGCACAGAGATAGTGTGCAGCTTTATTGTCTGCATAATTCTTGGTTTATGCCAGTCATAGAGCTGCATATTAAGCCCTTGCCCTAGGCCAACTCACTGCCTGCCATAGAGAAAGAGCGGGGAGAGAGTTGGCGTCATATAATTATGTTGATTTTATAGACAGGCCCGATAAGCATAGATGGGCGCTCCCTGACTTTTGCACAACTGGGCTGCTGTGCTTTATATTAATAATCTAATATAAATAATTTGTTTATTTGTCAATGCCAGCGGCGTTGGCGTTGGCGCCGGCGCCGGCGCTGTTGCCGTTGCCGTTGCCGTTGCGCTGCTCTCCTAAAGATTAGGGCCATAATAAATTACATAGCTAATTAAGCGGCGACTGCTGGCGACTGTAACTGCAACTGGAGACAACCAACCACGCAGATGCAAAGATGCAGATACAGCTAAAGATACCTATGCTACACGTTTGTACTTGGATGCCGCAGATTGTGATGCTGCTGCGGCTGCTGCTACTGGCAAAACAACGACAACAAGGCAGCAAGCGAGAGATAGAGAGAGAGAGAGAGAGAGAGAGAGAGAGAGATGTGACTGCAACAACAATAATGAACGGGTGGTGCTATAATAGAGCCGAGTCAGGCCATGTTAGAGCCAAGCCCGCGCCGCTCAACGCAGGCGACGCGCCAACGTAATTAGCCTTGGAATGTCCTTGTGCACGTGACTATCACCCGACAGCGGGCTTTTTGTGCTGCTCCAGCAGCAGTAGCAGCAGCAGCAGCTTAAATGCTAAATATAAACACGCGTGCCTGCGCATCATCAAACTTGGGCACACTTTCCTAACGAAGCCGATGTGTCGCACTAGGTGTAAATGCCGGCAATTGGAACGTACATAAAGGTAAACGTAAACGTAAACAACTATCAACTATCAGCTATCAGGCAATAGGGTTCATTAACACCGCGACAACGGCGACGACGACGATGGCAACTGTTGACAACTGGACATACGCATACTTTGGCCAGTTACTTTTTGAGTTCATCTTCAATCGTCATCATCATCATCATCATAATCAGCAGCAGCCAGCAATCGCAATCGCAATCGCAATCGCAATCGCAGCTCATTTAAAGTAAACTACTTTAAAATTGTTTGTTTGTTTGTTTGTTTTTTTTTTCGGCAAACTTTGGTTATGCGCATAGAAACTGAAGAAAAAAGGTATAAATAAATAACTGGGTCAGCCAGCGGCACGACCGCATCTATAGTATATCAGAGTTATAAACAAACGAGAACCCTTTTAAGCTCCGTGTTCTAAAGTGCTTAAGCAAACAAATAGATTCTATGAATAAATTTCACAAAACTGGTGTCTCTGTTTGGTATATACTCTACTAATCACAGTTCTTATCATGATGAATGGGTCTCTGTTGTCTTAAAACACCTTCGTGATAGTAAATTAGTGGAGTGATAAGCAGCAACAAAATCCTACCCAAGAGATTTAGAGCTTATCAGTAATTCATACTACTATTATTAAATAACGAAACTGTTTACGAAACTAATATACTCTGTTCGTGTAGTGTATAAGAGCTAAAGTTCACCTCTATTGCCGAATAATTAAAGCACTTGGACTGCACTCCAGAAACCACAAAACACGCGCCACCACTTGGCTACTTTCTTTAACCGCAAACAGTTGATATTTTTTCATGGGTTGTCTGAACAATCACTTAGCCGTGTATACAAACATATTTATTGTTTTTTTGCAATTCTTACGGCATTTTCATTGACATAATTATTGTTCGTTTATTGAACAAGCATAATCAGACTCTCACAGAGTTCAGAACTCTCATTAGGCCGCCGGCTGGCAACAAGACGAGGTGGCCGAGTGGTTAAGGCGTTGGACTGCTAATCCAATGTGCTCTGCACGCGTGGGTTCGAATCCCATCCTCGTCGCATTTGGTTTTTGCTGAAATTATTTTAATTTTAAATTCAAATTGCAATGTTGCGTAATCAAAGAATTCTTTAAATTAGCTGCAAACTCCTACTCTAATTAATTAATTTATAAAATGTTTTAGCTTCACATTAAAAAAATAAATCTCGACGAGGATGGGATTCGAACCCACGCGTGCAGAGCACATTGGATTAGCAGTCCAACGCCTTAACCTCTCGGCCACCTCGTCATATGCGACCTTCGCAACCAGTTGATTACTTGATGCACAGCTTGGCGAAAGCGCAAGCAGTACAATAATTTAGTACCAATAATTCTTAATGATAATAATGTAAAAAAAAAAAATATACTAGTTTCATATTTTTACTTCCCATTTAAACACTAAAATCAATGTTTTTACATCTGCTTAATATAACACACTTGTGAAAAATAATAGAATATATTTCAAAGCATTCAAAAGTGTAAACTGCTTGCACGGCTGTTTATTCTAGTATACTGCTTGCCATACTTTTGCACTGCTTCTGATATAAATCAATACTCGCTTACCAAGTATAACTAGTAGCATCTTAGAACTACCCTTGACACGTGACGAGGTGGCCGAGTGGTTAAGGCGTTGGACTGCTAATCCAATGTGCTCTGCACGCGTGGGTTCGAATCCCATCCTCGTCGAAAGACTTTTTTGCAATTTTTTATTTTTACATTTTTTTAAATGCTATTTATAAAATTAGCTACATACTATATTTAGTGACAAAGCCTTTGCTTATCTTAAGGCAGCTAAAAAAGTTCTCAAATTAAATTTCAATTCGTAAGCCTACAGCTGCTACATAGTTTTAAATCGCTTTACAAGGCGAGATGCTTATCTTATTTCAATTGAATCTAAAGTTTTTATGGCCACTCTTCAGCGCCACAGGGTACGTTTAATGGCCAGTCCGGGTAGTAGTTATATAAACGAAATGGGAAAAGAATCTTTGATAACAAGTTAAGTGTCAACAAGATGTGGATGTGGATATAAATGTGAATGTGGGGAAGCTGCTTAGTAAGTGTATTCGCTAGAAGCTCCTAAGTTTATTGACTTTGATCCAAGTTACTGTCGTTTGCTTCAAGGTCGCCGTCTCGGCGAGCACAAGCGGGAATGGGAATCCACAATAATTGGGAAGAATTTTGTAGACGTAGACGTAGGCGCAGGTATTTAAGCCGGCCAAACAAAAAGCAGAAGCCATATCTAATATACAATAACAACATTAAAAGACAATTGAAATAATGATCGTTGCTGTGGCTGTTGCGGTTTGAAGTTGTAAAAAGCGCTGGAGCAATTAAATTCATTGCGAATGATTTCTTTTTCATTCATTTGCGGCGACTAATTAATCCATTTAATACAATTGCCACGATCGCAAGATCGTATATAAATATAGTAAAAAATGTAAAATATGTTTGCCATTGTTTATTTTCGCCAAACTGACTTTCGAGCGATAAAACATATTTCTTGTTCGTTAATTGCACAAAACCCGTAGAAGTTTTGTGGCTACATATGCTGCCTACTCCTCCACCGCACCTGGCGACGTGTGGAAATCTCCCGCAATTATAAATCAGCAAAGGCCATAAAACTTAACTATCAATCGTTTGCTCCAATTGTCAGGAAATTGGAAAGTTTTGTGTTTATAGTGCGGATGAGATATAGTGCGCAAATCGTAAACGCCACCCGATGTGGGGGGTGTGAAAGCAACTGTCATATTGTACATATAGAAAGAGTTCTATATGCCACAGAAATTAATTAGAGCTCAGATTCAATTCATATTACACGATCAAATAATTGTTCGACTTGAATCAGCACGTTGCCAGCCGCCCAGCCTCCACTTAACTCAGCCTAGTTTTAGCTGCGATCAAAGCCCAGTGCAGGGCACGCTTCGGCGCCCAGTTTAACCTTTTTGCTTGTGGTCACTTGGCACTTTCACAAAAAATAATGTACAAAAAAAACAACAACAAAGTAATAATAATAACAACATAAATAAATACGGCAGCTGCCATGCATTGAATGCCAGACTGTCACATACCCTGTAAAATAAAAGATGATTTTCTTTATACATTTTTTGTTTTGCCTGAAAAGTTTTTTGTGATTTTTCTTTTAAATATTTTATTCAGATTTTATATTAAATATATATATTAAAATTAGATTCTATCTTATTTTAATCATATTATCAAATAAATCAAATATTTTCTGAGCAATATCTGAAACTTATTTAATTTCCATATCCAGTTATCGTAAATCTCAGCTTACCTTTCTATATAACAGGCACCAAAATCCGTCGACAAACATTGAAACGATGCTTATTTTCCTTGCGTTGCATTTCCTTTCGTCTGCTCTACAAATATTTAACTTTCAACGAAAGTCAGAGTCAAAGCAATCGCCATCCAATGCTGACCCCAATCTTGTGTAAGAAATTACTCAGAAAAATGCACACAAAAACAAAAACAGATGGAACGAGATTTTTAGCATTGCATAAGAGACACCAACAGCGATGACAACTTCATTCCGAGTGCACAGCGCGAAAGCCGGGCGGCAATTAAATGACGTTGGCCAGTGGCCACATGCCAAGCGCCTCACAATCAAAATCAAGCTAAGAGACAAAGGCCAGTTAGGCAGCTGATTCAGCTTAATCGCTGGCCGGCGAATGGGTTTAACGAACTTGCCAATTTATCGACAATAAAATGTGAAACTACTTATAATTAGGTACACACACACACACACACACACACACACAAACACACACACCTGCACACACATACTTACATATTTATGAACACATTTCAAGAGTGACGTCGAGATGGCCCCAACCTTAGCTATGGGTGGGTGTTCCAGCCATCAACTTGTACTCTGACTAATGCTAATGAAAACGTTAGCCACATAAATGGCCAATGTTCTAGACTGTCAGAGTGAAACAGTTGTTTGAAGACCATTTTTTAATGCACTACTTCAAACACGCAAGTGCCTAAGTCAGCTCTGTCTGTCTGTCTGGCTGTCTGCCTGTCTGTCATATATTTGCTGGAGCTTCTTGATTAGTTCGTCTAGAACTTGGCTTGGTAGTTGCCATTGCCATCGCCATCGCCTTTGCCAACGTCATTGTCATTGTCTCGTGCTTCTGACTATCTATCTATATTGCTTCCGTCAGCATTAAACATATTACTTTTAACAATTCCCAGCTTAGCTCACACGAATCGCTAGATGGAACTGATGCAGATATGAGATACGAGAGTTTACTCCGGCTCTGTCTCTGGCTCTCGTTCGTGATTTGTGTTGTCTAATCGTCAACAATTATGCCAGCGCCAGATAGAACTTTGCTGTTCTTGTAGTACTTGTACTAAGCTGCGTGCAGTTAGCTAGATTAGACTCTGCAGCCATCGAGCAGGTATAGAAATTCGTTCGAGCTGCTGCTGCTGCTAGAGAGTTTACGCACTTCAACACACACTTTTGTATGTGTACATTGGCTACGCGTAATTGCTGAAAAGGGGAAGCTAGATGCTGTCGATGCTGTCGGTGCGGACGGTGCTGCCAGCACGGCTAATTAATATTTAAAGGTGTTTTGATTGCCACTCCACTGTGACCGGGAGCCTGCTCTGGCCTGGCATGGGCAAACAAATGGCAAATGATATATTTGCGCTTATGTCATTTGTTTGCACAGAGCACAGACGAAACCACAATAAAATGAAAATTAAATTTAAATAATAAAACAAAGGTTGCACTTTAATTAGACAGGCACTCAGATACCACATCTAAACACGTGTAATTTCTGCTGTTAGAAACGTTGGCCAATTAGTGTTCGCTTCAGTTGGTGAAAGATGAGAAAGTGCTTGGTGCTGTGGAGGTACATGGGGCAAATGGGCTTTACATAACGCCAGGCAACATTTTATCATTTTAATTAGTGGCCATAAAAGTAGGTAGCAGCTTAGACCTTTGCACTACCAAAAGAAATGGAAGTTGGCTATCAATTTTGCTAATCATAGACGACTTCCCACAGCGCAGACTGGGTCAGAGTTTGGAAGTCAACTTCCACAATGGTCAAAAAGGTCAATAGCACAGAAAGACAGACGAGAGAAAAACGTCAACACATCACGCGATGGCATTTAAAATGAGCTTGAGCAACGCCTGTGGCGCCAATTGCTGTACGCAAAAATAAAAACAACAAAAAATCCCTTTAAGCGGCACACGCACAGGTCCAGCTTCAGCATGCGGTGGCCTGTCAATAACAACCTGATTTGCACAATAGCTTCGTGTTACCCAGCAGCCTTTGTTGTCGTAGGTTCATTTGTAACTAATTTGTGCACATATCGGAAAGACAAAGGCATCCAAGACCCAGGTAGCCCAGCTATACCTGTTGCAGTCTGACAGTTGCCAGTTGCCAGTTGGTAATTTAATCAAAAACTAAGTACATGAGTGGCCGGCTGATGATATAGAGTTTCCTTGCTCTGACACTTTCCAACTGGCGATGGCGTCTCCGCTCTCGGCAATTGAAATGGATCAATTCGCCTGTTCGGCCTGTTGAATTTGTCAGCCAAGTGGCAAGGCAAAGCAAAGCGAAGCGAAGTAAGGCAAAACCCGCAAAGTGCAATGGCAAACTGTAACAGTAAGCGGGCAAACAATAAACTAGCAAATTGATGCACTTCGTTCGGCTGGCTCATCATCGAGATCGTGTCGGACCTCACACACATCGATACGAGTTGAGCTCAGCCGGCAACTGAGCGCTCACACTTACAGCCAAGCAAGTTGATGACGTCGCACCTCGACGCCGACGACGACGACGACGACGACTACGAAAACAGCAGCCGACGCTGACTGCGGCAGCAAAGTGATTTTGGTTTTAAGAAGAAAAAAAAAACAAATTACACATAGTCCGCAGATCTCATTTATTTGCCGCTCTTCGAGGTGTTCACAACGTCGAAAACTAACGCTGCGCGCTAAGCAACTTATAAAATTGAAGATTTTGAATCGGGAATCGGAAACACAGTGCCAGGAGCAACTGAGAGAAGCGTGCATAAAGTCGTGATCATAAAATACTTGTCAAACAATTTACAGCTGCCAGAAGCAAAAGTCAACAAACCATTTCGAATGGAAATACTCAAGCGTCCGCTTGCTATATAATTTATGCACATATTTGATTTGAAATTTCACAACAAGGACAAGGACAAGGACACTCGATAATCACTAACGGCTCATCACGTTGGCAAATAAATTCAATAAATAATACAAACACAGCTTCTGCTGCCTGTGCTGCTGCAATCGACGAGGCGACTTTTAAAGTGAGTGCAATTTGAATAAATGCCCATAGATTGATCATCGTCAATTTGCATAAGCAAAACAGTTGTTTGTGCAGCTGACAGTTGCTGAGAAATTTATTCATTAAGCATTTTATGCATAAATGCGGCATCGCTGGCAAGTTCGTTGCCTAAGTCTTTCGTTTTGCCGCTGTGACTTAATTAGTCGGGTTCAACAAATGATATAGGCATAAAACAAAGACGACCTTGACTGGCTTAAGTATGATAATAAAAAATGTGACTATCTTTAGATTGGCGAAGAATTTAGAATGTCCAGTGGATAGATCATTAGGCAGCAGCAGCCAAGTGACAGTGGCAAACGCTGGCAAATGCTGGAAATTACAATTCAAGCAACTCTTCTTGACTGTGCAAATTTCCAATTTCATACTGTGCAGCTCTGTTAGCTTTGTAGCCATCATTGATCAGCGATCATTCAACTAGCGAGTTAGATTTTTAATATCAAATTACATTGATCGAATGCTGGAACACACCCACAAGTTGCCCAAAGTCCAAGTCAGAAGAAAGCACAAAAGGCGTTTTGCCATTTTTCTCTGATCATATTTCATGCGGGCCGCTCGCACTGCAGCAGTTCGGGTGACCAGCTAATTATTGGCGAACTTTCTGCAATTTATCAATTTCCAAGCGCTTCTACTTCGTTTTGCTTGAGCTGCAAGGTCAATGGAGGGCGCCACATGCCACATGTTGGTTGGGATCGCCAACGGCGAGTTTCGCTGGAAACAAGATATAAAGTCAATAGACAAATAGATAAATGATAGATAACACTAAGTCGAGCTTATTTATGATGCTGCTGCTGCTTTAATTTGCATAATCAGGCAGTTTGGGGGCGCAACCTTTCTGCCCCAAACATGTTAGCATTATCGCGCTTGTCTCGCTGCCAAATTGATGCCGTTTAGTCTGCGCCAATTGCCGCCGATTTTATTTGGCTATTTTTTTTTTCGGCTTATTTATTGATCAATTTATTTTTACTTACTCATTAATCACTCAGGCGTTGAAATGCGCCGCCAGATGGCGCTCGCCATGCTCATTAGCGTAATTGCTCAGCGGGCGTCGACAGCGACGGCGACGTCGACGTCGACATCGTCGTCCGCGTTTTGATTAGCGTGCATTAAATGCTTTCATTTAAGTAAATCAAATCGAGAGTCTCGCAATCTGTTTTGTTTCTTCGCTTTGCGTCTGGAACGTGAGAAACTTTACAATAAAGTGGCGAGCATTTTCAGCAAAAACATTTCATGCTTTGATGCGCACAGTCGATTTATTTATTATTCGAATTATTCGGCATTTGTGACTTGCAAAATTGAAAAGAAAAGAAAAATAAAAAAATAAAAAAACAAAGAAGTAACAATCAAACGCTTGCCAATGCTCGACTTAACTCTATTATTCATATTTTGGTAGCCATTAGTCGATCAATCATGGCCCGAAACAATTGCGATTCGAGTGCAGGGCGTGGGCGCCTGATGGGGATCAGCTTGTGGACACATTTGTACATTTGCCTTGACATACATATGTACGAGTATTTACTTAATGATCTCCACTCCAACGACTTCCCTCTTTCTCTTTTTTCTTTCACAGCATGCCATCTCTGTCTGCCCTGTTGGCGCTGCTCGCCCTGGCCACGCCCTGCTTAGTCAGCGCCTACTCTTACAGCATGCGCGGCACAGACATTGTCGGCCCCCTTAACGGCACGCCCCCTCGTCTGGTCAATAAACTGTTGGTGCAATCTCCCACACTGGACAATCTTTATATGGACTATTTGGTAACCTCGCGGCCGCTCAATCTGCGCAAATACAACAAAAACGGCAGCAAAACGAAGAAGACCAAAAAGGACTCGAAAATCTATTTCATACCCATACCACCGCTACCCTATCGCTATATACCCGGTGTTGGCTACGACTATCAGCCAATGAAAATCAGGCCCATTCTGGAAGAGACGCCCAGCTCAACGACCACGCCAAGGACAACGACAACGTCGCCCAGGCCAACAACAACAGCAACTCCAGCGACTACGTCCCCCACGCAGAGCCAACTGCTGCGCGTCCAGCATCGCAAGGACTACTATTTCAATGGACGCCCCTTCCGATTGCAGGTGGCGCGTGCCGATCACAAGTCCGCACTGACGCCCCTTAATCTTAAGTCCAAATTCTATTACAATAAAAACATTATTTATTAATTCAATTGAAGCGCGACTTTTGTTTTGCAAAATATCAAATATCAAAAACCAATATACTCTTTTTCCCTTTGGGAACAGAGTATAAATATCAGATTTCAATAACTGCTTTCGTTGTTTCAGTCTGAAGTTTTGTTGGCTTTTGCTATAATTCAAAATATCCCAACTTTCACTATGTGCCAACTGAACAACGAGCAAGTGAGACTTGAATTCTGGATTAGTTTATAGATTTAGCAACAGCCCAGGGCAAAGCACTTATAATCTAAAGTCTGTATAAGTCTTAATGTTATATTTATTATTCTTATAATTATAAATGTTGTATATACAATACTTTATAGTAATTATTACTATATGCTATGCTCGTACAAGATATCTATATCTATATCAATAGTAATACTAGATTAGATTCTAACCCACCATATAAAAAAAAAAAAAAAAAAATATTTTTTCGCAAAAATTTTATTTTCGTCCCCCATCCCCCCCCGACAAACAACACCACGACAAAAGAATAACAAAATATTTTTTTTTCCCCCCCCGGCCCTTAACACACCCCCACCCCCTTTCCCCTCTCCCCCCATTTCCCCCACACCCCCGGCCCCGGATTTGCACCCCCCCCCAACTTTTTCCCCCTTTTTTCCATTTTCCCCTTAAAACAAAACTTTATTTCCCCCCTTTTTCCCGCCCCCCCAAAACCCCCCCTTTTCCCGCACCCCGCTTCTCCCCACAAAATTCAACCACCAAAAAACCACCAACCAAAAAATTTTCCCCAGGCCCCCAAACCGAATTAAAAAGTCCTGGAACTTTTAATTCACCTTGTATATGCTTTTTAGCTGAATTTCCCTTTAAAGTTGTCTCACCTGATCAGGATCATACTTAATGCAAGGCTTGGACTGAAGCTCAGTCGTTTTTTGGTCAATTGGCTTTGGCTTCAGTTTACATTTATAGTAAAATATAAATATAAATCGATTTGACTTACAATTATAAGCTGGGCAGATGAAGATAGATACAAAGCTAATGAAGCTAGCTAATCTTTGATTTTTCCTCGAAAAACAAATAATCATACCTTCTCAAAGTAACATTTTTCTTGAAGAATATCAATTTTGTGGTCTCCAGAAAAAATTTGGTAACTATGGCTGCCAAGTCGACTGAGATATTCACAATTGAATTTGGGTGCGCTATCCTGATGAACAATTTTTAGCAGACGGTTTTTTGTAAGTATTTTTTTCAAAATTGTTTTTAAAATACTTGTCGAAATGATCCAGAACTCAATAAAATTTTATTTTAAGAAGAATAAAACAGAGCTCAATAGGAAACAAGCTTTAGGACTATAGCTTGAATAATATAGGAAATTTTCAACATTAACAGAGAAAATGAAGGGTGCTCTATCCTGATGACGCGCAGTGTATATATTGCAAAATTTTCAAAAATATCGAGCGCGGGCATTTCAAATGAGAGTTTCCGGATACTTTTCGATCATAATGTATATTGATATATAGATAGATGGATAGATACTTTGATATACAGATATATAGATGTAATAGAACTGAACTGGAACTAGAACACCAACTGGGTGATTCCTCTAAATATAAATTATGAAAGCTTAACACTTAACCTATTTTCAAGATATATAAATATACAACAAATAATAATTTTTATATAAAACTTATTACCAAGCTAACTATTTGAGAGATATTCAAATAAATTATGCTCAATTCGATATACAACATAATTTGATCTACCCTGTATAAACCAGTTACAAATGACCCTTAATGGACATCAGTATTTCATGGGCAATCATGATCACCTGTGGAATGCCTTCCAGCATGCATATACTATACTACAATCTGAAGAGATTGAAGCAAGACATAACTTAAAAAGCATTTAGTAAAAGCAATTACTGTCGGCATTCACACAGCAGTCGCTCGAGCGTTGTGCAATAAATAATGAAATGATAACAACTTGAAGATTCATTTGATTGTTAATAACTAAATATGCATATGTGTTAAGATATGGAATTTTGCAAATTAGAAAAACTTCTTCGTAGCTTTCACTTCGAGCAAAACCTTTGAAAAAAAAACTAAAATTCATTTAAATACAGCAACAACAACAACAACAACAATGACAACAAAATGCGTGAGAAAACTCAGTGCTCAATTAAATAATAAACAGTAAACAAAACAGAAATGCTGCTTAACGGGAAAATGTGGCACGTTG
The DNA here is from genome assembly GCA_035045365.1 of Drosophila leonis. Lineage (NCBI taxonomy): Eukaryota > Metazoa > Arthropoda > Insecta > Diptera > Drosophilidae > Drosophila > Drosophila leonis. The sequence goes on along the minus strand of JAWNPC010000338.1, from coordinate 6,764,271 downwards.
CCACAACAGGGTGCCAAGCAACTGATTTATTGAACAAATTAATTCCCATACCCCCAACAACCTGACCCAACAGCAGTCTCATTGAAGGGCCCAACACTCATACACACAGAAACACAGCAGGCAGACTGTTTTCTAGATTTAGCTAGAGATCAAAGTCATATCATATCAAAAATATATATATATTATAATCAACTCGAAGATCTCGAGATGAGCGAGAAGGAGTTCTTGCCGACAACTGTCTGCAATATGCAGCTCAATGTGCCACCTGCACAGCGTCCGAGGGTGGGGCTGGTTTGTGGTCCAGACTATATGCCACGCAGCACTGAATCGGAGCACTCGACACTCATCGTGGAGAGTCAAAATGTGACCGTTAAGTTTTGTATATCGCAGGACGACTTAATCGCTCAGGTCTATCCCAATTGCATGACCATGGCCGAGGTCAAGCAAGACATATCGCGCAGATTTGAGGTGGATCCGATGCTGCTGCTTATCAAGCAGGAGGGCAGCTTGATCTGTAACACTGTGCCCATTTATGCAACCATTTCGGATGAGTTTGGCATACACAAATTTGACCTGGAGCTTGCCACACCAAGAGGCGACGAATGCGGCGAACCACCCAAATTGAGTCTGCGCGTTTACTACGAGTGAGTAGCAGCAGAAGTTTCTATTGTAATACGAGTAGAGATCTAATGATCTGGTATATGATCTATGTAGAAAATATCGCTTGCCTGACTATTTGACTGTTCACATATCCGGCGAGGATACGCAGGATGGGCAGCCCAAGAACATTGTGGTGGAGATCGAGAATGCGGCGATTGTAAAGCCCTTTTTGTGCGGCTACCAGGATAAGAAAACTGGCAAAAAATTCCTAGATGCCTTTACGCAAACCGGTCCATACTTTGATAAATGGAAATATAGACGCTATCGCACACGCGATACTCAAACCTGGGAGCACAAGGAAAAGACCTTGGTAAGCAGCCGGCTAAGCTGTTGTGGATGAACCTCTTGCTCTAAGCCTATTTTATTGTTTGTTATAGAATACAGCACATGAGCAGTCGGTGCAATGCTTCCTGGATGAGCTCAACATTAGATACGTGTCGACTTCCGCAGACTTTGAAATCATACCCGGCAAGTATCAGACATACGCCCAGAAAGAACGCGCCGAGCATAAGCTCGAGAAGGTTCTAGTGATACAGCGCAACTGGAGGCGCTGGATACTCTGGAAGTATATACATCTGCGGGCCAAGGACTATAGGTAGGCAGGTGAAGTTCATTGAATGAACGATCTTTTGATCATTGTCTTGTGCTCGTATTGGCAGGCGGCTGGTTAAAAATCGCCTGGATGAGGACGAGCGTTACGAAAAGTGCGTGGAGCAGCGAGTGGAACGCAATGAAAAAATCAAACAGTTTCCACGGACCAATGATGACTTTGACTTGCTCTTTGCGGAAATCTCGCGCTGGAAGCGTGCTGAACTCAAGCGCATTGCGGCCAACTATGAGGGACCTGCTCGGATATCCGAGGTGAACATTCTGCTGGACAAGGAGATCAGCTTGCTCAACGGCGTGGAGCGACAACGTCGACTCGTTTACATGGCCATGGAGGACTTTCGCAACGATCAGCTGCTAAAGAAAATGGGCAAACCACTCGAATGGATTGGCTACAACGATACTAAAATACATTTGGACTTGTTGCGTACGCAACGCGTGCGTTTTCTAACTGAGATCTATAAGGATTTGCGCAAGACAGATAATAAGGAGAATCGTCTGGAGCTGTTGGGACGCGTCATGCAGCTGGTGGCGGAAGAGGCTTGCTTTCCGAACTTCGCTGAGGTAAAGCTGTGGCACTGAGCTGTATTTCAACTGTTATAAATGTTTAATCCTTAGCTTTTTGATCTGTTCGATCGAGAGAGGAACTTGCTCATCTATACCAAGTCCTGCGATGTGGAAATTCTACGCAAACGCCAGAACATTTTATTCTTTGAGCTGATTAAATTTCAGAAGAATGGCATTCCGGACAGTAAGTAACTATCAACTATCGTAGATATCGGAGTATATTAATAAGTCTCTCCCACAGAGGTGCCCTCGCGCATGTGCATCGTCTGCAAGAAGGTGAAGCCTTATGCGGAGTTTGCAATCCGTACGCGCCAGAGTCACGTGGATACTTGCAAGCATTGCTATTACCTTAAGGTAAGCGGTCCTATCTGCTTGACTGTGTTACTAATGCGAATCTCTTTTAGTTGGTGGCCACAGAGAATAATGTTTATCAGTCGATTCTACGCTGTATTCAGCGCGACGAGCGCAAACGCAAATGCGCCTCATCCTTTGCCTTTGTCATACAGCAGGACGATGTGCGTCATTTGATAGACAAAATCTGGCATGGTCATTCGGCGCTGAGCAAATCGGAGAATCTAAATGAATTGCGGTAAGTATTCTCTTAAAGTATGGATTAATTCGATTATCGCATTTAACACACATTTCGTTAGTTTACCTCGCTGGAATAAGAGCGAGGATTGGTCGCCATGGAACTGCATTTGCCTGACAGAGCGTGAAACGCGCGATCATTACAAGATCGAGGACATGGAGAAGGTTTACGATCCCAAGTTCATGCTACATGTGGGCAACAGTCATATGCTGGCACGCAATCTATTCCACACGCTGGCTGCTGTTGCCACCGAGTTCCAGGAAACCGGATTATGGTGGAAGGTCGGCATGAATAAGCAGCGCACCAGCAAATTGGATGAAGAATGAATTTGAAAAACAAAACTAAATACAGTTAAATATTTTATCAAATTAAAAGTTTTATCCGGGCATATTACAAACAAGTCTACTTACGGCAATTGTATATTTTCTCTTATGCAGGTATTTGATTATTTTTTATAAAATTACAATAATCAAACAATTGAAATTTTGATAAATGGGACAACCCTCTATAACTGAAATTATTTACTAACAATGGCCTTAAACTTCGCCTCCAAATACTGAACGCGCTTCAGTAATTTGTCACTGGTGCTGAACTCGCTGTGGGGCACAGGTATAATTTGATAGCCACTCCTTTCCAGCAGATCGAACGCTAGATTCGTTGTGCCGCTGGCACTACGATGCGTTCCGTGGCATATGTCATGAAAATCAACTACCATTAGGGCGATTCTAAAAGTGTAAAATGCCGACTTTGAAATTAAACTCATAATTAAGTGACGTGTAGTAATAATTACTTAATGGCTTCAGCACTCTGATTGTCCAGGGGAAGTGGATTACGTTTAGCATCGAATTGGCATACCGCATCTACAATTGAAATATTGTTTTACAAACATATTCTACATTGTTTACGCTCACTTACCAATTAAGAAGCCCATTTTGCTGTCGACCGAGCCTTGCATATGATTTACGGCAGGCAACAGACTCTTTAACGCATCTAGCATTCCGTTGACAAGAATCTGTTTGGACTTCGTATGCGCCATAGGAACATGATAGGCTGGACAATCGGCTGGCAGCAAAACGCCCTTGTAGTCGCTAAGGCATAGTTGGGCATAACTATTTAGATTCAGTAGCCTCATCTTGGCTGTTGGCGTTAAGCCGGCCTTATCACTCTCCAATTTAGTCAGAAATTCCGTGCTGCAAGTTGGAACTAATTAGTTTAGTCAGTCTTAAGCAAAACTCTTCTTCTTCACAACCTCAGCACCGTCTCCAACTGACTGTGTTCCACAATACCCAGCAGGGTCAGTGACCAAACATAGTTCAGCCAATCCGATTGCTTTGTGAAATCCTCACGGACAATTGATTTCGCCAGCTTCTTACGCACATCCTCCAAATGTGCACTCTTAAAGTTAAGCAATGCCGAAGTTAGGAAATAAGCACTTAGATCCTGAGGTCGACAAATTTCACTGTTCTTCAGCAGCCACTGTGTCAGCGATTCCAATATGTCTGCAATGTGAATAGTTTAATTTCTGTAAACAGTGGAAGGTGTTCAGCAGCACTTACCCAAATCTCGATACCGCATTATGCCCAGACTGGTGAGCACGGAGCCTACAACAGCCGATTTCTCAGTATTCTTTGGCAGAGCAGTCTGCACATCAGCACACACTTTTGCACCGAGCACAGAGTCCTGAAAGTTCAAAGTGGACATGGCATACAGCACATCGGCAGATTGCTTCAAATCTAATTGATCTGAGGAGCTGCTAATGTTGAACGCCAGTGAGCGAAGCAAGGGAGTGCTACGGCGCTTGCGTTGTGCCAGGGTGCTCATCACTTTAACCATTTGCGGAAGGCTTATACTAGCTATTAGCTTGGCAGCTTCATCGTCTCCAGCTACGCCAAGAACTGTGTTAAGGTCGTCGGTGCGAAAGCCTGAAATGCGTTTTGTGGAGTTCGTGCTGCTTCCAGTGCCATTACTTTTGCCATTGATGTCATTCTTCGGCACAGTGCGGCCCAGCATTCGACAAACGCGCAAGAATCTTGAATCGTTCTCAAACTCCGATATTTTCACGCGATTGACGGTGCTCCATTCGGCTAGTATTGAGACAATCTTCAGGGCATGTTTACGTGAAAATGCGTTGTTGTGTTCGGTTATGGCCAACAGACCGTTCACAGTTTTCGCATTGACAATGCGTTCATCTATATTATTAACGGCTTGCGCAGAGCTTGACTTATTCGTTACAGCTTTTCCGCTGGATTCATTTTCGTTTCTCAGCGATTCAAATGCTGCAGCAACCATGTGACCTTCAAATGATTAAATTGTCAAAAGAAACTCATTAGATAACTATATATTTACATACCCGTGTTCTTTGGCTTCTTAGCACTCGCATCCGTAGCCGCCGCACGAGCTTCCGTCTCTTCAGATGCACCTGATCCCACTCCTTGTCCATTGCTAGCCGCCGTTGCGAGTGCCGCGCTCGCCGCACGTGCATTACTGCTGTATGTTGCGCCCCGATATAGCTGTACGACAATGCTGCCGGCAAATCGCTGTAGTCCCAACATTTTCAGTTATGTTCCTGGTGTATCCGTGGAGTGCTGGCGGCTAATCTTCACGCTGTAAGACCAATGAAGTTTACATAACCTTTTTGTTTACAGTTTTTTTCATAAAATACTGAAGCCGTTACGAATGGTTGCGATGAGAACAAGTGGTGCTTTAATCGAAAATTGCTAAATATCATTGTTATAATTCATTATTAATTTATTTTAAGCAATTATTAAAACTTTCCTATTTCCAAAGTTCTGCAGCTCCACAGATGACGGCAACGGCAGCCTAGCCTAGTGCTGTACAATATTCTTATTGGCAACATATCGATAGGCATTGCTTAATATCGATATTTATCATGCAACTTATTTGCACCACTGATACCCACATTCACATTTACAGCACTGTCACACAAAGTATTAGCAACACTGACGGGAGACAGCTCACCAAAATTCTGCCTGCAGAGTGCAGTGATTTTACTTTGCATTTTCGTTTAAATTTTATACTTATTATTTGGCTAATAGTAATAAAACGTGTACAACTACATGTAATTCGTCAAAACACGATCTTTGTGCAACAGTATATATGCATGCGTAATATATTCATATACAACCCAAAATAAAAAATAAAAAAAAAACAAGTTTTGTCTGCCAACAACTTGGCAAGTTTGTGTGAAAAATTCCAAAGCAGAGAATTTAGTTAAAATGGTTGATAAATTTATCAGCATGTGGAAAGTGCGCGAGTTGGCGGACAAAGTGTAAGTTTTCCAACATAATTAGTATACATAAAATAGGAGTATGAAAAGAGATAACAACAACAACAAAAGCATAAGTAAAAGGGGGATCCAGCACTCCCACGCCCTTCGCCAACAACAACTCACCAGCACCCCCACCCCCACTCCCAGCCCCAATACCTGTCTCTTTCAATATACAGGTGCTACAAATGCAGTCGTGCCAAAAGTGATATAGTTTTGCTTATTCTCCACGTTTATGGAAGAGCGATTAACGCTGGGCTTTGTTTGCCGTTGGCCGCTTTTATTGTATTCAAGGTTGTTCGTTTTGTCGAGATTTGATTGTACGTTCGAGCTCATTTCACAGTAATACGAATTCACATACATATGCACTCCGAATATTATAAGTACACGCATACAAACATGCATGTAGATATATACATATGTACTATATACACACATATTTTATCAAGAAAACATTTTGTTTGCTTAACGTTGTGCCCCCAAAATAAGATATGCATTCCAGCTGTGCTCACATTCGTGCTTCCACTTGACTTTCCAGTGAAATTTCAATTCCAATTACGAACGCTTATAATTAATTACTACCTTTTATCATAATTTACTATCGATGTCATTCGTGTGTTCTGTGCGTGTTCAGCTTTCAATTTTCTCCACCAATGTGGAGTCCATATCCGCTGCTTCGATTAGCTGCATTTGGCCCCAATTTTGTTAGTAAAATACAAATACAGTAGTCGTAAATCCCTTGGTTGCATTCTCCAAGTCCGTTAAGTGCTTATCTCCCACTGATAAGGCTCAGTTGTGACAATTCACACTTTTTGTATCATGTTTAAATGACCATAAACAATTATGACACAACTTGATAGACCATAATTTCCTATCAGTAAGATGAACTGAGCTGATACTCAGTTTCCAATATTATATAAACATCAATCTCTTAGCTTGACGAAGAGAGAGAGAGAGGGAAGTCTGCATAAAGTAAATGCCATTATTATACCTGCATGCCTTTACCTAGATCTATGCGGGCTTTGGTTAGTTTCATGCTCAAACTTTTATCAGCATTTTTAATGGTTTTTACTATTTAATACACGCCTCGGCTATAGCTATTTCTCCTTGTTAAATAATTAATAATAACCTTCAATTTGGCTTTTTGCAGCACCAATGTCGTAATGAACTACACAGAAATAGAGGGCAAGGTGCGCGAGGCGACCAACGATGATCCTTGGGGTCCAACAGGTCCGCTCATGCAGGAGCTGGCGCATGCCACATTCTCCTATGAGACCTTTCCGGAAGTCATGTCCATGCTGTGGAAACGCATGCTGCAGGACAATAAAACCAATTGGAGGCGAACGTATAAGGTAAGGAAAACGAATATTTTAATATTTTCATATGCTAATGAGCTAACACATTTTCATTAGAGCTTGTTGCTGTTGAACTATTTGGTGCGGAATGGGTCGGAGCGTGTGGTAACGTCGTCGCGGGAACACATCTACGATCTGCGTTCGCTGGAAAATTATACGTTTACGGATGAGGGCGGCAAGGATCAGGGTATTAATGTTAGGCATAAGGTACGAGAGCTTATAGACTTTATTCAGGACGATGATCGCTTGCGCGAGGAGCGCAAAAAAGCCAAAAAGAATAAGGACAAGTATATTGGGATGAGCAGTGATGCCATGGGCTCCCGCAGCGGTGGCTATAGCGGCTACAGTGGGGGTGGCGGCGGTAGCAGCGGCGGATACAACGACGGGGATTGGCGTAACAATCGCGGTGACAATTGGTGTAAGTAATTTAAAACAATATTGTATTTATCTTTGTTTATTGAAATGTTTTCCATTTATGCTTTAGATTCCGATAAGAGCTCCGCGGATCGTTACGAGGATGAGGATACTCAATATGATGGCGAGCGCGAGGGTTCTGACAGTGATTCACCCAGTCCCAGGCAAGTTATCCAATCATTTCGTTTATTAACGTATATTAATTGAGAGTTTCTCTTTTCTTTTTACAGACGAAACTATCGGTACAATGATCGTGCTAGTCCCGCTGAGGTGGCTGTTGAGAGCAAACCATCAAACCTCAACATGAACATACGCTCAAAAACGGTGAGCTCGCCAGTGTCCAAGCAGCCGACAGCAACCGTTGGCAGCTCAAAGCAGCCGCCACCACAAAAGAAAATCAATTTGGGTGCTGCAGCCAACTTTGGCAAGACGCCGAACTCGGCCGGCATTCATTCGCCCACGCATCGCGACACTCCCACCACAAATAGCGTTGATCTAATGGGCGGCGGTTCACCCAGCAACAACAACAACAAGAGCAATACACCGAGTAACAATAATGATTTGCTGGATGATCTTTTTAAGACGTGTTCATCGACCCCAGTACAGCAGTCACCACAAGTCGAGAAGACGCTCAATAGCGCAGCTGTCATTGTTGATGACGATGATGACTTTAATCCGCGTGCTGCTGATGCTGCTCCCACGCAAGAATTTGGTGATTTTGCGACTGCTTTTGGCAGCGGCTCATTACCACCTTCGACCGGCATATTGCCGGCGGCGGGTAGTGATGAATTTGCGGACTTCGATGCATTCCAGAGCTCTAGCACTGCGACGATGTCGTCCACATCCGCACTGGATGGCAACCTGTTGACGACGGCGACGCCAGCTAATGATGCCTTTGACCTGTTCAATGCCGCAACGCCAGCAGCAACAGCAACAGCAACAACAGCCACTGATCTGCTGGCCGGATTGGGTGATTTGTCGATTCACCAGAGCATGCCAATGGGTGAGTCTATATAGATATATATATATATATATATGTATATATATGTATATATATATATATATATATATATATATATATATATATTAAGCTAGTGTTAATAACTAGTTATTCGGATTGGCATTAGGATTTGTTCTAGATCAACATAGATCACTTTACGTATTTAGTGGGCGTCCAATCAAACGTTTTGCATGACAGCGCGATTTGTGTATTAAAGTCCTGTCTCACTCTATCTCTCTCTGTAAGCACCCTTGTTGCTAAGCTAGCTACCACTGATAACGGTCAACATATTCCAATCGGATGCACTCGTTCTCTTTTTCTTCCTTTCCGCTCCAATGCAGCTGTTGAAATTCAGCAAGTCGCAAAGACGTCGCTGTCCCCGCCATCGGAATCTATACGCCTGACACTGTCGCAGGCCATCGCAAATTTGCGAGATTTACCCTGCGTGCGGAGCGCCGCAGATGTGAGCTATGTGGCTGCCACATTGCGGCAATTGCACAACGCCGCTGGTGCTCTGCCTGGATACACAACGCCAGAACAACTTGTGGGACTCGATTGCCATGTTGTTGATTGGTCCCAGCTGGCGGGTGACGAGTATGCAACTTTGCTCTCCCAACTGGCCAGACTGTTCACACGGGACTGGCCACAGCCCACAGATGATGTGGATGTCTTAAATATGTTTAAATTGGATTACAGCATCGACTATGCGGAAGTCGCATTTGATACGCTACAACAGCAACTGGATCGAGTGCCCAACAGTGCTGCCTCCATGCTCGCCGCTCTTGTGCAGGATCAGAGCTTGCTACCCATTTGCCTGTTGCACCTGACACGGCAGCGTGGAGCGTTAATGCAACGATTTGCGCGCACCATTAAAGTGTTGCCCGAGCGGCTGGTGGACGAACATGATGCGCGGACTATGCAGTTTATGCAACTGTTGATTGGGCTGCCTGGCCTGGTGGCCAACAAGGTGGGACGGCAGCTGCCTGCGATATTTGCGACCATCGCCTACGGACGTCTGCTTCTGCAGCAATGGCTCAGAGCTGTGTACTTTGTGCTGCAGTGCGAAAATCAAGCGGGTTATTTCGATCTAAGTCCGTTTAGTTGGCTACTGTCCCGCGTGCTTAGCAACTTTTTTGAGGCTCCCACTCTGGAGAGCCTGTTGTACGTGCTCGAAGATCTTGCGGTTGCCCCAAAATCACGCAGCGTGTTGCAACAAATTTTACATAATCTAGAGCCATCGACGTGTTTTAAATTGGCTCAGTGTGCTCTCAATGCCCAGCTTAATCTTTACGTGCTGCTGGGGCCCGGTGCAATGGAGAAGCAACATTGGCAACATTGCTTGCTCCAGAAGCTGCCTCTGCAGCGTGCGCCCACAGAGAATGGACCACTTTGCACTTTCGTAGGGTATCTCGCAGTGACGGCAGCCAAAGAGCTGCATGTGCTTTTCAACCAGCTGCTGGGCATCTGGTCCAAACGCATCACCCTCCAAAAGCTGAGCAGCCAGGAGCATGTGGCCATGTGCAAGCTGCTGGTACTGGCCGGCAAATGCAATGGCAACTTAGGACAGGAACACAAACGTCAGCTGCACGACGGCATGAGCAATCATCTGCAGTCGCCCGACATGGTGCAGCGTTATTTGGGCATGAAGACCGTGGAACTGCTGTATAACTATTTAATAAGCAAACAGGCCTCAAATGACGATCCCTTAAAACTCGATTACGAGGCACTGCGGGAAACGCCACATTGGCATCTTATGGAAGAGCTTGAAATGTTGGCCAACTTCAGGTATCCCCGCAAGGAGCAGTTAGATATGAGACCTAATCGAGAGCTGCTGCAGCGTCTCGAGCAGCACATGGCCAAGTTTATGGAAGATGAGGAGCAGCAACTACCAACTGCTCAGGCAGCCAAAAAAAATGTTGTTAAAATGCAACTGGACCTGGACTCGGATGACGATGACACACCAACACTGCCACTCGACGAGGACGATGACGATGATTTGCAGCCATATGACATGTCCAATGACATTCCCAGCAGCCTGGAACAGCGACCCAAATTTGTACTTGACCTGCTGCACCTGCTACGTACCAAAGTTGATAATTGTGAAATCTTTGAAGGTGCCTTGGCCACTGCAGAGCAGTTGATACGCAACCAGCTGGCACAGCAGGATGTCCAGCTGGCGCTTGAGCTGATGAAAGTGTTCATCACCCTTGAGATGCAGCACTATTTCGAGGACTATGAGCGCACGCAGTTCCGTTGCTGTGTGGCCATCTGTGTAGCTAAACCAAGTGCCTGTGCAGAGCTGCTCTGTCGCATATTCCACACGGACAACACCCGGCATGCGGCCGTGGTCCGCATTCTCATACTACAGGTATTGGCTGCAGCGGCCAAGGAACTAGCCGGTGTTGAACATCAACCAGTGACTGGTGAACAGATCCTGGACATTGTACCGTCCGTAGCCAAGCAACCTCGCAAATTCCAGCTGCAGTCGGACAAAGATGCTGCTGATGCACGCCTGGCTGCTGCGCGGCGCATCATACGCGATCGATTGCGGGCCAAAACAAAGCGTTACCTGACCAAGAAAGAAACGCCGGGAAGGCAAGCCAAGATCAATCCCTTCCATGCCGTTGCCGGCACATTTTTCTTTGGCCTGGTGCGCGGTCAGCGCACGCGTCAAATGATTTATGTCAAATATGAAAGCACCACGCATGACATCGATACCCAGCTGCTGGTCAACATGCTGCACACACTGGCCGTGCTGCTCATGTGCTCCCAGAACTGTCCGCTGCTGCCGGTGATGACACGCGAGGTGTTCGATCTGTGCACCTTTGTGCGCTTCAGTGCTGAGGCACGAGTGCGTGCGGGTGCACTGCAGCTACTGGGCATAGCTCTGGTTACAATGCCCTTCCACCTGTTGGTTGCCGATTTTGCTGACTCTCTCATCGAGCTCCAGCGTTGGCTAGAAGAGTCTATGCGCTCACCGCTCGTGGGCGGTGAATCCTCCGACGAGTGCCGTGAGCTCGCCCAACAGATTCTAAGCATATGCAACAAGCTGTTCGATGCAGCTAGGTCAGAGCAGGTCGCTTAGTTTAAACAAGCTCAAAATTATAGTATATCAAAATATTATAATATTTTTTTTATGAAAATTGTATATGATTCGGGTTTAAACATTTTTATATACTAAGTTTCGTTCCGTAAAACTGATGTTTCACCTTCATGAACACAGTTTACTATTGAGAGCTTTGCTGACTCAAAGACTATCAAAATCATGAGTTTTTTAACATATTTTTAAGATAAAAGAACATTTACTTGCATATTGGCAGCAAGTTCGGCTTAAGATATACAATCCAAAATGTCTAGTTTTAAGATATAAAATTTACACTTTTTAGATCTAATTGTTTAAAAAACTTGTTAAAACAAATATTTGAATATCATGCGAAAAATTTTATGAAACTGAGGCATATTATTACAGCTACTCAAATCAAATTCGTAAATATTTTAAGAAACGATTGTATAAAACTTCAAACATGTTAGAAATAAACATTTATAGATTTAATTTTCCAATATACATTTTCTAGGAATATATTATCGCATACTCTGCATAAATATCTTGATCAATTTGAATACTTCAAAATAAAACTTAAAGTAGAGCTCAAATATTCGCAATACTTTTGGGAATCTAGGCACTTGATGCTATATGCATGAAGAATACAGATATAGATGTATATATATAGCTCGCTCGTTAGCCTTTACTAACAGATATGATTTGAACAAATATTTCTATTTTATTTCTATTCCTTTTTTCCCCTTTTGACAATTTATATTGCAAACGCACAATTTGGATATCATTTATAAATTATATATTATTGTGATCCACACAAATATCGAATATATATATATATATATATATGTATAAATAACTGAAAGCTTTTCTCAATATACCGGGCATTGTGCCACAGCCGCGGACACACTAGGTAAACAAATAACAATAACAATAACAACAACTACAACAACAATTGTTTATTGTTCAGAAACAATTGTTTATGCAACTGCACTTAGCTGATTGACTTAGCTGCGCCTGTTAACAACAAATGCTTCCAATCGACACACACACACTCATCACACCTAATCAATTTGCTTAACAATCAGACGCACATCCACCCACACACATTCCTCTGCTTCTCTATATTTCCTATATGCCTATATATTGATAGATGCCTTAGATTATGATTTGCATATTTCCCCAATTGATCGTAAAATGTTTGTGCGCTCTTTGCAGATAACATGTTGCCGCCAATTGCTGCTGTTGCCGGCGACAATCTGTTGCAGCCGATGTGCATATCCAACAACAACAACAACAACAACAACATCAATACAAATGGGGCCACGACGTCGAGCAGCAGCACACAGCCCACGAATGTGGGCGCCACCTGGTCAGGTAATCTGAAGGCGGGCAATTTGAACATTGATCTGGACAATCTGTTGATAAGCAAATCGGGCAAATCGAATGCGCCGGCACCGTCAATGAATACGCTGAAAACGCAGAGTCCAGCCAGGACGCAGGCCCCGCTGAATGTGCAAACTGGTGGCGGATTTGCTGGACTCTCGCCCTCACCACTGACCAGTCCCAACATGTTTGGGGCGCCGCAACAAAACATTCCACAGATGCAGGCACAGCCAGCAGCATTTGCCAACTTTGGTGCGTTCCAGCAGCAGCAACAACAACAACAACAGCAGCAACATCACAACAGCAATAATAATTCCTCAGCGTTTGACTTGTTCCAATGATATTTATTAGCCTAATGACGTTCCACACACACACACAAACACACTAAGACACTAACACATCACACACACACTAAGACACACACTTTTATGCTATCCCCTCTTGTATTAAATATGAAAACTCCGCTTATTTGTTGCTAAATCGTTTGTTAAAACAACTTATAAATCCCGATGTATTATTATTGATTATTGATTATGTAGCTTGATGAGCTCACATTGATTTGCCTTTGAAATTCCAAGCCTACCCGCACCGAAAATATAAATTCCATATCCGTCCTGTTGTCACCACTCGGAACTTAAATACTAATGTGTGTTTAAATGTTCGTCAGATAAATGCAATGAAATATAATATAATTAATGGTTGTACTAAATCGATATTTAGCACAACAGTTGGAAGGAAGGACGGTTGAATTATCATTGAAATTGTTACAAAAATAAAAAATAAAAATAAATAAAATTATTAATAATAATTAAAAAAATAAAAAAAATTAGCAATAATTAAACAGTTATGTGTATGTATATAAAACAAATGTGTGAAAATAAAGAATGAAATCAAAAAATATGTAAGTCTGTCTAAAAATTTGATTGTTTATTTAGTTTTGGGGTATCATGAAATACACAAAAGAATCGTAGGTAAAATAATAGATTTTCAACTTAAGACTAAAAAACTAAGCAAAGTGTGGAATACCGTATGTGCTCATAGGTCTTTACGCCTCCACGGCTTGCTTGTTCTTGTTCTTCTTCTTCTTTTTCTTCTTGGGCTCACCATCAGCCTCAGCATTGCCATTGTCGGCTTCCTCTTCGGCTACGGCCGTGCCATTACCATTACTGGTGCCATTTGTGTCCGCCTCCGCCTGGCGTTTCTTCTTCTTATTCTTCTTCTTTTCGGACTGTGGAGCATCAGCGATTTCTTGGTTAGCCGCTTCAATGGCCTCCTTCATGACCTCAATGTTCTTGCGGGGCACATCACCCGACTCGTAGAATTTCAGGCGATCTTCCACTTGTTGTTTTAGCGTCTCGCCAAAGACGCTTGTCGGCTGCTCCAGGAAGCAATCGATGCGAGAGGCAATCGAACATTTGTTGGCCAGAAAACGCGATATGCGTCCCTTATTCTTGAGGCCAGCACGACCAATGAACGACGAATGATAAATCAAACCATATTTGGGCGTATTGGAGCGCGTCTTAAGCGCACGGAAGAGTGCCTTCTCGGCGCCCAGAATTTGTACTGTCGACGCGGGATACTTGGCCAAATTGGTCAAGCTGCCGGCGTGTGAAATAAGGCGGGCACCCACCTGATCGCCAATGAGCGACTGCAGATTCGGTGCAACCAGGTTCATTTTGTTGTGCAAATATGTGGAAAGCTTTTTGCGATACTCCGAGAGTTTGACGACACGCTCGGCAAAGAGCTCAATGTTCATCAGATCCACAATAGAAATGTCCATGCCCATGGACATTTTTCCGGCATCGATTATAGCCTGAGCCTTGGCAGAGTCCATAACGATCTGCTCCAGATCTTCCAGCTTGTCCTGAGTTAGATCCTTGCGGTCTTTAATAAATTTGGCGGCCTTGGCAAACATATAGTTGTCTGGCACAATTTTGACCAACTCTGGGAAGTGGTAGGAGTACCATTCGCGTATCCGCATGGAGAACGTGTTTACATCCTTGTCCAGCTGATCCAGCAGCGCTATCGACTGAATGATCATGTTGTCTGATCGATTCACATTGAACTTGACCTTGGCACGGGAGTAGCTGTGTCCCAGACCCAGTTGCGCCACTCCAGCTGACTTGTCAGTAAAACCTATCAAAGTGGAAGAGAATGATTAGGTATTGGAAATGCTCTAGAATGACAAATTGACTTACCTTTAACCAGCTTGGCAAAGTGGAAGCGTACACCTCGCAATAACTCGGGCACGACACCAAAGTGACTGCACGCAACGCCGACGGATTCTGTGATGGCAGCACCCAACTTGGCGTCCGCAATGCCAAGGGTGCACTTCTTCTTCTTCAGCTTGGCAAAGAAATCATCAAGGAAATGCAGCAAATCCTGCGGTACAATGCCCTCAGAAATAGCATTTATGTTCTCAAGGGCGGCAATTGCCGTCTTAAATGGAGCAAATCCCGCCAGCTTCACAATCGAATTGAACTTCGAAATGTCCGTGACGGAGGACTCGACTTGCGGTAGGAACATGGACACCTCCTCGAACTCCTTAACGGAGAATAGCGAATAGCCTGCCGCATGCTCATAAAGCACGTACAGACTCGACTGTAAGTGTAAAGAAATACATGTTAACACATCAAAATAATAGAAACGTTAGTTTCATTAGCAAATTTTTTCCACGTTGTCTCGGGCATATTCCCTCAGGTTCTTATACTTAGGTTAGTTATATGTATGCGATGCAGTTTACATATATGTATATAACGAAAATTTAACAATGAATATGTATATGATATAATTACCATATTTAAGGCGATAATATGCCGTCAAATAATACCAAAAATGATCAATATTTCACGGAAAGGCCAGGCGCGTTGTTTTTCCACGTGCTAAACAGAAAGATCAGTGTTTACACACCTAACTTTTCAAGTGTGTACACATCTGAAGCATAGACATTTCCCAACATGTGGCAGCGCAAACTCTACTGTCATAAATTTAATCGCGAGTGCATAACATGTATCGGTTATCGAATTCGAAATATCGATGTTGTCGGTGTTTATTGCCAGCCCTACACTTTGCCCTGCCAACAATTTCTTGGATTGGAAATAATTATAACTAAAAACTGTTTTATATTTGTATTTTGTATTCGAAATCGTCCAAGACGGTTAACTTACAAGAAGTAACTATATTGCTAAAGAGGTTGGCGACAAGTTTACCTTCGTGGCAAGTGAACGGCAACAATAACTGCATGGCAATGGAATTTTTGTTGTAAGTATATATATACTATGTATGTATTAACTGAATTCATACAAACCTATGTGCGTATAATGTTCATTTTACATACACGCACGTATGTACATATGTCGTGTGAACTGGAAACACTGTTGCACTTGCAACTGAAACAAAGAGCACTACCCTTTCGTGCTTTGTTCAACCAATATTGTGGGTGTGAGTCAGTGGCTCCACCGTGTGTAAGTCGCCTGGGGTTGTTTGTTGTGGCATACCAATACAAAATAACATTTCTGTTTCTTTGTCGCCTGTAGCGGTTCACGTTCAAGCAAAACGTTTAAACCTAAAAAGAACATACCAGAGGGCACGCATCAATATGATCTCATGAAGCATGCAGCCGCCACACTCGGCTCGGGAAATCTACGCAATGCAGTCGCCCTGCCCGATGGCGAGGATCTCAACGAATGGGTGGCCGTCAACAGTGAGTAGTGCAGAGGCAATCCAAATGAGCCTAACTAATTCCTCTTCTTTTCTTTCGCAATAGCCGTGGATTTCTTTAATCAAATTAATATGCTCTATGGCACAATTACGGAGTTTTGCACAGAGGAAAGCTGTGGCATAATGTCGGCTGGTCCGAAATACGAATACCATTGGGCGGATGGTTTGACGGTTAAGAAGCCCATCAAATGCAGCGCACCCAAGTATATTGATTATCTAATGACCTGGGTGCAGGATCAATTGGATGATGAAACATTGTTTCCATCCAAAATTGGTGTACCATTTCCAAAGAACTTTCTTGCCTCCGCTAAAACCATACTGAAGCGACTGTTCCGCGTCTATGCGCACATCTATCATCAGCATTTCTCCGAGGTGGTGACGCTGGGCGAGGAGGCCCATTTGAATACGTCCTTTAAGCATTTCATATTCTTTGTCCAAGAGTTCAACCTGATTGAGCGACGCGAGCTGGCGCCACTGCAAGAGCTCATCGATAAGCTGACGGCAAAGGATGAACGGCAAATATAGGAATCACTGCAATCGGTGGCCAATGCGACCACTGTCAATAGCGGCAATAACTTGCAATTGGACTTGTGATGGGCGGGCGCAACTGCGCTTTACTTTCAATTGCATATTGTCGCTATAGATATATATATATATATAGATATATATATATAATACGCTTTAGTTAGTTAACGCCTTTCCTTTTCTCGTTTATAGCTTTTAAGTTTTGTTCAGTGCTTGATGTGGTCCCACTAAAACTAAAACTATCCCCGATAGTGTGCTGTTTGCTAACGATATGATGAGGAACATCTACTATATATATTTTTATATGTGACGCGTACTTTTAAGAGATATATAAAGCATATTTATATTTATATATGTATGTACAATTGAAGAAGCAATCAAAATAACAAACAGCACGCATTGATACACTAACAAATCCCGCTTATAAACAACATTCTGTTCACAAACTCTATTTGTTTACTGTATTTTGTATGTATGTGTGTGTGAGTACGTATTTATTTGATACATATATATATATCAACGATCAACAGATGAGAAATCTATTGCATTGCATGCCCCTAGCAAAGTGAGACGACACTCGATAGCCCCAATAAATGATAATAAATATAGACTTGATAAACATTTTTGATATACTATTTTATACTAATAAAGAAACTGAAAATATAATGAAAGAAAAACAGGGCATCAAGTTTACTTTATTCAATTCAATATTTATATCGAACTGATGTTTTATACATATATATATACAGTTCAAAATAAGAATTCTACGAATGTGAACGATAAGAGAAGGCTGGACGCCTTCCAACAAAGCGAAAGCTAATGCTAGCGATAAAACATTTTAAATAAATACTTGTAAATATGAAATGATCATTGTTTAAAGCATAAGCGAACCCTAAAATAAAACACAACGCCATTTGTACACATTATCGGATCAACAATCATAATTCGCATGCTGAAAATATACGTATACTACTTAAATATATATGTATATATACATATATATGTATATATATATTGTATATATGTCTGGTTGAAATCCTAATCATATTGTTTTTGACTAATCGGACGCTTATCGCTTGACTAGGCTTTTGTATTTGCCTTGCTCCACATAGAAGTCAGCGTTCTGTTCGAGCAATTGCTTCCATTTCATAGCCAGCTCTCTGTAACTGGGCCCCTGGCCACCCAAGTCCATTGGCAACTGCTTGCACCTCACCATTGTTCCCTCGCGGCGCACTACGACGCGGGATCGTATCTTTGTCGTCATGAATACACTAAAGCGGACATGCATACGACATGTATATTAATACTTGCATATACGTAATTATATAAGATTTGGATTGGACTCACCGAAAGGTATTCAAAAATAGGTTAACATGGCGCGGAGCATTGGTGAACTCCAAGAGCTTGGGCTGACATGGATATGCTGTCCAACTCTCAACGGAGCGCTTAATGAGCTTGGGATTCAGCTGCAGTGCATGACCCAATTGGACACCCTGCATATCCATAATGGCAACGATGCCGCGGGCACAGCTATCTGGCTCAAACTTTAATAGCAAATCCAATATCATTTTACTGGTCTACAGATGGGCAAAGGTTAAAAACTTGTCCATATAAATATATATATTGTATATACTATATACCTTAAACACATTGTTCTGTGTATGGCGCTTAGGATCGTGCGCTGCGGTCCGTATTATAACAACCTTTCGCTGTTGCTCATCGACCCCATCGACGGGCAAGAAGACGCCCAATGCGAGCAGCTCCTGTATTTCGGGCAACATGGGATCACAGTTGTCAAACCATTCGATGCGCTCGGCGCGCATTTGGTAAAATGTTTTTAGCTTGTTTTTGGCGCGCTCCACGTCAAATTTGCAGGTGCGCAGAAAGAAGTGCAAATTGTCATAGGCCTTACAGCCATTTATGTACGGATTTGAGTCGAGCCAATCGCTTAGCTCTTGCACCTGCAGCTGTTCCTTTTCCAATATCAAATCCTCCTCAGTTCCCAACAATACATCGAAATCTGGCAGATCGGCATCTATATTGTTGTCATGGGAGCCCATGTCTGCTGTTGCTTGCGCTGTTTGCGCTGCTGCTGCCTGCTGCACTTGCACTGATCGACCGTCTGTGAGCGACTGGTCATTGCAGTCATAAGCTTTCGGCGCCTACAAAATTTGTAGCTTTTGGTTTTTGCGGCTAGCGTGCGGAGGGCAAAGCATTTCAATACTGGTCAATACTGGTAGGCAGCCAGCTAAATATAGTTATCCATTAAGCGGCTAAGTGTGCAAGAACATTGCATTTATCTTATATAAAAGGCCCAATTGGATTAGAGAAAACTATTCGTAAAAATACCGATTCAGCACATTTAAAACGTTGGGATAGGTCAAAAGGCGCGATTAGTTTGCTGAAGTAGTGTTGGATAATGCTACATGAGAATTGTGTTGTATAAAACTCTGTTTCCATTGAGTTGCATCACTAACCATACAACATTGTTAGTGGTCGCATTTAGATCTTCATGTTCTTAATAAGCAATGCTAGCAAATAATGTAAGATTCATATTTACGTTTTCTTGCGAATTAGTATAAATTCAACAAATTATTCAGTCATTTAAGTTAAATTCTAAAGTCGATGACAGTTAAGCACAAGTATTTCATTTAAAATTTTGCGCTAAGATTATCGCTGTGTTATCGATAAGCGATATATCGCATCTGTAAATATCAAAATTATTTATTTGTAGTTTTTGTCGCTGCCGCACGTGCAAGCTTGTAATTAAAATTTGTAAATAAATAAAAATGGACGAGAGTGAAGTCATGGAAATAGATCATATGGAGTGCGACGTTTGTGGCGAGCGCACGTTCCAGGAACGCGAAGGCTATTATTACTGCATCGAATGCGGCACCAAAAAGGAGCAGCTGCGCGCTGTAGAGATCAGCGCCGAAGACACATTCAACGATACAACAAAACACCTTTCCCAGCGCACAATAAAGAAACCGAAAGTCAAAGCAGAAGAAGATGAAATAACCTCGTGGGAGTTTTACAATTATGTGTTGCGCGGCTTCTTGGACGAGCTGCTCCAAATGGGCGCCAAGCCAGAGCTTAAGCTAATGACGCTCCAGGTGTGGGCCGCATACATGGCACGCATGGAGGTTGCCTTCAACAAGAACAATGAGATGGGCCTGCCAAAGTTGAATGTGCGTGCCTTAGCAAGGTAAAGACAGATGCCTTCACTCCTAAGTTTATTTTCTTTATATTTATGTTGCCTTGCAGAGACGCACGCATCATTTATAATTACAAGAAGATCAAGCGAAAGCGCGAACGGCAGGAAAAGCAATCACAGAATGAAACTGGTGATGAGCGCTCCAACTGGCGTGAATGGAGAAAAACTAAGGTATTTTCATGCTAAAAGGGTCAACTTTATTAGTAATTTCTTTTAGGTCTATAAAGACTTCAAAGACTCTGTGAAACTCTTTGGTTAATAGAACTGATTGGGCAGCAGAAGGGGCAACAGTAGGAAGAAAGTGCGCTGCTTAGGCTGTCCAGGCTCTGATGCCGGTGCGGATGTGGATGGAGCTAATCCACCTTCTGGCAAGACACCACCTTCCACTAAAGCAGCTGTGTAGAAAAATGAAAATATTATCAAATAATAGATCAAGCGCTAAGACTTACCCTCCAGGGGTGCCGCTGATGTGGGCATCGGTGCGTAGACCAACACAAGAAGTGCTAGGCAGATCAGAGCGAAGCGCAGAGACATTTTTAATAGATTTAGGTCGTGATGCTTCAAGCAAAAGAGCTGAACTGATATTTGCCTGGCTAAGCTGGCTATATATAGAGGGGTCTGAACATTAGCAAACGACTTAGCCAATTACCTAAGCTAATCAATCACCTGGCTATCTACACTGCACCGACAGAAAACCGAATGCTCTCATTTTGTTGTTGTTTGTTTTTTTTCCAGCGCAAATTGGATGAGTCGGGCTACAAGGGGAAAAAAGGAGCCCATTCGGAATCCACGTTACAAACTAACCAAAATCTACAGCTACAATGGTCAGCGAATGCGCGCAAATCCATGAAAAAGCAAATGCCGCTCAAGCATCTGGATAGGCACAGCGTGGACAGTTCAGGCAGCATGAAATGCCACGGCCTGCGCCCCAAAGCTAGTGCTCTATGTAATTTTGATAGGCAAATTTATTGTTTGAACGTAATCAAATTGTATACTGTGCTGGCCATAGCCCTTAACCAAATTGAGGACGATATTCAGTTAACCGATCTAATCAGATTTATTGATGAGGAGCACTTGACTAGTCGCTATATGCTGAGCTATTTGCCAGAGAATGTCGCCATACACGGCAAGACGCTGATGAAGCAAATGGAGTTAAGTCACCAAAGGGATAAGTGTAGCTATAAGGTAAGCTTTAAATAGCTAGGTAAAATTGTGAAGTACTCCTAACTTATGATTATCATTTGATTTCAGTTCTTGCGCACTCAGATCGCAAACATGTCCCGTTTCATTGACCTAAATGGTTTCCAAAAACCGGATCTGGAAGCACTTACCAAGCGCTATGTGCTAGAGCTCGATTTACCGCCACTAGTAGCCAGCTATGCTAGCAGTTTAATGGATGTACTGCCACCTGCCTTTGATCCCATTTTTGGACTACATGCCTATCCTCGCTATGAGGCTCGAGTCATGGCCTACATAATATATGTCTTAAAGCTGTTGTTTGGTCTGGATGATGTCAAGGAGTGCGCTATATCGGAATCTGCCATGCTTATTAACCAGCAGCTCTTGCAGCCAACTGATGAGGAGGCAGAGCCAGTGGCGCCGCTGTTCGTCTATACCGAATGGATGCAATTTATAGAGTTGCGCAAGGTTTTGGTGGCACACTATAGCGAAAGCTTCGCACAGCGATTTGGCATGAGTACCGCAAATGGACGCAAGATTGACGACTTTTTGAACAAGGAGAGGAAACAGAAGGAGCATGAATATAACTACAATGAGATGCAGCTAACGCCAGCCATGCAGCGCATACGCGAGAACATTTGTCTTATTTTCGAGACATTGCTGAAAAATAAATTTGGGGAGTCCAGCAATGAGAGCACCACAAAAGATCACATCGAGTTTCAGCCCAGTCTAACACCGGCGCATAGCTACTTCAAGCGAATCCTGCTGCACGCCAGCCAAGCGCAGGAGGGCGAGATGAGTGTTAAGATTCCAGACTTCATGACAGTGGATCACACAGAACGTCAACTCGCGCCCTTTAAATATCAAACAACCGATTTGGTTCAGCAGCTGGCCGTGAGAGGGAAAACGCTGCGCGTACAGGAATTGGCGTGTCAGAAGGACTACGAGGAAATTGGAATATTTCAGATGATGCCACGTCAACCGAATCGTCACAAGGAATGGCGCGCCAATTGCGATATAGCTACGCAGAAGTGGATTGACGAACTGCGACGGCGGGAGAAGCGACCCAATTTCGTGTTCCGACAGCCTGTTTCAACTTACGGCCGGCAATATCAAAATAAAATGATGGAACGAGCCGCACGCCGTCAGGCTCTAGAGAAACTTAATCCGTTTTGGAAATTGCGCGATACACCCACTTATATACTGACTATCGACAATGAGGACGTGTCGCTAAACAGCTTGGCTTCCATACAAACATTCGATGAGCACAACATGGATCCGTTGCGTGTGCCGTTGAAGATGCCACGTCGTCAGATGCGGCAATTGTCCGAAGAATCTGCAGCAACTGCTCAGCCAAAGCCAGAGAATCAGATTATAGATGCGGAGGAAGCAACAGGTGAACAAGAGCAGCTGAATGAGCTTCTGTTGAAAATATCCAATTTCGATTGTTGGCTACTGCATGGTTATATGACAAAGGTCACAGACTCCAGTAAGCAGAAACTTCGTTCGATTTTCCCCTGCTCGTTTCGATGGCTTCTAGAAACATGCGCCGCGACCATTGGTGTCGAGTGGGATGTGCTCTATGAGCAGTTGTTGGTATTGGAGGTGATTTTCCATCATGGCATCGAGGATTGGAGCTGTCATAGCAATCATTTGCGACTCAAATACAATATACTAAATAAGGATATCAATTTGTTAACCAAAGCATTTAGAGATATGTGGTAAAAACATCTGTTGCAAGACTTCCTAATCTCTTACTTATGTATATTTTTTATCACTTAATAACTGACACAAGAATAAACAAGTCACACAAACGCGTAACATCAATATGCAAATTAGCGTTTATCAGAAGAAAGCCGAGATGGCGACAGCAGCTACAACAATAATAACTCTGATACTCAGAATTGTCTGACTGGAAGATACCCTAAAACTCCTTTCGATCTTCACACAGTTTAGCTTTCCTGCCAAAGCACAGATTTTTATATTACAAAATTATTATTGTCCAATTATGCGGTAAACTGGGGAGGTATCTAAAATATAGAAAAGCTGTAATTATTGTATATATGTTGTATATCTCTATATAGCTTATAGCTATAGCTTAGAAACGTGCGCTATGTGCTGTAATAACTGAACTATTTTTTATCGTTTTTAGTCGAATTCTCGAAGACATGTTCCATACAGTTGATCAAAGTCATTATACTCCATTCCCAATGAATTTAGGGTATAACAATAATAATAACATCAGTTACTCGCACAACGTTTTGTTTACATTTTACAAAAAAAAAATCTTCATAAAGAAAGAGCACTAACAGCCTCCTCACGGTCGCAGAAACACATGCATATTGAGAGAGGGGCTCTCTTCTCTCCATATTCCCTTTCACGAACGCACACATGCACACACACACACACACACTCTGCAATAGCAGGTGCCGAGCGCCGCTGCAGAGAATGAGACACAGAAATAGAGCGCGTGAGCGTGCGTTTGTTTACGGTGGAACACAAATTGGAAAACTGTCATGATTTTATAAATTAGAACTTATTATTGCTATGGTAAAACTATAATAAATAATAATAAATTAGGGAATAACCGTTTTGTAAGTGACATGAATAGAAGACATTCTTAAAATTTATTATAATATCATACATGTTTACTCAAATACAAATATTTTACGCTACATATCTGAAGTTTGGCCACATCGTTAATGCTCTGCCCCACTGTATATGCTATGTGGAAATCATAGGCCGCACATTCGTTGAGCGACGCATGCGAGTTCAGTGCTAATTTTAACGACGCCGCGTTGACTGTTTTGCTTTTGCGGTTTTTGATTTGCTTTGCCTTACGTTCAAGTTGAATAAAAATTTAAATCAGTTTCAGTGCCTTTGTCAAGCGCACGGCATGTGTGTGCCAGACGCGTTTCTCGCTCCTTTTCAAGTTCAATTTCAATTTCAATTCGAAAGTGCAAGTGCTCATAAACAATAAAACAGTGTTTGTAACGGAACTAAACATACCGTTAACTGTAACTATATTTCCGTTTTGAGCAATAGCAAAACAAAACTGCAATTCAAATATAACACAAAATAAAATTTGAAAAAAACACATTTTTTAAAATACAAAGCGATGAGGAACTGATAAGACCAAATAGGCGGTAAAATCGAATCTACTGGAACGCAACATTCAGCAGTTAGTTCAGGTAGTTTATGACTTAAATCAAATCAACATCAAGCTGCGCCATAAACAAATATAAAAAATATAATAAAAAAAACTAGAAAATATACTAAAAAAATTCAAATAACCTTTTTGTGATTTAGCTGTTTCAGCTATAAGAGGCAAACGTTCTGCTTTAACATTTGACTAATGCAAAGCGTGTGGTGTTAATTTTTTCATTTTTGGCAATACACCTGTTTCAATAAACATTGGTGGACAAAAAAACTTAGCCAAGTTGCGTCAGTCTGCGATAAACCTACTAATAATAAGTCACATACATATAAGCGGATCTGTAATGAGTTCCTACGTAACTTCATGCATTTACTGTGCGTGTGTGTGTGTGTGTGTGTGTGTGTGTGTGTACATAATGATATCATATAGCACATAACAAAGGTAATACCATACCGTTTTAGAGCCTAAAGCTTCCCCTTGCCCCCTCTCTGTCTCCTTGCTAGACGCTACGTCGCTTTGTACGTGCGATCCAAGTTTTAGTTGTTGACGTTCTTGGCGGCTTTTGAGGTTAACAACATTGTTTCACCAAAAACAACAATAACAACAACAACAACGACAGCAACAGTTGTATTTGCCATATAAATTCAAAAGTCAATTCATTGTATAACAACAATTAATGGCAGCTATTTTGTCACTAGCTAAGTTTTAAGCCAAAAACAAAATAAATACATATTTGCTTAAACTGTTTGCATCAATTACAACAAATTCATGCGCTTTTATCTATCCAATGAGTCTGTCTCTTCATGTAATTTGTTTAGCTTAAGAGCTGTCATATAATATGTGCGCATAAAGCCCGTTTATTTTTGTCAAATGTTTAATTAGTTGCGCCACTCATTCATTTAGTGCATTAATTAGACGAACTGCATGATAAAAAAAAGCAATATTGCTCGATCAATATCTATTTATTATCTATAGATAGATATGGCATTGCCACCGCCAATACAACTCACCTTTATCTCTAGCCATGAATGAAGCCAGCATGGAAAATGTGTCACGCATCCTGATGAACGCGTTTAAATATAACTCGGCCCAAACTCAACTCTAAAATTGAAAATAGCTTTAAATTGGAATTTAATTAACTTGGGTCTGTCTTTAGGCAGCAGCCAAAAATAAAGCTGACCAGGGTGGAGCAGGTGTTGGTCTCGTGTTGCACGTGCGGCTGGACTTTCACATTGTCGTCCAACCTATTTTTAGAGGCAACCCGCACGTAGTTGCTGTGCGTGTGTGTATTTATGTGCGTGTGTGTGTGTGTGTGTGTGTTAACGAATTTTAAGCATTTCCTTCACATTCTTTTAAAAATAAACAAAACCAAAAGAGGGGAAGGAGCGAACTACCTTCAATGTTTGCAATATATAAATATGTACATTCATACATACATACATACACATATGTTAAATAAAACAACAAAATTATTTTCGTTTTTATTAATTTGTTCTTCCCAATTTTCTTCCGTTGCGTTTGCTCTGATCGCGCTATCTCTTGTCTTTTGCAGTTCACCACATTTGAAAATGAAAAATAAAAAAAGTTAACATATCGAAGTGTTTAATACCCTAACTCAATTTATTTTTAAATGTTATCAGAATTTGTTTACTGATTTACACTAACAATATATACGTACAAATTCTTTTTGCATGGGGAAATTTGTATATTTATTATGTAATTTGAACAGCTTCAGTGTAGTACAAACAAATTCCCATAAATAAGACATGTTACAAAACTACTAATAAATTCATGCGACTGTGCATGCGTAAAGGCAGAGAGCAAAAGAAAGAATATAAAGCAAGCCACAAACACAGTAACATCTTTATGCAACTGTGCAACTGTGCAAGTGTAAAGGCGCAAGGCAGAAGGAAGAAGAGGCAAGCGCGTAAAAATAGAAAACAATGACAGCATAATTTGCCATTTCTTAAAAATTTGCCGTTGTTTATTTTGGTGTTGTTGGGTGTGTGACTAAGCCAAACAGAAAACAAACAAAAACGTTTGTACTTTTATTTCTGAAATTTAATTTCGCTTTGTTAGGGTATTTTGTTTTTGTTTTGCTCTTATTTATTTATTGCAGTGCATGTTTAATTTAGAACTTCAATGACATTTCCCCATTTCAGTCTTCTAATGTCGACGTCTTCCTAGGGCACTCTTGTCAGAAAAGCAATTTGCCACATTTTCATTTAATGCTACGTCCACTGGCTTACTCACGTTTCCCACCAAGACATTTGACCCATTAATTGGATTAGAACAACATGTTGTTGCTGTTGTTTTATGTGTTTTTGTTTTTGGTTTCTTCTTTTTCGATTTCGCACGTTGTTTTGTTGTTGATCTTAGGGCGCATGCCTCAGAACAACTTGTTGCACACGTACAGCTGTCTACATGAAAATAGGACTACATTAACATATATGTATAAAATATGCAAAAGTAATGAAAAGTAATATTGTAATTAATTAATTAATTTGCAGTTCATATCTAATAAATTGATATAATAATATATATAATAAATTTTGTAATAATGATTCTATTTGAATGAACAGTAAATTTCAATGCACTTGTCAAAGAAAGTAAAACAAAGGGAATGCTAAAGTAACGGCATTTATTTTTTCGCCGTTTTGTCATTCACATAGAACTTTTTGAAAAATGCGAGCATGTGATCGATAAAAAAGGAAGAAGAAGAAGACTTTAACATGGGATTAGACGAGGTATACTTATTTTTATGAACACAGCTGTATGTATGTGCATACATACATACATTTGTACATTCGTATCGTAACATATGCTTAGGTCACGTATGCATCCCTATACTATAATTTATAAACTCTGTCTAAATGCGCCTCAATATTTCTGAATATTTCTATTTGCATATTTATTTATTTAAGAAACTTGCACTTTCATACAAATTTGATATTCGCTGGCGCACAATAAATTTTCCACTCGGACAAATTTTATTCTTTACATAATGAATGTGTGATAAATATATATGTAAAACTGTGAATATGTAATTGTTAATTGAAATGTAAACACTTATTTTACATGCTATATTGCAGATATATAATAAATTACATTTGTTTTATAAAACGAACATTTAATTGAGGGAAATTATTTTGTTTCGTTCTCAAGTTAGGAACATGTTTTTACTAAAAATATGGACCTTTATCGCTAAATAGACGCCAGACACACCTCTAAGCGTACCAGCTTTTGATTTAGTAGGTGTTTTTTTTATGCTTTTCAAATTTGCACAGCCATAGTAAACATACGTCAACGTAGTGTCTAATGTAAACAAACGACAGGCTCATTTGCACAATTAATTTGTGCGCAAAAATCTGCTAAGAAAAAAAAAATAAATCTAGTCGGTGCGACATTTGAGTGATAAGTGCAAGTAGATAGAAAAAGAAATCAAGTGTGTGTGAGAGAGACAGCAAGAGCAGTGCAGAGAGAGGGCCAGAAAAGGGGGGGAGGCACAGGTGTTAATTGCTTGACAAATTGAAAAACACGAAATTCGCTCATGTGCTAAGGCCTAAAGTAACCAAGTTTTAAGCAAATATCCATTATACAATAGGTCTACGTTCGTGTGTGTTGTGTGTGTGAGCGAGCTTGCTTTAAAATACATGTTAATAGATTCAATCATTTTGTTTTTTATTTACAGCTGGCAAACTGTAACAGCAAAACCAAATAACATAGACATCTAAATGGGTCGTTGGGGTCGCCAGAGTCCGGTGCTGGATCCGCCTGATCCGCAGCCGCCGCCTATACCACCGCGTACGTTTATGCGACAATCGAGCATAACAAAAATTGGGAATATGCTTAACACGGCCATCAATATAAATGGAGCTAAGAAGCCGCAAAGTAAGTTTGTATTCATTACTTTTAAAGTTTTCAAAGTTTTGCGCGCCATGCTGTGTTCTGAAATAGGCGACAACCCAGACAGCTGTAGCTTTTCGTTTTTTGTAGCACTAAACATGCACGTTGACCAACACTGTGCGGAATGCGCAACGCCGTTCGTTTGCGGCAGTTTTAGTGGCTTGGAACTGCTGTTGTAAAGTGCGAAATTTGCAATACATTTTGTACTTCCATTTTATGTTGAAATTTTCATAACAAATTAGTCATAAATTAAGTTAAACTTGTTAACGGCGCGTTGAAGTGTTATTGCCGCATTCAAATTGTATCATTGCAATGATGTACATAGTTTAAAAGTGCGTAAATTCTGGCCGCCGCTGCCGCATTTGCAAAAAAAAAAGACGACGCAACGCAGCGACGACGGCGGCGACGAAGCAGTGCATCAAAAGAGGCGGCAAAAAGTGGAAGAAGAAGCAGTTGAACAAAGCAGCATTAGAATCTCGGTTTTTTTATATTTCTTTTTTTTTTATTTGCCATATTTGTCATGCGAGTTCAACCGCAAGCACAATACTAAGGTGATAAACTCTGTCGTGACGCATTAGCCTGTGCAGTGTTTAGCCAAAACAAATGTATAAAAATAATAAAAAAATATAGAATTAAGTACGAGGCGCATTTTAATCGAATATTGATTGTGCGTCGTCGCCAGCGACGCCGTTGCCACTGTCAGCGCGCTTTTATAACAAAGCCTGCAAGCTGCAGCTGAATGTCAAAATAAATATGAATATGAAATTCGTGCTGTAAGATTTAGTGCTAAACAAGGAATATACATTTTGAAGGTTAGATTGTAAAGAAATACATGTGTATATATGTATATGTACATACACACATACGTACATACGTGCAAAGAAATTGCGATAAAACAAAGCGCAAGGCGTACGGCGTTAGGCAAACGTAAAACGAAGACGTCGTCGACACGGCGTTTTGTTGTTGGTGTTTGTTTTGTGCCACAAAATAAATAATATTAATCGCATTGTTTAGCAAATATACGGGCGCGTTAATATCGTTTTACAGTGCCTCGTTTATCACTTGGAATCCTCTGCCCTGCGCGCTCTGCTCCCGCGAATTGTCTAAAATAGTGCAAAGTAATTTCGAGATAACTTTTGGCACAACCACCGGCTGCACGAACACACACACACACACACATACATACGCAGTTACTGCTGCTGCTGCTGCTGCTACTGCTCATCGCCGTCGTCGCTGTCATTGCTATGTTTCCGTCGGCGTAAATACAAAAGAAATACTCCCCTACTTTGCAGTTTCTTCCCCACATGTCGTCGACGTCACTGTCGTCACCAGTAATACGTATACGTGCTTAAGTTGTGCTGAGCTACAGCTACAGGAAAAACAACAAAAAAATAAAATTAAAAAAAAATAATACCATAAGCCAAACAACAACAACAAACGAGAAGAGAAGAAACAAAAGCTACGAAAAGTTAAGCACTTTGGTTTTGTCTTTTGCTTTTGCTTTCGGTTGTGTTCGTCGTTTCTCTTTTGTATGCCAAGCTCAACTCCTTCGACAAAAGAAATCGCGCTCAACACTCCTCCACAACAACAACAACAACAACGACAACCACAACAACAACAACAACAACAACAGCCACAGCAACAATAAAAGCACGTTTTTCAACACATGCACATTAAAAACAAGACCACAGAGAGCGTTTGCGGTGTAAAAAAGTGAGTGAGTGAGTGAGAGAGAGAGAGAGAGAGAGAGTGAACGCGAGCGCGAAACGCAACTCCTTGGCCTTAATATTTTGTTGCTTTTGTTGTGTGGTCGGTCGGTTGTGTTGTTGTTGCTTCTGAGTGCTGCCTCCTGCTAACTTGCGCGCGCCGTTCAACGAAAGCTGTTCAACTGTCATGGCCGGTAAGTTGCTTAAATTCTGCTTCGTCTTCTTCTTGCTGTCGCGGTACACACACACACACGCACATGTTTCTCTCTCGCTTAGTGTATGTATGTGTGTGCGTGTTTATTTCGCATGTGTTGTGATCAGTGTTGTCAACTCTTCAGAGCTTCAGCAAGTCAAAAAAGCCAGAAATAGCTAAACATAAATAGAAAAACAAAAAAAGAATCTTACGATGTTAGGGCATTTTTTGAAATTGACTTGAAATCAAAATTGTTTATAAACAGGCGTAAATCCAATTTTATCATTTCCAAACATTTTCTTCACGCTAAAAAGGAAGCTATTTGATAATTTAAAATTCACGCCAGTTGCTATATCACAACTTTTCCCGCATTGTGTGTTTGTAAACCGCCAGAACTGACGGGAAAATAGCTAATTTGGCAACACTGCTCGCATGTGTTGTGATTTGATTTGTGTTTTGATTTTTGCATTAAATTTTTGCAACTAAACGTTTAAACAAATTGTACATGAAATAAACAAACCAAAATAAAATAAAATAAAATAGCATAAACAACTCTGTCTATCAGTTAGCATTGATCTGAGCAACTGAATGAGAAATCAAATTTACGTCGACTACGTGCGCGCTATACATATTTTACCGCTAAACAACACTAAACTAGATGTAAGCACACACACATGTGTGTGTGTGTGTGTGTATGTGTGATATTTGATCACTTAGAAGATTTGTTGATCTCGCTTCTAATGCAATTTGTGTAATTTGCCATCACTTTGGCAATAGGCAGGTAATTATACCTGGGCCGCAACCCTTTTCTATCAGCCAACACGCTGCTCAATTGCATTTGCATTTGCATTATTTAAAAACCCAAACACTTTAATTAAATCATAAGCAATTGCGCAAACACAGACTTTGTAGGCACGGTCAACAGATAGATATAGTATATATATTGTATATATATATACATATATATGTATATATTTACAAATATATATATTTACATTGGCTCGTGGCTCGTTTCTGTTATTACACCAAGTTTGTATGCATTTGTGTGTCTATGCGAAACATTTCTGTTGCTATTCGTGTGTGGCTCTTACATGTTTAGTCATATAATCTATCTCAATGTAGTTCAACATTTACTTTTATTCATGTTGAATTCACTTGAAATTAGCACAATCAATATAATTGATATATGTATGTATGATGTATGTATAGATAAAGCACATTCACTTATTTATGTTTGTCTT
This sequence comes from Drosophila leonis, assembly GCA_035045365.1. Classification (NCBI taxonomy): domain Eukaryota; kingdom Metazoa; phylum Arthropoda; class Insecta; order Diptera; family Drosophilidae; genus Drosophila; species Drosophila leonis. Next base: position 6,732,509 of record JAWNPC010000338.1, on the reverse strand, counting down.
ATCAGAAAACTGAGCTAAAAATCGATATAAATTAGCAATAATTGAATTATTCTCGCTCATTATTAGATCATTGTTTTGTTGAGTTCTGAAAATAGTTTGTTCTAATGGATTTTGGCTCTAATGTGTTTAATTGCGCAGTCAGCAAAGTTACAAAGTAACCTAACCAACCGCTCTCGTCATCTTAAGAAGTTCGAGCGACTGGGCTTATCATCAAATGGATTTCGTGCAGACCTACAACTGAATGCATACACACACCACAAACAATTTTACTTGGCATTCCATTTGCTTCTATCCCATCTTCACTTCATTCTGTTCCATCGAGACAGAAGCAGTCAATCAGGCAAAAGCGCTCGCTTCGAGGTCGTTTGTTCCAGAGGCACGGGTGGTGCGTTGTGGTTGTCACCACATTGCGTGGTTGCGTTAAATGATTTCGTCAATATTTAAGTAACATTTAGATGCTATATCTATCATATATACATAGATATATATATATATTTGACTAAGTTCGCTTAGGCGAGGAAAAGGCGAGTAAAACCCAAAAATGTGTTTCAAATTGTGTTCGAATTTGGGCGTAATTATACCATTAGATAGAATCGAAGTCATTAAGCAAATTAGATCCCATTTGAAAAGTTTTCGTTTGGTAATAAAAGTATGTACAGTAGAGCAAGCCTAAAGCGGAGACATGTTCTCTTAAAATACAGTAGTTTTGAGGTAATTTTAAATCAAATTTATTTAAAATTAAATCTCTCTTTTTTCATCTGTATTAGGCAGGCTATACTGTATGTATGTATATAATTGTCACTCATATTTCCCAACAAACATGTTGTATGTGTGCTCAAGTCTAGGCAACTCAAATAAAGTATGTTTTACTTTTATCTAGTCAAATAGCTGATAAACATTTTTTTGAGCCAAAACATTGTTAACCACGTTAATAGATTTAGGTTCTTTACATAATAATCAAAGCATATTTTAAATGTAAATATTTAAATTAATTTAGTTATTTATATATTTGCTAATATAAGGGATATACATATATCTAGTTCTTAAGCAAGGTTTTTGACTGAATTTTATTTGATTTAAAAATTAAAATTAAAATGAAAAATTTTCTGACTTTCTCTAAACTTTTAGATCAGACGTCATAGAGCTAATCTTGGCTATTCAGATTCGGATCAAATACGTCACATAGTTTTATTGTTAGTTAGTAAATGTTGCTTAACTTTGTTGGTCTGTGTTATTGCCTAAAACTGGGGAATTGCTCAGTTTCAGTTGCCTTGACCCGGAAAACACTGCGCTGCCTGCCGCTTTGGGCGTGTTTCGTGGTGCCATATTTTAGTTGTTGTTTGTTGTTTGTTGTGGCTGTCTCATCAGACATACTACGAACAATATATTGTGCACATTCTATTTCAGCTAGAACATATCTTAAGCACTTTCCTTTCAAACCAATCACAAAGAAATGAGTTCAATGACTGCCAAACTGTGTGACTGGGTCGTTGGGTGGGTGAGTGGTTTGGGTATGGGTTTGGGCGTGGATGTTTGTTCGTTTTGGCAACGTAATCGTTGCGAATGTAAAACTTTATCATATTCATTTGGGCTAAAAATAGACAGTCGGCCGTTTAATTGCCTGACCGCCCAACTGACGGAGTGACTGAGTGACTGACTGACTGTGCGACTGACTGATCCTATTATTGTCATTGGAGCACAGCTCGGGCTCGTCAATCATATCATGACGTCGCCTGTGGCTCTTTGAACAATCGCGTAATAGGCACACAATGTGAGCTAGATAGACAGACAAACAGACAGACAGACAGACAGACAGCATGTGCAAAACAGACAATCACTGGCCAGGACAGGCAGCGGAGCATACCGCAAGAGTAGCAGCAAATCATGCGCGACTTCCATATACCCGGTACTATATTTGCATGCAATACATGTCCGATATGAGTTTATGTATATATGTATATATGTAAAAAAAACCACCCGAACAATAAGTCCTCTATATCTTTCTTATTCCAAAAGATTTCAAATCCAAATTTAATAATTGAAAACTTCACTATCTTCAAATCTAATCAAAATTGTTAAAAATTTAACTATATTATGTACTAAAATATTTTATTTATATTTTTAATAATAGAATATATATTGCCCATATTATTTGATATATCCTCTATTATTTGACTTGAATTACGAAAGGCACAAAGTTTTTTCACGTTCCATTTCAATGTACATGCAATATGTGAAATTGATATTCGATGTTGCCATGCATTGAAATTGTAAACAATGCACAGAACAGAAACAGGACGAGCAAATGTATATAAAAAGGAAGAAAAAAAGAGAAGAGCCAAAAACATTTGCGAAATGAAAACCTTTTGCACAACGTTTACACAACGACGTGCAGCAAGCACAAAAAGTGGCTGCTAAACACTACAAAAAAAGAAAAAGGAAAAGGAGCAGTAGAGATATATCGATGAGTGCATGAATAAGCCTCATATATATCCATGCTTATGGCCAGCAGCAGCAATGCTTAAAGCAATTTAAAGCCAAAAGCTGAATGCGGGCAGTGGCTGGAAATGGCGTCATTAGTAAATATTTGAGCAGGGCAGACTGGCAGGCAAGCAGGACATACGCAGCAGACGTCATCGTTGTCCTCTGGCAGCTACAGCTATTGATTGTGTCTGGGCGAGAGGGAAAATCAAATGTAACAAGCACTTATTTGGTCCTTTGAATTGAGCAATCTGATGTGATGTGACGGGAAATGAAATATTTCTTTTTAATTTTTGAACATCTCTTTTTCTTTTTTCGTTTTGGGTCGACAGGTAATGGAGAGGCGTCCTGGTGCTTCTCACAGATCAAGGGCGCCTTAGACGATGATGTCACCGATGCGGATATCATATCCTGCGTGGAATTCAATCACGATGGCGAACTGCTGGCCACGGGCGACAAAGGCGGTCGCGTCGTCATCTTTCAGGTAAATATATAAATTCAATTATAAATTGTGAACATTGTAATAATTTATTAATAATTTACTTTGGCTTGCAGCGTGATCCCGCCTCGAAAACTGCTAATCCGCGACGCGGTGAATATAATGTCTATTCGACATTCCAATCGCACGAGCCTGAATTTGATTATCTTAAATCGCTGGAAATCGAGGAGAAAATCAATAAGATACGATGGCTGCATCAAAAGAATCCCGTGCACTTTCTGCTCTCCACCAATGACAAGACGGTGAAATTGTGGAAGGTCAGTGAGCGCGACAAGTCATTCGAGGGATACAACACAAAAGAGGAGAACGGTCTGATAAGAGATCCACAAAATGTAACCGCCTTACGAGTTCCTTCTGTGAAGCAAGTACCGCTTATGGTGGAGGCCTCGCCACGTCGCACCTTTGCCAATGCACACACCTATCACATCAATTCAATTAGCGTTAATTCTGATCAAGAGACTTTCCTATCGGCCGACGATTTACGCATTAACCTCTGGCATCTGGAGGTGGTCAATCAGAGTTACAATATTGTTGACATCAAGCCAACCAACATGGAGGAGCTAACGGAAGTGATTACCGCAGCGGAATTCCATCCGACCGAATGCAATGTGTTTGTCTACTCCAGCTCGAAGGGCACAATACGATTATGTGATATGCGATCGGCGGCGCTATGTGATCGCCATAGCAAACAATTCGAGGAGCCCGAAAATCCAACGAATCGCAGTTTCTTCAGTGAGATAATCAGCTCCATAAGTGATGTCAAGTTAAGCAATTCAGGCCGCTACATGATCTCCAGAGACTACTTAAGCATCAAGGTGTGGGACTTGCACATGGAAACAAAACCAATTGAGACCTATCCGGTGAGTAGTCATCAAGTTCTATAGTTGTCGCTTCAAATTTATTATATTACACAATATACTCATTGCAGGTACATGAATATCTTCGTGCCAAGCTGTGCTCTCTGTATGAGAATGACTGCATCTTTGACAAGTTCGAGTGTTGTTGGAATGGCAAGGATAGCTCCATAATGACCGGCAGTTATAATAACTTTTTCCGGGTCTTTGATCGCAACTCGAAAAAGGATGTCACCTTGGAGGCATCCAGGGACATTATTAAGCCCAAGACGGTGCTAAAGCCACGCAAAGTTTGCACTGGCGGCAAACGAAAGAAGGATGAAATCAGCGTCGATTGTCTGGACTTTAATAAGAAAATCTTGCACACCGCCTGGCATCCCGAGGAGAATATCATCGCAGTGGCCGCGACTAATAATCTGTTCATATTTCAGGATAAATTTTAGCTAAAACTTAATTCGCAAGCATTGTACACATCCACGCCAACGACTACGGCCTCGGCACAGCCTTGGCAACAGTGGCAGCAGTCGCCTCATTTTTTAAATGTTAATTCGATTGATTTGTTTCAAAAGCGCTGTCAAATTTCCCATAAGTGGTTTATCTAACGTTTAATCAGGAGCCTTACACACAGACACTCACACACACACACACACACGCACACATACACACATGTTCACACTCATTCACACTCACAAAATCATACACATAAATGCCATAGCAAAAGCTTTGTAACATTTTCCTTAGTGATACAAGAAAAATAAAAATTTTTATACATAGATAACATAAACAACAACAAGAAAGAAGAAGAAAAATTAAAGAAAAAAAAATAGTGAAGCAGATGTTTAGTTTTCATTGTAGCGTAATCAAAGAAACAATCGAATTATCCAACGTAGTGCCCCCAAGATTTTTTATATGTATACATAATTACGCGCCCAAGTATTTCTAATAAACAACATAAAAATAAAAATTCATAATATAATAAAGAAACACAAAATGCATATTGTAATACATTAGAAATCAGGCTCATTCGTTTTCTGTTCGCTTGTTAAGTTTAAAAGGAAACTCGGAAAACATAAAAAAGAGAGTAATGTTTTAAGCAAATGTTGTGCGCTTTATTTTGTTGTATATTTCTACTTTCGTTTTCAATCAAGTTCATTCCATGCTGTTAAAAACGAAGAAAAGAAAACCTAAATAGCTAGCACCTCTAATATATATAATTCCAAATCTCAATCAAGAAACCAACTCTAGCGCATGCCTTTTCCCCAACCTTTACCCTTATCTGTTAACACTCATGAGAATCACGCAAAATATAAATAAAAATGCTCATTAAAAAAAAGAAAACAAAAACAAAAACAAAAAACAAAAAAACTTAAATTTAATCTATTAAAAGTAAAAAAAAAGAAAATGTAAAACAAACTAAAATAAAATATATAAATATGCTGTCTCACATAGCAGGTGGATGAGAAAGCTTCAAAATCACAGCCTAAGTTAAACATTTAATTAGTGTTCTCAATTTCTATAATTTAATGTCTTACTAAAATGCCCATTTATTTTTATACGCTACGTTTTAAGCTAAGTATTGCTATGTTTAGTTACACTCTGCGTGCATGCGTCCAAGACCAACATTTATTAACATACATACATACGTACATATACATACAGATATATAGCTCACACTATCCACCAATGCAACTTGGTGACTTTTCTTTCCATAATCCTGAAGTCATATTTGTTTTGTAAAGTTCAAAGCCCATTTATTCGACTAATTCACCGTCCCGCCATGCACAATCGGTCGACTTTCTTAGGTTATTTATAAAACAAAAAGTAAACAAGAATATAAATATATAAATATACAAATATATATATATATATATATATATATTTTTATATGTATATATACTATATTTATATATGTATATGTGAATGAAATGGCAGGCATTGAAAGCGAGTTCAAAAGTGGAATGTAAACGCATAAATGATAACAAAAACAAAATGTGCTTCTTATGAAATAAATTATGTATTAAATAATATGTATTTTCAATGAACTAGTTATACAGTAATAGAAAGCAGGAAGAATAACAGTTACATATATATAAATACATAAGCATTAAGCCCAAAATAATAAGAATAAAAAAAAAAGTGAAAAGTAATTTGTTTGTAATAAAACCGTGTGAAATTCGTTTAAAACTTAAGCAAAAATTCTATTTTTAATACATATAATGTACATTTTGTTTCAGACAAATACAACACACACACACACATACACACACACACACACACACACACACACACACAACACTTTCTCCAGAACAATGAAATGATTTGATTTGCAACAATTTGTGGCCTATTTTGATGTTAGGCAATGGACATTTTTTGAAACATAAAATCTAAACACGCCTTTTTGTAAATAAAATCGCATTACAATTTTTGCAATGAATACACAGACAGTTACAAGATAAATACAATTAACAAAAGAAAAAAAAAACCATTCATAAAATGAACTAAAATCCATGTGCGATTGCAGCTAAAAAAAAATTATATATATATATATATAAAACGAGCAAAAAATGCAATTGATTAGTTTTAAAAAAGATTTATTGAATTGCTACAAAAAATGGTAAATCAAATAAAAGCAAACGTACGAAGTTTAGTTTTGCAAGCAAGAAAAATCGATTTCTTAACGGTTGTTTTATTTTGGAATATGATGGGATAGGCGGATTAGAATTAACCTCAAAATGCAAGTATGTACACACTGGAAACATATTCAATTTGCAGTCTGCTTCTTCATTGAAGAGCTTTCCAGTTCAATTTAAGCTTTTGTTTATTTGAGCATGCAACATGTAGTCGCTTGGAAACACTTATTTCTCTCCTCGCATTTTCCATATAATATAAGAAACCGTTACACGCATAGCATGCTGTATTGTAATGCAGAGCATGCGCAGCCAGTCCATAAGAGAGAGACACTCGGAGAGCTTTGCGCGCAGACGCAGACAAAAAAGAAACTCAAATTTAACGGCCGCGGAGCGCTCAGTCGATTTTGAGCAGCTCGGGCGCTCGGTTCGTTTTGTAGTGCGCTGCTGGTTGGTTTTTGGATCTGCGACTTAAACCAGTTTTCGACTATTTCAATAATAATAACACAAGCAAAACGCATGCGAATGACGAAACGACCTTAAGAAAAAAAGAAAGAAATCCGCGATAACAAATACAAGCTGAGAATTCGTCACGGAAGCGAGAAAAGTGACGCATATGTAAAACCCAGCTTGAAGCCAACATTAAAAATAATGTTCAAATAATTAGAGTGTAAAAAGTAGCCAAACAAAAAAAATTCGTAGCTGTGCTTAGCTACGATTTGCAAAATATCGACGTGGATAACTGAGCTTGGAGAGAGCTAAAAGAGTTCGAGAGCGAGAGAGAAAGAGAGGGAGTGCAACGCAAACGCGCGCAATGACATTGACAAGACAAGAAGGCGTTCTTTGTCACTGCTGCGACTGCGCTGTCGCTGTAGCAGTTCCTGCTACTGCTCCCACAGCCCGTAAGCCAGCGCTGCAACAGCGACGCCGACTGCGACAACAGCTATTATTAGCTCTGGTGGCGCTATTCCTCTTTGGCTTCAACACAGCTGCATGTAAGTACTATGTAGATGAATGTGTGTATGTATGTGTGTATGTATTTAAGTGTAAACCTAATGCAAGCAAAAGAAAGAGAAACTTTAATGCCTGTTACGTTAAAAAAAAAAAAAAACAACTAAAAAAACAAAAATAACAACAGCGCGAAAACAAATTCACTTTCGTGAGAAACTAGCGAAACTGGTCTATGTGTGTCCATTGGGGATTGCTGTTGTTGTTGTTGTTGTTGCTGCTGCTGCTGCTGCTGCTGTTGCTGTTTCTGTTGCTGACTGCTTGCCGGCTTAACGGAACTGGGAACGCAGAGACAATAGTTTTTGCCACTCTGCCCTAGTGGCAGTAAATTAATTGAGTGAATAACTGAGGCATTAGTCAGCAGAGGCTTAAAAAATTTGTTGGTTTTTTTTTTTAAAGACTTCTCGAAGTGTTTATAATTTATCAGGCATTATTATAGCTTCAAATTATATACATATTTATTTAATTTAATTATAATAATCAGAAAACAAATGAATTTTAATATTTTTCTCTTTGTTTCATCAGCTGTTGAGGGCGAAGATGAGGATGGGCCATATCGGGGCAAATATTTGGGCAAACTCAATTCGTATCATCATCAGGTGTCCGGTGATGTGTTCGCTGTCAATGAGTATACATTTCTGATAGTGGGCTTCAATTATGATGGCAACGGTGCGGATACGTTCTTTTGGTCCGGCGCCAGTAATCGACCGGGCCCGCAAGGCTTCATAGTGCCCGACGAGTATGGCAAGTGAGTAGACAACAGTAAATATAAATAGTTGTTAAAGAAAACTAATTAAGTCTCTGTTTATGTGGCATATCCGCAGAACAAACATTTTGGATCGTTATCACAACAAGGACTTTACGCTAACGCTGCCCGATCGCAAGAAGATGACTGAGATCAAGTGGCTTGCGGTCTACGATCTGAACAATCAGAATAACTTTGGCGACGTTTATATACCAGAGGAGTTTGAGCCGCCACGCACCCAAGTTGGCGGCACCTTCTCGAAGCGCAATCACAATGTGAGCAGCAGCAGCATTGAGATCCTGGACTCAAAGACCATCAGGATTAAGGACTTTACATACGATGGGCGTGGCAAGCGCACGTTTTTCTGGACAGGCGTGGGCGCTCAGCCCTCGAGTCGGGGCAGCAAGATTCCGGATGAGCGGGGCTAGTGAGTCATTCATAGGTCAATTGGACTGGTTGTTAGGATTTACTATTTCGATTTTCCACTCCAGCCTCGATCCCATACGTACCTATAACAAGGAAACCATTGTGTTGGAGCTGCCTGGCGACAAGACGATCTTCGACATCGATTGGATAAGCATCTACGATGTGGCTGACAACGAGAACTATGGCCATGTGCTCATACCGGATGGTTTGAATGTGCCGCCATCGCTGGTGAAGATTACACCGTATGAGTTCTCGCTGCCCAATTGTCGGCAGCTGCACAAGGATCTGCAGGTGTCGTGGGAGGTATTCGGACCGCAGATCACGTTTCAGCTGTCCGGGCAGGTGGCGAAAACGGATTACATGTCCTTTGGCATCTCAGGCTCGGATGTGGCCAGTCAAATGATTGGTGCCGATGTCGTTGTGGCTTATATAGACGACATCCGGGGCTATACGGTTGACTACAATATCACTTCGCTGGCTCCATGCGTGCAGGTCCTGGGCCAGAACAAGGGCGTGTGTCGCGATGATGTTGTGGGCGGCTTGGATAGCTTTCAGCTGAATACATACGCCCGCAAGGATGGCATCAATACAATCAGCTTCAGGCGCATACTGAAGTCATGTAGGTGGCTCTGTGACCAATATTAGACCAATATTCTTCAATTCTCTCTTTTTGCAGCCGATGATGGCGACAAGGAAATCTTTCTGGATCGCAGCAACTATGTGGTTTGGGCCTTTGGTCAGCTGGATTCCAATAACGAGCCGGCGTTCCACACATACTATCCAAAGAGTGATATAATCATTGACTTTAACACGACGGAGCCGGTCAACGATTGCTTTAGCTTTACGAAGCGCGCGGAAACTCCAGTGCAGCTCTGGGAGCGCACACGGATTACAGATGCGTAAGCAAATATGCTTCCGCCCATACCAGATTTCATTATATATATATCTGCAATTCTATTCCATAGCACGGTGCGCACCTTTAATGCTTATCTGGGTCCCTCGGGCGGTCTGCGTGGCTATCAGGGCATCACGGGACATGTTTCGAGCGGCTTGGCCTGGTACATCAATGGCTATATGATACCCGAACTGTATCTGAAACGTGGCTTGACTTACACGTTTAAGGTGCGTGGCGGCAACAATCCGCATTCGCCGGATCACTATCATCCACTGGTCATAACGGATGATCCGCAAGGTGGCTACGATCGTCTGTCGGATGCCAAGCAGAGCGAGATTCGCGTTCTCGCTGGCGTTGAGTTTACACGTCGTGGTCGACCCAAGCCCACAGCTGCGGGTCCGCTCTGCTTGTCCCGGTATCCGGATAAGTACGACCGTCGCTTGGATGACAACTTTCCCACATTCAAGAAGTTCAATCGCAGCCTGCTCAACATTTGCAGCGAAGAGCCGCCGGCGCTGCTCGAGATTACGCCCAATATCACGTGGCCCGACACCGTTTATTACAACTCCTTTACGCACGGCAACATGGGCTGGAAGATCCACATTGTGGACAGCTATACGAAGCTACGAAACGCTGGACATTCCCCGGCCACAGCGTGGCTGACAACACTCACAGCTCTGCTGATGCTGACCACGCTGTAAATGTTGGTTTCTGACGCCTCAAAGGATACTCTTTTTTGTATTTTAATTTTAATATATAAGTCAATCAGTCACAATTTGCATATATATGTGTATATGTGTGTGTATTTATGTATGTTTGCATGTATTATACCTGCCCACTTTAAGCATAAGTATTGTAATTTAAACTCGTTAATAAAGGCAGAGTTTCACATAAGACAGAAGCAAGTCATCCTGATTGTTAATACCTTAATATATAGCTAATATATGTGAACAATATCTGTTTATTTAAGATAGGCCATTTGGAGGTGATTCATTTGTTTGACTGTAAACTGTAAACTGTAAACTGTAAACTATGCATTTATTGATTAGATTCGATTCGATTTCAATTATGCGTATATATAGTCTTATATATGTATAAATGTATATATATTCGCATCTTTAGCTGCAACTGTTGCCTTCAACATCAGTTAAATATTATCAATTAATTAATAGTTAAAATGAATTGTTGTGAGCTTCTTATATCAATCAGCCACTCATCATTTTCATTTTGTTTTTTTTAGGTGCATAATAGATAGGCAACGTTTTTAAAGCAGTTTTCATAAATTAAAGCCAACTAGTGTGATGAGTTGTCCATTTTGGCCCACTAACATTTTACAATATTGCATTTGGAGTTTAATTTCAGTTTGTTAACAAGTGATAAATTAGTTATTCTAATCGTATGTAGTATATATATAGTATAATATATATATATATGTATATATGTATATATTTCTATGTATATCTTTCAGGCATATATCTGAGTTTAGATAACGTGTAAAGTTTATTGCTATGAACTAGTTGAACAGCTGCACAGAACATTTGCTTGTTGCTTTTTTTCTCTCTGTTAGGTTTGTTTGTAAGTTTACTAAAATATTAACGATTTAGTTCCTTTCCCTATACAGAATTAATATCACGTTGATCGCTTACACTTTTTGCTTTTCTTACGCGCACTCTTCGATACATATTCATTTCTATTTATGTTCCTTTTTTGCGTGTTTCATTATTGAGTTTTAAACTGCTTTTAGCCGAATAAGTTAACAATGGTAGAGATAGTTTGTTATATATAGAATAGGTAGACAATAAGTAACAGAGGATACACTGGTAAAATTTCGATATGGCCAAATCAAATACACATATTTTCTAACAATTTTAACAGAGACATGCGCTGAAAGGTGTCCTGTTCATGGTTCATGGTTATGCACAAATTGCTCGAGCTGTTTATGCAGCTGATTCTTATACCGAATCTTATGCTTGCTAAGGACCGTCGCACATAGGCACTGCAGCGAGACGAAGTTGAGCAACGGTATGGTGTTGGTGGGATTGGATGCTATGGAATCGTAGGGCCGCTTCTCCGCCCGATTCGGTTGATCAATGTCCGCCCCACACTTAAGTAGTAGGTGCACAATCTGAAATATATATTTATTGAATTGTGTTACCAAATGCCAGATGAACGGATCCTCCGATCTTACCTCATTGTCGTAGTTGTAAGGCTGGCAAGCTACATGCAGTGGCGTTGATTTGGCTTCGTTTTTCGTATTGACATCAATCCCACATTCGATGAGCAATTTAATAACCTCCGCATTGGGGAACACAGTCTTCTGCAAGCATCAAAATAACATAGTTAATAATAGCAAAACATTTTGTGAAGTTGAAGTTGACTCACATCGGTAAAATTATCTTCTGTGATGTAGCCACTTTTGATAACATTTAGCCGTGAAGCACCTAGGTGGAGCAGGGTGTCCGCAGTGCTGGCGCTCCGCAAGTTTCCAACAACAACTGTTTCGTGAACGGCATGAAATATTAGCTTATGTTGAGCCTCTGTGTGGACGGTATTGATCAGCAAATAGATGAGATGTGCCAGGCAGCGCAATACTCGGTCATAGTTCTCCTGCTGGCGTCGAAAGACGGGACGAACTTGCAGCAGCTCCTTGACCTCGACGGCGCTTTCAGCGAGCGTAAGAAATACACCCAATACATCCTCAAATCTGGGCAGCAAATTATCCTGATGCATAAAACGAGCCCGAGCATCGCTGCGTATGTGGCTGGAGTTGCGTACGTGCAGATCCAGCATTAGACGCACTAAGGCCTGAGCAGCAAAGCATGTCTCGAAATGCAATATGGACCAATTGGACACGCGCACCTCGAGCAAAAAGCGCCATAGATCGATGCAACGCTGGAGCTGCAAAGAGTCCGCATATGAAGCACCCCGAAATGTCAAACGGAACAACATGTCCTTGTGTGTCAGGCCCAAGACACGTTCGCAAATCAACAGACTTTGCGTCCGCATTGCATCCATGTCCGTGGCAATGTTATCAAGCTCCTCCAGAGTTACAAACTCCACGGCATTCTCATAAGCATTTCGCAGCGGCACCTTTGGTTTCTTTTCAATATAAGGCGTATAGGCGGCGCGTATGTGGTGTGCCATGCGCCAGTGAAGAATGCACACACGTGACTCATTATGCTCGTCCAGAAATGTGGAGCCCATTAGTTCGTGCGCTTCAGCGATGCGTTCCACTGAATAGTTCAATTCCTTTTTCAGATAATCGAATATCTGATGAGCGCCCTTAAGGCAGGCAGTTCGCAGCGCATCGTCACCATATCGACTCTTGGCATATGGATCAGCTCCTTGCTCTATAAGCATTCTGGTGGTGTCTAGTCGGTGCTCCTGTATGGCATAGTGTAGCGCCGTTTTGTCCTGTATGTCGCGAGCATTGATGTCGGCCCCTTTGCGCACCAGATACAGGCAAAGCTGCACGGACTGCACCGAATTGATAAGGCAGGTGCCGCCATTGATGTTTGGCTTTTTGATATCAGCACCGTTTTCCACCAGAAATTTAACTGCAAGGCGTAAGCAAAGCGAATGATAAACATGGATTTGGTAAATAGATTCATGACACCTACCAATCTCCGTGTGAGTCATGTAACAGGCACTGCGCACAGGCGTGGAACCCGAATCTGATATGGCATTAATGTCACATCCAATGCGCACCAGATACTTAACCATGGACAATTTTCCGGATACGACAGCTGCCCAAAGCGGCGTCACATGGTGAAAGCTATTGTCCTCGGGCACTTCGTAGTGTCCACGCTGCTCAATGTCCGCCTCGCAAATGGTTATGAGATACTCTGCAATTACTACTGCGCCACGTTTGCAGGCAATGAAAAGTGGTGCACAGCCATTGCGTTGCTTTCTAACCACCTCGCGTCGGGACTCACGTGGATGCCTGCAATAGAGTAAGGAAGCGCGATTACGACTCACATCACTTGGACTACTCGTCGCCTGCTGATAAGACGTCTGTCTCACGGCATAAACAAATCAAAAACCATAGCAATGAAAATATTGATTATGCAGTAATTGGTCGCTTATCAATGGACGAGACAACGTACGACTAACTCGGTTAATTTTTTGGTAGTGATCACATCTGTTATCACCTATACATACTTTTCGAGCTCGTGGCGTAAATGGCGCGGTAAGATGGAGTCCTCATGGCTGCGCTTGCACTCCTCGATGAGCTCATGGTTCAGTTTTGTTATTTCCATTTTGGGACTGCTCTGTTTGCGTTCGTTGGCCATGGGGCTGGAGTGCCCCTGGAGCTGATGACTGCCTTCAAGTCTGGAGTTCATTGCCAGTGCACAATTTCATTGCCAATTGCCGAATAGCGTTCGCGTCCTTTGATCGAAATTTAATTAGGTTGCGTTTTGTTCCGTTCCAAGGCCTTTCAGTTTTTGCTCTGTGGCCCAAGCACTTTCTTTTTTCCTCTTAATCAATTTTGGATGTATGGGAATGTATAACAGGGGCGAGTTTTTGGACGACTGCAGTGCATAATATGTTTAGAATCTGGGTAAAACTCAATAACAAACAATAAACAGGTAAAGTTTTCTTTGACTATTTTTATATTTTCATTTATTTAATGTTTATGTGTAGCAAAAAATACAACAACAAATGACAAAACAGAGTAAACAGCTGTCCTAGGCTGCCAGTGTTGAGCAATACTGTCCGTGCTGGAAAGTTTGCAAAATCAAATTTCAAAATTAAATATGATTCTTTTACAAGATATGTTGGTTGGCTGTTCGCGACTCATTTTTTAATCTAGAAAATTCAAATTAAAAATTCGAGAAAATATGTTTTCTGCATACGAAATCAAAGTTGGTTTTGATTTTTTTGTTAGTTGGTCATCATTTCACTTTATTTCGACAGATAAGAAATGTTAGAATGCGTCAATGTTTTGGTATTATCGTAAAGTTAGTTTGGTAGCTAAAGAAAAAAATAGACTTAACCTAATACAAAAAATTATTGTTAGTAGAGGAATGTTGTTATATTCCTTATAAGTTGAAATAAAATAATATGAAAACTTACCCAACAGTACCAAATGAGTATAATTTTTTATGTACGCAGCTAAGAGTTGCATGCCATCGGTAAAAATTCGATTGCTGTCAGTATCGATATGTAAAAATGTTAATATCGCATATTAAGTTCGCCTTAAATATTACGCGCGACTTTGCTTTCTGTTTGATTTGAAGATTGACTTAAATACATAATTAAATATAAGACATTTCTCAAGACTAAAAATATTGTTCTTTATTTAAGTTGTCTCTATAATACTTAAAATATAAAACTGTACAAAAATATAAAAACAAGAATTTATAATATATATTTTAGTCAATTTATCAAATAAATCCAGGTCCATACGATTTAACAGAGTCCCACATCACTTTACTTATTGACGCTAGTCCTCTAGTTTCGTGTCCGCAGGCATGCAATTTTTATATATGTATCTGCATATAGTAAACAAATTGTAAACATTAGCTAAGCAACAAAATCAAATAACAGTTCTTGCCTTACAATTATTTTTTGTGCTCCTAACATCCTTGGTCAGCTGCCGATGAAGTCTTACTCTGAGATATTCATATTTATACTTATTGATATGGGGGAAGCGAGAATTTGTGGTTTCTTATACAATTATTTAGTCAATCTGCAAATATTGTATATCATATAATATTTTTATGTATATTTTCTTGCAAAATACTTTTATTCTTTTCTGTTTGGCGGAAATTGTTTGAATATGATTTTCGATGGAATATGGCCTATCGACCCACAAGTTGCGATACTCAAATCTATATTTGTTATCATTCTTTGACTCAATTTGGTACTGTTGACATGCAGTTTTTAAATTTTTTAAGCTTTTAGCCACTAAGTCTACTAGACTGATTGAAAATAGACTTCATGTGCTATACTGCATTGACTTAACGCAACCTCTATCGTTAACGTTTTTATTAAAATTTGATTGAATTTTATGTTGTATATTTTAGACTTTAATTCGGCCAATTTCAATCAAAAACAGTTTCTTTAATAATTCCTGTAAATTTACGTCCTACTTGTGGTCCTTAATTTGATATTGAAACTTATTCAAAAACGTGCATATCGACAACGAAAGTACGATTGATTAACAAAACTGTTTATTTTTATATCTCTTGGAATATCTTATTCAAAATTCAATTTCCAGAATATAAACAGTCTGACAGCGGACTGGAACTATTGTGCAAATGGAACTTCTGTAATGTAGAAAAGAACAAGCTCGTTTACTTAGTTCAGTGAACAACTCTTTTGTTCGCTCACTCATGAACTACCCAAATATACTCCACATGTGCAGCCAAAGTACAACAGCACTATAAAAGCTAAAAATTTTGGAATTATTTACGTGAAAATCCGAATATTCTCTTAAAAAAGAGAGCTGTTTTATGTTTATGGTGTGTCAGTCCAGTCCATTGTCAGTCAATTGTGTTGCTGTGCGTTCATAAAGTTACGCGGTATTGTTGTTGTGTGCGTGTGTGAGAGCGGAGCAGCAAATACAAAATTCGTTTTTATATAAGTGCCGTTGTTGTTTTTTAACAATTTCCACGCAAATATTTAATAGTGGAACACTCACACGCATACACAGATATATATTGTGTTACTGTATTACCAGAGTAACAAGGAGACTCCCATGACAACGACAAATAACAACAACAGCAGCAGCAGCAACAACAAAAACAGAAAACGATAAGGCGATAAAATAAATATGCATATGGGCAGACACAATTAAAAATACACCGAGAGCGGAGCGCCATCAACTCAAGGCAAAACAGTTCCAGTTCCCCGCCCAAAGCCACGCACACAGCCACACATCCGCTCATACATATATATACATATATACATATACATATATATTATACACATATGTATGAGAGTATGTGTGTGTGTGTATGAGCCACCTGCTGCTGCTGCTGCCGCTGCCGCTGCCTGGGTCACTTGGCTATAACAGGAACAACAAAAACTTTAAACCAAACATCATCATCTCTTCATACATCAGCAGTGTTGCTGCTGCTGCTTCAAGCTGCCCCGGTGACAACGGGCAACGAAGGGCAGACACTGCCCTAGGTTGACGGCGACGGCGACGACGACGGCAGCGATACAAACAGAACAACAATAGGACCGGCAGCAGCTTCAACAACAACAACAACAGCAGCAAAAATATGAATGCCAGTCTCATATATGAGATACTCATGTATTTGAACTCGTTCTATTTTGGCATGTACGCCGCCTTCGAGGTGGGCGTGGGCGTGCTAAAGGCAATCAATCTGAATTATGGCGAAAACGTTCTGTCACGTGAGGCAACGATTCTGCTCTCGTTGTGCATCATCGAAACGCTGCGCATTGTCTTCGGCCGCAAAAGCAGCCTCAGCGATCGTGGTGAGTAATCCAATGGATGGACGATGAGGTCAAATTTACCTCCTCTTTGATACACCCCACACACACACACGTATTGGACATAGAGACTGGAATACATGGACAAAGCTCCTTTTATGTTTACTACTCGACTTTGTTTACTTAATGAGCTGTGCAGTGCGGACAACTCAACAGTGGACGGAGGAGCTGGTGCTGGAGGCTGTTAGTTGTTAACTATCAGCTGTTGCAGGGGGTGTAAAATGTGGCTGCTATGATGACATGCTCAAATTATTTGTTGCGGTCCTCTTGACGCGACAAGCGTCATCATTGTTCTATATGCTCACCCCCGTTGACTCTTATTTCGTTTCCCCTCGGCTCAACCCCAAAGCACATAAACGTGTTCACACTCAACATGGCGTATGCGTAATATTGCTCGTTTCTATAGATACGTAATGCGAATGTGTAACAACAACAAAGGGTTGCGCAGCGGCTTTGAAGTGTTTTTAAATTTTGGCTTTATTTCTCAACAAAATTAAGTTAAATTGCAATTGAGAGCCAAATTGAAAGAGTTTGCATTTGAGTTCACTGACCTCATTTTTTGGGTCAGCTTGTTCTATAGATCAATATTTGAAATTTGAATTTTGAATCGGTGTTAGAGTTAGCCCGTGGCATACAGATAGAGACGCCAAAAATGAAAGAATATGACAAAGAAATACAATTGACGAAGTAATACAGAATATATATTTAATTGAAATTTAATAACCTTTTACGATAACTGTGCTAATCGTTCTCTGCTTTTGTTCTTTTCTCATCCACAGGCTGGCAAGCAACTGCATCCGTAATATTAACACTGCCCAGTCTTGCTATTGTCACCTATTTGTGTTGTTTTCAAACTTATGTTCTTAAACTCGAAATTATTCTGAGTGCCTTAATGATCACCCTACAAGGTGCTGAACTAGTCTACGCCAGCATATTCATTTGTACAATGTGTCGACCCGTTACATACACCTAGCAGTTGATCCACGTTGCCACGTCGATATCCATGGCCAAGCCAGCGGCAGCATTGCTTGAACCGCGAATGGGACTGGCAGCTGCAGCTGCTGCTGCTGCTGCTGGGGATGGAGTATTACGACGACGACAACGCATCATTTGGTATAGTTACGTCAGGCAGTTTACATTTAAGTTGAGCGATTTTCATGTAGGCTAAGCCGTCAAAGCACACACGCACATACACTCACACTCACATAAACACACACACACACAGCCAACGACTTTAAGGAACTACAACACTTATCGAAGAGGTCTACGTGGAAGGCAAGATATTATAGATGAACAACTTCAAAATACGCTGGCGTATTCCTTCAGTCAGTCCTCGCAGCACCAAATACCGAATGAAAACAAAAATCACTTGAATCAGCACCAAGGAGGAGCTGATCAAACGCTTTACTAACGAGGTTCGTATGAAAAACAATATCTTATATAAGGTCTATTACGTGTAAAGCACCATAACCCGACGCGACTCGTCCGTTTCGATTAAAAGCGGCATTTGATTTGAATTCAGAGCGCATTCTTTTGACCGGCCTTTGTCGCCCGGCGCATTTGACTCGGACTCGCTCGTTGTTGGCGTATTTTTATACGCTTATAATGATCTAAAATTATATACACTCTCCACATAAGTAGTCGTTGGCGTTGTCGTTGTCGTATGTGCAGCAGATGCTGCGCTGCTTTGGCATCGTTGTCGCTGCTCATCATAGGTGCAATATACACTTCTAATTGTAATTCAACTGTAATAGTACTCGCATATACGAAGCCAATCGAGTGGCTGCTACTTGGTTTAGGCCAGCTAGACACATTGTGGGGCGGCAATCTTTAGACCGAAAAAACTTCAGCTAAAATACAACAGCTAAAACAGAGCGACATTTGATCTAATATTGGGACTGTAAATAAGAGTATAAAATTTGTATGAATTGAACTGAACTGAACTGAAAAGGCAATTTTAAACCTATAAAATTTAATAGAAAGAGATATATCAACAATACTTTTTGTTGTTGTTTTTATAATGGAAAATAAATCAAACTTTTTCTAAAGGGAGTTAAAATTTTTTAGAAATTTTTACTTAAACTCAAAAAATAGTTTCATACAATTAAATTGTCGTCTAAAGTTGAAACTCTCATTTAAATTATTATTTTTCTTAAATATAATTACTATAAATTATTTGTTATAAAAAATTTTTATTATGTTTATTATATTTAAAAAAATAAAATAAAAAAAATTTAAATAAGAGTTTCAACATTAGACGACAATATAATTTTAAAAAAAACACGATTTTTGTAGTTTAAGTAAAAATGTAAATATTAAAGTTAATTAAGTTATGTTTATTAAGTGAAGCTAAGCATTTTTTGACATTCTGCAATTGTTGTTAAGTGTCAACTGGGAGCAGGTCATTAATTGGGTATCTCTGGCCAAAACATATAGCTAAACGCAACTAAGAAACAGATTTTAAGCACTCAAAGGCGACAACGACCAACACATAATTCAAATAAATAACAACAAAATGAGCAGCGACAACAGCAAGAATAACAACAACGACAACAACAACAACAACTAGAGCAACAGAGCCAATGGCCAACACAGCAGGTCCACATTATTATTATGGTCAGTCTAAAAATATAGCGCCCAACGTGAGCAACGTCGAGCGCGCCGCGATCGCAGCCGGGATCCCAGTGATATAGTGAATTTATTAGATATATATATATAGATATATAATATAGTGGAATCGGGAATAGGACAGGTGGGACAGGTGTAAGCTAGTTAGTGAAAATGCCACCAAAGCGACCGCCGCCGCTGGTGCCAAAGAAGCCAAATCCCAGCATGAATTACGAGGTGCTAATCTATTTGAATAGCTTCTACTTTGGCATGTTCGCCTGCTGCGAAATGGCCATGGGACTGCTGAAGGCTATTAATCTGAGCTATACGGGCCACACGCTCGCCCAGGACTCGACGGTGATGATAAGCTTTATAGTGCTGGAGACGCTGCGTCTAATAATGGGACGCAAGGGGACGCTGGCCGAGCGAGGTATGGGTCAGGGGCTGTCGCTCAGATTGGCATAGTTTCGTTTTTGGCACATTTTCTATTAATAGTTGTTATCAATTTTGTTTCTGTTTTTGTTTTTGTTTGCTGCTTTTATTATTTGACTAATGTTTTGTTTTCTCTTGCGTGCGCGCTCTCTATGCGCGCGCGTGTGTGTTTATTTTATCTACAGGCTGGACTGCCATACTGTCGGTCTTTCTGACAGCTCCGTGCTTTCTGGGCGTCTCGTATCTGCTGCTGTTGCAGACCTACAGGCTACGTCTGGAATACTGCCTGTGTACGCTGCAGATCGCACTCTACCTGACCGAGGTGTGGTACGCCGTAGTCTTCGTTTTCTCACTGTGTCGTCCAGTAACTTATGATTAGTAACATACAAGCAACAACAGCAAGACGAGACATTTACACACTGTACGACGAGTACTTTACAAAAATAATAGAGATAATAGCAATATACAAACAGATAAACTGAAAAATGAGATCTGAGATGAAACGAGATGGTCCGCGAAACCAACATATATACATATACATATATAGCATGTAGCATATAGTATATATATGCATCTCTCTTTATGATAGCATACACATGTATATATAAATATATATATAGACATGTATTTAAAACAGTCTTATATATATATGAGAATAATTGTTAAACTGTAAGCATCAATTGGAACCAATACAACAAGACAGCCGAAAAGCTACAACTTGAATGATTTTCACATTTGTATAACAATTTTTTGTATACATTAAAACTATACACCTATTATGCACCCAGAAGAACTCGATCTTATTGTGTGAAAATTAGAAAAACAAAAGTAAAGTCTCGAACCCTTAAATGTATTAGTAAATAATTGTAATAGAAAAACCACAAAGGTAAAATGTTGTTGCATAGTTCAAAAGATAAAACGAAACATGTAAATTCTGCAAAATAGTTTATCCAGCAGTTAAAATGAATGTTAAAACTTAGAATACAGAATAATTCAAACTGGCCCACGAACAAGTCTAATGGCAATGTGTGTACTTTAAAGAAATACTTTATATAAATCTAGACTAAACTATATAGTGTATCTAAGCCGTTCAAGAAGCCATTAAATCAATGTATAAGTAAAGTAGATGAGATTTGAAACTTAGATGATGATGATGATATACTTAACACGTTTACATGTTGTTTCCCCAACACCAACACCAACACCACCCCACCCCACCCCCAACATCCATTCAGTCTCATTGCATTTCATTAAACGCCGCACACCAAATGCTAGTCAAACCATTTCTCAAGATCGTTGAGTCTCCTATGTGGTTCCTTCTCGATAATCCCTTTCTAGTCAGTTAACAATCTCAAGTTAATAATTAGTGCAGTGCGAACCCATTAGAAGAAGAAACATTTAAAATTAGTAAGACACCTAACATAAATGAATCCTATGTTTGCCATTTTAATTGTAATATATTTATATATATGTATAATTTCTGTTGGAATGCAAAATGTTATGAAATACATTTTTAAAAGTCGATAGATACCAAAGAATGTAACACAATTTAGTTATAACAAGAGAAACCAAAAAACAAACAGATTTTATGACAAATTATATACACTCGATGAAAAATACCAATTAAAGAAAATGAATAAGAAAAACCATGTATGCACGAGTAAATCGTGTTTTGCGTATACTTATGTGGGTAGTAGGCCCTGTTAATATAATTCACATAATTTGCTCTGGCAATACTTTATTTAGTTTTCGAAAACAAAAAAAAAACACGACGTACACATTTGTTCCAGATTTGCAGTGGCTCTCGTTTCAACTGAACATCTAATATAATTGCGTTCTATAGCAAATTCGCGCTATGGATCAAAAAGAAAACTCTGGTAAGTTTTAGATGTCTTATTAGCGCTTCAGATTATAAAGTTTTCATTCAATCCGGAGCAGTGGAGAGTGTTGGCCCAACACAGTCGCAATCGAGTACCAGCCGTCGTGTGATCTGGAAAGTATGCGACGGCGAAGAGGAAGTCTTTGAATCAGTGGTTAACTATAAAAGCATCTTGAATGAGTCTAAGGGTTCATCCAGCTCCAACTCCGCTGACAACCTGAAGAGCACAAGCAATCCACAAGTCTTGGCCTCTTCTGACGGTAAATTTCAGCTGATAGTGAACGAACAGAAACTTACACAGGAGCCGACCACCAAGTCGGCCACTAGCCTGGCAATGCGCTACAAGCCTTCGCACGAGTCAGTGCAGGACTTGGCGAGCACAAAGCGGGCTCGTGCTATTGGCGTCTGGCATAGTTTGTATGATCGGATACGTAGCAAGAAGTCATCGCCGTCGCTGGCGTTGCGGTACAGGCCATCGCACGAGTCCCTTAACAGTCATCGCAGCAAGGATGTGCTCGCGGAGCACTCGTCACCTAGATCGGCAAACTCGTCCAAGACCAAGCTCGCTATTGCAGATTTGAAATTGGAGACGTGCTTCTTTCCGCCCTATCAGACTGCTGCAGTGCGCGAGGTTGCGCCCACGTTTGCCAACCGCATATGTATACTCGATGACAGTGATTCGTGCTGCTCTGGCTCGTTAGAGGTACGAATTCCTTTCTTGAAATCTTCCAAATCAAGAAAACTTACGTGTGCCATGGATTTGTCTGCTTTGGCCAACAACGAATCATTTTTGAATCACACTGACGCACAGAAAGGCAACTCAAAGATCAAGCGGCGCCCCAAGACAGTAGCGCCTTCTAGTGCCGCCACCTCGAAGGGAAACGGGAACAAAACCACCTCAGGAAGTGGAAACAACACCAATAACACACTGCCAACTCTACGGCAAAGACAACAAGAACTACATCGTTTTCGTGTGCTAATTGAGAAACGTCGTTTGGAGCTTTTGGATTTGAAGATTGTGCGTGAACGGGCAGACGCTTTGCGCCATGAAATATTATTCCACAAGGACCTACAGCTGAAACATAACCAAATCAAATCATACGAGGACAGCAACAGCTCCCATGCCTGATTGACAGCCATCCTGTAGCCTACAAAATTTCTGGTTGTTCTGAAAATCCAATTCTTTTCATAAATCCACTTCGTTCAAATCAAATTTTAAATAACAAACGCACAACACCACTGCCTAATGGAACATACAAATATTTGTGTTTTCTTCTACGCTTTGTATTATAAGCAGTCGTTAGTATTGGCGGGAAAATTCGAATTTGAATCCACAAATCCGATATAGCATTTGGGTGTGTCGGCGCTTATGTGTGACTGTCAACGCAGCTGACATTTTTACAGGGAAATGCATTTCTCTAGGTTTCCAATTTAACGCCAAAGCTTATGCTTGTTCAGCGTGTTCATAAAAATGTGCCGCATCTGCGGAAAAAGTAAATCATGTGAGAAAAGCTTAAATCTTTTCGAGACTAAAAATAAGAAGTTAGTGCGGCATATTCAAATGTTAACCGGACTCTGGGTAAGCCAAGTGTAAGGGATGAGCTTAGTTTAAGTAACTATTATTAACCAAATGCAGCTGCGGGACTTGGAAGGTGCACCCGTGTCCATATGTTTTTGTTGTCAATCGGAACTTAAGCGGGCTATGTCATTTCGGAGGCTTTGCATTAAGACTCAAAAGAAATGGAAGCCGCATGTTGAGGTTAGCGATAAATCATCTCTTAGTGAACAGGAGAGCCCAACCCCAAGTCCAAAGCCAAAGCCATCGAATCGTCAGAGCCATGCCTACTCTGGAGTCAGCACATATAGAGAAAGTGATTCGGACGAGGAGCCACAGCAGACAGTACAAGTTTTGCTTGAAGAGTGTCAGACTAACAGCAATTGGGAGTGCTCTTATCTGGCCGAGGAAGAAGATCATTTGGATCCAAACTACATCATGAAGGTTACCACTGACATCGATACAGATGACAGTGAAAATATCCAAACCGAAGTACAAGCAAATAGTGAGAATCACGAACTTCCCTCACAATTAAAACATTCTTCAAACGGCTGCAAAAAACTTTTGAAAGTCAATCAAGAAGCTGCCATATATATCTGTGAACTGTGTGGGACACATGTACATAGTAAGGTTTCTTTCGAGCGACACCTACGGAAGCACACGGGGGAGCGTCCCTTTGGCTGCGAGTAAGATTTCGATTGAGTGAATATATGTGCATATCATAAGCATATTCAATTACATTTTGTAGATCGTGTTCGGCACGATTTTTATCTGCCGCTGAGCTGCGCTCTCATGGCTTTATGCACACGGGAGAGCGACCGTTTCCATGTCGTTACTGTGATCGCCGCTATATAAGCTACATGGGACGACTGAAGCACGAGCGGATGCATGCCAATGATCGACCCTTTGTATGCGCGGAGTGTGGCAAGACGTTCACTAATCGTTATATTCTAAAGAATCACATGTTGGTGCATACGGGCGAGCGGCTGTTTAGGCAAGTTAATACATTTTTTTTAAATTTACGATTTATGATTTTAACCGCTGTGCTGATTGTGTCAACAGATGTGATTTCTGCAAACGCGCCTTTCAGCGTAATAGTCATCTTAAAATGCATTATCGTTCAAATATTCACAAGCAGAACGTTGAGAAGCACCAATACGCACAGGACACATCAGATTCAAACTAATGAAGTGAACGGGGGAAACACAACAAAATAGATGCATACGTGCAGTTATGGGGCGGTGGGAATACATTACAATTTGAATTTTTATTTTGGGGCCAGTGTTGTATTACGACAACAACCTGTTGACGCGTCTGGGCGAATGGTGGACGGTATTCGTGGGTGTGGGACAGCTGCTTTGTTTACATTCGCAATTGATTGAAATACAATTAACTGGGGCTCGCTGCAGAAAATGCAGCAAAATATTTGTCGCATCTGTGAAATCGATACTGATGCATCTACAGCAAAAAATTTATTTGATAGAAGCTCTCGCCAACTTTTGAGACAAATACAACTACTCACCGGTGTTTTCGTAAGTTTTGATAAACTGGAATCATTCGTCAAGGTTTAAATAATTTGTTAAATTAATCCGTGCAGTTGGAGGAAAAACCAGAAGTACCTGAGCTTATATGCAACATCTGTCAAAATGATTTGAAATGTGCCATAGAATTTCGAGATCGTTGCCTGCATAGCCACAAAAGATGGGTGCCACATCCGAAGGGAATATCCACTCCTGCACCAACGAGTCCGCCCTCCACTCATGTCATTTGTGTACGTCGGAGTGCACGCACTCGTGTGCGTTGTGCGAGCGAGGAGGAGGATAAAGATGAGCCATTGAGTTCCATTGAAGTGCTAATCAAAGTGGAACACCCAAATAATGGTGATGAAGATGACCCGGTCGATCACTTGGACACAGAAACTTGCAATGACACGGCGATCGTCTCTTCGCTGGAGGATGAAAGTTATGTACCTTCAATAGAAACAAAGCGACGTCGCCGCTTGGCGAAAGCCACCATTTCGAAACAGCCGCGCAGTAAACAAAAGCTACCGGTGTTCTTCTGTGACCAATGCGGTAATAACGTCACGGGCAAGTCAGCGTTTGACCGACATCTGCGTAAACACAAAGGCATAAGACCATACCAGTGCGAGTAAGATCAAGACCAAGGTCAATCCATAGCTGAATGATATTTTAAACGAACGTGTATCTCGATTGCAGGCAGTGCTCTGCACGATTTCTGTCTGCCGGCGAGCTAAAGGGTCATCAAGTGATGCACACTGGAGATCGCAAGTTTCCATGCCGCTACTGTGATCGAACCTATGTAAACTACAGCGGACGGCTACGCCATGAGCGCACCCACACCAATGAGCGGCCATTCGTCTGCGCCCACTGTGGCAAGGCGTTCACCAACTCCTATATACTGAAAAATCACAATCTGGTGCACACGGGCGAGCGTTTGTTTAGGCAAGTGTATAAATACCAATATTTATTAGCTAAACTGTTTAGTTTTACATTTACGATTTGCTTCTGTAGTAGTAGTAGATTGATCATGTTTAAACCAGCTCAGAATCAGGTCCCAAAATAATTTAAATTCACTTTCGTTCTCGCTCCATCTGCGTTGGCTAAGGTTTAGTTGAGTTCCTTGTTATAGGTCATGAATCGCTTGAGTCGGGCGCCGTTGAATGGCTCTTCGCTGCCCGGTGGAAATTTACGCATCTAATGAAGGTATATCAAAACGAAAATAGTTAAATTACTTAAGTCAAATATTTTGCTTTTTCTATTCGTTGTTAGTTGTTTGTTTAAATACGCCAAAGGTTATATACTCACATATTACAATTGAAAAGCGTATAATTCAAATATAATCTTTATCCGGATACCCTAAACCAAGTTTCTATTAGATATACGAGGAAGACACGTCTAAAAATATTGAGCATGGCTTTGAACATCAGTTGAAATGTCAACTTCTTTTAGACCATGTCACATTTTTATCAAGTCAATTTCCATTTTGATCATGGCGCGTGGTAATGAAATTAATTTCTATATTTAAAAACCCCAATCAAAACTTATCTACTATAGCTAAGCTCAGACGTCGAATTCAAAAATTAATTATTTAAATAATTTGTTTAGTCAACGCACTTGAACCAAACTGCAAAATCTATTTATATATCAAAATCCTCGTTAGTTTTAGTTTTTTGTTTGTTTTGTTTTGGGGCTTGTGCTATTTGGTAAATGTGTTGTGTATTTGTAAGTTTTGAGTTTATATGCATATATATATATAGATATATATAGATACAGTGATAAAACTGTGATATTTAGCCGTGTTATCCAGTTACTCAAAGCTGTCAGCGTATGGTGCAATGATAATGTACAATAAGCTGTTAAAATTTGTTGTGTTGTTTGTGATTATTGTATTAGGGTTCGTCTTTGGCGAATCGTTTCTGTAATTAAACAAAACTTAAGATTAGAATGTGTTATGCTCTAATACTTATTCGATAATTTCAATGTACAAGTGCAATGTCAACAATTTTAGGGAACATGGATTAAAATATATATTAAATATTTTCTTAAAATATATTTGTGAATTTAACAATTGGTGAGAAATGAAAAAAAATAAGAATGTATTTAATGCTAAATTGCTAAAGGTTCACTTATATCATATAAATGTATACACAAACGTTTTCTAATCCCACGTATATGTCCGTCCTCGAATGTCTGACAAACTAAGATGAGTTTACCTTATAAAATTAATTACATAAGCTAAAAATGTAAGCATCTTGAGTTGTTCTTATTAATTGTAGATGGAACTGCACTATCCAATTCACTTAATTTAGTTAACATCGATAATGATGGGGCAGAGATCTGTTTGTGTAGTCGCTTACCATAATTCTATATTTCTCCTTGCACGCATAGTCAGACTCATCAATATCCATATAGCAGTCGGACTTATATTCAGCTGGCAACGGATTGCCCTCGTATTCGCACAATTTATGCAGGGGCCGAGCTCTAATTGAGTTAGAAGCATGAATTTAATATAAATATATTTTTTTTTTAGAGAAAAGTCATGAAAGAATTTACATTTTACTTACGTGACAATTATTTTATTCATCGTAGAGGGCTTCTGTATGGGACAGTAAAAGACATCTGGTGTCTTTTTGTCGAATACAATTTTCCTCATCATATCCTTCTCCTTCAGGATTTTCTTTTCATTAAGAGTAGCGCGTGTGCTACATAATAATGCCGTGAAAACAAAGATTGCCAACAGATTGCTCTTCATTTTGAAGGAAGAATCTGACATCGATTAAAGAAGAGAAATGAAATCAGTTGAAATACTATGTTTGAGCTCTGCCACCAGTTGTAACATATACAACATATACATACATATGTGTAATCTTGGTGTCTTACCTACACCTGCTCAGAAAGCTAATAATGATATCATCGATATTTATACCTGACTAAGCGTTTCAAGTATCGCCCACATGAAACAACTGTCAACTGTTGGATGTTATTTCTTGTTAGGACTTAAGGCTGAAACATTGTTCCTTATTTGGATTAATATAATATGTAGTTAAAAAGAGTCACATATCACATTGTTTGAAATTTGCAATTTTTCGCTCGTTTCGAGGTGAATTATTAGAAAAGTTCGCATGCAACCTTGAATGTCTCTATACCATGATCAACAAGTCTTTAAGCCACGATTGAGACATGTAGCCAAACAAAACCCGAGTGTCTGCTACAATTATTACTATCTCTTTGTGCAATCTTAGTTATGTACATATATTTTCACACTGGCTTTGCTTAACTATATTAACTGTATATCTTGGCGATTGTAGATATTGATTTAAGCAACGCAAAGAAAACGCACCTACCTCAGCTCAAACCTAACTCAAACTGTTGCTTTTTGCAACTCGTACGAGTCGAGCCAACCAATGCAACCTCCAAGCAATGAAAAAGCTCTTTCAGTCTTTTAGACTGTGTGTGTGTGTATTTGTATTTGTATTGCTTTTACAAACCGGTTTCTTCGCCATTCAAAAGAAATAAGTAACGACATACAAACATGTATAAACAAACATAGAGGAAGAAAGGGAGTATTAAAGCTGTTGCTCTGTGTGACAGACGCAGACGAAATTACCTTCAATTGAAACTTCAAAGTTTTTCTCGACTTTACAAAAGCTAATGCAAGTTAAGTAGGGTGGAACATAGTTCATTTTGATTTTCTTCCTTCTTTATGTTTAGCTGGCGTTTAGACCTAAGCAAAATGTAAAAATGTTTCTCGAAACAAACCTAATGCATTTCTTAGTAATTTTATAATTATTAATGAACTTGAAAGTTGACTTCAAACCTATTTGAAACCTGTTAACTGATTAGCGACATTCAAATAAAACTTCATTTATATTTATATTAAATGTCTTTTAGTCTATATTTTAGAAAAATTTATTTTAAAAATTTTCATTTTTTTTATTATTATTATTTTTTTTTTTTGAAGATGCGACTTATGTGAACGCTCTTTTTCACGGCCAACTCATCTGAAGACTCACTATCGCTCGAATACTCACAAGCAGAATATGGAAAAGTCATGTGCGTCACAGCAGCCGGCGACCAACTCGAATGTCTTAGACCCTATAAATGGAATCATCTTGCCACAATCTGATACGGCTTTACAAGGTGCGGTTCCTGTTACAGTTGAAGTGCCTTTGAAATAGCGAAGCTTATTCAATATCTTATCTCTTATGTCCTATTCAATATTTTCATAGGACAAATAATTATTTGATTACAAAATAGAAATAGATTAAAACGAGAGTATATGCTATAAATAATGATGTACGTATTCAAATAATATAGAAAATATAATACAATTATTTTATGTGACTCAAAAATGTCTGCTTAGATTATTAATCAATTAATTATTCGTATTTTGTAAGTAGACATATTTCTGTGTGCCCTTAAAGCATAGGCATGTCTATTTACGTCATGTTAACTTGTATTTAAAATTTCCTTGCTTTGACGTTCTCGTTTACGTTTGTGAGCTCTGGACCGGCAATGTGTAACGAGATGTGTGTGTCGTCTAAAGGTTTTGTTGCACGGCTCGCAGCTGTAATTGGAGGACATTTGATCAAGCTAATACGTCATATAACAGGTAAACCAAATGTAAACCTCACCTGAAGGCGCGTTCGCCAGAATGAGTGAGCATGTGATTCTTGAGTATGTAGGTGGTGGTGAAGGCCTTGCCACAGCTCTGACATACATACGGCCGCTCATTGGTGTGTGTTCGCTCATGCTTAATCCGCGTACTATTGTCCGCGAAGTAGCGATCACAATAGTGACAAGGAAAGGGACGTTCTCCGGTGTGCTTGCGCATGTGACTCTTCAATTCAGAGCTTGTGCAGAAACGATGCTGACAATTGCTGGCAAAAAGTCGACAAGTTTTAAATCAATATGATATTCGTTTCATATTCGTTTTTGTATGCTTACGCGCACTCGAACTGCTTGTCACCACGATGTCGTTTGCAGTGCAAGTCGAAGGCCATGCGGCCGGATATATGAATGCCACATTCGTCACAAACGAATATTAGGCTCCCGAGTCGTTTTCGACCACGTTTGTTTTTAACTGTATTTTGAGGCTCAACAATTTCGTCGCTGAACTCCCTTTTTAATACTATACACTCGTCACTCCACTCCTTTTCAGACAGCATGTAATCTCCGGTAGTTGTATTGCCATCGGGTTCGTTATGCAATATATATTGGTCCTCATGAGTGAAATTTTCTGTTGTTTCCAAAGTTCGAATGTCTAGTTCAACCTCGTGTACTATTGTTTCATCATCTATGATGATATCGAATTCCAATAACTCTTCATGTTTGGTTTGTTCCTCTATTATAATAATCTCTTCTGTCATCAGATCGGTTTCAATTGTCGACTCCTCATCTAGCTCAGCCTGAGTTTCAGAGTTGTTTCTATCAATTGATTTCTCGCCACTGTTGATAGCTAATTCCTTTACGGCTGCCCTATACTCCTTGGATACTCCTTGTAGTTCATCCTTAGTTAACGCTAAAAGAAGCTGCTGCTGCGCTGCAATTACTTTATCGCTAAATGCAATCGCTTCGCGTAATTCTGCCTGGCAGCCAACACATATAAGTTCCGGCAAACATTTTATATTTTCCAACTGCGTTTACGTAAATTATTTATAATACACAAGGCTAGCTGAGCAATATTTAATTAAACACTTACGACTAATCCCGTAAGGACTTGAATGCTCCAAAGAACGGTTTTATTTTCAAAAATTCTTAATGAGTTTTGTACGTCGGCATTATTGCCACAGAGTCTACAAATATTTTTGAGCATTATATGCTTTAATTAAAACATAATTCAAGAAAAACAAATACTTTTTGTGCAATTTAAATATGAATGTAAACAAAGTAGTTTGCACTACAGCTGTTTTGGTTTATTTTTACCATTCACCCAGCACAGAAATCGTCACCAAGTAGTGTTGTAAAACGACTTTATGTCTGCAAGGGAAGGTCAAATAAAATTTTTAAATTACTTTTAACAATAACGAATAGCTAACTTTAACGACTTTATGTGAAATATATTCACTTGTATTTTGAATTTATGATAGCTACAACTAAGTTAATAAATTGAAATTTTCTTTTGTAAATTGTTTCATATAATGATGATCTTTTATATCTTGAAAACTGCAATAAAAAAAATACCATTTCAGTTGCTGGCAGATCAGAATAAATTCAAGATCGATCTTTTTTCTTATTTTAAAATCTTTATTCATAAGTTTTTAATTTCATTATTGAGCAACTTGTTAGAATAGAAAACTGATAATTGGTTTATTACATATGTATGTATACTATTTTACGATCAATTAACTTTTAATTTCAATTTTTTGGCCTTGTTGCTCCAAGTTGCGCTCGTGCGCTTTAGACCGACAATGAGTATCCAGGTGTGTTTGCCGTATGAACGTTTTATTACACAACTCGCAACTGTAAGTGGAGAAGGGGTGATTAAAAGGTGGACTACATGTACTATTGTCTGCCCAAGAATCCTCACCTGAAAGCACGTTCACCGGAATGAATGAGCATGTGATTCTTGAGAATGTAGGCTGTAGTAAATGCCTTGCCACAGCTTGTGCACACATACGGTCGTTCATTTGTGTGCGTCCGTTCGTGTTTCAACCGGGTACTGTAGTCCGTGAAGCAGCGGCCACAGTACTGGCAGGCAAAGGGACGCTCTCCGGTGTGCTTACGCATGTGACGCTTCAGTTCGGAGCTGGTGCAAAAGCGATCGTGGCAAATGCTGAAAATGATTATATAAGTAATGAATATATTTATTTATATTTGCATGGTTATTCGTTAACCTACTCGCATTTGAACTGTTTGTCACCCCGATGTCGTCGACAATGTAGTTCAAAGGCCATCCGTCCAGATATGTGATTGCCACACTCATCACAAACGAATACGAGATTTCCCAGACGTTTGCGTCCTCGTTTTTTCTTCCCCTCACTTTGGGCGGCGATCTCATCGTTTAATACTCTGTCCAAAACCTCACACTCCTCATCTGAATCTTTATCAGGCAGAATATAATCCTCGGTTATTACATTTTCGTTGGCTGCGTCTACAAATTCATTTTGCTGCTCATTAGTTAAATCCTCCATTGCTTCAAAGGTATCGACGTCCTGTGCTTCAGCTGTCTGTCTAATTAGTTCATCATCAATATTTATGTCGTATTCCAAAAGATCTTCATGTTGACCATGTTCCTCTATAACTATGCGCTCTTCTTCGGGTTGATATTTTATTTCCAACTCTTTATCTGCTTCAGGTTCTTCTTCAGTTATGGCAGTGAAGTCTAATTGCAGCTTGTGGCTACCATTGCTAGCATATTCCATGACAGCCTCTCTATACTCCTCGGATACTTCCTCCAGTTCTTTCTCAGTTAACGCTGATAGGAGCTGCTGTTGCGCTGCTATTACTCGTTCGCTGAATCTGATTGCCTCGCGCAATTCTGTCTGGCAACAGATGCATATTAGGTCCGGCAAACAATTGGTATTTTCCAACTGTAATACATGGCCGTAAAATCTTTAACATATTTGTGTCAACTCACTTTAAAATAAAT
Source organism: Drosophila leonis (assembly GCA_035045365.1). Lineage (NCBI taxonomy): Eukaryota > Metazoa > Arthropoda > Insecta > Diptera > Drosophilidae > Drosophila > Drosophila leonis. The sequence goes on along the minus strand of JAWNPC010000338.1, from coordinate 6,699,926 downwards.
ATTGTACTTACAATTAATCCCGTTAGGACTTGGATGCTCCAGAGCAAATTCTTATTTTCAAAGATTCTTAGTGATTTCTTGTAGGCAGCATATCTGCCACATACTCTACACATATCTTTAAGCATTGTGTGTATCAATAAAAACACAAAATAAGAGAAGAAATATTCTTTGACCTTAACAAATATATTGGTAAATAGCGTCGTTTGAACAGCTGTTTTTCTTAATTTATACCATTCACATGACTGCGGAAAACCGTTTCCACCTTCTTGATGGCGGTTAGTAGTGTTGTATAAGGAATTCTAAGCTATTAATCGATTGTGATTTATTTATTTGGAAATGAATTGAAATGTCCGTTTTATTGCTTTAATGTATATATTTAAAAATTGTTTTATTTCTTAGATAATTTTAATACAATTTACAATAATTTATCTCCAAAATACCGCAGAGTATGTGCTGTCAGCAGTTAAATTCTTAATGCTTAATAAATGTAGGCATTACATTCTTTAATTTTAACTAATAATAAGAATAGGCTTGTTATAACCTTATTTGAGGGTATTAAGTTTAAATTATACAAATTATTTCATTAGTCCTGAATATGTAAGCTTTCCTCATCCATTTCCAATTTCAGCTGAAGGGCCGGGTCGTGCTGCATTTGTTGTTTCATCTGATATTTCTCCAAGGTACGCTTGTGTACGCCGGTGCGCATATGGGTACTTAGATGAGTAGGCAGCATAAAGGACTTATCGCACAGCTCGCACCTGCAAACAGAACAAGTTGCGTTCAACCAAATACTTTCTTTGTTTTACATGCTATATTGTTGTACCTATAGGAGCGCAAGCCGGAATGTGTTAACATATGGTTTTTAAGAATGTAACCCGTGGTGAATGCCTTGCCGCAAGTGCCACATGCATAGGGCCGCTCATTGGTGTGAGTGCGCTCATGCTTCACTCGAGTTGTATAGTCGGAGAAGCAGCGCCCACAGTACTGGCAGGCAAAGGGACGCTCTCCGGTGTGCTTGCGCATGTGGCGTTTAAGTTCCGATGTGGTACAAAAGCATTTGTCACAGATTCTGTTAAGAAAGTTTACTAAATGTCATATTAGTTATTTATAAATGTTTTTGTTTTACTTACTCGCACTGGAAATCTTTCTCGCCGCGATGCCTACGGCAATGCAACTCGAATGCCATGCGTCCCTTTATGTGATTGCCACACTGTTCGCAAATGTAAACACCACCTGCTCCTCTCCTACGCGGATCTTCGGGCTTGATCTTTGGTTTTGGCGGCAAACTGCACTTTTTCACAACATTTTCATGCTCGTATTCATCGTCGAGCACGTTGTCCAGAACGGCCACCTCGTCGTCAGAATCATACAAATACACTTCTGTGGGATCAGGTACGATAAGCTGATCCGATATATTCTCAATTTTCACAATATTTCCATCATCATCAGCCATTAGGCATTCGTATTGAGTCTCCTCCACCAGCGAGTCATTGTCGTTTTCATCAGCCTCGATTAAATCCGCGATGTCCGCGCCAATTTCATATTTCACCTTTGTAATTGTGCCACTACTTTGCGGTAACAGCTTGGATAGGTCGTCGTCCTCCACCTGTTGGTAGTCAGGTTCAATTTCCTGCTCAGTGTCGACGTCAGCTTCCGAGTCCGCTTCGATTTTATGTTCCTCTTCTGAAGGCGTCAATGTTTCATTTCCCATTATGAGTGCTTTGTATTTCTCCGGTATTTCCTCCTGTTGCTGTTGGGTGAGGCCTGACAGCAATTCGCGTTGTGCACTGATGCATCGGTCTCGAAATCTGACCGCACTTGTTAGTTCAATATTGCAGCACTCGCACATCAGTTCAGGTAAGCAGGGATAGCTTTCCAGCTTAAAGTAACAGAATACATTTAGTATAAGATAATTGGTCAAGCAGAGTCACTGCCTACTCACCCGCAGGCCCGTCGTTGTTTCTATATTGCTTAGTAGCTTTTTGTTCGCTTTATCGAATATTTTAAATGATTTCTTGAAACTGGCGTATTTGCCGCACACTCTGCATGTGTTTTTTAGCCATTTATTCGGTACTTTTGCCATGCTTTCCTAAGAAAAACAATTTTTTATGGAATAATGGTGGAAAATGATGCGCGGATGTGTGTTGCGTTGCCAACTACTTTAAAATGTTGTTTAGCCATTCACTGTGAATGGCAACAATTGTACATTGTATTAACATAGTTACGCCGCACTTAACAGTGTTGCAAAGCACGACATGGCGAGTTTGGAATGGTAAGTCTTTTCAGAAAATATATAATTTTTTGTTTATAAAAAATCCATGTACATGTAGGTTCTGCGCACCACGCTGCTATAATGTTGTTAAAAACCATTTACATGGCCATGCAACGCAGGAACACCCGCTTAAGCAGCAGACCGTCAACGTCACGGTAAGATATCAACAAACCTCCTCCGCCCATTATAAACATTTAACTAATTTTTGCTTAGCTCGCGGACAATAATCCACTGAGCCTGGCCTTGGCTCTCGAAGGCACTGACCCACTGTCGAAGTTTGCACGCCAGGACCAAGAGCTTAATGATCCGCTGACCCAAATGTCCAATGAATTTGTAAGTAAACTGTCTTCTGCTTTCTTATTTTTGCAATAAAATATGATTCATCACAAATGCTGAAGTCTAAACGTGGTAACACAAGCGAGCCGGAGGATAACACCCTTAATTGGAGCACACGCCGACTAGGCATATTGAATCGCTTTACTACCAATGAAAAGCTATCTCTGTCCACCAGCTTTTTATGCACCAGCAGCACGGAAGGCGGAGGCGAAAACTGTAATGCTTACTTTAACAATATAAATGAACGCAATCCAGTTGCTAATATTTTTAAATGTCCTTCTATGACAGTCAAGGCCCAGACAGTGGTGGCTGACAAGGTCAAGTATCGGCTGGAGCAGCTGGATAATTTCGACGATGGTAGCATGCGGCACATGATGGACCTCACCCAGCAGGAGTACATCCAGCGCTTCGATCAGCTAAAACAGGAACTCATTCAATCTTGGCACAACGATCAACGCGTCAAGGCTCTAAAGATAGCTATACAGTGCGCAAAGATGCTGTCCGATACGAGTGTTTTGCAGTTCTATCCCAGTCAGTACATACTTATCACGGACACCCTGGACGTCTTTGGCAAGTTGGTCTACGATCGTTTGCGTATAAAGGCGGAGGGTGCACCAGGTGCATCGGCTGCCCTGCTACAACGAGAGCGCGAGGCTGCACGCGACACCTGCCAAAATTGGTTCTATAAGATTGCCTCTATACGTGAGCTGTTACCGCGTCTCTATCTGGAAATGGCCATATTCAAGTGCTACGGGTTGCTGGCTGCCACGCAGAAAGAAGTGGAGCAAGTGCTGTTGCGCCTTACAAGTCAGTTACGCGGCATTGCTGATCCGTTGGTGTCCAGCTATGCGCGGTGTTACCTTGTGCGCGTCGGAGTGCCGGTTACACCCAGCAAGGTGTATATACGCGACAACTTTACAGATCTCTTCACGATATATCCTCAGGTCTTAATTTTAATATCCCATTATTATTGACTTCTATTTCATTGAATTTTTGTCCGGCAGATCTTTCGCATCGTTGCCCGCTACAATTTGCATCCAGAGATAATTACGGCCGGCGCCTATCTACAGCTATATTCACCAGCTTTTGATTATATGTTGCAGTGTCTGGTGCACGAAAGTGAGCTTTACGCACAGGAAATGCTCAAAGAATGCAAACAGCTAAAGAACAAGTATGCCACTTAACTACTTTAACTTTGGTAATATTTCCGCTTATAGTCACAATTTTGTTTCCCAAGCGGCGCTATTATTATGTCTATATTGAACTCCTCGAAAGGCGAATTTGTTGCCGCACATGCACACGAGTTTTTGGAGCTCATCAACAACTGCGATACACCTGGTATTTCGAAATCTCAATTATTGCGACCGCTGGGTGGCTGCGTTAGCAGTTGTGCACCTTTGCAGGAGCAGCGCATGGCTTTTCTGAACGCAGCGTTTCAAACGATTAACACACTTACGGATCCGAATGAATATATAAACTGTGTAGAAACCTGGGCGCCTTTTGTAGCACAATATTTTACGGTTCGTACGAATTTATTAATTCAATTCAATAAGTAATTGAATTAATTTCGTATTTCAGATAAACGAAGTGAATCGTTTGCTGGGAGAACTTAACTCACGAATGTGCCTGGGTAAGGCATATGAGAAGCACTATGGCCAGTTGCAAAGCATTTTAACCAGAATAATGCAAAACTATCGAAGCATTGAGTTGCTGCTGATACAGCCGCATTTTCTACCCTATTTGGATCTGTTTCACAAGGAGTCGGTGCGGGTGGAGATGTGCAAGTCCATACTGAGCTACTACCGGCAAAATAGTGAGGATAGAACCAGCGATGCTGTAGTCACCAATGCTCTCATGTATCTCGGCAAGATACTCAACGACTCGGTCAAGTAAGTGAATGCAATATCAACTTCTACAGCTCACAGATATACGATATAATATCTTTGTAGCGCACTTACTGTGGAGGATGAACGACGTCAGATTTCGCAGCTTATTAACGGCTTCATAAATAAAGTGCATTTTGGAAAAGATTTGGAGCAGCAACTTAGCTTCTATGTCGAGGGACGCGGCACCTTTAGCAACTTGGATGCAGTTTATGTAACCCTTGTGCATGCCGCCTTAAAGCTAACTATGCACGCGTCTAATCGACAAGTCACCAAATCTTTGGGTTTCGTTAAAGCCTGCATTGCTTACTGTTTTATAACCATTCCAAGCATTACTTCTGTTCAGCAGAAAATGGATTTGTATCTACTGTGTGGACAAATAGCTCTTCGTCATTTGTGTCTTGGCCAAGGTATGGTAAATTTCTAAGTATGTAATACTGAATTACAAACTGAACTTTATGTTATTATTAGCTGATGCCTGTTTTGAGGCTGCGTTGCAGCTGATTGACGAACTGCCGGCCTCCACCGTTGACTTCGAAGGCAAACCACGTTGCATGGAGCGCTACCTGGTCGCGTATATATGCAATATGCTAGCTACCCTAATCGTAGTGCCTGACAGTCCTGAACAGGGCGTTTTGTACTTTCTACGCCTGCTACTGGATATTGTCGGCAGGAGAACCTTTAAGGCGAATAGTAGTGCGCCAGCTATAATATACTTACATGTTTTGGACATGCTTTACGTGCAAAGCATGGAGAGATTTCCCTATCACATCGATGGCGGTAACACCCGTATGCATAACATAACTCCAACTGTTACAAAATATACTTTTTCTTAGTGGTTTCAAATGATGCACTCTATGGTCACGATCCCAAGTTCCTAGCGGAGGTTAATAATCTGTGTGGACAGGTTGTGGAAGCCATACTGCTGCAGCTTAAGACTCTGGGAGCAGCTCAGCAGCAGCGTACCCAAGCTCAACTCTCAATGGAGCTGTTCACGCGTATAGTGCGGTATGCAGATCTCGAAAGGGAACCGCTGTGTCAACTGGCGGTGAAACTGTGGATACTCGCTAATAAGGCACAGGCACAACTGGACACCGAGACCATTGTACGCGAACAATGTAATAATATCAAAGTATTTATAATATTATTTTTGATTTTGTGTTGCAGCCTCAAACGTTGTGCAGCGTGGAGCATTTCTACAAGTTAATCAAGGACTCCTCACCAAAGCGTGCTCAAACCATTGCTAAACTGCTGTTGCGCATGCGCGACAGTTAAACCGGCTGGCAGCGACAGTTACTCACTGAGATTATCAAGTTAGACGGGAATCGGTGAATTGTCGTATAAAACGACTTTATCTTTGTTGTGCAATCAGGATGAATTAAGACTTAAATATTTATATAGATAACACGCTAGCAAAATGCATTTAGATGCGTAAGGAACTGAAATGAAATTATAATAACTTTATGCTAGCTAGAAAGTTTTATATATAGTCAAAAGAAATCCATGAAGTTTTTTAATGCGTTTATTCAATTTGGATTGCTCTAGGCCCGTTTTGCACAGCCCCTATTTATTGCATTTAAGCTGTGCGTTACGACGTTTACATGCAGCGCCTTAAAGTGTATTCATTGATTGCAGAAAAGAACTCTTTCAATTATTACAATTAGATCTTCACAAATTCACGGAAAGTGGCTGCATGAAAGTGTTGCATATTCTAAGGTATGAAGGTGTAAAAATATGATTTACATTATTCGATTTATGTAAAAATGTATCTTTTTGGTAGTTTAAAACATTTGAGGCAATTTGTCGTTTTGCTTGTGCATTTCAAAAATGGCTATAGACTATGGCTGACAAACTCGAGAAATCAAATCAACAACTTAAATAAAAGCTTCACGAATACCAAGTAAATAATAATATTTAGATGTGTGTGTATACAACTACGTATTTATGGGAATATGTATATTTATATGTGATGAAAACGCGTTTGAGTGCGGGTAGCTTAAAAATTGGTCTCTTTGAACTCCTTGGACTGCAGCACTGGCGCCACGTTTCCGTTGCCACCGCCGCCACCGCCACTACCAGCTTCATCAGCATCAGATGCAGCTGGACACGCACCACCCACGGTATAGGCCAACACAGTGGCATGATCCAGCTTGCCAGGCAACGCACCAAATGCACTGCTGTCGACGATTCGCTTGCGCGCTGCTCTGTGTTGCATGCGGTTCAATTGAACCTCTCGCTTGACCCCATCCGGGCCACTGGACAGCTTGTAAAAGAGTTCCCGCTGCTCGAGGGTTTTGCGACGTGCGGAGGTGATCATCCGCACAAAATCGATCAGCAGATGGCAGAGTCGCCGTGCCGAGGCGCAGGGTGAGAAAGTTCCGTTAATGCCATAACTAAGTAAATCTTCTAGTCGGTGGAGCGTCAGGGCATGCCGTTGCGGCCCAGTGACCAGAGGCAGGCCCAACACCGATTTGGGAATGCGTTGGATTGGCGGTGTTGATGGAACTGAAGTTCCGGCACCGGCGCCTACTCCATGGCGTGCCTCGATCAACGTCTGGGAGCGCATATATTTTGGCCGGCTGGGCACACTGTTTGGTGGACTGCCGGCTTTTGGTTTGCGTGTTCGACTGGGCGGCGTGGCCGACGCCGGATGCAAACGAGCATAGATCGCTGAGGCACTTTTGTTCTGACGCTTCGGTGCCAGATTCGCTGTCTGCAGTTGTTGCAGCTTCACATCAGGTGTCCAGGCTTCAGCGAATTTGCCAACGACCGGATCAAAGTTGTCGCTGATGCCGTCAGAAGTAAGAAACACAATGTCTCCACGCTCGATACAGCTCATGGAGAAGGTGAGATTACTTAGTTCGGGCTTGTTGCCATCGGCGGGTCCCAGAGCTCCCAACGCATCACGCATATCTCGCATGGAGCTAATGTCATGAGATGCTTGCGTCAGCTCCCGCACACCGTGCTTCTTGGAGTACACGTAGCCCAAGGAATCGCCCACATTGCAGGCGCACACCACATACTTGCCGGTTGCACCGTCCAGCGGCAGAACTATAGCAATTGTTAGTGTGGAAAGCGCCCCACCCACCTCCAGTATGCAGCCGTGTCCCTCCCACAGGCTGCGCAACAGACTCACAAACAGCTCCTGTGTGGTCGTGGCCCGACACTCGTGGGCTTGTCCAAAAACAGCACGATCCAAATAGTCCAGGCAGCCGTGCACAGCGGATCGAGCAGCCAAACGAGCTCCATCACCTTTTGGAATAGAAGAGCAAGTTATTCGAGTGCGAAAGCGAAAATGTGATTAAGAGCGAGAAAGGAAGTTGGGTAATGGAGGCTGGAATGTAGTTTGCTCTAGTAGACTCACCCCAATTGACGCCATCAGCCATGGCCATGGCAGCGGCATCGCCACGCACAACACAGCCATAGCAATCGGCAATGGGATTGCCCATGGGCTCCTTGGTCAGCATGTTGGTTTCGTAGAGGGAAACAGAGATGCCGTAGGCGAAATCAGAATCCATCTGCCAGTTCTGCACGCCAGCCACCGGCGTTGAGAGGGCGGTGGGTGTGGCTGCAGGTGTGCTGCTCTGATTGCTGACGGCTTCACGCAGCAGCCGCTCGCGCTCCGAGTTGCCGTTTCCAACAGCCGTGGAGGCCTCAGTCTTAGCATTTAAGAGATTCTTGTTGTTTTGATCCTGAGCAGGACTGCTGTTGCTAACCATGCTGACCACTATGGTGGTGGCTTTGCCGCCAGCGCTCTCTCTCGCTGCAGCTGATGAGGCGCCAATGCTGCTTTTTGAGTTCTTTCTGGACCGCATGCCGGGGGCGACAGTTGCTCCTCCTGTAGTACCCGTGCCAGTCGAGCTCTGTTCCGTACTGCTCTGGCGTCGAGCAAACTTGTTGCTTAGCCTTGCCGATGAGCTGATCGCTGGAGCTGGTGGCGTACTCTTGCGCACGCCATACGCATCCTCATTCTCCTGCTGCGTATCAATGAAATCAATATCGTCCGCATAGCTGGCACTTAAATGCAACTTCGAGCGCTTGATGCCTGTCAATCCTTCATCCGGGCCTGTGCAGGCGGCAGTGATGGTCTCCGGGCCGGTGTCGTAGCTGCCTAGCTTCAGCACGGGCATGTCTGTGGGATTCTGACCATTATAGATCTCTGGCCCGCCGGCCATGAACTCTCGCTCCATACGACTGCAAGACAAATAAGCAGTAAGTACACACTTTATTAAAGGTCAGAGAGCACACATACCCCTCGAGGTATTTGGTAATGAAGCTGCCATCGTCCTCCTCTGCATTGCCATTGACGCGCCTGCGGACATCGCGCGGCTCCGCTATAAAACTCAATTGTCGAAAGTACGTGGTGACCTTTTGCCGCAGCGATGGCATCTTGACGAGATGCATGCTGCTGCTGATGCTGCCGCTTGCTTTGCCTCTGAACTTTCTCTAATTGGAGCTGTGTCTTAATTGATGCAGCGCTGGTGCGGGGGACTTACCGCCTCCAGTTGGAGTGCATTCACCTCATCGGTTGCAATTGTTGTGGGAGTTGCTGCCTGAAGCGAACCAGATGAGACAGAAACAGTTTGTTATTTAATTATCAATAAATTATGCAATTAAATGAGCTGTAGTCTCCCTGCTAATGGCAGGATGTGCCTTTAGTGGCCGCGGGGCCTCTACACAAACACTACGACGGCAGGATTGCCCAGCTGCTGAGCATAATGCAGGGGTCTCCGCCTCCAGTGAGTAGGCAAACACAACCTGAATGGGCTTTCAACTTGTGCTCATTTCGAATGCACAGAGATGAGAGATGCGCGGAGGGGAAAAGAAGAGACGCTGTGGCTTCCCGTTTCAAATGACGCAGCTTCTGGGTGCTTCGTATGATTAATGAACCGTCACTCGGCGTCGCCTGCCAACTGGCAGACAGAATAAATGGCATATTCTTTAGTTATTCCGCTTTAATAATGCTCAACTTTAGTTTACCTTAGGGTTTGTTGCAACTCTAACGTTTTTTTTTTTTGCCAAATGATCGCGGTCTCAATCAAGATCTACCGAATCTGGTTAGAGAACTGGTGGCCCAAGTTATCTCTAGCTTGTCAAAAGTTTTGTAGCTTAAACAACTTCAGTTTAGTTAAAGTTATAAAAAAGTAGTTCATTATGCAACCTTGATAGTTACTTTAGGAATGATCAAACTATGTCTAAGTTCTACTTTCGTGCATATTTTACTTGATCTTCGGTATAAAGAAAGAATAAATCCTCTTAAATTATCATTTGAAAAATGATATCATAGCACTGTGCAGTCGTTACATCTATTAAGGGTAGTGGGAGGGGAAGAGATAAGCGAAATATAAATCGTAATTGAAAGCTAGCTAAGCTCTGTTTGTGCCCCACTCGCTGCATCGTAATTATGAGATTATTTTCTAAATGTTGCTTTGAAGATTAAGAATTATCTGCGACTTGTGCTTTTTATAGTTCCCAACTAAAAGTTCACTTGGGATTCAGTTGCATTGCGCAAGCAGTTGACCAGCTAAGCATAACTGTAGCTGTTAACAGCAATAAGAGTGTTTTAAACGAAAGTGCCTGACTTGGAAATACCCAGCTTTCTTTATATCTACTTCATATCTAGCTTTTACAGAAGGAATGATGAGACTCACTTGGCTTTTGATGCTTCCCCTAGAACATAAACATTTTGCTGATTTTGACTGCCAGAGCTTAACAAAGATACAACAATTTAAATACTGAAATTAGCTAATCTTGAGTAAGTAATAATAGCAGCAGACTGCCTAGTTGATATTGCTTAAACGATGCGCAGCAGCAGAATTATGTAACTGAATAACTAAATGATAGTAAACAAAATGCAAAGGCAGCGACAACAATAATTGCTGAAAGCTTTTGATGATGGACACAATTGTTTATTGTTGTTATAGTTGTTGTTGTTTGTTTTAACGATCTGCCGCTTTAATTTATGACACTTCAGTGATCACTTAAATTGACAAATGAATTATTCATTTATTAGCCAGTTCCCAGCTTAAAAGGCGAGGGTGCGCCTCTCTCAGAGATTCTCAAAAGTTGTGCATAAACAAATAATTTAAAAGTAGAGCAAACAAATAGAGTTCAAAAACTGATTCGGCATACCTTGAAACGAACCAGGTGTGTGGTGACATGAATCTACCTTTTACCGATCTGTTTCCATTTGATTAAGCAATCACATCTGTACATATAGTGTTGCACTTACAGGCGAGTCATTGTGGTTACGACATACTCGTTGTCCACTAGGCACGTGTCACAGCTTGGACAATGGGTCAAATATCAGCTATATGTAAGGCAAGCAAGTGAATAAACGTAGAGAACTCACAATGATCGTCAGCAGCAGCATGAATATATTTAAAGAGCTCCCATTGAGCACAAGCTCAAGCGGCTTTTGTATGTCAAGTGAAGACGAAGATGATGATGATGATGATGATGATGATATTGATGCTGATTCTGCTTGACATAGGAAACGTGGGAGCTGAAAGTACAAGGCATGCCACCTGGTGTCGTTGGTGTCTAACCAAAATGGAGCAGAGCAAATATCTGAATTGCAAATTGCTTTGATATTTGGGCGGATGCTGCTCTGTGGGCATTCAGTGTGTGTTGAGGTGGGTGCGGTCAGCTTTTGTGGTTGTAATCTCTTTGACTGCACATTTAATCGCAGACTCTTGTTGCTGGCAAATTGAATTGTTTGCGGCACTGAAGTGCAACATTTCAATCAGTCGGATTGATTCCGTCTGCCAATGCGCTTGGATGCGCTTCAATGCACCGCTTGAAGCACACAAAAGCAAAGTGGGCACACACAGCATATGTCTGGGCAAAATGCTAACTAAATCTGGATTAATTTGATTTTATCGAGAAATAGCACTTGGTATTTGGGCGTGGCATGCAAGCTACGCAACTCAACTTAACCACACTGCACCGCCTTAGGATTCTGATTCTGATTGCATTTTGTGGTTCCACAGCCCTGAGCATTTAATTAAATTACACTTCCCGTTGATATTTTGCTATGATTGATGCGTGATCTGTCGCTAGAGTTCAAGTCAATTGCCTTCAGTCGTGCAAGGTAGCTGCGAGACCTTGGCTCGCGTGTGTGTTTATTTGCTCGAGTCTGATCGTGAGCTGAAGATCAATGGCGGAGCAAATATTGTTGAACGACAATTGAATTTGCAAAAATACATAGTTAAATCTATCTAAATTCAAGTTATATTTGATTTAGTTTAACATACTTGTAAGATATTTAATGCATGATTTGCAGTCAAGTCAAATACCTAAGTTTGTAAGTTTTATACAAATTTGATTTAATTTATAAATATATTCAAGAAAGATAAATAATTGTTATTTTTCTTTATCATAAATGCAGACAGTGGGCTTTACTGTTATAATTTTTTAAGGGCTCTACGTGACTTATGTGTTCCATATTCCCCTATCATAAATTTTCGTTGAGCTCTTTACTACTATCAATTGAAAGCAACGCTTTGTTATATTTGAATTATAATGAATATTTTTAATGAAAATTGAAAAGCAAACGAAAGAACGTTGAAGGTTTAATGTGCTCACGGGCTGTGGAGTTCGAGACGCAGACTTTTTGTCTACACAAAAAAAATCAAAGTTGGAAAAGTTTTCATTATGGTAAAGTTCATAAATAGTTAATTTAATCAAGCAAGCATTAAAAACAGAAAACTTTCCATGCACAAACTCATTTCATTCAATAATATTGGTTAGAGCTGGACAGACAGTGGGATAGGTCTATGCATAATGTATACATAATCAGTTGTTAATATATATTTTATATATACTATTGATAAAGTATATTAACAACTGATTATGTATACAGCTATATATACTATATATCTATAGAACTACACACACTTTGCTTCCATTTGTAACACATTTCAAGACTGAATTGTACAGCGCTCTTCACAAGAGTATATAAGAGTGATCGAGCAGCGTTTGTTGACACGCCTCAATCAGAAATTTGTCTCTCCCTCTCTGCCCCCTCGCCAACATTCAACATTGAACAGAGCGTAATAGAAAAGATATGCGAGGCGTGTGCCACATTATCAATCGACACTTTCGGCGCAGTTCGGGGCATATTCAAGCCATCAACATTTTCAACACTCTCAGCTAATCAGGCGTGAAAATGGGAAAATTGTGCAAGAATCGACGAGGGGGGCAAACGAAACGGAACGGAAAAGTGTTGAAATAAATGTACGTAAATATTAATATTTAATGTGGTATAGACTAAAATGAAAGTTCTGGTTCTGGCAAATGCGATTTATTGAAACTGAAAGAATAAGTTTACAGTGTGCTTCAGATACAACCACGAGCTATAAATATTCATCTGATTATTTGTATTTATAGCAGCATATGGCATAAATTGCAGATCATTTCGAACCGCTCAGGGTGGGCTGCGATCTTCCATATGTTCAGGTCTTTGATTTGTTTTGGTTTTTCGATTCGCAAATACGTTTGAAAGATTTATTTGTTTTTCTTTTCCTTTTCAGTTATATTTAACACATTTCCGCTTAAGTAGATAAATAATTGATGGAGTGAAGATATTTTTCTAATTGTTTACATTTGAAACTAATTAGATGAGGGTAAATAGAACAGCGTTTAGATAGAGGCACAAGTCAGCTGCAACTAGTTGCAGCACTTGCAACCACCAGGGGCAACTGCTCATATATCATTTCTATAGGCACGACAGCCTTGTGGCAGCCAGCAGATTCTTTTATGTGTGCTGCTGCTTTTGCTGTTGCATATTCAAAAGCTGTTGATTTAGTGCAGCGCAAACAAACAAGCTCACAGAGATGCCACCACGGGCAGCAGGCAGAATGCAGCAGGCACCATGGGCAGAGGCTGGGCAGGTGGGTGGGTGTTTGGCTGACAGGTGTGCCACATAGACATGTACGACAGTTAATAGCTGCAGCATTTCACCACGCTGACAAATGCGACGACAGCTGGCTGAAAGATTATGATGTCTCAAGGTGGAAGTTGCATTCATTTGGGGGTCTGGCCATAAGTCAACTGCGGCTCAAAGCGAATTGTTGGCCAAACTGTCTGCTGCTAGACAAAAGCCGTGAATACATTCACAAGAAAGTGAAATTTTCTTATTTTTTTGTGTGTTTTTTTTTTGACTATTTGTCAGCTTTTTAGCCAGTTGAGTTGTGTCAACTGCCAAACGAAAGCTGAAGGCCAACAATGCTGCGAGAATTACAATATATACCATGTATATCTATCTATCTATATATATATATTACTTATAAGTCACATATTGCTTTAGCTTAGCAGTTAAATCTGGCTAACTATATATTTGTGTATGTTAAGATAAAAATATATTCTAATATCTGTATACAACTGCATTATTTTAAGATTTCATCATAAAATTCCGGTCAGATTAAGCTCTGTGGAGTAGCAGGGGATAAATATTTTTAGAGCAAGTCATGTAATTTTATAAATAGATCCGGAAAATGAAATTTTAATATAAGAAATTTCAGGTTAATCTCATCTCTACCCAACAGACAATATGATTTCTGTAGGTATTTTTGTGGTTAATATAATATAAAGTAAAATTCATAAATAACAACTGCAAATGCTCAAGCGGGGTATATATATATATATATATATTATATATATATATTATTTGCATTATATTGACAATCCTATATATACATTTCTGGTTTTCAGAAATATATATATAGACATATGCATATGTGATATGAATACTTAATGCGTTCTCTTCTGCTGTACTCTACTTAGATATTGACAACTCAAATGCATTAAATAGGCAAGAATATTTATATACAGTAACGCCTATGCAACATAATATTACAGTATACACAGATAGAAGTCATTAATAATAATATAAAACATAATATAATTATTAACTATACAATACTCTCATGATAATTTTAGTTTCATTGAGTTTTATAAGAGTTTTATAAGACTTTTCACAGAAAATTCTTTTTCTGTTCTGATAATGTTTAACGCTTTAAAGGAGACATCTCTAAACATAGCCTCCTATGTATAACTTTAGCTATAGGAATGCCGTTTGCAGCAAATGCAGCTCCTTCGTTCTACATACCTGAAAGCCCCTATCAATGCGGATTTCCATTTAAATTTGGCTATAAAAGCAATTCTAGATATATACCCACATATTATACATATATCTACAAAGGGTATACAAAATTAGCATGTCAAAGTCTTTATTGCTTCTGCTTTGAGCTGTTTTATTATACTCCACTCCCACTTACACCTTCACATGATTAAAGTCGTTCAGCTTATCAGGTTTGAGCAGCTTAGGATCAGAGCAGTAGGTAAATATTTAATCAGTTGACAAGTCTCCATAATTTAGCAACAAGGCTTAATAAACCCTGCGGTCAGGCGTTCCAACAGGCTTTGTTGGTTCTATTTGTAGAGTCCGGCTGGGGCCGAAAAGCGCTTAAGGTTCCATTAAAATGGGACTAATTAAAATTGCATGTGATGAAAATTACACACAGTGAGAGAGAACGAGAGAGAGAGAGAGGGAGAGTGGGAGAGTGGGAGGCAAAACATACAATAGAGTTCTTTCACCTCGCTGGCATGTCTGCAGGGAAGTGACTCCATCTCCTGCTGCCTCAGCTATTCCCATTCCTTCTGCGTTTTTGGTGCCAGTCCCGGGCGTTGCTTAAATTGCCAGCTAATTGGCTTTTGAGTGTTTGTAGCGTGGTGCGTGCATTTCCTGTTACAGCAGCACACACACACACAGAAAACAATTTGCATTAATGGAAAAGCCTCCACACAGACACACCCCCAACACTATATGCCACATGCATCCATTATTTCAACACTTGCCACATCATTGCAATCGCAATCCATGAAAACTGAAAGTGCGACATAAATCCATAAAGCAAATGTCATATGCGCTCTTCTAAATATTTCCTCGTTGCATAATACACAGCCTATCTTTATTCAGGGTTGTTCTTTGGCGGGCGGGGACGGGGTAGGGGGCTGTTGGGGCTCCATGGTGGGGTTTTATGCCCTCTCTATGCATCTGTGTCAAAAGTGCACTTTCGCATGCAATGTGACGCCGCAAAGACGTCGATGCTTTTGTTCTATCGCATGCAATAATGACGCACATATTTTTATTTTTTTTTTAAGGGTGCACCAACCCTTGGAGACTGTTCAGGGTTGTGTGTGTTGGGCTTTCTCTTATCGCTCATTTCCGCTTGCATGTTTCTGTTATGTGCTTTTGGGGTCGCGCCTCTTGGCCCCGTTTCTTGAGCGGGCCCCAAAAAACTTGAACGTACTTGTTAAGTTTAGTAAATACTTTAGAGAAAAGGAAAAGAAAATCAGATATGGGGCAAGGAGTCATTGGGTGAAGTCGAAATGTTTGTGGTGTCCGATTTAATGGGGCTAACATTAGTTCAAAAATATCTCAAATCAATCGATGAAGTGAGACGGAAATCAATGAGGCGCGGATAATTTTTTCTTTAAAATAGCAAGAACATTTTTTTATGATTTTAACGAAAAAAATAATAAAAAAGTTTAAGCCAACTCATTGCCTTAAAATGATTTAACTTTTATTTTCTCACGATTTCAAATTTTAGCCTGAAGAGTTTCTTTTTTTTGCCAGAACAGTTGGGCCACATTTCTGAGAATTCGTTATTCCCCAACGTCGGCTGACTCATAACAACTTTTGTTTCTTCAAATAAATTCGCGTAACAAAAAGTTTATACTTTTTTAGCTATCTGAACAAGTATTAGTTTTCTGCAAAAAAAGAGAAGAACTTTAGACATTTGTACACCTATTTAGCTTGTTTGCCCGCCTGTGGTTAAATGCAAACTCGACAGGCAAACGACAGCAGCAGCAGCAGCAGCAGCAGGAAATGTGAGCCGTGTAGGACTTAGGCCAATCTTTAGGTGAATAAATTAGGCATGGGTTCGGCCAGGGGCTTGACAGGCATACTAATAAGTCCAATAAGTGGCCGCCTTGGCGCGCCAAGAAGTCGACAGAGTGGGTGCCGGATAAAATATTAAATTAAAACTTAATGGCAGCGTATCAAATGGAAAGAAGTCAAGGCCCGGCCAAAGAACCGCGACAAACAAAGCCAAAGCAAATGCAATTGAGAAACCTCCTCTGTCGCCGTCGTCTGTCTGGCGTTGGTGTCAAATGGCTGCCCACTGACGACGGCAGCTCGGACATTTCAGTGCCAGGTGCTCTGGTCTGCAATGGGTGTACTGACCTTCTACTCTTACCTCCCCTCACCTTACCCAGCCCCCAGTCCCCAGCCCACTGTCTAGCTCTAATTTGAGCTTCATTGGCGGGCTTAGTCATCGCGTCAGTTGGCTGACTAATCATTAGAAACGGCGCGTGCTTAGACAAAGAATCGGCGAATCGATCAGCTGGACAAACCTCGATTAACTCCTCACCTCCCCCCCCCTACACGTTCAATGAACAAATTCAATGAACTGTTTTTCTGAGCTCTGTGCTGCGGTTTTCTTGTTGCTGTTCATTCAACTTAAAATTGGCAAAAATGTTTATTTTGAGTTGAGCTGAGGCGCGCCTTGTGCGGCTTTCGAGTCGTGCGTTGCTCTTACCTAATCGATGGAAATGCCGTACGGAAGATGCGCAATAAAAATTATAAATGTTATATATATGTATACAAGTATATATATATATATATAGGTATACACTCTCTTTGTTTTATACCCTGAGCTGAAAGTTATTGGAATTAAGTTATGATATTTGTAGTAAATGAAGATATCAGCCTTTTTTTAACTAAATAAATATGCTTAAAATATTAGAAATTGGTAGAATATATCAAATAGCTCCCATGGAAGTAATTGATTTTATACAATTAAAGTGTTTTTGAATTATTTTTGACGATGTTTTGAACAAACTTTTTCCTGAATGTTTTCTTTTTGCTCTAAAGATAAAATGCCCTCATACTTGATCATATTTTCATATAAAATTAAAGTTCTACTTTGTCAGCAAGTGTATTTCATCTTCGTCTTAATGCTATTTGTGATTGGTCTTCTTATGAGCTTTCTTAAATGGCTTGGTAAAGATCGAATACCAAATGCGCAGCTGCACGGAATTAATTGTGATTCGGCTTTTTAAGCTAGCTACAAATTTGACGGACTGTAATTTAAATAATAAATGGGGGTACGCGAAATTGTGTGAGAATCTATGCTGAGCTATAGAGAAACATGTTATAAGTATATGATCTAGCAATGCTTTCAGCTGAAATAAGTTCATTATATTCTTGGCTGCCAAAACCAGTTTTCTTGTTGAGATATAGGTTTATACACAAGTCTTATGAGATTTTAATTGAAATTATTACTAACCAATTAAAGAGTATTAGAAATTAAATAAAAGTACATATATGTGTATATATAACCATTAACAGTTGAGTCTATACATATGAATGTATGTATCTATTGTATGATAAAGTATATTCCTTCAGTTTGATATGTCTCCCAAGAACTACCCGAAGGAATTGCTGGCAAACAGAGCTAGGCAATTATATAAACATATATATGACTCTCTTTACACACTCAATTCCCACTCAGTGGTAATAAAAAGAAGCAAATACAGAAATTTAATATCGCAACTGTCGTCGTTAAATTATGAGAAATGGCAACTCTATATATATGTGAAACAAGTTAAAATGCATTTTGAATGAACTTCTAAGTAGAGAGCAAATAAACGCAAAGCGACCAGAAGCAGTCCCAACTACTATATGTATCATAAAATGCCAGCGAGACAACAAAGGAGCACAAGGAGCGACAGCTGTTGGGCATGAGAATGCGCCAGCTGGGGATGGAGTCAGACAGACGGGGCATAGCTTTATGCGGCATCCCCCGTCTGGGTCAGAGCAGTGGCAGTGGCAGTGGCAGATGACGGCGAGCTGTAGCCACTGAACCACCCAAATAAAAACACAACTTCAACAAATGTGTATGGAGTAGGGTAGTTAGCTCAGAGTTTTGCTTGTAGCCAGCTAAAAAATAAAAAGAACCAGCAACATTCTTGGCCCAAAGCGGGCGAAAGTGATTGAATTCCAGCAAGATTCGTGGCGCCACTCGAACTGCGCATCTTAAATGCGTTGAAAATATTTCAGATGCTGTCGAATACTAGTTAAAGTCAAGTTAAAGGCAAAACATGGATCATCGATGATAAAAGCTAAAGAAAACTGTTTATCAGATAAGTCTAGATATAATCACTTCAAAGAGTTGAGCAAAACATCTTTGTAGATGAAAGTAAGGAAGTAAAAAAAGTAAACGTGATTAAGAAAAAAACATATGGTTTGTTAACTTTTAACTGTTAAGAGTTTTCCATTAATGTAAAAAAGGTTTTCAAAATGACTAAGTAAATGGGGAAAAAATAATTAGTTAGACTTGATAAAGTTTGATTTAAAGGCTGTAACTAAATTGTCGATTCAGCGATTTCAATTCAATATATTGTATTATCTGAGTCATCTAGAAAAAGTATTTGTTGTATATTTTATATATTTTTTAAAGATAGATGATTCATATATTGTTTCATTGTTTCGCCCAAAATCTAGCATTTTTATTCCTTTATATTCATAAAATACAAATTTTAGAGCTCTTCTTCAATTGTCTTTATATGGATGGATATATTTCATTTCATTTCATTTACCCTAGACACTACTGTACAACATTTAGTATACGTTATATCGATGGTCTTCCCTTAGAGTAACCCCTAACTGTGTAAATGGCATTTGGGCCACAGAACGACTAACCATGTTGTGGGCAGCACTGAGGACACTTAATTTACAATTCATTTCCTGTTATTTTCCGCTTGACAGTTGCCGCAGTTTACACAACCGGGCGCCCAGGAATCGAGGACAGTTCTGCGTTCTGGGAGTAAATGTCTGCTCAAGGTACGCCTCCCACCTATAATTCGATTCGTCGCATGTCGAGCATGTTCAAATCCATGGAGTGTGGCAGGCACCATGTCCTGCTTCCTCCCGCCTGCCTATGATGTGGGCTCTCATGTGTTCCGGTGGTTGCAAAAACGAATTGCCTGCTGCATTTTACATTTGCCAAAAGTTTCGTTTTGCTGCAGAAAAACCCCATCTATTTGGGCTGCACAACTTTTGGAACAAATGGTAAAGAAAAAACACGAGGAAAGCTTCAGGCTGAACGAAAAACGTTTTGTTTTTTTTTTTTTGAAAATGGCTAGAAATATTTCCTGCCAAGAGTAAAAAAATATGAAAAACGAGACACGAAGGTGGGGAAAACTGAACAAATTTGCAGCTGTAGGAGAAAATTAAGTGCAATTAAAAACAATTTGGCACTGGAGCTCCAATTGGTTAGACGCAATTTAACAGTATGTGCAGTTGGACAATAACAAAAGTTAACACGCTTTTCGTAATGAAATCGCAAACCGGTTATTGCAACAACAATAAAAGCTTTGCCTTTGATGCTGTTGTTGTTGTTGTTGTCGCAGCAGCAGCAGCAGCAGCTGAGATTTTGCAGCTGCCCGTGAAGCAAACAGCAGGTGAATCAGAGAAGCGGAGAATAAAAGCACATGAGAAACAAACTACAGTAATAACAATGAAGACATCGGCCAAGTTGAATGACAAAAGCAACAAAAGCACACACACACACACACACACACACACGCATAGACACATGCTAACGCACACGACGCAAAGTGGAGCAAGACACAAAACAAAACACGACAAAAACAAAGGGCCAAAGTTGAGGGTTAACCGAGAGCGCTCAAAAATCAATAGAAATAGGAAACGTACGCACTAAGGACAACATTACAAAAGCAACAGCAAACAGAAATATACTTACAATAATTGTTGTTGTTGTTCTAGTTGTAGTTGTTGCTGTTGCTGTTCTTATCGGACGCAACGTTGAATGCTTTTACATTGGCGCCACATACACGCACGGCCAGGGGTAGGGGGCGTTGGTGGTGTGTATAAATATTTGACAAGCAGAGGGTGGAATTATTAATGTTTCGCTGTGTTCGTTTGTAATTTGCACTGTTGGAATTTGGAGCAGTTCATGTATACTAATTGCCGTTTTGTTTATTCAAATGCCAATCAACACTAACGCTTTTTAATGAATTTTGGATAACACCGTGTACGTCCCCCTTCGTTGGACTCTGAAATGTAACTGCACTCTCGGACAAGGCAAGTCGATTGTCTGTAATCGTCAAAACAAATGGTTGACTGCTAACTTGTTTAGTTTCATTTAGTGTGCATACACTGGTTAGCCGATAGTTGAGCGCGCTGGCAAGCCTTTACATATCGATAGATGAAACTAAATTTGAATTTAAATTTATATTATTGCAAGGTAGCATAAACTTAAACTAACTAATTTAAGAGTATATTTGTAGCATTTGTTATTGATATAATTATTAGTGCTCTGAGCTACTATCGATAAGTTCATAATGGTGTGACCATCAAAGTTGGCTGGTTATCGATAAGGCATCGACGATTCCTCTGTCTTCTTTAGCATTTCGCGGCGCTTACTCATATAATTTTTTGCAAATAAGCGTTATTTAAGTGCTCAAAGTGTGCAAATTTTGTTAATTGTTTTTTGTTAAAGCTACTCCACACACAGGTAAGTGCTGGTAAAATGTAATATTGTTTATGTAGGCGTCTGAAAGAGACACGCACAGCGGCACGCATACATGTATGGTCGAGCATGCGAATTTCCGAATCTAATGTGCAAAAGCGCTATGATTTGTTGCAATTCCATTTGTTGTCTGCGAATATGCGAATTGTTTTTGTAGTTTTTTGTGTTGAAAAGAAGTCCGTTAGCGTTACCGGTGTGTGTCTTTTAGCGTGTGACAGTGGCAGGCGGCGAATGGCGGGCTCACACACACACACAGACACGCAGACACAAGCGCGTTGCGATGCGCGCACAAAAACACACACACAGACACGCACGCACTCACACAGGTGAATGAACTTTTTTGCGTTGTTTTGTAATCTCGATCTCTTTGCCATGCACACATGTGCACAAGTACATGTATACGTACATGCGTGTTTGTATGTGTGTGTGTGTTTAATTGTTTGCAGTGCGTGCGAATAAAACAACTCGAGCCATTTTATTTGTTGAGTTCATGACGCGCTCCCCGTGGCCCGAATCCAGTGCAGATCCTCGTTGCAATTTGCACATTTATTGAATTTGGCGCGTTCTTTCTTAGCTTTTTTCTGTTTCAATTTCATATATCATTTATTTTGCGAGTTCATTTACATATTTGCTTAAGCAGCCGCAGACGCAGCCGCAGCCACAGCCGCAGCAGCAACTGTCGCGCTCAATGCTAATGAACCTGCGCTCGCTTTTTGCCTGATATTTTGTTTAACATTTAAAATTTAATATACATTCGGCACATGTGTCGCCTGCTTTATAAATAGATCGATCGCAATTGTGCTAAAAAAAATGTTCACAGTCCCAAAAGAAACTGAACAATTTAAATGTTGTTTTAAATAATTTTAATTAATATAATTAGGTTTTGTCTTTTAATTGTTTGTTTAAGGCAAAGCATTTGCATAAAAATACACTTGTTGCTTGATTTTGTTTTTTTTTCCCAAGTGGATGCACCTATACAATATAGAATAAGTTTTGTAAACCATAGCTTAAAGCACTCTATGAATAGTATTTATGTGCTTTTGATAGTTTGATTAGTTTGATCTATTTGTTTATTCGGTTTGAAAACACACAAACTATTTTAGCCAAGAATTTAGAATAGGTCCATTAACTTTAGTTTTTTTGTATTATGCTAGAAATTTGCTAAGCAAGCGAAATTGTTGCTAGATAAGCGTCTCAGAAGCAAAAGCCCAGTTTGGGAATTTGTAAATAAATCCCGAACCATCTCAATTCTATATAACAAATGTAGTTGTGTGTTGTGTGTGCGTGTAAAGTTGTTTGGTGTGTAGATTAGCTAAGGTTTTTAAATATAAGGTATACAAAAATTGCAAGTGTTTCATATAGACATAGAGATAGGTAAATAATCGTAAATTTGATTTACAATATAAGTTTAAGATAAAGTTCTCTTGTTTTTCTCTTTTCTTTCAATTAATATACGTATATAATATAAGAACAAGGCAATTGATTTAGTTGCGGTTATCGCTTTTTGGTACATTTTCCAACACTGTCAACTGAGTAAAGGGCGCGCATTCAAAACTAATCGAAATGATTTACCGTTAAACATACAGTGTGGAAGCAGGAGAGTTAAGATCAAGGTGTTTGTTGTTTGTTTTGTTATACGTTGGGAGTTGGGACAGTTCAGAGTATGTATTTGCCCTTGCCCCGATGCTCCGCTTGCCGCGTCGACGTTGAGGCGCCCGCCAGCAGGAAACTGGCGCTAGCGCCGCTGCTGCTACTGTTGGTGCTGCCGTAGCTGCCATAATAGCCATCATAGCCATCATAGCCATCGTAGCTATCATAGCTGCCATAGCCGCCGAGCGGCAGGGCGTTTAGCTAAATCATAAGGGCCGAGAATGGGTTGTAGCGCATGATCTTCGAGAGCAGAATCCACAGCACTGACGTAATGGCGCACAGCACTACGCCACCCCAGCCCAGATCCAGGCTCCACGAAGTTAAAAATACACGTGCGCCCAGCAACGGCTTGGCCACAATAGCCACACCCCCTGGCCGGGCCACAATGCCATCGACAGTGCCGTCATAGTCGCTGTCCAACATCGGGCGTCCCTGCTGTCGCTTAAAGTGAATTATCATCAGCGTGAAAAGCGCAAATAGAGCTGCGAAAAGAAAGGAAATTAGTTGAGATCAAATGGATACTATTCCGGTGCCGGATTTCCGGTTGAGCTCACCCGCCAGCAGATACATAACGCCCGTAATAAGGATGGCGCTTATTTGGCGCTGGCACACGCCAAAGGCGCCCACCAAAGCGGCGCTGCCCAGAATGATGAGGCAGACCAGTGAGCAGGATATGGACAGGTTTTGCATTCCTGTGGTTTATTCAAAGCAAATTTTAATTAGTTGCGGCTTTTAGTTCGTGGCATTTAAGTTGACAAACATTTGTGGAAATCATTTACAAAGGTTGACGAAACAGAAAGCATGAATCGTTAGGCAAAAGCGAATGCTACATTAAAGCTGATTGTGTTATGGATAGAAGCTCGGGATTATGTTAAATATTATTATAATTGGTAAATATGTTAAGATGACTAAGAACCCTAAAGTATATTTTTTGATATCAGTTCAGAACATTCAGGCTTCACTCTGCTTCACTCTGCTAACATAACTGGAATTCTCTCGATATTTGCATATTTTTATCTTTTTGTTCATATTGCGCCATGTGTGCGCTTTTCACTGTCGCTCCCAGAGCCTTAAATCCATCTGGCACGTGCCATTAATTTCAACTAGCACATAATACTCGCAATCAAAACACTAGTAAAACCAATTACTCCATGTGCTACACTAACTGTGCCAATTAAGAGCCCACCGCGGCAAGCTTTAGAACTAACTCGTCCAAAAACCAAAGTGGCAATTGCGATTTACAATGCCTGCAGACGGTGGAGGTGGGTGAGCAACCACCCAAACCCAAGCCACACGATGACCTATTTTTTTTTGTAGTTTCCTGCACGTACAAGACGAACAAAACACGGAGCTGACTGGGGTCGGGGGACACACGTGTGTGGTTCGATATCGACAATGGTTTGGCATTAAACCTAGTAACTGCTGGTAATTACTATATGCATGCATTTGATGTCATTGCCTGGGTGGCTTCATGGACGTTCATTGTGCCCATTTCTGGTAGTTGCTGCTCTTTCGGTTTTATACCAATTGTATGTGGTTTAATATGGGGTATTACGACTTTCAAGAGACTATTACTTTCTTAAGAGATTTTAAAATTGTTTGCTTTAAACTTTTGTGTACCTAAAGAGATTTTCTTTAGCCATATCATGGTGCCTAAGAGATATGAATATTATAAATATTGATATCTTCCCTATTTACTCAAAAGTTGATATGCTTAGTATATAACTATTGTCTTTGATATGTTTGCACTTCAAGTTATGTTGTTGCTTGTTGCTGCATACAGGGCATCTCGCACTCTGGCACACCCGCCTAGAGCTCTCTTGTTTTCTGCTTAATGTACTCAAAAGGATTTGCAACAGTTTTGGAATCCTTCTTCATTGGGGATTTGTGTTAATGACTTGTGAAAGGTGCGGGCAGTGCGAGGTGTGGCGAAGCCGCTTTAAGCCACAGCGAGTAAATCGGTGTGAATCAGTGAGCCAGATAAATGAATATATATATGTACATATGAAGTGCGTGCTGTGACAGTTGCGGCTGGACAGTAAGCTAGCTGTTTGGCTGTGATACGAATTGCGAAAAGTACGAATAAAATGTGTAGTTTTTGTTTTTTTTTTAATTGCGGTTCGCTCCGGTCTCGCTACATACATCGAAAGTGACGTCTAGGGCACAATCTCTACAAAAGTTGTTGGATTTCAGTTGTGGGAGCAAGGGATTTATGTGTGGAATCAAATAGGATTAAGCGCCAATCTATTTATTATGTGTTTAAGCTAATGTAATTATAAAGCATTAAAGAAATCGAAACCATGTTAAAGACAACCCAAAAATATACTATAATTTAATGATGATTATGTTCTTACAACTTAATGTTTTACCCTACACGAAATCTCATAGATTAATATTTATTTGCCATTACAGTTAACTTCGCAAGGAACGCAGAAATGTCCGCTGAAGCTGAAGCAATTGTCACGGCCGGTGGTGCCGATGATGCAGCACCAGAGAAAACAGCTAATGAGCCCGTCGCTGCGGACACCACGCCCGATAAGCTGCCATCAGATGTTGCTCTAAATCCGGAGCAAATACGTGCCGAAAAAATCTTGAAGGGCAAAGAACTATTTAGTCAGGGATCACGTAACTTTCTTGTGAAGAGCTACGACGAGGCGGCCGATGAGCTGAGTCAGGTGTGCCAGCTGTACGAAGAAGTTTACGGCGAGCTGGCCGACGAGCTGGGACAGCCACTGCTACTGTGAGTAGTTCGATAATAGAGCAACGAGATCGAAATGACTAATGTCTATTCCTTTTTTGTTTACAGCTATGCAAAGGCTTTGATAGCGATGGCGCTGGATGAGAACAAAGTGATCGATGTGCCCGATGAGGCGGCCGATGATGATGAAGATGAAGATGTGGACGATGATGAGGATGAAGAGGGCGAGGCCAATGGAGATAAGCCAGCGGTGGCCAAGGCAAATGGTGATTCAAACGGCAAAAAACTGGACAGCATTAAAGAAGGTACTGCCGACGAGGCCGATTCCACAGGCGATGCCGACCAGGCTAAGTCAGATGTTGCCGACGGCTCCAAGCCCCCAACAGGAGTTGATGAAGTAAGTAGCAGCAACAGTAATTCTGCAGCATCTAACCCCGAAGATGAGCGTCCAAGTACCTCCAATGGTGAAGGGACTCCAAGTACCAGCAATGGCGCACCAGGCTCCATGGATGTGGACCAGGCAGAGGAAGAAAACGAGGACGGCGAAGGTGTAAGCGGTAGCTTGCAGTTGGCTTGGGAGATACTCGAGGCGGCTGCCAAGATATTCTCGCGACAGGGCCTTAGCGGTTTGCCTTACCTGGCTGACGTGCAAACGGAACTGGCCAATATTGAATTTGAGAATGGAATTCTAGATGCTGCTCGTGACGATTACGGTAACAATTTCAACTGATTGAAGATTGAATGTGCGATTAACTTGTATACGACTTGCAGATAAAGCGCTGAAGATACACGCAGAGCTTCCGAATAGAAATCGCCGTGCACTGGCCGAGCTGCACTACAAGATCGGGCTAACTCATCTCATGCAGCAGCAGAACAAGGAGGGCGCCGGTGCTTTGCGCAATTCCAGTGTGCTTATAGAGGAAGAAATAGCCGAAATCAAGAAAAAGGAGAATCCAACTGAGCGCGATAAGAGCAACATGCTGGACTTGGAAGAGACTAGACAGGAGATTCTGGTCAAGATTCAGGAGATCGAAGAAACACAGGCACAGGTAAGTTACAATAAACTACGAATTTAACGATCCATAATGTCAATATTAATACTAAATGAATTAATTCAGACCATTGCTGAGGTCCGCGCTGCTTTGGACAGCTATATCAAGCCAATGAGCAGCAGCAGCAGTAGCAACGCTGGTGGAGATGCAGCTGCCTCCTCATCGACAGCAGCCACAGCAGCTGGTGCCGCTGCCGCTGCAAATGGAGCTCCGTCCAGTTCATCTTCGGCTGCAACTTCGGCTGCTTCATCGTCGGCCATCAGCAGCAGTTCGGCCAAGCCAACAGATATCACGCATCTGATCAAGCGCAAGAAGCCCGAGGAGCCCAGCTCGGAGGCCGAAGCTCTCTGTTCGCCGGCCAAGCGTGCTGCTGTTTAGAAATCGCTCGAAGACTGCACATTCCAATTGTAAACACACTCAAACACACTCAAACACCAACACATCAGCTACTTAAAACTCACACACATATACGTAAACACACACAATCTTATCCTATCCCCAGCCTCTCCTATTTAAGAATATGCTATTTGTTTTTGATGTTTCACAAGAATCATTTTCTATAAGTCTGTAAGATTAAAATCACAACTAGTGCTAAGTGCGTACATAAAATAATGTTTTTATACTATTTAAAAGAAACTCAAAAATGATCGAGAGCGAAACGAATGAATTATAAATAAACACGAAAATTGCCTCACAACACAAAAGTTGTTAATTCAACAACAAAACAAAAGGTGTCCAAACGAAAGTGTTTGTGAGTCTGTCTAGTGAGTCTAGAGGTAAGAGCTGTTTGGAAATTTGGTTCTGGGGCTGGATTGCGCCACAATACGTACTCAGATGCGGCTGCAGTGTGATGACCTGTGACTCACTGTGCTGCCAATCGTTGCGCTGCTCCTCGCCGCGCGCATTCTCCATTGATCCGGCCAAGTAGTTGACACAGGGCGGCGCACCGCGCGGAAATTTCGGATTGCGGCGCAGCTCTTGTAGCTGCGTTATCGGCAGATCAATGCACAGCGTCCAGATGCCGCCGTGCATAGGCACCAGAAAAACGGAATCGCGTCGGAAACGATGCTCCGCTAGAAATGATTGATGAAGTATTTAATCAGAATGTAATGTAATGTCAATGGTCACCCAATTTAGAGTTTCCTGACTTGCCTCTCTTATCTGGCTTGAGCATGGCCACCTGATCATCCAAGAGCCACTCCAGGTGCAGGCCCGACCGGTTCGAGTAACGATCTAGACTGTTGCGATCCCACGTCACGTGCTCCCAGTGGTCAGTCATTATGGCGGCGCAGAGCATAGCCGTGGCGCTGGTGGTCATTAGCAGCGTGACGAACAGGAACAGCACAGGTGGCGGTCCCATGCAGCAGCTGGAGCAGCAGGCGCTTGCTCCGGTTCCACTGCCCATGCCCAGGCCGTCCATGTGCGAGCTAAGCGATGTGGATGTGTCTAAGGCAGCGGCACCGGCACTGCCACTACCCCTGCGCTGTATAACCTTGGCGCAGCTGTTCTGTCGGAGTAGGATGCTGTTGCTCCTTCTCAGGCTCTCGACGGCGGCAGCTGCTGCTGCTGTGGTCGCTGCGTTGCTGGCCGCGTCGAACTGCAAGGAGCCGCCAACAACGGACGAGGGATGCTCATAAATGCTATTGCGCCGGCTGGGCGCAAAATAGTAACATGTGGTCTGTCGGGGCGTGATATCCGCTAGCTCTGGGCCACCCGGCAGCTCCTCATTGCTGCTGGAGTAGACAATCGATTGCTTGAACTGATTGGAGTAACAGTTCTGCTTAAAAGACTGCGACGACTGTTGTGCCGGCGGCGTAGGTGATTGCTGCTGCACGTAGAGTGCCTCGTAGTCACAGTGATGCGGATTGCGATAGATGACTGGCCAGGAGCGCGTCGTCTTTGAATTGTGGCTGTACCTATTAGTCGTAGTCGATGTGCTTGGATTTTGTGTGTGTGATGCCACAGCGTTTGTGGCAGCGGCGCACCGCTCTTCGACCAGCGGTGTCAGCTCGTTGGGCGCCTCAATCTCGCCTAGCGCCTGCTGTTGCTGCAATTGTTGTTGTTCCTGCTCCAGCTGCTGCTGCTGCTGCAGTTGCTCCTGTTGTTGCTGCTCGTCTAGTTGGCTGGTTGTTGCTAGCTGACGCTGCAGCACATTCTTGTTGGCGCCGCTGCCACTGGCTGGTTCCGCTGCTGTTATCAAACTGAAGTCCTCCTCCTCGACCAGAGTGACGCCGCCCGCTGCCAAGCCTAAGCCTGGCGAGAAAATGCTGTTAGACGTCGGCTGTGAGCGGCTGCGCAGCAGCGTTATGTGTTTGTTGGGTGCATCATGTTGTTGTTGCTGCTGCTGCTGCTGGAGCTGGCTGACGCTGGTGGGCGATGTGATGCTCACTTCTGGCACACATCGGGCCGTCACCTTGTAGCGACTGCCGCTGCCAACGCTGACGCCAACGCCAACGCCGACGCCGACGCCGACAGCGCTGCCAGCGCCCTTGGCACGCATCAGTCATAAATCGGAGCTGTCGCGCTTTTTGATCTTGTTCAAGCTCATGTGGTTCGTGGTGGTTTGGTGGTGGTTGTGGCTGTGGCTGAGGTGGTTGCTTGCTTGCTTGATTGGATGTTCTGATGGATGCTATTGAAGGTGTTGCTGTTGTTCTTGTTGTATTTGTTGTTCTTGTATCTGTTGTAGTTGTTGTTGCTTTTACTAAATTGAGTGCGGCGCCTAAAAGTCTACTATGCAAAATGTAATTTTCGCTTGTGCCACAAAAGGAAACTACTAGCGGCGTTTGTTGCTGTTGTTGTTGTTTGTTTGATTGTTTGTTTGTTTACTGTTTGCTGCAACAGGCTCGTTTGTATATACCAATTTACAGTTATGTTCGTTTGTTTGCTCTTTTTCAATATTGGTTTTGTTATTGTTATTATTTGTATTTGTTTGTTTTCTGATGATTTCTCTCTACGTTTTACAAATTTTTTTGGTTTAGCTTGAAGCTCTAAAAAAAGAAGTAGAGAAAACAAATGTACAACATGAGTTCTGAAGAAGTTGAGATAGATAGATAGATAGAGAGAGAGAGAGAGAGAGAGAGAGAAGAGAAATACAAAATATACGATTTACACTAATATAAATATTACTACGTGCAAGAATGAAACAATTAAAGCAACATTTACTAAGTTTGTTAGGGATGCATAGACATTACATTATGGTTAGAGTAACAGTAAGAGTTATATATAGATAAATGTATTTAAATATATAATATGAATCATATTGTGTTTTAGTATTGTGTCTATATTGTAAGGAGAATCAGAAGTTTTCAAGTACTGGATTCGAACCTGAAACTGCAATGGCACAATGTCATTTATCTTTAAGATTCTGTAGCTTAAAGATAAAATGGTCTTTCTAAACTGTAGTAACTGTATCAACGGTATCCACTTCCCAACTTTGAAGCCCGTTTTTTGTTCCAGCACAGCAAAAACCATTCAGAAAGTAAACTCTGATTCTTGATTATTAAGTCCTATTAGCCTTTGCTCTCTAGAGATATTTCACTGAAGTAGTCTAAGATCTGGGAAGTCTATTCTGTACAAAACTGACTTTCAATGATTCAAACATACAAAGATTATTTCATTTAAGAGACGAGTATTTACAGAAAACGATATATATTGATATAATAAATTCAAGTTTATACCAAAGTGGAATCATAAAAAATTACTAAAAGTTTGTTAAATATTTTAATTTAAAGAAATATTTTATAGCCAACTCAAAGGGTGCAGCAGAGAGCCCAAGAGGCAGCTAGATTAGGGCTCACTATCAAAGAATCTCGGTTATGATTCATGAGTACCATAAGAAATGCTCTTTTATTATATGCAAATTGCATTATCCTTTGGCTTTTATGGACTGTCTACGATATGAATAATACGAAGCATAATTGCATTTGCAATTCCAAGCACAATGACCCGAAACTAATTCAATTTTATGCTGCTCACACCCGGAATTCCAAATGCTCCTCAGACATGGCCTGACTCGACTCGACCCGGTCCGACCCATGGCCCAGCTCGAACAAATTGGTATGCTGCATTTCGTATGGCAGTCGCACAGCCTCAACGCCCAACGGAAATCCGACTGGCTGCCAAGTGGAGGTGGCTGCTCTCCATTCACTGTTGCAATTCAAATTTTGGCCAGACCATAAAAAAGGGTAGGAGCATTCATTTTCGCCGGATACTTAGCCACATACGTTTATGCAGCAGGTGCACTAGACTCTTATGTTCAGCTCCAACCATATATCATAGTTTTATATTCCTGCATTCCGCATGCCATTTGCATTCCTTTATTCGGTGGTCAGCAGCTGGAATGCCGCAACTGCGGTTTCCTTGGCGTTTTTCATTAAACAAAATGAAACTATTTGCGGTGCTGGGAAAAACCAAATAGCTAAGGTCTTAATGTGTATATATATATACATATATATATATTTATATTTATATTTGCATTTGATTTATTTAGATATATTTTATTAAAGAATTGATATCAAATATTACTTTGGGTGTTTTCCAGCCGTATATGATAGACAGATAGAGGTATAGATAAACAGGCAAGGCAAGATAGACTCGACAATTGATATTGTTTAAGGATATATGTAAGTATGTACTTAATTATTTCCGGTCACGCCTCAATTTCCCTCTTATGTGCCTCAAACATCAACTGATTATCACAATAGCCTGCAAAAAGGATCTTAGTCAAAGCTATAGATAACCAAATGAATGTTTGAATATTTTAATTGGAAGTGGATCGATCACTACAGGGTATTTCGTAGTCTGCTGCTTATTGGTTTCAAACTTTCTATATTTATCTACACTAAATGCTATTTGTTTGTTTTAAATTTAAAAATTAAACGAGAATGAATTATGTGCACTCGTTTGCTGTCCGCTTATGTTCTTGTTTATCTGTCAAATTGACATCAGATTTAGTTATTTAGTTCGTTTTATATCCAATTAAAAATAGTTTCTATTATTTAAATCGTTATAAATTATTTCTGATTGCAAGAAGAGCCAGTCTAGCTGGGTAATGTCGTCCTGGCCCGTTAGGTTGTTGTGTACGTGACTTTCCGTGTAGATTGCGGCAAGTGTCTTTACAGGACATATCTCTGAGAGCTCTCCGCTCGAACAGTTTGATAAATTTTTAATGGAAACAAAATAAAATGGCAGGCAAATCTGTTGCGTGCATAATTGATATGCGAATAGACTGAGTGTGGCTTTGTCTTTACCATCATCATCATCAGCCCCTGGGCTAATTGGAATCTTGACAGGAAATTAATTAACACACGTGCATGTGGACGGCAGCTGTGGCTGAGTCGCCGTTGATTGTGTTTTGTTCCTCGATGTTAGTCGAAACTCGATTGTCAATATTTTCATGTTCCGAAGAGTTTGCCAACGGGCAGCAGGAGGCACCCGCAAGCCCCCACTCTGAAACTGCTCCAATGTCACAGAGTCTCAGCAATGCAATCAGGACCCAACATACTCACACAAATGTTTAGGTGCATGCTTGAGTGTGTACCGAAAAGTTTTGTAGTTGCCTCGGATACTTAAAGCAGTCCTGGAGAACTTTGTCCTGCTCTGGTTCCAGTTGACAAAGTTGAGAGCAGCTTAACGTGTTTTCTCTTCTAATAAGGAAATGGTATAACAACTTTTCAACAGAAACGAAACCCTAGATGCCATGCCAGAAAGTCTTTCACAATTCAAACAGTTATGAGAGTTACAATTAAATTTAATTAATTCAAGAATTTATTAATTAACATTTATTTGGCCCTAGTTGAGAAGTTTTTCCGAGCTGTCTCACAAAATTAGTATTTTCTTTATAGCTGCGAGTATATATTCTTTATCAATGCAAGCTAGTCTCTCATATATAGAAACTCAAGGTGAGCTGAGTAGATCTATTGTATCATAATACAGTTATAACAGTAGTGAATCATTATATTCCAGATCAATCGAAAATTCAACCCTTTTGAATTTCAGTATATTTTCTTTGACAAGTCTGCTGTAGGTAGACAAACCATAGCTAATTACCCAAGAGATTTATTTGTTGGAGTTGTGTTAGGAGTCATCGACTATATTTATAAATTAATTCAACTAATAATTCACATAAAATATTGTAGGTATAATCATTGGAATTGTAGTTGCTCAACAGCCAAAGGAATGCACAAAAAAATGCAATATGTAAATTCCTTGATTTAATAAGCGCTGGGAATCAAGTATGCTCGAGGGTTATACATATTAATTAAATAATCAAAGCAAAATATGCATGACAAAAGGAAACGATAGCCGACAAAAAATTGTATATTTTATACAAATGAAACAATAAAAAAAGTTAAAATCCTTTTATATTAATCACAATCTATTTGTTAAGCTCGGAAAGAGACATAATGGGCTGGTATTTAAACCCTTGGGGGGCTGCAGCTGGATCCATTTTGAACAACATGTGTAACAATTGCCGGGAGACTTAACTTCTCTTATTTTTTTCAAGTACTGCGACATTTTATGCATGTAATTAAAATGGCACTTTATTGCACACAGACACACACACCTACTCACAGACACACACACTTATGCAAGTGACAGGCGAGCTGATTGCGCATTTGTTATTGTTGTTGTTGTTGTTGTTGTTGTTGTTGTTGCTGTGGCAACGTTGTTGCCTTGACAATTAACGGCGGCCCAACAATTTTTCTTGTTCTGCTTCCTAGCGCCAGCTGGCCCTGCCCCAGCTGCCCCCTGCCACAGCTCCACCCAAAAGGGGTCACCATGAATTGGCCGAGGCAGACAAAGTCACTATTTCAGGCGCCCCTTGGCACGTCCATGACTCTTCCTACAGCTGCCCCTGCCTAGTCGCATTGCTAATGACGCAATGCAAATTTATATTTTGAAAGCGTAAAATTCATTGCCTACTTTCGGGCGCCGCAGCTCCGAAAGTTTTGTTAATACGCCTCGACAGCACTTTCTTGCACTTTCAATCGCAACACTGACTCGTAGAGTCTGTCTCATCTGGCTGCACGTTCAAGGCTTTCTTAACTTGCTGCCAAGTTATTTATTTAGCCTTTTAGCCGTTTCTCAAGCAACGGAAAAAAATGGTTTGCCTGCAAATTGCCAAGTTAATTAAAACTTATTTCATGCAATTTTCAGTTAATTATGTGCATAAGTTAGCCTAGGGGAATCTTTAGGGTAGAAATGGTTTATTTTTAGTACTCTGCGAATTGGGCTTGCAGTAAAAATTTGTTTGTGTCTTCAAGTTGTTGCTTTAGATGTTGAAAAAACTAAAGTAATTGAGATAATTATTTAAATTGGTGTTTAAAGTATATATAATAAAAAAGATAGTATAAAATCTAAAATATTTAATAATATTAAAAAATAAATATTAAGCTAAATGCGATTAGTTTTGCTTCTTGCTGGCATAGAATTCTCCACTTGTTATAACTTAGCAAGAGTGGCAAGTCGATGTTGCAACAGTATTCACGATAGAACTTAGAGCTTGTTGAAAAAAAATATATATATATACATATATATGTATAATAAAGATATATAAAGATAGACCCGCTCACTTTTTATACCCTGAACCCATTGAAAATGAGTAATCAGGGTATAATGGTCTTGTTAAACTGTCAAATGTATGTAACAGGCAGAAGGGGGCGTGGCAGACCCCATAAAGTATATATTCTTGATCAGGGATACGAGCTGAGTCGATTTAGCCCTGCCCGTCTGTCTGTCTGTCTGTCTGTCCGTCTGTCTGTCTGTCCGTCTGTCCGTCTGTCCGTCTGTCCGTATGTATGAACTCGTCGATCTCAGAACATATAAAAGCTAGAGACTTGAGACTGTATAGCACGCGCATACCAAGTTTGTTTTAAAAAATTGATAACTTTTCCCGTTTTTTTGTTATTGATTAAAAACATTATCGAAGTCAAGTTAT
The DNA here is from genome assembly GCA_035045365.1 of Drosophila leonis. Taxonomy (NCBI): domain Eukaryota; kingdom Metazoa; phylum Arthropoda; class Insecta; order Diptera; family Drosophilidae; genus Drosophila; species Drosophila leonis. The sequence continues at coordinate 6,665,474 of JAWNPC010000338.1, read as the reverse complement.
TAAATTATATCTTGTACACGTTTGGAGCTAAAGTTTCCTAATTTTATATTTAGATTTATTTATATTCTATACAATTTTGATTGTTGTTATATTTTAAATACCGGCATAATTGAATTTTACAAGCTTAAATTTTTTCTGCGTTAATAAATACATAGCTGAGTATATTTAAAAACGCAGATCGGACGGTGTTCAGGGGATGTGCTGGTCGGCCAGTTCTTACTTGTTATTATCGATTAGAGACAGCTAATACAAATACATCACCTTGAGTCTGCCTAAAAATATATATAATATATATATATATATATATAAAGCAAAATATTTAGATTCAATTCTAGAGTTTATAATTCAGACACTGAGGACGTTTTATATATATTAAATATATAGTAGCATGTTGAAATATTATTAAAAAAGTTGAATTTCACATTGAAAGTGTCAAAATACAAATAAATTTATATAATTTTCAAATTTTGCCCTTCACAAAATTTGCTCAAATAACAAACAAATATTGTAAAATCAATATTTGCAAGTAGCTTAAGCTTTTGAAACTACTTAAAGCAGATATGCTACGTAGTCTAGAAAAGCGCCTTGCCATTAAGCCTATGAAATTTGCAGCAAATGCAATATTTGATAATATTTCACATGCTAAATCTAATATATTTGGCCTAAATAAATAGTTTGTCTGTCGAGAGACAGGCAGAGAAACATTTATTTGAAAAGTGTTTTCATGGCAATGGTTGAAGTAAAGTAAACAACAGCAATAACTAGATAAAAGCAGTTTATTTTACAAGCACACACGAACACACACACACACACACACACACACACACACAGTGAATAGATATTTGCTGCCAACAGACAATCATTTCATTGGCGTGGGTGTGTCTATGCCTCTGTGTGTGTGTGACGTTAACTGTGTCAGAGCAGTTCGAGTGGTGCAAAAGGTGGCCATTAAATTTAAGTGGCCATTGGTTGCACTCGAGCTTGCTCCGAAAGAGGCAGCAATAAAATGTGACGACGCAAATTGCGAACTAATTGCAGGCTTAGAGAGCGCAGCAGCATCTGAAGGGTATTCGAGTTTCGTAATTGTCGATTTGCTGCAGCGCCCAGTTGGGCGCTAAGTCAATTCTTGGCCAGCTGCGTGTCATTGAAGTTGTCAGTGGCATTTCCGCCGCCCGATTGTCGGGCGTGCAACGCGTCGTATGCGCAACGTAGAACGTGAAATGAAATTTGGCCAACGCTGCCAAAAATAAACGCATTCAAGGCCGTCATTTGTGCACTTATTTTTTCCCCCGATTATTTATAACTAACTGGCGCCCTACATAAGAATTTATGCGTTTTTTAACTATGGGCGCCTAGTTTTCGATTTTCCGTCTGCTTCCGCAAAACCAGGACGCAAAGTCTCAAGCCTCAAGGCCAAAGCCAAAGCCAAAGCCAAAGCCAAAGCCAAACCTAAAGTCGTAAAGTTTGCCAGAGTTTTGCTTAATGCGCAGGCAGCATGAACATTTTTATGGCATCCGATTTCAAAGGGACGGTCGCTCGATAATCTTCCCTTTCTTGAAGCATATTAATAGGGAATGTGACTATAAGAATTTTATGATGACACATTGACGGACAACGAAGCTGGAAACTAAGGGAAAACTAAAAGTGAATAGCAAAGGAATGAAGCTCTTTTTTTTATACACTGCATAACATTTACTACTATCAAGTCTAAAGGGATCTTTAATAGATTTATGTAATATTTCGTTTGAGTTAAGTGAAAGTGAATAGCTAAGCAAGAGAAACTCTTATATAACAATTGTAATTGCAAAATCAGCTTGAAATAAATTTCTAATCAAGCAAAGTGCCGTTGATGAGCAAGTCAGATTGGCAATGATTTGTAGTTCATTAAGTAAATTTTCAGGCTGGTCAGAGTACGTATACTCGTACCATTTGGGAATGCACCAGCTGTGTGTGGCATAGCTCAACTCAGTTTTGACTGTGAATCACATTGGTATTGTATGTGTGTGTGTGTTTGTATCTGGCGATGATGTCAAAGCGTCTGTTATGCGGGTCAATTTGAAAAAATGTATGTGCCTATAGCCAAGATATGTCAAGGCAGTGGCCAAAGAGAGAGGGAGAGAGGGATCCCCGACACTGACAGCATTGTCAGCACTGCCCCCAAGCAGTGGAGGTGACCCCGCTGTCACACAGTCGCTGCTATTTCTTTGTCTTGCTGCTTTACTCTGTGAAGGATTGGACCTCCTGCTGTTGCCACTGTTGCTGCTAGCCTCTTTGGCCTGCATTCGAAATTTAAGAGCCCGAGGCCACTAAATGTCAAATTGAATATAAATATTTAAGCTAACTGCCAAATGATGCAGCAAAAATTTCTGAAATTTGCTAAAGCTGTTTGTTGCTGATGTTGTTTTGGTAACATTATCGACCATTCGTTGGCAAAGGCAATTTCGCAGTTGACTTAGGACCTTATGCTAAGTATTCAATATAAATCATATTACACACCATACGTACACACACACACACACGCAAGCAAACGCCTGTAAGTTATCAACCATTTTTTTATTGCGCATACGACACGTTGACAGCAATCGAATTGGCTGGATTATATTATTTAAAGCAAAACTTTTCCATATGGCTACAAGTGTGTGTTTGTGTTGTGTTGGTAAAACAAATGGCATTGCATTTTTATAGAACGAGCAACACATTAATATTCAAACATCTACCGCTTTGTGCATGCCTTGCTGGGTATTGGTTGAGTATAGCGTATAGTAGAGCTGATTGCATATCTGTCTGTTGGCATGGAAAAAACAATTTCGAAGCTCATTTGTTTTCTGGTTTATCTAACGCAGCAATTTGAGCAATTTGCTTAAACCGTTTTCATGCGCAGCCAAGTTGAATCGATTTGCGAAATGGCTGCGCACTTAGCTAATATTTATGACTCTGTTAAATGAATATCCGAATGGAGAAGTATCTTTGAATTAATTCAAATAGAGTTATTAAGTTAAACATTTATTCAAGTTCTCTTTTCTTGTAAAAATAAAAAAATCATCTAGAATTTATTCAAATTTCAATCCAACTTTAATTGAAAACTTTGGTATTGTTATACACTTAAAAACATTTATTTAAGCTTAAAGTTTTCCCTAGCACTCAACTGCAATACTTGAACAGCTGCTATGCCAGCTGAACCACAAGTTTGCTTTACATGCGCAAATATCACGTATACGCTGTGTAGGCAAACATAGGAAAACTCAATAACTTCGTCCTGCAGCCAATAACAACAAGAAGCCGTGGCTAAAATAGACGCAATGGTACGTTTTTGTGCACCAAATGCCAGAAGTTCGGCTTTTGCCATCGATTATAAGGAAATGCGATAAACGACGTTGCTAAAATTGGCTTTTGGCCAGATCGGGGACCTCGTTGGGTGCCCTCGTTGGCCTTTGCATGTCGCGCGCCCATAAACCAAATCAACGTTGCAATTGCGAGTTGTGAGTCTGGCAGACAGCAACAATTAGAATACCCGGCTGCATAATTTTGCATAAATTCTGACTTGTTGAAGCCGAGTGACAAGTCAACTTCCTGCCAAATGCCAAACTTGAACGCATTAGGTGCGTTGCGTCTGCTGCTGAAAGCCCCCGAGTTCTCGATTCTGTTTGCATAGTGCGCAAGTTTCCTCGCAAGAGCATTGCCAAGTGTCAACTACGTTTACATTGCCAACAGCTTGTGTCATTTTCTATTTTTGGTTGCGTTCTTTGGGCTAGAAATCATATGAAATCAGTCGGCAATCACATTGCGTGTTGAATTGCGTTTGTTGCAGCTGTCTGTTACAGTGCGGCAATGACGTCAATGCTCACTTAGCCACTCAGCAGCTAAATATACTCGTGTACATGGGTGTGCAGCTCGAATAGGTAATAAGCGCTTAATTGAAAACGCGACCAACTAAACAACACAGAACAAACATTCAAACTGAACTTTGCCAAATGAAAATGTATATATTTATATGCTTATATAACTTTTGAACAATATGATTTCCATTTAATTGGCGAACATTTCGCTATTGGCCCAAGGCTAATAATTCACATTTTCATTGCATTCGCATCGCAAACATTAATGAATTATTGAAAATCAAATTCGCCACGTCAATTGAAACAATTTTTGAGTACAACGAGGCGTCTGAAATGCCCGATAAAACAATGGCTTGTTGGTTTGCTTTGTTTGCTATACCCTATAACCACTATAAAATCGGGTATAATAGTCTTGTGAAAATCTGTTACAGAAAGGAAATTTCAATAATCTCAAAAAATACTATCAGGACTAAGATTTTAGTTTGTGGTAAAGCATTTGATATAAGTAATTTCGATTTAATAATAAATATTTAAATATATATATTTATCTTCTCAGTCAGTACTCAAATTCTGCTGTCTGTTTGTCCATATTGAGAGTAGATATTCAATATTTCATTCTTGCAATCAAAGAATTGTGCAGGATATATGCTGCTCTATCATCATGCGCTTTCAACACTTTTGATTTTCTCTACGTTTGTTTGTTTGCTTGCATAATTCAGTGCGTTTGGTCAGTGTCTGTCTCTCTGGCTGTTTGTCTGGCCAATGAAGCGTTAAAGCAGCTGGTAACGAAAACCTAAATCAATTGGAGTCGAGCACAAAACAATTTCAGTCAGCTGGCCAAGCACTTGTAGCACTTAAGATAACGATTCGAGCAATGTCTGCCTTTGTTTATCTGCAACAGAAGATATATATATATATATATATATATACGATATAACAACAGAAGATGTATATATTTACGATATTCATATATATATATTTACGATATATATATACATATGTACACACGGAGCCTTGCGTGTGTTTGCTTAGACTCGAATAACGCAATTTATCAAGTCTTTGGGCTCATCCTTTATTGCTTGTTTGCGCTCATTTTTCAAGCAGATTTCGTTGGAGTCTATATAAGCATTTGGCATATACTTCTGCTGCTTGGAACATTTTGTTTATAAGCTATATTGAATTTCAAAGTACTTGGTTCTGCCAATCTGGAAATGCGAATTTCAATTGAGCGTTGCCCAAAAGTTTCGTGTACCCAACAAAACACACAAAACGAAACTAAAAAAAAACATTTACACAAACCCACAAAGAAAAATTTCAACTTTCGCCAAACAACAACTGGATGATGCCAGTTGCTCGGGGTTTCGGATGCAACAGAGGCGGTCGAATGAGGAAGGTACAAGTGGAGAAGCTTACCAACGCTGACGTTAATGAGACCGGGCTCAAGAAATTCTACTGCAAAGAGTCTTTGAATTTTCGTGGGTCGGTAAATATCTGCTTAATTTAGTTAAAGATTTTTGAGAGTTTTTCCCTTTTGTTTCTTTTCATATCTCGTATCGACAAATTTGAAATTTACTGCAAAAATGTGTTTAAGGCAGCACTTTACTGACTGAGGCAAGAAATGCAAAAGGAAAGCAGAAAAGAATTTATATGTATACCAATAAATTTTAGGAAAATCAGCCAAAATTGTAAGGGAGAGTGGAAAACAAGAGACAGACAGACAGACAGTATAAAAGAGTGAGTGAACAGAGCTAAAAGTATATTTAAGTATCATTAGAAAGTCTTTTCATAGTATTTCTATTATTACAAAATGTTCTTTATTCGATTTATTGATGCACAGCGAGTGATGCTTTAAATGTTTATGCAGATCTTTAGAATTTGTTCACAGATGAACTAACATTGGATGAAAAATAAGTTGAAGGCCAGTAAAAGACAGTCAGTCCGTCACAGACAGGTTTATAGATGCTTGTACATATATAATTACTTGAGTGTTTTTACTTTAGCACAACATGCGACATTCTTTTTGGCTTAATTTAAAAGCTTTTGCTTATAATAACAAAAACATGAAACAAGCAATTTGAACTTTGCCCACATTTCATTATGCAAAGTAAACCAACGTGGGTCCTGCGCTCATTTGCTTGCCCCCTTGGCAATAATAATTCGGAGAAGCACACAATAAGAATATTTACAAATATCTTCTGTAATGTGCAGACATATGTGAAAACATATAAATATATATATATATATATACATATATGTATTATGTATATATGTATATATTTATGAAATTAAATGATATCTACTTATGGGAATTACGATAGCCACATTTAAGCATTTAAGCATTTAAGCGAAATTCTGCATTTATTTCTGTCACTTTATTTACATATATAAAACTGATTGGCCTGCCAGGCTGATTGCGAATTAACACACAGCTTAATCCGTCAATTCCGCTGGGAGCAAATGGGCAGCCGACAGCAGAGGATAACATTTAAAATAAATAAATTGCAAGCTAAGAGCTAGCTTACGCAAGGCTGAATGTGCTTCTGTTTACGCTAAGTTTTATTTTGAAATTTAAAGTAGCTCGACTGAGTTTAATAGATTTTGACTGGTTTTAACAACATGTATCTTATCACCTTTTTCCCATATTCTCTCTACTGCTCTCTATTCCTTTCACTATTTATAGTTTTTGTTCATTTTATACAACGTTCTCTATAGCAAACTCTGCAGATTTCTTTTTTCACTAATGTTACTTGTATATACATATGTATATATATCAAATGACAAAAATCTGTAATATATTTTCGCTTGGCAAGAAAGAATATGTCGCCTACGCTGGCGCTTCGTAATTGCAGCCGTGTTTTGCTGCGCTCATTGTTATTGTTGTCATGTCAAATGGCAAGATTGGGCAATAAATCAAAAGTGCTCCACATGAAATTTCGGTCGAAAAATGTCCATACAAATACAAATGGCTCGACTCTCATAAATAATTGTACAGCGCAATAAACGAACGCGCTTTAATGTTTAATCGCTGAGCACGTGGACCCTAAAAGTAGGCAATGCTTGCTTTTTTTAAATGAAATTTCTTAAGCCAAAACAGATTTATGGCTGACTTAAGCAATGTCGTCGGACGCATAAGAATACATAATTATATGTGAGCGTACACTCAGAGAAATTGCTGCTCTAAATTACAGAATTCACTTATTCTAATAAAATACAAAAATAATAATAAAATTTTAATTATTTAATTATAGCTAATTAAATATCTTAAGAACTTTTTTATATTTTATTTTAAGCACAACAAGCACGAAACCGCGACAAGTCATAATCCCAATGACAACAATGAGAAAGACAATAGTTTGTATTGCACAACGTCAGAGATACCCTGTAAAAATATTTGGTGCCCGAGCAAATAAAACACCTAAATAGTAAAACTCATCAAAACTCTAACTCTGAATGCGAGTGACGGACGTCAAATACGATTGCAAAAATCGGAAGCAAACAGAAACGATTCGCTGGATGGACGGATGTATGGCCGAATGAATGAACTGATGGCTGCCTCTACCTCTGCCTCTGCCTCTCAATCACGCACCAGCACACACACCTGGTATTTGTGTGTGTGTAAGTCCATGACACGCGTGCCACATGTCAAATGATTCGATTCACATTGGGGACAAAAACTTTGCGCTTTGAGTAAAGGCAGGTGGTGAAAATGTAGGTGGACAGGTGAACGGAACGTGGGCTGTGAATGCAATCCTGCTGGCCAGATTGACGCCCATGCACAATGCAGACACTGCTGGCACTCACGCTGCTGCTGGCGTTGACATTGCCAACTATTGTTGTGCCAGATAAAAAAAGAGCCGAGATTTAACATCACGTTTACAAAGCGGATCTGACAGACGGATAAGATTAAAAGTCAGCAGCAGTGCATCACCTGCATAACAAATCTTTAGTAGCACACGGCCACAATGTACACAGCTGTAGATAAATAAGAAAGGGCAGAAAATACTTTGTATACTTTGTGCGCCTGGAAAAGTTAGTGCGTTGCCTTTCTGCCCCGGCTGTGCAGAAAATAAATAATTAATAGCCCAACTATATATATGCTATCAATATTTAGAGCATGTAAATTGACTTAGCCCATTATTGTATTATTGTTTTCTTTATATAGACTGCATTCACTGAATGTGAGTGGATGTGCACAGCTGCAGGAGGCGTGGCTGACCTCATAAGGCATAAACTGAATTGGAGCAACAACGTTGAGTTGACGGCGTCATATCATAGAACAGACGTTGACTCTTTTTCTGTGATATAGTTATTGTATACTCGTTCACAAAATGAAAAGAGTCTATTGGTTTTATGCAATATTCGTGTTGTTCTATCTTGATCTATACGTCTGCCCGTCTGTTTTTATTTTTTAATGTACAAAGAAGAATTTTTATCTACTTCTACTCCTCCTTTGCTCCTATCTCAATTTGTAGATTTTTGCATCACTGATTGCATAGCTTTTATATGTGCAAATGATACCATTCATTGATATCCACTGCATACGCGCAGCCTAATACAAAGGCATTGTTCAGTGTCAGGTTGCCAGGCAAATTAACATGCATGTCAGCATCGGGTAACCAAGTTGTTGCCTCCTTGGCTCGGATGCACTTGACGCATTTGCTTAGCTGATTGCGGTACTACCATGGAGTGGCATAACGAGTCTATGTTGACGAGTGTCTCGTATCTTTCAGCCGCACGCATCGGGATGCTGGCGGATGGCTGATGGCGGATGGCGGATGGCGGATGGAGGATGGCGGTTAGCATTCGCGGCAGAACGTTAGAGAAAGCAAATTATGTTTACGCATTAAACGCGAGACGAGTAATCCACACTCTCTCACTCACGCACACACACGCAGGGACATACTTTTATACAAAGGACATGCTCATGCACATGAAAATGTCATCGTCTACTCAAATGCCAGACTGTCCGCCCATATCCTTCTCATTTATTTATAGACTTGATGAGCACAGCGCGAGCTAATGCCATTTGCATACCTCAGAAACTGAGTGGATTTGTCAATTGACATGTGAAGCGGACAGGAAACGACAAATTTTGATCGAATGTGACAGCTTCAGTGGGAGCTGAAATGCAAAATGTGAAATGCGAAAACTAAACTGGATTCTGTGTCCTAGATACGCAGCTAGCACGTTTGAATTAGTAAAAGCACTTTACAGAAATTAGATGAACGCCAGCAAAAGTTCAATTAATTATTCCTGTGCTCTCAATTAGGTCGATATTATTAGATTATTGTAGATTAAACAGATTTTAATTCACTTAAGAATAGTTATAAAGAGTAGCCAATAAAAGGTATAATTTTAATTTGATCGAAGTCGTTTCTTTCTTTTTACCCTGAATTGAAAGTGGAAGAAAGGGAATTTCCCTTTTAGCAAAGAGACAGAAGGAGTCGTGATGGTATAGGATATCGAATAAAACAAGAATATATGTATATTCGTGTATACCCTACGTAGTAAAAGTTTAACCCTTGTTTTATTCCTTAGCCCATACCATCTGCTTGATAAAAACCGATTTCTTAATATGATTTTTAAGCATAATTTGAAGATGCTAAAGACCGACATCAAGTTGTTCCTGAATGAACATAAAGACTTTAATTATTTTGGATTTTATATACGTTCTCTAAGATTAAAACATAAATATTAAATATATATAAATAAATATTAAAGATCAGAATATTAAATATTGAACTTTAAGGATCTGAATAAAAGATTTTATAAATTTTCCAATTGTTGAAGATTTATCTAAAATTTTATCTTTATACTTAGTAAAAAACGTGCAGCTATTTTGTAATCAATATATATATATAACATATATGTATACCATCTAAAATATGTTCCAAAATACAAGTCAACGAAATTTTGAAGCACAAGTGTTGAGAGTTAGTGTTTTCATTTGTTTATCTGTATCGAATGAATAATCTTAAGCATGAATATGAATATTTAACATTGTACAATTCAAGCTGGTTACGATCGGGTATAAGTATGAATGTATATCTCTATATAGGTATGTATGTATGAACGCATTCACATATATATGTTGTAAGTAAGGTAAGGTATACGATGAATGCAAATGGATGTCAACACTTACGTAAATTTGTACAAACAGCTCAGCGAGTTGGCTTATTAGAGGAAATGGTAGGTGCAGCTTGTTGAATTTGCATTAGGCAAACAGTTTACACACAGTTTGGACAGTTTGTACAGTTTGTACAGTTTGTACAGTTTCATGGATATATAATATGCTTGTATCTGTATAAATATTAAATAGTAGTTGGCATGCATTTATGAAGCGGCTGCCTTCAGAATTTTGGATACGCTGTCAGGCAAGCGGCATGTGACGTGATGTACTGAGGTCTAAACGAGTACCAATACAAAGGCTAACACAAAGACAAGCACAACAAACACAGGCGCACATACGGAACAGACTTGAACATATAATATATTATATGTATATACGCATATATACTTATATATGTACATATATAGATAGTGCTGTTGGCATACAAACGCCTTTAAGCGTAGACAAACATGACGTAAACACCCAAAATGTATGCTAGCTTATTTTTCCATAGTTCCACAGTTGCTGTACTTGAAGGAATTTTCCATATTTCGTTTATTTCATTTGGTCTGCGATAATTTCGTGCGACTGAAGTCACTGGAATAACCACAAACGATTTGATTTAATAAAGTATTTTTTTTAAGTGTCGCGGGGGCGTGGCAGTCAGACATAGCGACGACATCAAGGACATTTAATAAGGCGCAGCGCACACAAAGAGCAACAACAATGGCCAAGACAAGCAAAAGCACAATAACAACAACAGCAAAGTGTGTCACACTGAACACACACATGAACACGCAAAGACACCAACGCACACTGACACACACACGCTGACTAACGCAATGCTATTAAAGTAACGGGCCACGATCAAAATACCAACGGCTGTCGTTGCCGATGTCGATTGCTAATTAATCGATTTCACATACTGAAAAACAGGCCAAAAAGACGATTACACAACACTGCAAAAATGCAACGGCACTTGCATCGCTTAAATTCACTTTCACTGGCTTTCCCGGCACCCACACGTGGCAAAGACTGTTGAGTAAATTCTGAGTTGGCTCGTATTTTGGCTAACTTTCTAGCCGACACTTTTGGTTGTTGGTTATTGTGCTTGTTGTTGCTATTGCTATTGGTATTGCTATTATTATTGCTATTTGAAATGTTATTAACTATCTGTTTACATGCGCCTGCAGAAAGCGACGTCTGTTGCGCACGAGAGCCGAGGACGGACTAAAGCGCGAGCCATTCAAATGACTCGACTTGGAGCCGAAGGACTCCCGACTCGTTTGCTTTCGGCTTTTGCATTCGTTGAGCTCTTTACATTTGAGTGAGTTTTTTTTACCTACACTAAGACGATGCGCATTTCTGCATCACGCACAGACAGGCAGCCAGACACGTAAATAATTAAATTTTTAAATAAGATTATGTAATCATTATTGTCTCGTCTTCTGCTGCAGTCCTATTTGTTTTTATTCCTTGGGGTATGAATATGTGATTTACTTCTATAAATTGTAATATTCAATTTAAAAGAAGTAAATAATATGCTCTATATAAATGTAATATTTCGGATATTTCATTTTAGATACTATTTATATTTAATCTTAATTAAAAACAATTATATCAATTAAATATAATCATGTTCCACTGCTACTATTATACCTCGTGTAGGGTATTTAGAAGTTCACAATGCAGAACGGCTGCTCTTGATTGGATAACGGCTTCTGTTTCTGTTTCTGTTTTGTTTTTATTTTTGTTTTGTAGCTTCCTGCCATTTGCCGCTTGCAGTTTTCGGCTTACTCAGTTTTTGCTGCGGCCAGTGCGACAGTAAAATTTCCGGTTTCCGTTGTGCATTAACGTCCGCGTGCGTTCAGGGCACTTTCTGGATCCAGAAGGCAAACTATTTCTTACCGACAAGTAACGCCAATTGCTGCTTATAAGCCAAGCCTGAACGTGTAATAAAATTTTTGTGCAATTGGCACTGCAAAACGCAAACTCATTTAAATTTCATACAATCTTTGGCATGGAACTGAGTGCCACACAGGGAGGAGTGGGCGATGGCAGTTGGCGGTGGTAATGGGCGTTGGGATTGGGTCGAAGCTGGGGTTTGGTTAGTACACCCGAGGGCATTGGGTGCAAATGAGCAAAGTTGAGCGTCCTCTTTGTTTATGACTCAGACGCCGCTGGCAGGGCGTGAAAGGAGGCGCCCTTGTGTAAAAAATCGCATTGTTTTCTTGAGTGTGTGCGTCTGTGTGCGTGCGCTTGTGTTGGCATCTGTGTGTGTGTGTGCTGAACAACAACAACAACAGCGACAACAACAAGGCAACACATGTCTCAATGCTGAAAGCAACCTGTTGTAGCCGTTACCTCTATAAATACAGCCAAATGTGTGTAAAATTTATGCGAATAATATGGAAAAGGCCAATAAGCGATGCAAATGTTCTCTTATTATCAATGGTATTCTTATTTTTAGTTTTATTTTAATGTTATTTTTATACAAAATATCATTATTTTAGCATGTAACAACAATTAAAACAACAATTTAAATATTTTTTGTATGCATAACAATTATTTTTAATACAAATTACCATTCATTTATTCTGTTAGCAATCATAAATCTGAATAATTATTTGATAAATTGATTCAGATGCAAAATTAAAAATAATTCATTGAAGTTAGGGACTTCGTTTAAGAACTCAATCAATAACCGAGGTCGATCTAGAGTTATGTTTCTTATATATATGTTTATATATAATAATACATATAGAGACAAGATCTAAAGTAGATCTTATGAGTTTTCCAGCCTTCTTGAATTGCTATTGGAGTTTTTTCTTTTCTCTCCCTCTCTTTCTTTATCTCTCTTCCCTCTCTACAAACTACAGCTTAAATACGTTCATAGACTTAAGTAAGAAAAGTTGTAAGCTATTATTAGCTGTATTTAAGTATTTTCAGTATGATCTCAGCTTTAATGTTTTGTAAAAATTGCATAAAAAACCCAATTTGCGCACGACTGTTGAAATGCAAATTTTTTTATAATTTATGGCACTGTGTGTGGCTCCCTAGAAAAGTTTTTCGTGTAATTTGTATTTCTGAAAGTTCATAAAAAACTATGGAGGCAATACAATATAATAAAACTGTGTAAATTTTGTGAGCTTGAGGTCATGAACTTATTGATTTTGTCTAATCTACCAACAAAGCTTAACTCACTAAATGTGAGCAGCTTGTCTGTATATCTACTTCAAGAAAACTATCATCAGCAGTAGTTCGTCTTTCCCTTGCTACTCTTGGTAAGCAGGGTAATCATTTGAGAATTGTATGTAATATAATAGATTTATCTATAAGCTATTTTCCCTATTAACTGTTTGTGGATTAAGGCCAGCTTTAAATGTTAAACTGAATTTTTAAGCCGATTTATTGATTGATTGAGTGAATGACCTATCCTATACTGATGATCAACTGCTGAAGATGTAAGAGCTCTAATGCCGAGCACTTTTGACATATTCGTTTCCAATTGGCTTCAAGTAGTTAGCCCAAAATTTCATACTGTTACCAAAAAAGTAAAAAATAAAGATAAAAGTGACTCGAATATCAGTTTGCAGAGAAATCCATAATTATTCTTTCGATTATGATTGAAGATAAATAAGTATTTTATAATAATTGATTAACAACTAATGAATGGGTGTTACTAATCAAGCTAGCGAGCGCAATCGATGTCCCAGCGAGGAGCCTTTGGTTGAAAGTGTCTACAGCGGAAGTGTCGACTGTATCCAGGGCAAATAGGCGCCCACATTCACGTAAACGCCGGGCACGTTTGCCTGCCCGCAGCCAATGCCCCAGGCGACGAGGCCAACCACATACCAGAGTCCATTGCTGGTGCAGACGAGGGGGGAGCCGCCATCGCCAGTGCAGGCATCCTTGCCAGCTTCGCCGCCGGCGCAGATGAAGCTGATGGGATTGAGAGCAAAGGCGGGACCGAGGCGCGTGGATTGCAGCGCCGTTTGGCAGTTGGCATTGGGTATGAGGGGTACATCCACCTGACGCATAATCGCCTGGTATGCGCCCGTCGGTCCAAAGTCATTCTTGCCCCAGCCAGCCACCCAGCAGCGCTGTCCCACGAAGCTGATGGTCGGCAGGCAAATGGTGCCGATGGTGGAGCGGCTGGTCAGGGAGACGGGCGTGGCCAGCTTCAATATGGCCACATTGTTCTGCAGATTGTTGGGATTGAAAGCGGGATTCACATAAACATTGGAGACGAGCACGTCTTGCGCCGGTATTGGCTCACTGATGCTGCCTGCATTCCATTCGCCCAGGCGCACCTTAAAGGATGTCAAACTGGCAAAGATTTAGGATGAGCAGTGGATTATCGGCTATCTAGTACTTACGCCAAATTGTAGACCTTGTGGGCAGCAGTCAGCACATGTTGTGCAGTGATTAGTGCTCCACCGCCCAGATACACGTCCGCCGTGGTCAGCAGCGCCGCTTGCCAAGGATACGCACCGAAGCTGGCTTGTCCGGGACTCGCTAGAGCCGAGCCTGCCGGCGGTGGGAAGCGCAATCCACATTGATAGTTACCCGCCTGACAGCAGGCCACAAGCCCAAAGCTACAGGTCAGAGGAGCTGCAGTGGTGCCAACTGTAGGCTGCAAGCGAAGCAAGGATTAAGCTGCAGTTCCTTGGACTTTGCCCATTAGAAAAACCAACTCACCAGTCCGCCATTGTTCACGATGCGTATATCCAGCTGACCACTGCCGTCATTCGGAAGCGTGGGCAATGGATTCGGACAGGATCCAGCTGGCACGCAACGGCAATTACTCGTGGGCGGTGTCACAATGGCGTTTATGGGCGGCACCAGGGTGCCCACAATCAATTGTCGCGCGAGCACTGCAAGGGGTCAGGTGTCAGCTCAGTTTTATTTTTATTTACTTGACACCTTTAACTTACGCGTATGATTATCCGGATTGCCTGCATCGCTGGGCTGTGGTGCAGTCTGCTCGGCCAGGGAGCCAAAGCTCCAGCAGTGCACAACAGCGCAGCCGAGCAACTGGAGGAGCAGCAGCAGGTTAAGTGTTAATAGTAATGCATTCATCGCCTACACAATGGCAACTAACCTGGTTAAGTGACATGCCAGTTGGCTATATAGGGCGACCCGAGCGTACGTCCAGCAAATAAATTACCTACCAAACGACCTCAGTTTGGAGTTAGCCTCAGCTCAGGGATTTTCCGAGCGGCATAACGCAAAAAAATAAATGCTTTCAGCCGCAATCATTGGAAAAACAACAACAAATGCAAAGATAATCAATACGACACTTAAATGCTCTAAACACTTTGATTGACAGTGTAACACAGGCCAACAAATTTGATGAAATTTTTTAGACTTTTACTGCTTCGAAGGCTGTTGACTTTAATCCATTTTATTATCAAATTTTTCAATATATAATTTAACATATTGATATATTGCTAGATTTTTCTGGAAATGGGAATTATCATTTCGAAACTTTTTTCACATTTTTAGGAAAATCTTTGTCACAGT
The DNA here is from genome assembly GCA_035045365.1 of Drosophila leonis. Lineage (NCBI taxonomy): Eukaryota > Metazoa > Arthropoda > Insecta > Diptera > Drosophilidae > Drosophila > Drosophila leonis. Next base: position 6,650,003 of record JAWNPC010000338.1, on the reverse strand, counting down.
TTTAGGATTGGATATTTCGGGATATTTCGATAACGAAACTTACTTATTTCTGAAACAGTTAAATATATTTTGAAAAGAATATCTCTTGATGTTACAGTACCCCAAATATAAGCGAAAACGTTAATTTTTGCATTTTCAAGTTGGAAAGATTTGAATTATATTCGAACTGTAGTCAAAATCTGGGTTACTATAATAAATCTTGAGTAGTTCGTATAATACAAAGGCAATTCAAATATTTCTAATAATTTAAACTAATTTAATTAAATTTTTTTTCGATTTTATGCCTCGAAAATTGTAAAAAATATAATATTTATATTAATATACCAAGATTAATTAAATTAAATTTTAAAATAAAAATAAAAACCATATTAATAATATTATTATTAAATAAATATTAATATTAATATCATTTCTTCATAAGTTTCTATATGCAATAATTTCTATATATTGTGTATAAATGTTTGTTAGGCCAAACTTTACCGAGTAGCTAATGAGCTTATTTGTTGTAGTGTATGCATTCATCAGTCATCAATTCAAATGTATGTGAGTACGCGTGTCTCTGTGTATGTGTGAAAATTAAATAAACAAACGTCCATCCATAATAACAAATAGATTTTTGTACACTCACCCGTGAGCCGTAAGGCTAGAAAAAAGAGTGAAAAATGTTGTATGTATTCGATATGCGGTCATTGGATAATAAATAAATTGCGCTGACAAATTTTAGAGCGATTATTTTCATTTCGCTTTTCATATTTCAGTTTTTCATTGTGTGTTGGCTGTGACAATTTTTGATTTGATTTTAACAATTTAATGGTTTAATTGTGCAAACATGCACGAGCATGAGCATTATTATAATAGTTGTTGCTATTATGATTGTTGTTGTATGCAAACGCTTAACACTTCGATAAGCATTCTGACTAAAAAAAAAGAACCGTAAGACATCTAAATATGTTAAGCTTAGATAAAGAAAGTTTTGAATGCAAAGCTTTTGCCTTATCGAGCAACTCGACTTGGTTGACTGGGTAAAAATTCAATTCATATTACGAATCGATATGTTCAGCGGCGGTCACGTACTATTGGACTTCTCGGCCATACCAAAGCTGTATGGCCCAGAGAATTTCTGGCATTGGCGTATGCTGTTGCGTGCCTATTTGGAGTCAGCTGACCTGTGGCGGGACGATCATCCAAAGGAGGTGGGTTTTCTTTGCTAGCTGATGTCCGTAGTAAAACTTACAAGTTTTTTAAAAACTAATTTTGTTTTTCTTTAGAGCTCTCACGCCAAATTCATACTGTTGGCCACTGTGCAGGCTGATAAGATTGAGCCAGGATATGATGATGAGACACCAAAGCAAATATTTAAAAGTCTAGAGGAACGTTTCCGCCCCTATTAATAGGGAAAATAATATAAAATATGTAAAATTTAATGGGTATTGTCTTTGTTGCTGCGTGAATATTTCGCATTCAAAAAATCAAAAAAGGCATAATAAAATAAACAGATTTCGTCAAAAAGAGAGAGTCCCGGTTAAAAGTCTTTGTTCTTTAATAATATAAATATTTCAGCTTAGATTATTAAATAATTCGTTTATTTTTTAGGGAATTATCATCTTATTTGTATGCCCGTAATAAAAGCTGCACTTTAAACTATTTGTCATCATAAAAAGAAATAAACTCATTTAAAAGTAATAATAATAATAATTTCACTTCCATAAAAACTAAATTAGTTAAATTTTATTTAAATATAAGTTTTGGCGCGCAATTAAGTTGCACGTGAAGTTGGTTGCGTGCAAATTTTAGCTCACGTGAAGTTGGTTGCACAATATACTGAATTCACATGAAGTTGGCTGCGGAACTACAAATATTTAAATTGTAGAACTAGCACATTGAGAATTTTATTTATCTATTTAACTTTCATATAAATATAATACAGATAAACTAGAATACATTGCCTTAGTTCTAAGAAAATAAAAAAACGGGCAAATAGCAGTTGAACAGGTTGGCAGCTCTTGTGTTAAGGTCACACTCTAATATGCCCAAATCCAATCGATATATTTCTTATCGCTATATCGACTTAAGCCGTTTTTTGCTTTCGATAACAGTTGCACTTCAGAAGTCAAACCGTAAAGACATGCGGAGCGCGTGTGCTCAATATTTGTTTTCTAACCAAACGTTATTGTTAAAATACATTTTAATTAATGACACTAAACCAAATCTGAGAAAGTTTTTTCAATACTAACAACGAAATTAACACATGCTAAGACCCTAATAAACGACTGATATAAAAACCAGCGCGAACTGCACAAACCAAAAATCAAAGCAGGCCAAGAAGAAGAGGAAGAAGCCAAAACAACGCGACATCGCGACACCTGTTTGCCTGCATTCCTGAACCTGTGCAACACTGTGCGTATCGGTGTGTGTGTGCGTGTATGTGCATGTGTATGTGTAATGTTAAAGAACTTCCAAACGAATTCTATTTTTTAAACAGTGTTTAAATAATTATCAATTTGTTTGGCCACTGCTGCAATTGCAACATTTAGCAGCCGCCGCGCCTGCGCAGAAGAAACAACAGCAGCAGCAACAGCAGCACCAACAACAGCAACATAAACACAAACATAAACGAAAACCGGTTAGAGTGAGACAAGAAGACCGCACGCACACACAGTTGCAAACTGCTCACACACATATGAAGTTTGTATTCGTTTTTTGTTTGCATTTGCTTGGAAAATAGAAATAGAAGGAAACACAATAAAAAAAAACACAAAAAAAAGAAAAAGAAAAAAGAAATAATCAATTGCAAGTGGTGAAAAGTGTGACGATACACAAAGAAAACAAAAAGCCAATTCACACGAAATAAGAAATTAGAAATAATTTGTGCTGTGCGCGGAAATTGGGCAACTGAGAAAAAATTAAAATAAAAAAATACAAAAATTTGAAAAATATGTTTGCATAAGGGTTAATGCCCAAGTGCCTTATCGCTAACCAAATCGATGGCCGCCGTATAACGAAAGTGAATTCAGGCCCCAAAATAATTGTAACAGCAATTTCCCAACCTGTTTCGAGAGGTTCGCCCTTATCTGAAGCAGCGCAGCCACTTGTTGTCCGAATTGGTGAGTAATAACCTTAATATTCTTTATTAACTTGCCCTAATCTCTTTACCTGGCTTTGCTGGAACGTCCCTCGCGGAGTCTCTTATCTTCGTAAGATATTCACTTCCCCACGGATCATTGACCAACATTTGAACTGGCTCCGCGTGAACCAAAAAACATTTCAACTTTCACTGAATTGCGCGCCAAAATTGAATTGGCGGATAAGCAACAAGCGCAAATTTTGTAGCAAATTCCAAATTTGATATGCAATCGAGTTTTCTCCTGTAAATCAAATTTATTTCATGTATCTGCTTTTATTTTGTGGCTTTTCATTTTTGTTGTTTTCGTTGTTGTTGCTTTTGTGTTATTATTGTTTTCGGTTGGAGCTGATGTAACCAAAAGCTGATTGCCGAACCGATTTGCAGCTTCATTAAGCTCAACTCGCCTCAAATTGAGTGTAAGGCGAGGCGAAGCTGATTATGAGATAATCAGCAAATTGCTCAACACAATTGCGGAACACGCTGCAAGTCATGAGAGAAAGAGTTTTAACTGTTACCCATTTCCTCGGAGCATAGGCAGACAAGTAAAACGTAATTGTTAACATTAAATAGGGCTAATTAAAAGTCTAAAAAGCCTAAAAAGTTCAAAAAACCCATGCAGCTTGTTAAGAGATGCAAGTAAATCCAATTAGTAATTGTATCTTTACCTAAGCAGATTTATCAAATCTTAATTCAAAGTGTGCTTCAAGATAAACTAAATTCTTCTTGTAGAACTTTGACTTGAATTGATGCCAAAAATATATAAACATAATATAAATATAAATATAAATAAATTTAAATATAAATATTGATTTCAGCTTCAATTCCCATTTTAAAATTCCAAAAAAATTTTAAATAATAATTTTTAATTAAAAACAAAATATAGTTTACTTATGTTGTAAAACAAGCTTTTATTTATCTCCACAAATTTAGTTAAATTACTAATTTAAATTTCATTCTATACACATGATTTGAACACTTTTCAGTCAGCTAATACTAGCTGCATTTTAGCTTCAACTTAGTTACTTCTGCTAGCTGCAATATGCTTGCAATTGAATTTCAAGCATGACTCATGGCAGTTGCTCCATTCATTCAAATGTTTTGCTGCATAAATGAATACAAACTGGAAAACAAAATTCCAACTTCAATAGCCCAAATATTCCCACAAAAAAATACAAATAAAAACTGCAGAAATAAACAAATAGCAGCAGCAGCAGCAACAACATTTTTAAGCCAAGCCGTCAACAACAACTTTATAAAAACCAGCAACAACAACAACAACAAGATACAAACTATGCAAAAAGTTATATAAAAAACACGTTGAGCAGCGACGTGTGTGTGTTTGTGTGTGTGTGGCAACAGTGGTGTGCAGTGGAGCTGGGCGAGGCGGCGAGGTGGAGACACATGACGCTCACTTTGAGCCACGCTTCAATTGCAAATGCGCCAGCAAGCTACCAGATATTGTTGTTGCTGTTGCTGTTGCTGTTGCTGTTGCTGTAATTGTAAATTCTACAGGTTTCGCTGACGCTGTCTGTGTAGCAGTTGTTGCCTTAATGGCGCACAACAACAACAACAACAACAATGCTCCGCAATTTTACGCCAAAGCTAAAAAGGCGATCGAATCGAAGCAATCGTCGATCAAAGCTCCTCCAATCGTAGGCAAACCGGGCCAAAAGCCAGACAGCATCCGATTTGCAGGCACTGTGGCCATAAACCAGATGCTCAAGCGAAATGTTATAAACAGCTTAGAAATCCTTAAAGGATTTGCTTTTTCATTGAACATACATCGAGTATAATCTCTGTTGTCGGAGCAGACGATTATTTCAGGAAATTTGTTTACACGACGGATTAAATCTATCCAACCTTTTTGAAATGAATTTATAATATTTAAAAGTAGTTAGTAATTGTATAAAATGTAAGTTTCACTATTCGAAGCTAGATATGGATTTGTACTAAAAAAAGTTTTATGATGTCTTTCGTATAAAAATTTAATGAAAAATAAAATAATTTTAATTTAAGCTATACAATATCTAGGCATTTCATAGCAAAAGAAAAGAGTTTAAAGTAAACTCAAAGTTCTATCAAAGACTGAAAAACGATAAGTGTAAAAAAGAAATTTGATCTTATTTCAAGTTTTTTCTTCTTCTGTTTTTATAAATTGCATTCTTAAAGAGAACTCGAGAAAACCCGCTCAGAACAGTTAGCAACTGATTGCAAATGGCGTTTATTATGATGGGATTTGAGCAACGATTTGTTTTTGCTTGTGCCCACTGTGCAGCGCTTGCACATTGCATTGGCTTGCCCCACAACAACGTTGCAGTAATACTATGTCTATGGGGCCCCGAGCGCCTGCCTGCGTGCCGCTGGTTCGTGGCCAAGTTGCCCAAGTTGGCCAACTGCTTGGGCCACTTGGTGTTCGATACGAATTGGCAGCCGTTGGGGGCTTTAGTCGATCCGACTCAACTCGAATCGGTTTAACTTTGGTTTGGTTTCGATTTGTTGTTGCTGCTGTTGTTGTGTGCGATTGGAACTCGTAATTGTTTCATAAAACGCAAAACTGGCCGGACAGGCCAACTGACAAGGGAGCGCTGCAGCAGCGAGGGCGGGGCGGGGCACCAAAGCGGGCAGCTAGCTCTGAAAACAGGTGCGCAAAACGCAAGCGCGCGTTTTCTGGTTTTTTTTTCAACAATTTTTTATTTTTGAATTGCGAGTTGAGAGTTGGCTGGCTTTTGGGGCAACACTTTTCGATTTTAATTATGGCCTTTTGAATGGCATGCGATATATATCGCATGCATATATGTAAATGGCAAACGGCACAAGGTTATTTGCAGCTCGAAGAGTTATTCCCTTTGCCAATATGAGTATGTTTATATAGGAATATATACATATATATTTATAATCATACTATCCATTTTGGGTGGCTGAGCAATTGACTGGGCAGCGTTTATTGGAGCGAAACGCACTGGGCAGCACGTAGGCTGCCCACTTGAAGTCTAGAAATCATGTTCTACATTTACAGCCATTCATGTGGGGAAGATTATATACAGATGTGTGATCTAGATTGTCATTGGGCTGGCTTTATTCACAGCAAAATTGTACTTGAAGCAAGGCGAACCCTATACTGATTATAGCATTGGTCGTATCTGGATGCGTGACAGTTCTACAGTTAAACAGTTATTTTATAGTTTTTATAATCTAGAATATCAAGATCCAATTGGCAAGTACAGTGATAACTCGAATATTGTAAAGTCTTCAAGATCAAATATTGCAGCAGAAAACATTTGTTTATTTTCAATTCAAATGCAATTTACTCAACTCGAAAGCAAGTCATCTCTAATTTGTTGTAAACTCATTATTAGGCACAGGGTCATCTGTTTATGAATCATTGTTAATGTAGCCTAAACAGCTCTATCGAAATTGATTAAATAATTGAGTCACACAAAGAATTACGCAGTTGTAAATTGCTTTACACGTGTCTTATCTGCTCGATTGGGCTACTGTCTAGATAATGCATTGTGCTTAGGCTGATTAGATGATATTTAAAGATATAGTATTTCAGCTGAAAGTATCTCAAAGATACAAAACGTTCTAATGTCAAGGAAATACGAGCACAATCTGTCATAAGCCACATGCAATCTCTAAGATACTTTGTAGCTGGCTTTACTACTTTACTTCCAACTTAAATACCATAAGCTGCAAAGCAACAGCAAAAAGATACACACACACACACTTACACACATCTAGAGTGTGTATACAACAAGATTGTATCTCAAGTTACGCGCACACGCGTCGCCTTTTGTCGGCGCATTTGTGTTTACACCTGATTGCAATTTGTATCTAGCAGATACAAGTGTGCTTTGCATACAACGAATGCCGTTAAAATGGTATAAACAGCGAGCTTTTTGGCCGTAACTGTAGCTGACTCGGATGTATCTGTGTATCTATGTATCCATGTATCTCTGTATCTGTGTATCTGTGTATCTGCATGCAGCGAAGCGCACAGACAAAAATACATGTTTTTTTGCTTTTGTTTTATCTCGTGGTATTTTCTTTCGGCCTTATTAATATTTATCAATTTGTTATTTAACTTGTTTTTGATTTCTTTGTCTTCTTTTTATACACATTTTTTTATTTTTTTTTTAAATTTAAAACAACTTTTCGTAAACAAATTCAAAGAGTCGCAAAGAAAATGAAAAAACCAAAAGCATTTGCATAATTTGGACACATTTTTAGGGGTTTTTTTTTAAGGTAAGGTAGAGGAAGGAGAAAGAGAAGAAGCAGCAGCAAGAGCTGCAATGAATAATTTTCGTTTTGTTTTAATTGATTTTTAACATTTATTGCTGCGTATTCAAGGCATTTTTATTAAACTAGCCGATTTGACCTTATTATTGAGTCTCTCTGTCTAAATTGGAATTATAATTAAGTACTTGAACGTCGCTTGAACAGGTGGCTTGGCTTTGCGTGTTGCTTTAATTAATTGGTAGCAACTTTTTATTGTATTGAAAACTGAATATTGAATATTGAATATTGAATGAAATGCTTTATGGCTTCGATATCAAAGCTGGTCATTAATATTTCATTTCTTGGCTATTTTTTATGCCCATAGAACCGTGTCAAAGCATTTCAAATCAATTTGGAAACGCAATTAAAACATGTGTTAAACTCTAACTGGAAAAATACTACCAACGCTCAGGTGAAACCTCAAGCAACGAAAGCCGAGCAGTGAAATGCGATAAAAAAAAATCTGTTTGTTTTTTTTAGAGCTCACGGCTCACAGCTCGCAGCTGACAGCTGACTATTACAACGGGCTTTTGCCCCGTAAACTGTGCGCCATAAGCCTCACCCACGATAAGCATATTTACATTGCGGGGTGTACGAGAATGGCCAATGCAATCCGAGTGCTTGGCAGCTGGCTTAGAACACCTAACCATGCCCAGAGTTTCTATCTTACAAAACAGCACGCATTCTTGACTGTTTGCCAAGTATCTGCGACTCTGACTGAATTGTTCTGTTCCACATTTAGTTAGTTTCGTTTTTGTACAGCTCACAGCTCTGTCTATATGCTTTTCACACTAAGTTTATATGCTAAATTTTAGTACAAGCACATAGGCGCAGATAAATACGAATGTGTGTGTCTGTGTGTGTGTGTGTCTGTAGAATAGTTTTTGTAGTTTAATAGTTGGTTCATGCATAGCTGAAATACAGACTCACAGCCTCACAGCCTCACAGTTAACGCAGTGTAAAATCAGCAGGTATGCTATCTCTTTCGTTAACTAAGCCCAGTTATCTAAATAAATTGTTGCCCATAACAAATCAAAAGCTACAATGTATTATCGGTGCTTCAGCAAATTGCATGGTAATTATTACGTGAGCAAATATTATTAAAGACTACTTATATCTGAAACCCATTGAAATTGATTTAAAAGGGTATTTTAGCTGTGTGCAAGTGTATTTAAGGTTTTCTAGTAACATGAAGTAAATATATATTCATCAGTCTGTCTTTCTGAACTCGTAAACAATAAAGGCTAAATATTTGCAATTTGAAATATATATTCTTAGACAGATTTTGTAGTATAAACTTATGATTCATTCTTCGATATCTCTTCTCATATTTTTAATATCAATAAATATTGATATTTAATTCCATAATAAACAGGAATGTGTTTTTGTTTATATTATGTAGCTTTTCGCTGAGTGCCAGTATCTCCTAGTTGGGCATATCCGACTAGTGCACTCTTACTTGTTAGCCAATTTAAGAACGAAAGACTCAAAACTATTGGCTTGATTTAGCTAACACACTTAAAGATATTAAGGTTAACTATTTGACTATAGTTGAAGCTGCAAGCCATAATAATTTAAAAATGTTTTCACTTCATTTGTTGGCTACGTTGGTTGGCATTTCTTTTGGGTAAATTGCAATGTGAGTCTTGACGAACAAAGCGTATGACGCAATTTTCACATGAAGCGTAAAACTACAATATAATTTCACTTAACTAGCTACCTCCTCGGCCATCTAGTTGAACTCGCACTGCAAATGACAAACAACAAATTGTCGCATGTTGTCATTGTTTTTGATTCACTCTCCAGCTTGTCGACTAATCTTAGTGAAAATTTTGCATTTGATTGTTTTATATCAATTGGGATCTTGTGTCTTGTGCTGTTTCCTGCCTAATTATGGGCAATCAAAGTGCAACAAATTCGAGCTGGGAAGGCGGGTAATTTAAATAGCTACCGCTGCAGCTCGTGTTGTTGTTGTTGTTGTTGTTTGATGATTACATTTAATCGCCGATGGCAAACATAATCATTTCGATTAAATAATCAGCTCCTTACTGGCAGCAATGGAGAGCCAATCTTCGCACATTTGCACAGTGTCTGCAAAAAGTTGAATGCCTGCTTGAAGAGTGCTTGCTTGCTTCTGTAATTATGAAAGTTTTTCATCTTGTTTTTCTTTGATTTTTTCCCAACAACAACGAACCGTTGGCCAATGTTGGGTTAAATGAACGGTATGAACTCATTTCGAGGAGTCAAGTTTACTTGCAGCACTGAGTCACTCCATTTCATTCATATAGCAGCAGCAGCAGCAACAGCAACAGCTCTCGGAAGTGAAAAGCTGCCACCACAAATGTGGCTTTGGCTTGGTCTGAATCTGAACCTGAAACCAGCGGCAACAGCGACAGCAACAGAAACAGCAACTGCCACAGCAACGCCTTGCAATGTGATACAAAATGCTATTGGCTTTTTATGCAACAACAGCAGCAACAGCAACAACAACAGCAGCAACAGCAACAACAACAACAACAGCAATAATGGGAGCAACTGTAGGCAGACTCCGTTCCGATCTGAACCGATCCCATGCCGGACAGAGAGCGAGTGCCGTTGCCGTTGGCAGCGCGCGTCGCCTTCAAAGACAAGTTTTACACCAATTTCCGCTGAGTTTTTCTTGTTGTTTTTCTTTATATTATATTATATTGTTTTTCTTTTTTCTTTTTTATCGTGCTTTCCATGTTATTATCTAAAGGTTAAAGACTTATGATGCGCCTGTGGAATTTTCTACAATGTTTTTTCTATGCTCTTTTAATGGGGCTTTAATGTGGCAATTGGCGTCTGTTAAGTGCCTGCGACGTATGTTTCTGCCTAATTGAAAAAGGAAAATCAAGTGGCAAATTGTGCAATTGATATTTAGCCAGACATTTAAAATGCTTCCACAAATAGTTAGCTGTCTAGGTGTAGCAGGAACTACCTAACTGCTCAGCTCGATAGGCGCTGGTCAATTTTTTCTTACTATTGACAACTCTCTGACTGACTCTGGCAAATGCGCATTTCTGAATATTTATGAGTGTGCTTCTTGAAGAAAACCCCAGTTATAGTTGGGTAAAAACATAAATCAATTACATGTTGTGAGAAATACAAACATTTTATTGCTAATTAGTTGGGTATGCGGGAATGCCACATTGTTTATTGCAATCAAATTCAAGAATGTATTTTATTGAAATTTCTTGAATGTGGTGATTCGCAAATATTTGTATATCCCAAATTATAGTAAATGGGAAAATGGAAATATATAGATATTTTCCATAATATATGTATATAAGTATATTCTTAATCAGCATCAAAATGCAATTCTGTCTAGAGGCTAGAATTGTAGGTGTAGCTCGTGCTATAGTAGATAGATCAAGTTGGTTTGAGCTCATCGAACACTTCTTCAATTTCCATTGAAATCAATAAAAAACGATGTGGAATTTAAGTTTATTGGAACAATATTCAGGCTGCTTAATATCTACATCGGTTTATTTCTGATTTAATTTATAAAAATAGTATTATAATATATAATCAATTTCAAAATTGCACAGATCCGATGCACATCTCATATGTTTTTAATTTTAAGCAAGTTTCTGTTTGATAATTATATAACACACTTTAAATATCAGCTGCGAGCACCGAAAACTCCATTTGTTAAAGATGGAAAACCCAAAGACCATAAACAAATTCGCTAAGCTCTCTAACAAAAGTGTTTATTTAAACACCTTTAGAGCTGCAGGCGCAAATCAGATCCAATTGTTTATTAAGTATCGCATTTATGGTGCTCGAAATAGCTATAAGAACAGTTCTTAACTCTATACGGAATCTCAATTGCTTGAAATTCTTCTATTTAGGTGTCTCCATTTCGAGCAACCCGCCACGTTCTCAATTAGCGTCGTTCTTCATTTGAGCATGGGCTTTAGTTTTTTTATTATTTATATTATTTATTATTCGCCTTTTTTTGTTTTGTTTAAACAAGTAGTTCAAATGGACAACGGCATAAACAAAAGCAAGCACAAAGCAATAACAATGCAATGCAAAAACCAAACAAAAAACCAAACAGAAACCAAACTTTTTTTTTGTATTTTTGTTTTGAAATATTTCCGTTTGCGGATTTCTGTTTGGCTTCATATTTTTTGTTGTTCTTTTTTTTTGCTTTTCAATTTATTTTTATTTTTATTTTTTGCTGATTTTTATGCTGTTCTGTTTATTTTTACGTTGAGCTTTTGTAGGTTAGCAATGTGAAGCCTTGAATTTGTTTGTCAGCTCTTAGCTCTAGCTTTCATTATTGTACGTCTATATGTCTTTAGCTAGACAAGAAGTTTGGAACACGTCTCTGACAAAACTGTAAAAATTGTGGGATGCGTGGCTAATTGTAGTAAACTCGATGTTTTAGAACATGAGCAATCAGTTTTTCAATACTATTTTTTGTATTATTAGATATTTGAAGTCCCATAAATTTTCCATTCGCACTTTCCGCAATTTACTCGTATTTTCCGCATTTACTCCAAATGTATTTGTGTCAATTTGTGTGCAAAGTTTTTGTTATGTTTCTTTTTTATTTATTTCCTTCTATTTTTTGTTGTTCGTTGTTTGTTTGTAAACAATGTGAAAGGGCTATGAGCGGCTAAGTAAATACCAAATGCAACAGAATTGTAACTAATAATTCTTCTTTTTATTGTCACATAAATATCTGCAGGCTTTCATAGGCTTCGTAGACTATTTTCTGTGAGTGATGAATCGATGTTTACTAAATTCCATTTGAAGTTAGTTGCTGTAGGCGGCAAACGAATTTCCTGCCATGAAATAGCTGAAATAGTTGCCATGCTCGGCTTTTGGCCAACCAGTTGATTGTTTCAAAATTCCGTTGCTTATATTTAAATAATTAACTAATTTGTTGGTTAACTAACGAGCTGGTCGATTTTCGAGTTATGCAGTTTACCAAAGTGAAGTGAGAGTTGTGCAACTCGAAAATGTTAAGCGTAACACCGAAGATCTAATACGCTATGAAGCACAACATAGATGAAATTAAACACAATAGACGATGATCGATTATAGATTAATCGATCACATTTTGCTGTTCATAACTCTTTGTCTGACAACTAAAATCACATTATTCCACAATTGCAAATGCGCATTAGCGAATACGATTCTTAAGAGAAAAACTAGTTGTAGTCGGGCAAAAACATGGATTAACTACAACTAAAATGTAAATAGAATAATACGAATAGGTATGTGGAAATGTTACATTGTTTATGGAGATTACAAAATAAAATACATAAATCAAAGAAAATTGTTTTTATAGACGCAGATGAGAGTATATTTTCTATGTGAAATGTTGATCTTGCCATACGAGTTTGAAATTTGAATATAATACTCAAGTGTATTTCAATCTTTCAAAGGGTTCAGATTTGGTAAAGCGGATAAGACTATACCTATATCGTGGTTTTATGGCTGGATTGATCTTGCGGCTGGACAAATCGGAAAAGTAAATTCACTTTTCAGTAATTAATTAAATTATTTCTTTGAAGCATGAATGAGTATTAGGCAGTCGGTGTGGCTTCACTACAATGTATATACTTCTTGTAGGACACGTTTCTTATTGGAGCTTCCTTTATGGATTGTACAACTTACATATCATCCAAAACATACACCTTATACCGTATGGCGTACAACATTTACATGCAGCTCTCTTTAGCAATTTTCGAGCAATTTGTGAGGACAACTTGTTCGCTCGGACTGCAAGTTTTGGTTGGGGATTTTTTTTGGGTGCGACACTTGATTTATTTGATTTGGTGCTGTCAAGCTGAGACGTTGTTCGGTTTGAAGACGCGACGCTTTTGCCAAAGCTGCTGTTGTTGTTGTTATTTTTACGGGCCGTAATGATTGCGCTGATTACGTGACGCTTTCAATTGATTTGCGCACAAAACCAAAACCAAAACCAAAAATCAAGCTGGCGCGCTTTGGCTAGCGGGCAAACCAATTGCTGTTAACGTTAACGCATTTGCTGGCCATATGAATGGAAATGTTGCCCAAAAGCAGAAATAACAATAACAACAACAACAACAACAAGACATTTCGTGTAAGTTCGTGCTTAAACAACTTTTTATATTTGTTTTGTACGTCGTGGATAATTTTTCACGAAGGTTTTTCAAGTTGTTTTTGCTGTTTCTTAGCTGGACAAAGGCCTCATTTCGAGTATTTTTGTTGGCGATTGTCTGTGCACTGTTGTTGTTGTTGTTGGTTTTGTTGCTCAAAATGTGCATTGAATATTAATTTGTTCATTCCAGAGGCCATTTTGAAACGTTGTATATATTTATTGAATTTGATACTTTTAAACAAATGAGTTATTTAAAAAGTAATTAAGCTTGACAAGAAATGTTAGTCTCGATTCTGTGCTTGTTGTTTAGTTAGCTAAAATTCTGTATTAGTTAATAAAAAAACAAAGCTTTTTCTTAAATTTTTCTAGCTTGACTTTAGTCGACAGTTCCTTTTGTTCGCGTTTGAAATGTTAACTATTTAGAATATTCAATAAAGCTCGTCTGGCACATAAATTGAAGTCTATCGAGTTTCGAAAGCTGGCAGTTTGCTATCTGTGTTTTTTTTTCTAATCTTATCATGCGACTCCTGGCATTTGGAGACAAACCTGAAACTCGCAGCGACTTAAACAAATGATGCATACTAAATAATGGCAAACGAGAATAATAATAAAGAGGCAGTTCGCATATATTAGAATTTATTACATCAGAGATACTTTAGACTCGATCTGTTGCGCAATATAAACTCGATAGTGTTTGCAAATCGCTTTAAAGAATTAATTCAAGTGCACTGCGTTTACCCACTAATCTTTTGCAGCTATATACAACTAATATATATATATATATATATATTTGCATGTATAAAGCTATTTGTATATATATCGTCCGATTATCGCTAATCACATGCACGCGACATGCAAAGCTGGAATGTTCACAACTCAAATAAATTACTGAAAATTAGAGTTATTATTGTCGTAGGACTTGTTTATGCATAATTGACAGTAGTTACTGCTAGTTGAGGACGCTCAAAGGTAAATAACTGATCAGAAAACAAACCAAAAATCAATAAGTAGTAAGAGTTGCTTTCTTACTTATCAATTGTGTCTGCATTGAAAAGCAACTTACGTACTTGACTGATTATATTAATACAATATAATAATTTATTCATTTATATTATATATATAATTTATAAAAATATACTTCCTACTTCCTTCGTGTCTGTGAAAGTAATTATTTTTGTTATCATTAATATTTAAGCTTCTATTTGATTTACATCATTTTTAATTTAATTTTGATTGTAATTCTTAAAACATTTCATCAAATCTTTTTCATTATCTAATGCCACAACTTATTGAGCCACCCTCATATTAGTTGTTCTATTTGGTAACTGTCTGGTGGTTGATATTTAATTATGTTTATCAGTATACTTACAGTATACTTGTATGTATGTACTAGTATGTATACATGTTCTTAGTCGAGACAGGCAATTAGAGCCTCATTGGGCTATTTTTAGCTACTCAAATGCAATCAGAAATAGCCCTGATGTAAATCACGGCTCATCACTTTAGCCGGAAAGCGGCTATTTTTAGAGTTTTTTATTTGGACTGCCGAGACTCGTGAAGAGCTTTAAGTGGAGCGTCTCCGACGAGCGTAGTGGGTCGAATCAATTGATTTTAATTAACACCCGCTTATATATGTCTTCGCTAATGGGCATGTGTGGGCATGGTGGGCGTGGCACTTTCATAAGACACACACATACGCACACACACAAACACACAGGCATCAAGTTTTAATTGCCACTTGCTCTTGGTCAAGGTTCGCTGAGTCTTACCAAGCTCTGTGGGGTCCTAACCTCCGGGAGACAACTTTTTTGTTGTGCAGTCAGCGTCACAATTTAATGAATGAATCAATCTACGACTCGTTGGATACACTCACACACAGATATGTAATTTACTGATTACAGTTATGAAATTGTTTTGTTTTTGCTTTTTGCTCGTTTGATATTATTATTTCACTCCTGGCATTAAAAGGGCTGACAGCATATACTTAACCGCTTTATGCCTAATTGCATTTTGCAGCAATTAAATATGGATAAATAGCTTAAGCGATAACAAGTCAGACACTATGTTCATGTAGGTATATCAAGTGTGACAGATAATGCCTCGAAATGCCTACACCAGATCTATTGGCCCAATTTGTAGTTTGTTTGGCTTTTCTAATAAGTATGTTTCTTGTCTATTTCTGTTCGATTCGTTGCGCAGTTTACATTTCAGAGTATTTGCGTGTGGATTTAACTTGTTTTTTTTTCTGCTCGAATGTAGCCCACATTCGATTCACAGTTGGCGTCTGTATTTGAGTATTTGTCGACTTACAACACCCACACAATGTTTGCGTATACGTAATTTTAATTTATCTGTTGTTGTGTCGCTCTCTCTCTCTCTCTCTCTCTGTCTTTCAATTTGCCTATATCTATCTCTATCTATTGTCGGCACTTAAACTTGACCTTTATATTCATTTATTGCTTATTACTGCATTGCATTGTTGTTGTTATTGTCATTATTATTGCCATCGTTCTTCTTGTTCTCATTGTTATATTTGTGAATGAAGGCGAACTTGGAGTCAACATTCTGCCCACTTGCACTCAACCGAACGAACATTTCCATTTTCATTTCCATTTCCATTTTCATTTCTTTGGACAGCTTGAAGATCGTGTGGGCGATTGCATTTGCTTTGTATATGCACAGATATGTATTTGAGTATCTACATGTGTTTCAGCTCAGCTAATTTCCTTGTAATTGTTGCGCAAATACAAAAGCATCGTCTACTATTACTAAATGCTAGGCAGTGGGGCGGGCTCTCTGTATGCGGTTATTACTCATTAAATATGCAGTGGAAAAAATAGCGAATAAATCACACAGAGAGAACATCTAAAAAGGCGTTGCTTTTCGGACTGGGCGGGCCAGCATCTTGTCTTTGTCTATGCACTGCTTGATATATGATCATGGCCTGATATATGAGCCAGCTATTAGCTTTGGCTTTAACGATGCGCCCTGACATTTGCATTTGCGCCTATTGCTGCCATTAAACTAACGCCTATTGATGCCTGTGGTGGGCTCTTTACACTCTGCTGACTGGCAATCTATTAGGTTTAGAATAAGGCAGGGCCTCAACGAAATTCCATCAAAGATTCCATGAATGCCACAAAACAAAAACATTGAAAAAAATAAAAGAAACAGAAAATAAATTAAAATTTTCCAACAAAGCGTTAGAGCATTATCTTAAATACCAAAATGGCCGTTAATTCTGGAGGTCTAGACAGCCAAACAATTCTAAGCCGAGCCCA
Source organism: Drosophila leonis (assembly GCA_035045365.1). Taxonomy (NCBI): domain Eukaryota; kingdom Metazoa; phylum Arthropoda; class Insecta; order Diptera; family Drosophilidae; genus Drosophila; species Drosophila leonis. The sequence goes on along the minus strand of JAWNPC010000338.1, from coordinate 6,633,202 downwards.
GACCTGTTTCAGCAGCCATATTAACACATAACACAGCCACAAATCCACAAAAGGGCCTATCCAGGAATTAGAAGAACCTGCAGGCCGAATGAAAACTGAAATCGAAATTGGAGTGCATTCGGATTAAAGTTGAAGTTGAAGTTGAAGTTGAACTGGTTTCACATGGTCTCTCTTGTGTGCGGTGTTTTTGACCTTTGATGTTGGGTTGTGTGTGAGAGCAGTCGAATATAGTAGACAGAGGACAGACCTTTATGAAAAGCTGATTTTATAATAAAATTCATGGAATTTTGTGACTTTAGGCGCGGCGTACAGTCAATGATCAATCAACTGCAGCAGTAGCTGGGGAATCAAAAACAAAAACGAATACGAGTATGAATACGATTATGAGTATGGCTTGACTCGCACACACACACACACACACACAGGCAGCATCAGGTTTAATTGATTCAAATGAAGAAGCAACAACTTGATGATGAGCAACATGATGATGATGATGATGATCGCTGACTGAATGACTTTTGTCTATCCATCTATCAGTTTGAGCTGCTGCTTTCTGTATATGTAAATCGATGCATAACAATCAAGTCCCAGTAGCTGATCTCTTCATACAGATGCCGAGCTCTCTAAAGCGCGCTCTGGGCAATATCGTGAGTCAAACGTCAGCGGAATTATAAAAAAATCTCAAGAAATAAAACTGCAAACATGCAACTGTCAATTGTTGCTGCTGTTGCTGTTGTCTTGTCATGCAACGTTTTGTAGCTCTGTTGTTTTGTTTGTGTTTATAATTGTGAGTGGCTTGGCAGCCCAGCCCAGCTCAGCGCAGCGCAGAGCAGCATATGGCCCCACCCAACCCCACCGAGCACCACAATTGGGCACTTGCCAGTCAGGGACGTTCATGCGCATCACGTTGAACTCAACAATTGTTATCCGGCTTATGCATTTGCTGCGGTCAAAGTTGACTGACAGCCTGACTGAATGTCAATGTGCGATGCCGCAAATATGCATAAATATAATTCATATCTGCACTTACGTACGTAGCTATAGCGCAGTTCCGTAGACCCCGTCAACTTGTAGACTTTTCCATTGCATTCAATTATTAAAATTAGCTCAAGTCTCGCAAGTCGCTGCTAATTGCCAATATGCAGTTGCTGTATGCACACAGCTTTTAATTATAGAGAACTCAATTTGCTGCTTGGCTTAAGGGTTTGCAATTGATCAGAGGGCATGGCTGGGTCAACAGGGAGATATAGACAGAGAGAGAGAGACAGATACTTGGCTGAAGATAAGCCGTAATTCTAACTACCTGCTGTCATGTCCAATTGTTGGATCAATGAAGTCATATGTCTACAAATAGGTAATCTGTTTGCAGTCATCAGGTGCTTTGTTTACGTCCAAATCGTGTCTGAGTACCCATTCTTATCTGAGAAATACTTTGCATAAATGGCCAACAGTCATCGATGGATGACTCGCAGTCACTAATTGCCCCCGGGGTTGATGCGGAATTTGAGAGTTGCCGAGGAATAACACCCAAGTACTTTCCTGTCCCTTAAAAATAACAAAAAACCAAAACGAAAAACCCACCACATGCCGAGCCAAAAGCAAACTGAGCATCTGGATAAACCGCTTGCGTGCAAATGTTGTCCTGTCCTGGGAAAACTATTCAAATGCGGCGGGCAAGGAACCTTGGGACATGTAGTGCAGCAGGTAGTAGCAGGTAGTTAGTCGAGGCTCGTTGGACTCGCTCTGTGGTGGCTCCTTAAATAAAATCATTAAAAATAATGAACGCACTTCCGTTGCGCTCACGTCGGGGTCTTAGAACTTTACACAACATTAAAATAAGGCACTGCAGAGGGGAGCGCTACGGAATGCCGCACAAATTAAAAGGTGCGCGACTTGAAGTCGCGTCGTGAGTCGCTCAGCAATTGCAATTACATATGTAAGATTGTGAGGTGGCCTGTAAAGCCAGCAGATATACAGACGCAGACACAGACACAGAGACAGACGCAGACACAGACACAGACACAGTCCGAACCTGGGTCTAAACCAAAAATCAAAAGATGTGGGCAACATGAACGGAAATAAAGCGTACTGAATTGGCTGCTCTTTGCTGGTGGTGTTCCCAGTTCCCAGTTCTCAGTTTATCTATAAAAATGCGCGTAGAAACAAAGGCGAGCTGGTAACTTGATTGTGGGGGCCGGACGACACATATAAATTATCAACGAAGCATTTGCTGGAGCAGTCAGGCAGTCAGACAGTCAGACAGTCAGCCAGCTGGTAGTTATGCGTAGATACACAAACAGATACAGATACACAGAGACAGACGTGTATATAGATAGATACAGATACAAACAAATGTAAGTAGCTACAGGTACAGCCTACGCTAAATACTCAGAGTGAATGAAATTCTTTGTATGCATGATTTCATATACCCTTCAGAGAGGGTATTTACACTTGAGTAACATTTCGCGTTACATTAGTTACATTTCATTTGTAATAAAATAACTTTTTCTCACATCTATTCCATTATACATTTGTGCCGAACTTGACTTGTCAAAAATCATATTTATCACATTTGCCTGTTAGTGTATTTACTCTTCGTCACTTGATTTCCTCAACAGTTCGTCACATTTGAAAAGAATTCTTACAAGATATGCTAATAAACTTGATTGAGCTTTTATGTTTATAACATGTTTTATGAGTGAGTTTCGTGAATCAATGCAGTCACGAGTATTCCAAAATTATGCATAAATACTGATGATTCGCCTTCTGCCGCGAGCACTATAAACGTTAAGCGACGCACCCATCTGTTTTAACAAAAGCCACACACAAATTGAATAATATTTATTTTGAAATCATCTTTTTCACTTTTTATTTTCTGTCTGTGGCACACTTCAAAGGAATACCATTATTTCGAATTGAAAATAAAATCAAAAGGCAATTGAAAACCTGTTGCCTTGTTTTGTTTTAAATGAATGCCAAATCCCTTCTTTATTTATTTTTTTTTGCAAATTTCTATACTAAGTCAAAGCTGTCTTAAGACTAAGTTTTTGAATTAAATTTTACACATTTCTAAAATCAAGTTTCTGTTTAATCCTTAATAGGTTCAAAAGTCTGAAATCCGTTTCATTTATGTTATTCTAATAAAAAAAGGAATATTTTAAGGATTGCAAAGTGCATTTCGATACTCGTTCACATAGTGACAAAAGTATATTTGTTGTGTGCAATATGTGATTTGCTATCCGATTTTGCTAGTGAAGATCGAGACTGAAATTAGGCATATATAGACTGATAAAGTTTCTAGATCTTTTGCTGTCAATCTTGACCTCCCTTACAGGCATATGGCATGTGAATTATATGTCAAATCCGAAAAATATCGCTTATTTATTTAATGAGCGAGTATTATGTAGTTGCTTGTGCGCGACTTTAACGTACTTAATTGTTTTTTTTTTCACTTACACACTCGACTGCAATGTTGAATTAGTCTCTCTAGAGTGTGTAAAACATATGCATATTAACCTGAATGTTATGGCGCATTCTGAGACTAACTACTATATAGTCTGGCTGACTAACTGTGCGCAAAGTACCTTTGGGATGTTTTCATTTTATTTTTTAGTTGCTGTTTGTTTCTGCTGTTTACACAATTGCTGAGAGAGTGGCAAAGTGCGGTATCATAATGTTGTTGTTGTTGTTGTTGCTGTTGCTGCTGTTTTTTGTTGTTCTGTTGGTGCCTTATTAGCCACACTTTGCTTTATTTACCAAGCATCGTCATCGTCGCCGTCGCCGTCGCCGTCGTCTGCCTTATCGTCGCCTGCTCCGAATGAAGCTTAAAGTGCGCTGGGTGTTGTGCTGGAAAATAAGGTCAGGCCCAGAACTTTCCAAAATGACTTTTAGTGCTGACTCTCAGTCTGTCTCTCTGTCTGGCTGGCTGGCTGGCTGTTGCGTGTAAATATATTGGCCAAAACGCCGCAGCAGCCGACACGGCCATGGCGCAAACAATTAGTCAAGTTTACTGGGGCCCATTTATATATCTGACAGATATGCGCTTTGCATGAGAGGCCGCTGCTTAAGCGCAGCCATTGACACTCAGTAGGGTCGGCTACTAACCCGTTTTTTTTCGACTGTTGGCCCAGCCAATTACCAAGCCCACAACATAAAAATACTTGCGAGAATGTATCTCGAGTGTGTTACGAATTTGTATCTCTTCTGCGAGCAGCAATAAAAGCTCGAACAATTGCTTGATTCATGCGACGCCTCGATGGTCAGGCAGCAAGAAAACAACAAAATCAACAAAAAGCGCAAAAGACGGCTGAAGAATCAACCTACATAGCTTGTATCTGTGTGGTTCGCATCGAGGCTCGAATGCTGTGACGCATCTGCCAGTCGAGCAATTGACTTGCTCACAGCTGATTGCTTTTGATTAAGTCTTAGTTTTATTTGATTTCTGACTTTCAAACATCAAGCTGTGCTATGGCCGTTGTTTATTTTCATTTTCCATAAATCTTCACATAATTGCAGATATTGTAGAAATATTTCAGCTGAACGTGTTTTCATTTTCTATTTCGAGAAAGCGGCCCGCAGCATCGATTCGAATATTTGGTATATTTAAGACGCGTGTGAAACACTTTTATTGCTATTATCAAACAAAAACTACAAAAAAACAATGCATGTGTAAATGTAAATGTTTATCGATGTTAAAGAGCTCAGCGAACATAGAAAAAAAACAAATATTTTAATATTATTTTTCTTTTGTTTACTTTGCAGACACGCAACAACAGCCGCAACAACAATTTGCCTGGTAATTATTATTTAATTATATTTTATACGATTTATTTTTATAAACATTTTATTTATACTCTGTTAGTTGTTGTTTTTATTACTAAATTTGCAAGACATAAATCTGACTTTTTATACACATATTTTGTTGATCTTTGTATTAAGATTAAACCATTCATCTGCCGCTGTCGTCACAGCAGATTTTGTCAGACAAAATACGTCAATATTTTACACTTTATATACCTCGAATTTATGATAATTCTATGATAATTCATATCTTTATGATGTATGAACTGACTTAAATAAGATAGGTAGAAAAAAGTTAACTTACGCATTACTTAATGACTTATCTAAAATCTGCCAAGCCTTGCAATTTCATCTTTGTTATGTTTTAACAAAATCTTATCAATTTGGTTTTCTATTTAGCTCCATAGAATTTTATTATTTTATAGTTTCTAGTCTGGCTGTCATATATTTGCAAGGGCATTTAAGCTTCGGCTCTCGTTCGCTTCTATGTGTAATGAGTAATGTATGAATAGCTCAAGGTGCTGAGCAAAAACAATGCTTAATCTTTTGACTGCTTGGGCAAATTCAGCGTAACGGTTCCAACACACTCCGTTCGGAACTCTTGGGCTATTAGCGTTAGAGGCACGCAAAGCTGTGCAACGTTTAGAATATTAAATGTGGGTCAGCAGCCGACCTAAAGATGGGGGGCATATTTCTTATATAATGAGCGGCGATCAATGTGCAATATTCCCATAGGGCGTCATTAGGTGTTGGCACCTGTTCCATCGTGCAACTGTTGTTCGTCGGCTGGGTCAACAGTTTTAACTGCTAAGCGGCATTTGAATGTTCACGTTTGTTGAGTTTTCAGCACGCTGTTCGCTATTTGAGCTGGTGCGTTTTAATTGCAGCCAGCGATTCCGTTGGGTCCATGCAGCTAATTGCTGCACACACATGCTGGCTAAGAGTGTTGGCCTACTCTGCGCTGGCCCTAACCTTTAACAGGTTTTTGTTTTTCGTTTTTCGCGTTGATGATATGGCTAAATCCCCCAGCCAGCATCGAGCCGCAATTCCATGGCAAATGAGGTCGAAAGCCAGCTATACACAGGTTTCAAACTGGCGCTTGTCGCTCCTCAGTTCGAACTTATGCAAATCGTTAAAGTTAGTCGGGCCAGATAAGACATATATACGTATATTTGTATATATATATGAATACATGTATAATTTAGTGGTAATTCGCAAGTCCGACTTTAATATTAATGCATATTTTGTTTTTAGCATTTGAGGTCAGCCACAGTATTCGAGTATTAAGTGATCTGCCTGGTTGAACCCCATCGATGAATCTTTAGCTCAAAGCAAACACTGAAATTATTGCACAACTCAAACAGGCAGTTCGCATCATCGAGAGCGATTAACTTATGTCAACCAAAAAGCGGAAATTGAACAATAGCTCAAATTTGCAGATGCATTGCAAATAATTGCTTTTGTTTTTCGCTATATGGGAACAAATTTGAATTCAAATCAAAGTTTTTGTTATTATTATTATACACTCTCCTCTCCTAATGAGCAACGGTGTGTATTCATTTGGCTTTCATCACATGTTCTAAAGAATTCAATCATTCATTATTAAAAGTGATAATCAAATTAACTTTGCAGACTGTTGATGAGAGAGGTGAGGATTATTATAAAAAATGATTCTGGTTCTGTTTGCAGCTTAGAAACTCTCTCAACCTTTCAATTGATTGCAATTCCAGATTATTTATTTTAGATCTACCATACTTTGCACCTACTTAACTTCTCGTTAGATATCACTTATCGCAGTTTCATACAAACTGTTTAATCTATTCAATAACAACTCTCGAATATTATAGAATATGTAATCTTTATGGATATTGCCGCATTGCCTGTTGAGCTTTGAACTTGACTGGAACAACAGAATCCATAAATTGACAAACAAGTTCATTATTTAGCCAAACACAAAAAGTCAACGAAATTTAGTTGACAAATGCTTTCCATAACTCTTTGGATTCTGCATAAATTACAAAATGTCGTCAGCTGTCAGAGATGAAATATAAAACAACTGGTTGACTAACCTTTGGTTCCATTTTCGGTTTATGACGTAAAGTTTTTCAATTAAAATCCAAATTTATTGCTAAAAATATATGCAAATATGTTGCTTGTGATAGTTCGATTGCAAAAATGTTTGCCAATCTCAATGTTAGATGGATGACTTTTTATGTTGTTTTATTCATGCACATAATAGATATATATGATTTACTCTCATTTTGGGTCAATGAAAACGAATGGCAATTAATTTCAAACTCTTAACATGATAAATAGCTGTCCATGTATAAGTATAAGAAAAAGTTAAGAGTTCTAAATTTCACTTGTCTTCACAGCTGCAGCACAGCATATCATTTGAAATTGTCTTGGACATGGTTACGGTTTCACCTGGCTCTGGCACGTAGCCAGCGCGTAGTTGAATCCACATGACATGTCATTTTGAGCACAGTGAGAGTTACTGTCCAAATTCTTGTAGTAAAAGTGAATACGGCCAGCGCGTTGACCACACCGAAGCGGGCTCAAGTTCAGGCGCAAGCATGAGCACAGCTAAAGATCTGTAAATTGTTTTGGCACAAGCCGAGCTCCAAACTTTGGACCTGTCTAGCTGGCCTAACAAAAAACCAAATAGCGCCGGGGAGTAGCAATTATGAATTCGTTAAGCTGTTTGGCAGCTGCGGTAGCTGGCAATCTTTGTTAATTATCAAGAGGTCGCCGAGGTAGGAGGGGGGCAGCTTAAAATTCTAATGAAAGGCCACGACATTTGCTTCTAATGTGCGTCAGCACAAAATGTAGACATAGCCTGTATCTTTATCACTATTCGTATCTGTATCTGTATCTGTTTCTGTGCCTGTATTTGTATCTGTATCTGTATCTGTATCTGCGCTTGGCACGTTTCGTTTGATTGGCCAACAAATAGCAAAAGCCGCACAACAGCTTCAGGTGATAAGTTTGTGAATTTCGTTGTTGTACCGATTGTTTATTTTATGTTTATTCACTGGACGCGTGCGCCAAGTTTTTTGTGTTAATTTGTAATAATTAATTTGAATTTATATTTTTTATTTATTTTTTTCGCTCACTCATAAGCCAATGAATTGTTAGCGAGTATAATGAGTGGAATTTACGTTATTTTTGTCAACACCTTTATACTAGGCAAATGGACAAATCTTGGAAAAGTACTAGAAAGGAAACTTACTATTTAGGTAATATATTTAGTTATATTTAATTAAATAAAGCTTTTGTGAAATTAGTTTTATGGCTAGTGCACTGCATGCACAAGTGCTCGGCTTAATGAGCAACTGGCATACCTGAGAGTCATGTAACCAATACGGAAAAGAGGCCCCCTCTCTGAGTGGGATAGCCGCTCCTTACTTATGTGACAGATTTTAGTATCGTATCTTGAGTTGCGTGTAGCATTCATTGCCCAAAATAACTAGGAGGGGAGAAGAGACAACGTAGCTTGTGGCTTGGCTACTGGGTCTGTGTGCCTCCAAATGAAAATGCATTGAAAATGCACCAACAATTTGTAGGCAACAAATTGCCAACAAGCGACATCTCGTGTGACGACATTTAAGTTGTTTAATGTGCGGAACGGAGTAAGAAATCTAAAAAACAAATCTAACGACAATTTTAGCAATTGTTATTGTTTATTTTTGATTTTGAGATACTATTGTTTCTCATACTAGTACGAGTATGATTGGGCTTTAGCTCAATCTTCTATATAGTTTTTAATAGCCTCACGCAGACTTTGTGTGTGTGGCTAAAACTAATTTGTATTTGTAACTCTGGAGTGCAGCTTGATGTAATTTTTATTAGTTGCCAGATCGAAGCGTGCCGCTAATTTGCCCATGCAAAAGGCCTGTACTTTGGCATTCTATAACCTCTATGCGGAATTGCGCATTTCATCCAAGCCTAATCATTGGCACGCTTTATTACGTTTGACATGCATGACACCAATTTGTGTTTTGTGTAGCTGAGTGCGTGCTTGTATCGGGACATAAATATATATATATATAGAGAGAGAGAGAGAAACATACATGATTATATCATCAAGTCATTCTAATAGGTTAAATAAGTCCTGGCATAAACAAGTTAGATAAATATGTATTACAAGACTTTCCTTATAAATTGTAAGTTATTTTTATCTGATTGTTTATACAAAATATATATAATTTTTTTTTTAAATATTGCTATAAGGCGAAGTGATCTTTGAGTCTCAGTTTCAACGTTAGAGCTACCGTCCGTCGCTCAGCTCGCTGTCGTTGAGGGCTTTAACCAAGCAACTGTTAGTTCGACGCTTAGATTGTTTTGGCAGGCTTTTGGAATTCTGTTTAGGATAGTAAAGCATTAAAATAACAAAAAGTTTTTTACAAATTTGACTTTTTGTAAATTTCCCAAAGAAAAACCGAAAGTTGCAGTCAGTATAAAAAAAGGAAACTTACACAAACATATAGAAAGACAAAGCAGTTGTTTGTACAGGGTATAACGTAGTTGTGCCACGCAGCAAGCTATTCACTTGTTATTCAATTTAGGCATGGGTCAAACAGCGACTGTGCTCATAGAGCATGAATCAACAAGGGAATCGAAAACAAAGAATTCCAACGAATTTATTGCAAACAATTTGAGAAACTTTAAAATATACTAAGCAAAAAAGAAAAAACAAAAAAATACTCAGCTCGCATATATGTTAATCTAAACGAGTTCCGACAAAAAAAAAATAATAATAAAGATATAAACAACACAAAAAAAAAAAAAAACAGCTCAGAAAACACAAACACCTTTTCTCAAGCTGCGTGGCAGGGCATTTGGCTTTATTTGCGTAATTTGTTAGAATGGGCTAATAAATAAATTTTATGAATTAACTTAATGCGAGTCACACGTTTTGCAAAAACAAAATCAGAAAAAAATGAAAATAATACTCAAATCACACGTTTGGCATCTGAACAAATTTTATTATTGCAAAATATTTATTGGAGCGAATTGTGATTTGTGCGTTCGTTTGGCAATATTTCCTTCAAATTAATTTGATGCGCGCTGTTTGCAGTCGAGCGCTCAACTCGGAGCCTCTGATATGTGTTTACTTGGTATTGAAATTGGAATTGCAATTGAAATTCGTAAGCAATTTGCACGCTAATTGAAATTCAATGGACTGCGCCTAACTCAATGGATTCGCCGGTCTCCAAGAGAATTGAATGATTTCCCTCTCCTTCTCCCTCTCCGCTCCAATCACAGCAATTACAAAGCAAAATTTTATGCACATTTAAAAGCACAATGAACAAAACAAATGAATTTAAAAAAAATTCAATTGGTTTTTGTTTTGTTAAAAACACATCTTATATTGCTTATAAATTATTTTGCAATTTTGTTGCAATTCAAGCCGTAAATTTGCTCTTTTACTTAAAAATAATACTAGAGAGTCAGAAATAATTAATATTAGAAGACTCTTCAGATATATTGTTTTTGATTTCATTAACTTTCTTTATTTATATTTGAAAAATGCTTACGTTAAAGATATAATAATATAGTAGTAGTATATAGTATATAGTAGTATATAGTAAATTTCAGATGATGACTTTTGTGTGTAGACTTTTATGAGAACTAAAGAACTCCTAAGCATTCTGAAAGTTTCAACATTCTGTCTAAGGATTGCTGAAACCTTATCGATGTAAGACCCTAGATCCTTAAAAGCTTAAAGTCATTATGTTGTTTACATAATATTTTTATATAAACGCTTTTTAAGTTGTGAAAAGCAAAGTAACAAAACTTTATACAATATTTAATTGACAACTATTAAATTTATTGTTATAAAAATAAATTACGTTTGAAAAATATATAAAAATCATTTGTGGAATTGGAAAGGAAAATTTGAAAATTTTGTAGGTTCACTTGGCAGCTTCAATTAAAATTAATTCTTTATCAATTAAAAGTTAGAAAAGCTTGACTAAGTATTTTGATTACATTCAATTTGCTATGGATAATTATGGCTGTATTTTCTTTAGGCCGGACACTCTATACGGAAGTGTCATGGCTCTAGTGTTTATAGGCAATGCTCTCAATAATCAAGAGCACCCTTCGCTAGAGCCACACCAAGGTTTTCACCTGGTCCGGCCACATGGTCACAGTGTGGTTTGGCTCTGTTTGGCAGGCGAATGCAATTGCCAGAGAGCTGAGACCATATTGCGACCGCAGTCATCGTATGGTGGCCAACAAAGCCATAAAATTGCAAAAAATAACAAAACGAAACGAAACGAAAAAAACGGTTAGTAGTTTCACATTTTTTGGCAGCTGGCCCGCACAACAGCAACAGATAGCTAAACAAAATCCAAACTTTTCAAAAATTTTCTCACGTAACAAGTACACAAAAAAGCAGAAACAAAAAAAAAACTGCTAAGGAAAAACACAAACGGGCTGGGCCCAAGCAATTTACTTGGCGTCTGTTGTTGTTGGTGTCTGGGCGCATGTTTAGAGTACATTCATAGTTAGTATACATATACATACACACACACACACACACACACACACCTTATATGTATGGGTATGTGATTTTGTTGGCAACATGTTTGCCAATTTTTTGGCGTCTGCGCAATCCATAAGAGGGCATTAATGCTGGCTCGCTGATCGCTGCAGAGTCGACGATTCTAAATATCAGGCGATTGCAAGTAGCCGCGGCTACCAACTCAACAACCTTGGCTAATGGCCAGTGGACTGACATGGCGATATCAACACAGCTGGAGCTGCAATGTATTTGGCTCTTGGCATGTTGCAAGCGCACTTCGCAACTTAATGGCTCGCTGCCTGGCTGCCTGGCTGGCTGGCTGGCTGGCTACCAGTTGCTTAGGCTGAGCTTCAGTCGATTCAATTCGATTCGGCTCATGTGTGTTGGCCAATTTGCTGGCTATGACTAAGCAGGCGGGCTACAGACTGTCGGCTGCCTGTTTATCTTGCCCAAAGAATTTGACTCTTGATCTTTGCAAAGGCAGCCTGCCCGCCCGCCCGCCTAGCTAAACTGTCCCTATACGCTGCCCGCTGCCTGCCAGATAGTGGAAAATTTTCACACGAAATTCAACGAATGCGCGTTAATTGCTTGACAAAATACAAATATCGCTAAATTTAGAGCGCCCAAGCGAAATAGTCCCCAAATATGGCCAGATATCATAAAGAGCTTTCTATCGATGCGACAGTTGATCGATCAAATTATCTATTTTATACAAACATTTTTGACTTGTCAATTGAAATTGACGTAAGCTGACAAATTTCTGGAAATTATAAGTTTTTAATTGTTGCGTTTCCTTTAAAAAAATACTGAAGATGACACAGGAATTTAAAGTCACACTCAGTACATGAGCTGCTCTTTTATCTGAACTGATCTACAATAATTGGCATAAGCAATTAGAAAAGAACAAAAATGTTTGTTAAAAATATAACTAGTTGAATTCTAATAAGTTAAATTAATCCAATTAAGTATTTAAATGTTAATAAAATCAAATATAACAAACGAAGTTTTTGTTTCCAGTTAATTAAATTTATTATTAAAATTGTTTTCGCAGTAATTGATTAAGCGGCTCTGCGTGTTTTTTCCGTATCTGTAAAATGAGTTTTTAATATTTATTATAGATATTTAATATTCTATTAATTTCGATGACGATTATTGTTTGTTTCTCCACCAAAAATTTACATCTTTAGTGAATGCTTCAGCAGAATATCTAAAAATAATAATGATGGCATTCGGGCTTTGCAAATACCCTCTAATGATATCATCAATTGCTAATTATTGTAAAACAAATGCCGCACCTTAAGAAGTATTAACATGTCCATTACCATATCTATTTCCAAAAGACATATCTTTTATTAATAATAATAATAATAAATAAGTTATTAATTATAGAGAATCATCTGCTAATTTAATAAGTTTTATTCAAATTCAAAAATTTGAATACCTCTAAAGGAATATCATATTAATATATATCTAGTGGATATTTTTTGTCACGAACGTGAGTTGTTATTCAATCAGCCATTGGAGCCATACAGAATATTAATTTATATAGCATATGGCAATCAGATTACATAATCCGCAATCCACATTTTTCCAGTTAGCCACCTAAGCGAGTATATGGCGCCCTAATCCGGCTCATCCTCGGCTGTTTATTGCATCTGATTTGAGCGTTTAATTAACATTTCTACGCTTCATAAAACGAAGCCACACATTTATTTAGCCTGAGCGATATTTATAACTTTTTCCTGTTTTAGTCTTTCCAATTCGTTGCTGCGCTGTGTGCCAATTTTAATCATTTACCTAATTTGTTTCCCTTTTAGCAGTTGTGCACTAAATAATTAAACACTTGCCACGAAAAGTCTCAAAAAATATATATGGCCTTAGGTATCAGGTCGGTATCGTTGGCGTGTTGTGTCAGTCTAACTTTAACTCTCTCGGTCTTGGTCTGTTTTTATTTATGGCATTTATCATTAGACAATCACATGATCTGAATGCCAAAGCAGCAATGGACGTGTCCATGTGCAGGCCAAGTGACTTGGCCAATGCGTAATTGTCTGAATACTTAGCACGCATACGCACTGTTGGCTCAAGTGTGTTGCGACCTAATCTTTTGTTAAACTAATCACGACTTTTGCTATAGGTCACATGAAGTGTGGGGGAAAACCCTGCGACTATTGAGAATATGTCAAGTAATTTGAATTGCTTATAAATTTTGCAGTCTAGAGCTTAAAAATAAAAAGCAAATCAGTTTCGGTTTAGCTTCACTTATATTAAATAATGAATTTCAGTTCTAGGCTCGAACCGGTTCGATTAAAAACCAGTTTTTACCATTGATATTGGCAAACAATTCAATTTAGTTTGGAGCAGATTGAAAGCGAGATTAGCCAAGAGGCTGACTGAAATCGAAAACACTTTCTCGTACCGTTCCGAGATCGTAATATAAGCCGATAATTGTATTTTTAGCTGTGAGGATTAACTTTTACCGCCGCCAGGCACTGTTGAGTTTAATTAAAAAAGCTGTAAACTCAATTAATATAAAGCAAATGCAACTGCAAAATGTCAATGGTCATGGTGCAACAATTGTTGCAGCTAGCTGCCAGGTGCTTGCAGCAGCAACACAAACAACATCAACAACAACATTTGCTGAGTACTTCCCATTTCAGTTTTTACGCTTGTTGTTGCTGCAACTGCAAATGCTACTGCTGCTGTTGTAGTTGTTGTTGTTGATGTTGTTGTTGTTGTTGTTGTTGCTGCTGTTGTTGTTGCTGCTGCATTACAAACACAACCTAAAAGCCAATGTATGCTTTGCATTTTGTTATTGCTCAATTAACCCCCTTAGTAGCATTTTTCGCTAATAAATTTTTGCCTGTGCAATTCGCCACAAACCCTTTCAGACCGATGACAAACAGTTTGCCATGTTATTAGTATACCCTGTAGCAATTTAAAGTCCTAAAACGGGTGTAACAGAGGCTAAGTAAAATATACAAAAAAGAAAACCAACTTCGAACATATTGTTGAGGGCAATTTCCTATTTCGAATAAAATTATGTAAGTTCATGTCTTTATTTTAGTTTTTAGAGCAGGGTATTTGGTAGTCGAGCACTCTGTGCTAGATCATTTTGAACTATTTTTTCGTTGAGTTCGTTTTCGAGCTGGTGAAACTCGTCATTTGACACGCCTGCAAGTGTTCCATTGTTGTAGTTGAGAAATGATTTGTACAATAAGACACTCGAAATTTATATGCGAATCTTTTTGCTATGATAAAAGCAAAAGCCTCCAGATAACAGACAGATAACTAAAAATGTCAAATAATTAGCCAAAAAAATAGCGTCAAGCATTCAAGCTTAACTTTCCCTCTAGACATTTTATATATATAAATTTATATATATAAATATATTTTATAATTGTTATTTGCTTTTTGTTCGATTGTTTGCCCAAAGGCACTTTAATTAAATAATTTTTATGCATAAATATTTACATTTATATTGGGGTTTTGAGCCATTTTTGGTTAACTTGTTTGCCTTTTTGAAATGCTATGCGAAAACCTTTTCAGACTGTCGTGTGTACTTATGGCTCAACTAAAGAGAAGAGGCAGATAAGCTCTGCCATGATAAATGCGAAAGAAATTCGAAAAAAGTAAACAATCTAAGATAGCAATAAATAATTAAGAATATTCATAAATCCACATATATATATATACAGTATATAGATATATAATGTATGCAATTCATTACAGTACAGTACAGGATATGCCAAAGTCCATCAAAATTGTTAAAGCTTTGTGAGAAATAAAATATTCTGCTCAGCTATCGCTTAGCATTTCAATGAAGTTTCTGGCAATTGATGCCACATATAAGGCAGCCGCGCCATTTAGAAATATGCATATAATAATATAATGCGAAAAGTTAGCTTTATAAATGTAAATTAAAAATACAACTTCGGACAGACTAAATGATGTCAAGGTATTTACTTTCAAAAACAAATTTTAAAAATTTATAAAAAAATAAAAAAAGATTTCAACTCCGACAGCAAGAAATTTTATAAGCAACAAAATTACGCAGACAGAAAAGTTGAAATTAAAAAAAAAATAATAATAATTCCAAAACCTGCTGCTGCCTCAATTAACTGAAAAACATAAAGACAAAGTGAACTTCATGTCAGTTCAACCTGGGCCCCATTAAACCGACGATGACGCCGACGCCGACGCCGACGCCTCCTCTGACCCCGCCTGGATCCCATCAGCATGGTAAACATTAAACATTTACTTATGTCGGCTCCGACATTAAAGCCTATCTGCGCCTTTCATACAATTTCGTAGCGCTCGTCTCGATCTCCTCCGACGTTGTTTAGTTCTGGGCGTCAGACTCTTTTTAGCCAACCCGTACGAAACTACGCCACATAATTGCTGTGAATTTGCTGTAGTTAAAAAACTCATTTTTATTATATCTTCAATCCTGTCAATAAAAATGCTCGTTTGTTCGCTTTTTACTTTTTTTTATGGTTGCCCGGAATTTGTGGAATTAATTGCCAGTTAAGTCACATGAGCTTTAGCAGTTCGTGCCAATTGTGCAGGTGAGATAAGTGTGGAGGCCAATGATTTTATCAGCGAGATATTTCAAGGCAAAGCAGACAATTCGTACCACAGTAGCTGAGAGGAAATGCAATTATAATGGGAATGTGACTTGGCTCGCTACCTGTTCAAGAAAAATTGATATATAATGAGTTAACATCATGTATGGAGAGAGCATTAAACTAATTTGAGGCTTGATCTTTTCTCATTATATAATTATATTGTTAATCTATGATGAAATCTCTAATATTGTTTATGGGGATGAGCCAAACGATATTATTTATCATTATTCAACATATTTTAACCTTTGTTCAGAAGTTCTAGTTGTCTAAGAACCCTACTTAACTCAAAGAGTTTTGGTAAAGAATACATTGATATTTTATGCGGCTTTTTAATCTACCTACTGTGCATACCCTGTACAAATTCTGTTTCTTTTGGAGTTCGTATTTGTCAGTGTTTTGTAGATGAGGAATTTTTCATCTATGGCGCAGGGTATGTCTTAGTCCATTCATATTCAAAAATTCTGTTGTGCAACTGTATTCGAAACGTTATCTATGGATATCTGCGATAATATCTAGCTCAATCTTTATATAGTGTTAGCATTTCATTCCACACCCCGCAATTTGTATTCAATGATTTAATTAAATGCATTCCGATGCGTTTGCACGTACTTCCTTTCCATTTTGATACTCGCCAATATAATTAAAAGAGTATATTTGGTTTATATACAAATCAAAAAAATGTAATTCTAAAACTTGGTATATATTCTATAACGCTTAGAAAGTATGTGAGTAGAATTGCTATATTCCCGCTTAAAGACTTGAAATGAGAAACAAATAATGTGTTTAACTACTTCTCATATGAGCAATTTATACCTTATATCAAGAGAAATTTTTTTGGTATTATAACTGCAAGAAATTCTAAACGAGTATCGTGCAGTCAGTTGCAGCCGACTTTATTTGCTTTTTATTTTGTGTTTATTTGCAGTCGCTTGCCTTAAGTCGCCTTAAGTTGATATTCGTATTCGGATTTGTTTTCGTATTGGGATTTTGAGTCTCGGTCTGTTTTCTTACTTTTATCCTCCTGGCGTCGCACCTCGTGACACACATGTCCAAAAAATTGAATTGCGAAACTGTTTAATTTAGCAGTGAGTCCAATTTTTTCTTTTCATTTTATTTATTTATTTTTTTCATTCTGCTTTTCATCGTAGTTATTTATTTTGAGACATTCTTTGAGACTGAGGTCTCTCGACGTGTCTCGGTCAGCGAATCGGTGTTTACGATTTATTTAGCCCGACAGCTGACACTCACACACACAGACACAGACAGGCACACGCACAGCTCTGCTTGGAGCCACACGCGGAGCCGTGGCTAAATTCAATTTGGCCTATACCAAGTAAACATTATTTGAGTTTTTTTTTTCTTTATTGTAAATCAACTTTTCAATTTGCTGCTGACACAGTTTCCAAGTCGGGGCCCCCAGCACCAGCACCAGCACCAGCCCCAGACCCAGCCTCAGCCTCAGTCGAAGCGCCAGAGCTAGAGCTTAGGCATTGCTGCACCTGAGCAAGATCTTTGGAGTATAATAATAAATTGCATTTTTGTTGTATCCACAAAGGCTTGTTACCCATTGAGAATGCCGTGGCTCAAGTGTTTGCCTATGGAACTTGACTTTAGACAAATATGTATCTAGAAGTAGCCAGCTGTTGTTGTTGCTGTTGTATTGCGGTTTTGCATTTTAAGCTGCCTGGGAAACACTTGACAGCCAGCGGCTAACGCAAATTTAGCTGTTAAATTTGTTCACAAATACATTTTGATAAATGACTCGACGTTTTTACATTATTGAAGAGAAAAAGAAGAAAAAGCAACACATAAATTTGGGGTTTTTGTTGTTTTTGGTGGGAGGTAGTTAGTTGATGAACTGCCGGAGCTGTCCGATTGTCTGATGCGCTGTGATACGTTTAGACTGAAAGTCAAATAAATAAATTCAAAATGCTTACAAATTATATGATCTGATGATCAATCACTTTTATATTTTTTTCTTTCAGCAAGTGGCGGACAGTTTTCATGAGCGAGAAGGTGGCAAAAATAGCTGAAGTATTTAAAATTTATAAGCGTCAGCCATTCTATAAATATTGTTTTCAATGCCCATTGTTAGACGCAATGTGCTAAAGATTTATTGGCATTCCATACAAATGAATGACGTTGAATTTTAATTAGGCTGGGCAATGTTTGCTTTTGAAAATATTTCAACTGAAGGTCAACTGGACTATTAACTAAATATTTCATATATTATTTGGTATTCAAACTGTCTGGTCGATGAAAGAGATAGAAAGCTGGACTTTAAATTACCTTTATACATTTTATGTCTTTCCAAAAATCCTTTATAATTTGATATATTATAATACACTTTATAAGATGTCTTTCATGATCTTTTAAATATTTCTGTACATACTAAATACAAGTTTGGGTGCAAGTTTCATAGGCTGTGCTATTCCGTGTTGATTTAAATTGTCTCTTGATGGAAACTTGTGCAAAATGTATGTAAAATATTGCCGTATACATCTTGAGGTTATATAAACGTAACTTTTGGGCGCCAATACCCTCTCCCACAATGAGCGCTCCTGCTATTGTCTGTCTTCAAATTGAAATTACGCGCACAAGCAGCTGTCCAAGTGGCAAACGCTTCCTGATTACGTTTTTTGCATTTCTTATAGATCTTTAAAAAACACTACAAATTGTCGCTTATTCACATTTTATTTGTGTTTTACTTTTTGTTATTTAGTTGGCGTCTTTAAGTCGATGCGCGCACACGCACAAAATAAATAAATAGTGAAATAAAAGGCTTGCAGTTTAGGGGTCTAGGGGCGAAAAAGTAGGAAACGAAGTAAACAAAAGCAACAGCAGCCATAAACGATAATGGGTAATGGGTAATGGTCTAGAGGCGGCCCCAACCAAACAATTACTTACTTTTGTTGAGCTTTTCTTGCAAATTCAGCGCGCTTTCTTTGCTTTTTTCCAACGTGTTTTTTTTTTAGCATATGCACACACATAAATTACGTATATATTGTAATTTTTTTCCTGTAGAGTGAAAACTACGATGTCATTGGCCTGAGGGGGACTCAAGTCTGGGTTCAGTAGCTCGACTACTGGGCTTTCTCAAATATGTCTGTCTTTCTGTATGTGTGTGTGCAGATGTTCATGAATGAGTGGGTCGCCCGCATATTTGACAATGGTCCGTCCGAGCTTATGGCTAAAGTGAAAGCAGCAGACCTTTGGGCAAATATCATAAAAAAAATAACAAAACTTTTATCGACTTGGCCAGCAGAAACACCTGCACAACTTCAAGGTCGTTGCATTACCATAGACAACTTGGCAGCACGACAAATGTTGCCGCTGGCCATTTCCTGTTGTTAAATCAGACTTGGCTTAGCTTGGTTAAAGTTAGCTCTTAAGTTGAAACGTTGAGTTCTCTCACAGCTGCCTGGGTAAAGGTTATAATCGGCTTATTGTACTTTTGTAATTCAATAAACAATATAGTTTTAAAGTTCAGTCTGTGGAAACCATTTTTTACGATAAGAATTTATTGTGAATATGCGGGGAAGAGCCTGGGCTTCATCTACAAGTAAAGTGGTTAAGTACATGAAATTAAAATCAAATCTAGTTCTGATTATCTATGGCATATTTGCAGCTAAAATTAAATTGTGAACAGTTGGAAATTCTGTTGTTTCCAAGTACCAAGTGTTTCCAAGTGTTTTCAATAATAAATTACGATTACTTTCCAAATCGGTCTTAATCACGCGACATCTTGAAATGAGTATCTTCAATTGGCAAACGCTGTTTATAGCTTATAAAATCACTGCAAAGGCACAATTACAATTTCTAGATTAGATAGAGTGCATAACAAATAGAATGTGCCGGCAATTGTAGATTGGAGATGGCCACACGAGCCTGAGCAGTGAACAGACTTGAGTGCGCATACTAATATAAGGACCGATTGCAGTCACATGATGAGCTCACAGTCAATAAATAACTTTGCGGTTGCGTTATCTAAGCTAGTTAATAGCCACCAAATTTAATCTAGAACCGCTGCAGAAATAGCCAGTCAGCAGACTTACGGACTACCAATATTAGCGCAATAAATCGCCAATTCAACCAATTATGTGAAATGGGAAATTGTTGTGCCGAAACACGATTATCTCAGATTGCAATATTAAAAGAGTTTAATGAAGACAATGGGAATGGGCAGGCATCTGTCTCTTCTAGCCCTTGCACTGCCGCCACAGCTAATTGCCTAGCAATTAAAGACTAATTGTAATAAACATCATGTATACTACATACGTCATCTGTATTAGCTCTATAATTAGCCATTTAATACTCGCAGCTAATGGCTTTGATGGTTTCGCCTTTAAATGCTTCTCAGCTGCAATTTTAGCCAAATAATGTGAAAAACAAAGCACAAAGGAAACTGAAAACACACCAAAACAAACACTCGAGGAACAAAAACAAGTCTCTTAGCTCAGCAATACCATAAATATTTGCATATTGTACTCTTATTACAATCTGTTACATTCCAACTTGTGTTCAGTTTAACATCAATAAAAAATTACACGATACAGTGGGGTGAACCTGACTTGAAGATGCCCTTTGTGTAAAGATTAGCTGCAGTAATTTGGTTCGCCAACCTCGAGCTTAAGTCAATGAGCAGTTCATGTCTAATCGATAGATATGGATGTTGTGGAATTTGTTGAAGAAATACAGGATATTTGGAGTCCTCAGAAGAATATATTGTGTATCTCAATTTATTATAGCTATATATGTAATCGTTAGCTTCGTTTCTTAAGTCAAAGTTTTCATATACTACTTGACTGAACCGGACATCTTAAGATGTACTTAGTTCATTTTCCGATTTGTACATATCAAACTAGTATACTCTCATTGATTGCAACTTTCAGTGCGTACAGGGTATATGAAAACAATGGAAATAGAATACAACTTCAACAATTTAACAGCTAGTTAAGATGTTAATTATGCGGCAATTAAGGCGATGTAATAAAATTGACACTTTTCTGTTGCAGTTACAAACAAAACTATTTCAATTAATAGCAGTTAGCTTAGGGCGTATTAACAGAGCTGTTTTAATGTGTTGATAGCTTGAACTTAAGTTTTACATATAATAAAAACTGTTAGCTCAACGAGAGAGAATTGCCAATATGATACGAAAACGCAAGGCGACAAGAGCCATGGCTATCTCTCTTTCGCTCTGTCTCTATCTATTGTTTAGTACATAACTTATAAATAAGTCATCTGTACGATCTGTAATAATTGCATAAATCGTATGAGAAGTCAAGTGGATGCTCTTAGCTAAATCCTGTTTGCCCAATGCTAATTCTTATCTCTTTGCTCCATTGCAGCTCTGTAACATGTCACAATCTAACGGATATTGAGCAGCAGCAGCAGCAGCAGCGACAACAACAATAACAACAACAACTTCGAAACACACATCATGGCAACCAATAACAACAACAACAAGAGCAAAGCGATGACATCCACTGCAGATTCGCTGGAAAGTCGAGATGAAGTCGACTTCATTGCAGCCACGCACAACAACAATAACGAATACGAGGATTTACGCAGCGCCAGTGGCGTTGCAATCAGCGCCAAAGCAACAAACACAACAGCAACAGTCACACCAAACAATGAACCAAATGTCACCAACAACAACAACAACAATAATAACAACAGCAACAGCAACACCTTGAAAAAGTCCAAGGAACGCCGCACACTCTTCAGCTTTGGCAACAGCAAAAAGCAGAGTTCGGCCAACAAGTCATCGAGCACAGTTCCAGTCCCCGCCCATGACTCCGCTGCCACGCCTTCGAAGCCAGCAGCCAGCTGCAGTCTGCTGCTGCCGCCCACGCCGCCAGTGCCAATTGGCACACCGCCGCGTCAGCACAAGTTTGTGAAGAGCAGCAGCATTGCCCGCCTGCTGGGCAACACGTACAACGCACGCAAGTTCGAGCGCGAGGAGCAGAAGCGTCTGGCCAATGAGGCCAGTGGCAAGTTCCATACGTTCAGCGGTCGTCGTCGCAGCGGACCGGAGCGTCCGTATCTAGAGCGATTCAAGCGCATGTCCAAGGAGGATGGCGATATTGCCGGCGACGATGAGGCGGTGCAGGTGACCAATGTGGTTACGCTGACCACAGATTCGCGCGACTTGCAGTATGGCAGTCGGCAGGAGCATGTCGGACGCGTCGACGATCAGCTGAGCGCGAAGGCTATGCGCACATTGACGCGCGGGCTCGGCAAGCTCTGGTGGAAGCGCACTCACAGCGTGGACATCAGCACACCGGATCCCGAGTACAAGGTGTCCTATCTGGGCAACGTGCTCACCGGCTGGGCCAAGGGTGAGTACCTAGAGATCCAACTTTGATCTGTGAACCCCATGACTTATTCTCCCCTGTCTTCAGCAGGCGAGGGCTGCGTGGAGAAGCAACTGAATACATTGTGGCGCAATTACACACAGCACACCAAGCCGGATGTGATCATGCGAGTGAAGGTGTGCGCCTCCGGCCTGAAGGCCACCACACGGCAGCACGGCCTCACCGAGTATTGGTCGAATCGCATCACCTACTGCTGTGCGCCCAAGAACTATCCGCGCGTCTTCTGCTGGATCTACAGGCACGAGGGCAGGAAGCTGAAGCATGAGTTGCGCTGTCATGCAGTGCTCTGCAGCAAGGAAAAGATTGCCCAAGACATATGCGACACATTGCGGGTGAGTGGAAATCTATCTATGACTCTCATGATGCACTTACTCAAACATATTTTTTGTCTGCCTTGCAGGACAATCTGGAGAGCGCATTGCGGGAATTTAAGCGCGAGAAAATTCTAAAACAAAATGCGCGTCTCAGTCTGGCCAATGCCGTGTACGACAATCCCAGCTTGCCCAAGCGGAAGATCATGCTGAGCGTGGGCGGCAACAACTACAGGCCGCCGCTGGAACGCTCCAAGTCGGCGCCTAAGCTGATGGCCATCGAGGAGGCCATCGGCGAGGAGGAGGGCGACGAGATCGAGGACACAAATGAGCCCGAAATGATGCCCTGCTGTCAGCGAGACTCACTGTACCCGGCCATGACACTGGGCAGGCGACGCTGCCGTCGCGGTCATTCCATACGACGCACAGGCAAAATTCAAGCGGCTGTCCCCTGCTGCTCCTCACATCAAATAGAGCCAATGCTGGAGAGCCCGGAGCCGGCAAGCAGCACTACCAGCATAACGACTCCGGCTGCAGCATCTGGCAATGATGGCTCCGACTCGGATGAGTTCGAAAAGTTGCTCAAGTTCGACACGACGTTAAGCAACGAGCTGTTACCCTACTTTGACATGCAGCTGCACAAGAACAGCAGCCAGAGTCTGGGCAGTCTCAGCGAGCTGCAGGTGGAGGTGGAGGCTGTGGAGCTAGATGAAGAGGAAGAGGTGGAACCGCACAGCTTGCTGCCCACCATCAACAGCGATCCCAGTGCCGATCCGCAGGCGGACTTTGACAATGATGATGTGGTTCATCTGCGCCGCAGCGGCGTGTGCAGCGATGGCGAGGAGGATTACCTAGACGATGCGGACGATCATTACTTTCGGCAGGCGGCCATGCTCACAATGCTGCACCGCAGCTCGATGCGCAAGCGGAACAGTGACCAGACCAGTCTGCAGTATCGTCACCAGCCGCAGTCCTCCATCTCGTCCAATGCCTCCAGCTCGACGACTGCCAGCGGCATAGCGCAGAGTGGGGCAGCTGGCGGCCAACAGTGCTTGGCGAGTCCGGACAGCGACGAGGGCTCCATTTCCAGTGGCTGCGAGACGGCCAGCACAGTCACCAATGCCAACCAGGAGGAGTACAACAAGCCTCAGGGCAGCAACGTGCAGCAGCAGGTGCTTGAGCAGATGCTGATCTACCAAAGACTGGAGGAGTCGAAGCGCCGCCAACAGCTGCGTCACAATAGCGACGCCACCAACTACAGCAGCTCCAGCAGCATCACCCTGAAGCTGGGCCCTGCGTCGCCTGCAGAATCAGTGAGCTGCCTGGAAGTGTCTGATGCCAAGCAGCCTCAGGATGCTGGCAGCGTTTCGGATGACGACTCCGAGTG
This sequence comes from Drosophila leonis, assembly GCA_035045365.1. Lineage (NCBI taxonomy): Eukaryota > Metazoa > Arthropoda > Insecta > Diptera > Drosophilidae > Drosophila > Drosophila leonis. The sequence goes on along the minus strand of JAWNPC010000338.1, from coordinate 6,609,164 downwards.
CAGTGATGAGAGCGGCTATGTTGAGTTCCAGGAAAAGGAGCGCGTCCAGGCAATTGCTGGCGCCGTGGCCATGGCGGCAGCTGTCAAGCCACAGCTACCACCCAAGCCGGCGCCTCGGCGCTCGCTCAGCATCGGCAAATCCACAGGGACGGGGACACCGGTCTGAGTGCTCTGTATGCCTTTACAACTGGGCTCCCCACATTGTTATTATTTCTGCGCACGCACCAGCACAAGAGCTAGAGAAAAGTGCAAGAAACTGAATCACCTATTGTAGTCGTAGCCCTAAGGTAACTGTTAAGCTGTTTACCGCATAAGTCATTTGTTGTTGGTCCATCATACAAAGAAATAACCTAACGATATTATTGTGTAGATGTTACTTTTTTGCACAAATCATTATAAATACATTGATTATTGATTATTTGCTTTTTTTTGTTGTTTAGTCCCCAATCCCACATTTACTTGTTTGTTTTCATCGGGCTCCCTGGCACGTTTCCCCCGAACAAAGTCTATTCGCTCTGTAAATAAGTAGCCGCCCTAAGCACTGCATGTAATATATATGTAATCCATGAATTGTATCTTACCTATCTATATAAATTATTCTTATGAAATATATGCAACTAAAGTAACGAACACATTTCAATATCTTCTTATTTCTATAGAATTGCGAAAGACTTACAAAGCAACTGACGACTTGAGGCGTTTAGTCAGAACCAGGCTAATTGCAATTCAAGTAAATGTTCAAATTCCAAAATATAAACCAGTAAAATTTTGTTGACTGCAATTCCATAAAGTAAGTCATTTAATTAATTGGACTGCTTTTAAGCTGCAATCCAAAACTTGCTGTTCATGTCGTAAAATATTCTGCGTTAAACGCTTGAATCCAGTTTACGAAGTTAAGTTTTAGGGGGTTTACTTGAGCGCTTCAAAATTATTTATTTGTCCAACTGACTGAATGATAAATTATAATACAATCTGTGCTCATGACAGCCAGGCTTTCAATGTTGCCTTTCTATGCGATTCTCCTTTCAGGTAAAAACTAAATGCATTGATTGGCCTTTAAATAAATCTTTATATAACATTTGCTCGTTTTTAAGGCCTTCGTCAATTTACTGCTGGACGATCCTCAATATTCTACTCTAAAACTTTACGTAAACCTTAAGTCCTGATGCAATTGTTAGTATATCTCGCTGCCTCTGCTAATTATAAAATGTTTAGAAAATACAGCTTAATGTATTCTTTGCCTTTTGTTGCATCATAAAAGTAGCGAAATTTTGTGATTCACTTAATTCAATTAGATAGTATTAATGATACATTTCAAAGTCAAAACAATTATTTTTTATACGCACTCTAAACACTTCCAACTATCAACGATCAACGATAGCTTCTTTACTCGGTAAGTAATATATTTTAGGTACATACGTGTATGTGTATGTCAACTTGGCCCATCAGCTTGGTCAGCAGTTCTATCAGCCTTTCTACGGGGCTACACAACAACAACAACAACAAAACAAAACACTTATGAAGACCTCAACTTTAATATCTTGATTTTTGTATACCATGCACAACTGAACTTTATTTATTTAACCGCTTTGTACTCCAAGTGAATGTTTAATGAATTTAAACTGCTGGACATAAGAGTAAACTCAAAACAGTGCATATATCATATGCATAGAGTGTGTGCAGAGAGAAGACTACAATTATAGCATCTAAGTGTGGCTGTAATTGATGTTTCTCTAACAACACATTAGAACAAGTAAAGTGTTTTATGGGTTATATACAGGGTATGTTTTGTTTTATAATATGAAATAGACAGCCAATGCCAAGAATTATATAAATATGAAGTCGAATTCAAATATAAGTAACAAAGACAAGCCATTCAAAAATGTTAGTCCTCACCAAAATATTCTGATTAATATCAAATATTCTATGTACATCAATTATATGTAATAGCTGAGAGTGTCGATTAGATTAACTCCTAGGTGGGGCTATCTCGATCAGACCAGTCTTAAAAGTTATCTTTTCATTTAACAATCAAATACTTACACCAAAGCTGAACTGAAAGGTTACATATCTAATCTCTAACAAGCATATTCCACTTACGCATAGCTCCCTGAGTGCAGTTACATCATAAAACGTAAACGTAACAAAATTAGTAGAGTAAGAGCTGTGGCCACAAGCAGGTTAAACAGACAGGATAATCTATTTATATGCACCGATTTCATTTGTTGGTTTATTGCAACATTTATTTGTATGGCTTTGCTGGCAATTAAAGATAAATACACAAGAAGCTGTAATTTTATTGGCAGACTGTGGCTGGCAGCGGGATTTGTTGACGGAGCATATAGCAGACGGTGGCCCGGAAGTTGCGCAGTGACTGGTCCTGCAGCTGCTGATTGAATACCTGTTGGGAGGGGGTTAAAACCAGTTCAGCGCGAAGAAGAGATGGCGCTCACTTACCCGATTGTAGACAATTGTGGGCACAAAGCTGGGCCGATAACGTTTCGTGATCACCTCCGCATCGAGCTGGAGCTTGGTGCCCGTCGGGCTCTTCATGCAGTACTCCACGTCCGTTAAGAGATTGGCCTGGCTGGCGCACTGAAAGTTGCGAATATTGCAGGGCGCTAACTGGTTAAGTAAATTCCGTCTTTTTACAAACTATCATTTCATACCTTGTCGGCATTTGCATAATTCGAGGCAAACATTTGGCAAACGACGAATTTCACCTGCGCCGCTTGGTCGTTGGTGCTGCTTATGACGCAGCTCTGCAAACGATTTCCCTCGCACTCAGCTGGTCCGTGCTGGCAGTGGAAGATTGAGCCGCTTTGCTCTGACTGCCAAAAAGAAGATCTCATTAATAGCTGCCTATCGCTATACCTATTCCATATCCATATACTTACCGAAGACTTGCCGAATGGCACCAGCTCAATGTCAACATATGCCTGCAGCTCTTCGTGCACAGGTCCCAGTTGATGCATGAAGTTCCTGCTGTCCGGACAGAGCGACTCATACAGCAGAGTTATGTGCAGCTAAAGAGCACATGAGTCGGATAAGGATCTATGAAAATCGCAATTGGATTTTCCTCAGCTACGCACCTTTTCAGCTTGTCGCTTTTCACGTGGAGTTTCTTCAGCCAGGCTGCAGCTGAGCACAGCGAAAATGCAAACGGCAGTGATAAGCTTATTCATATTTAGCGAATTTAATCAATTTTCTGTTCCGAAATACAATATGCAAATATGTATGTGTTTATGCAATGCGTTTAGCCCAATCGATGAGAAGCGACCTTCGATGCACTTTCAGAATCGAAAAGTCGTTGCGCCGCCTTCGCCTTCGTATGCCTCGACCCAAGTTTTGACGTCCGTTCAATTCGCTTTCAGCTCGGCGACTGAACGTTTTGTCGATTTTTTGGGTTTAATTTGGACAGCGACTGCCAGCAGTTGAATGGGATTCAATGAGCTGACTTATGCTCTCTATCTCTCTCTTTTTCTCTCTTTATCTCTCTCTCTCTCTGTCTCTGTCTCTTGCAAGCCGGTTTTTACATTTCTGTTTCAGTTACCAAACTCCCAATATAAAAACATTCCGCACAGTTACAACTCTGGGCGCTAACTGAGTAATGGACATTCGATCAGGTTCTTAATTTAATTCACAACTTTTATGCTCTTCCCAGCTTAAACTGTTAACTTCCGAAAGACGTCAAGCTTAAAGCCCACAAACTTGAAGCAAAGCGGCCGTTAATAAGAACTAGTTCTTTTTAACTTGTTATCCATATCGTAGATACAATGAAAAGATTTTGTCTTTAAGTGCACAAGAAAATATACAAAATACAGGGTGCCCAAAATGTAGAGAGCGGTCTTATGAACTAGTTCTATTATGAACCAGTTCCAAGCAGTAGTAGATTGAACAACATTGCAATTTCATAATTATGAAAGAAGTCATCAAATGAACTAAGTTCTTTAGCTACAAGTTCATTTGGTACAATGCGCTCTGGAAACACTTTGTTTTTAAATACAGAAACGAAAGTCTTTAATATGAGTTCTCTAATAGCTAGATATGAAGTACGAAACTTACTGCTAATAGAAAAACTTCTTATTTATTATTGTTTTTAATTATATTTTAGTTTATTAGAAACAAATGTTGCAAGCCAGATGAAATTACTTGAACCTGGCCGTAAAATTGCAATTTTATAGTTTAACAATTATCGGCTGATAAATTGTGTGTTTCGACCAATATTTTGCACAGAGTTTCTCGAACATTACTTTTAGAGGCAGACTGCAGACTTTCGGTAAATACCTGTAGAAATATAATTGAAATATAAAAGTACAATTGTCTAATAAATACTTACTCCATTGTATACAATTGCAGGTATTTCATTAAAGCCATATCGATTGGTTATAATTGAGGATTGGGTCTGCAGTTTATTTCCTCTGCCGCTTGGTTGCATGCAACGCTTTACGCGTTTGGCGATATTTAAGGACTGAGCACAACGGAAATCCTTTTGCATCGCCAGCCGAAGATCTTGCATTTGACAGTTGAGAAATTTCATTTGATCCAACTGATTCAAAGCTGAGTGAATCGCGCAGTCTTGCATTCGGTTGCCCCAGCACTCACGTTCGCCGTGCTGGCATACATGACCCCTCAGCGACGGCTGGGCAGGTAAATAATTAAAGTAATTGAGATCTACCAGGATTTTGGGTAAAACGAACTTACTGAGGCTTTGCCATAGGGCACCAACGTTAGATTGATGCACTGATGATGTTTTTGGAAAACGGGCCAAAACTTTTGTACATACTTTTGGCTATCAGGACAGAGGGACTCATACAAAACAATCATTTCCAGAGGCTGCTATGAAAGTTCCATTGAGGAAATTCCTAACGAAAATTCTTATCGAAATCTCACCTTATTTGAACGGTCGCAGCTTGTGCTATTACAAAGCGAAATTTTAAGAAAAGCCAGAAAAATGTACAACTTATTCATTATAGCTGTTTCCCAACCAGCATTGAACTACCATATACTGAACATTTTCATCGAGTATTTATCTTGAATTTGATTTGAAGTGCATATCAAATGTAATTAATTTCAAAATTGGCGGAACAGCGCTATAGCAAAGAGCTTTTGCTTGTGTGTAATCAGTGCTGTGCAACAGGCAATGTATGCTGATAATTGTTGCTTCACCCTTGCAAAATAAAAAACCGACCGACCGCCACAGTCTATCGACAGTCATCCGTCCGATAAACGATAGCCATCATTGACATTAACATTTTATTCTGATTGGACCCAGCCTTTTTATTAACAAAACAAACTAAAAAACGGCAAAAGCATGAAGAAAAAGGTAAATAAACAACAAACGTTGCACAAATGATAGTCATACTGAAGTTCTAATTATCTCACACCCACGACAGGTACTGCTTATGGGCAAGAGCGGCTCCGGAAAGACAAGTATGCGGTCCATCATTTTCGCCAACTACGTTGCCCGTGATACGACACGTCTGGGAGCAACAAGTAAATACGTTCTTATACCGTATCAGCCAGAGTAGGAGCTTACCAATTAATCATTTGCAGTCGATGTGGAGCATTCTCATGTGCGCTTTCTGGGCAACCTGGTTCTCAATCTGTGGGACTGTGGCGGCCAGGAAAGTTTCATGCAGCAATACTGTACGCAACAGCCCGACAACATCTTCCGCAATGTGGAGGTTCTCATTTATGTATTCGATGTGGAGAGCCAAGAGCTGGAGCGGGATGTGCACTACTATCAAAGCTGCCTCGAAGCATTGCTTCACAACTCACCAGAAGCGAAGATATTTTGTCTGGTGCACAAAATGGATTTGCTTGCCGAAGACCAGCGTGATCTCGTGTTTAAGGTGCGCGAGGGAGATCTCATAGGTTTGTCGAAGCCCGGCAATGTGACGTGCTTTCGTACCAGCATTTGGGATGAGACATTGTACAAGTAAGTGAATATATAGATATGTGAAATGTGGCTGAGTAGCTAATCAACCTTTAATCCCACAGAGCATGGTCCTCGATTGTGACCATGCTGATTCCCAATGTGGCAGCGCTGGAGAACTCTTTGGCCCACTTTGCCAATGTGATTGAAGCGGATGAAGTGCTGCTGTTCGAGAAGGCTACCTTTCTGGTCATCTCGCACTGTCAGAGCAAAAAGAATCGTGATTCGCATCGCTTCGAAAAGGTCTCGAACATCATAAAACAGTTTAAGCTGAGCTGCTCGAAGCTGGGCGCCAAGTTCCAATCGATGGAGGTGCGCAACAATGCGTTTGCCGCCTTCATCGATACCTTCACCAGCAACACGTACGTCATGGTGGTCATGTCGGATCCCACGCTGCCCTCGGAGGCGACGCTTGTCAATATACGCAATGCCCGCAAGTACTTTGAGGAGTTGGAGAATCCAAATAACATTGCCATGAACCATCACAATCACAAGTACCACTGATGGGCTGTCTGATTGACTGATTGTCGGATTGTCGGTTTGTGGGATTGTCGGATTGTCTGATTGTCGTTAAGTTTAATGTTTATCCATTTCTGTTACTGTTTGTTTTCCGTTACGAAAAGCACACGGTTTATTGTTGCACAGCGAAAGTCTTAATGCTTCCCAAAACATATATAGCCAACGCCTTCTTGTTCATCGAACGAGTATGAGCGTTAATATTTCCTACATTTATAAGAGTGCTTTAAACATTAAACCATTAGGCCTTAAGTTGATATACAAAGAACAAACACCACACTATGTAAAAACAAACATTTATAAATACAAATTGCTAACCATAAGACATATTCATATACACATATAAATGCCACATCTAATAACACATCTATACATATATATATACATATATAACGAGTAACAAATAGGGAACAACTATGTATATAAGACCCAACATCGCGTTGCACATATCACAGACACAAAAACCGAAGGCACTGCTGGCTGAGAGTTGGCCGACCTAGGAGTAGAACCGTCTCACCTCCGCAGAGAGCTGATCAACGCTGGACTCGTCCACGGCAACGAAACGCTTGGCTCCGCGACTAAAGTAGTAAATGTCACCTGTATAAATATCGAACCACAGTGCGTGTATGTGCAGATTGTGGGATTCGAGGCGTGTTTTCAGAAATCCATATGACGCAATATTCGACATCTGTTGCAGTGTGTTAATCTGTGATAGCTTGTCTTCGACGGCAAACTTTTGCTCCTCGTCAATGTAGGCGACAAAGCGGCGCAGCGGCGTCTCCGAGGAGAATATCACGGGATCCTTCATGCCTGCACTGCGCCACTCCTGAAACTTTTCCAAGCTGGTATTCGCATGCGTGCACATCCAGGAGCGCAGCGGAGACAGTCGACGATTTAGCTGGAATATTGAAAGAGAGATGCGGATGGTTATTGAATTTATCTGGAGCAGGTTGGACATAGGCATACCTTGGATGCAAAGTCAGGATCACGCAGTTGGTATAGAAGATTCATGGCCTTGCAATCGCTATGCCCACAAACAATAATATGCCTGATGTCATTCACCACGCACCCCAGCTCCAATGCCGCTGGCTCACAGCTGAAGTACTCGTCCTGGAAGTGCTGGGCATGCGGTATCAGATTTCCCGCATTTCGCACTGAGCATGGGAAAGAGAGCAGGTGTTAGAAATTATTGTTGGTTTGGTGTTGGTGTCGTACCCACCCACAAACATGTCGCCAACGTGTGTGTCCGTGTATCTCGTGGGTATCATGCGACTGTCCATGCAGGTGAAAAACACGGCCTTCGGCTGATAAGGGAAACGTTTCACATTAGAACAGATATCAGATATAAAGTATATTTAGTAAAAACAACTTGTGGTCAAGTTGTCAATTTGTCAATTTGTCAATTTGTTGGACAAAAGCCAAAGTGCTTGATGTGATATGATGAACTTGTCAAAGTCAATCTCTCTCTTTCTCTATCTTTCTCATGGTAAATGATGATGTTAGAATGTAGGGAATCTAAAATCTGATATGCTTAGCCAATTTGCAAGCTGACTTTAATTGCAACTGAAAGCTCTTTCTTTTGCGTTTGTTATTAAATAAACAATTAACAAAATATTGTGGAAAAGTAACAGCACACATGTTAAATATTTAAAAATAAAACAGAAATAAATATTTTGCACTTGAGTAAACTCAACCGGTTAGCCTTTGTTGTTTGTTTACCAAAATCAAGCGAGAGCGAATGAGCAGGTGATGCCTGTCTCTAGAAAACCCTCAAGGCATTTTTGAAATGCCTTTTATGACACATTCAAAGAGAGCGCGCCAGAGAGGCAGCATGCGAGATAAGCGTGCTACGAGCTTCTCTCGAAGTGTCTGGATTTCAGTTTGATTCGAACACTCATTAAAACTGTGATAATTGCCCGCACAAGTAACAACAATAAATCGCATGCGGCACAGGTCGAAGCTATGCTTCAGTAAATATGTATTTAGCTTAGCTAATTTAAAAGCACTTCGTTCAATGACAAACTAACAAATTCAATGACTTTTGCTTTAGCTCGAGCTCTCAAAGGTGCAGCTACTCACCTCCGGGTGGTCGCGAACTTTTTGAAACTCTTTGACCATTTGCTCTCGGGTCGTGTTGCGATAACGCATAATTCCTCTCAGAATGCGCTCCATAATGTGCGATTTATGCTAATTTCGGCAACTAGTAGATAAGCAGTCCTAAATTTGGCACTTTTATTGAATCCACTTGGAATTGATTTGACATGTGTTGCGCTCAACTGTTGGCGTCCAATTGGAAACGCGTCGCAGCACCAACCAAAACTGTCGGCGGAGCATTTGAAATTGAATTGTTGCTTCCAAAACACGCGACGACTGCGGCGAGAGAGCAGCAACTGCTGGCAATGTTGACAGTCTAGTTGGACTCTCAGAGAGCGTTCGAATGGGGAGTGGAAACTGTGCTCACGACTCGAATGCGTGCTGAAGCAATATTTATTTGTTGTTGCGATATTTTAATATTCTTTTAAATATTGTAAATAAATTAAATTGACATAAAAAATATTAAAATTAAAATTAAAATATAATTGCTGATGCAATATTTATTTATTGCGATATGTAAAATAAAAATAAAAATATATTTGCTAAAGGAATATTTATTTTTTGCGGAATATTTTATTTTATAATTCATTAAAATTCAATTAAATTAATATACAAAAAAAATATAAATAAAAATAAAAGTATCGTATTTTTTTTAACATTTGAATGGGTTTAACACTTTGGTAAATCTTTTCGACGTGAATCCGTGAGCACATTTTCTACTCTGTTATATCTGTTCTCCTCGCTCAGAGAGCGACCTTTGCACGTTTTTCTATCAGAAAATTGAGGGGCTCGCATATGGCTGATGACGTCGTCAGCGATAAATTGCGTCTGCAGCAGCAACTTGAACGAGAACGCGGCCGAGAATGAGAAGGAGAGGGAGAACGCAAACGAGAACTAGAACACACCTTAAGTAGGCCACTGTCGAGGCGCCTCGCGGCCCTCTCCTATGTCAATATGCTGCAATATTTGCTTTGTAACTTTGTAGCTTGTGGCAAAAATGAGCGAATCAATTGCATAATTAAATCGGGAAGAAGCAGCGAGCAATTTCTAGACAGACAACACCCAGATACACTTCATACATATGCGACGCTAGACACTTATCAGCGTAGCTGATACGTTTGTTGTTTTTTTCCTTTATTTTATGGCTTCCTTGTGTGCTGGACACGGTCTCTGATGTGCGTTTAATTATCATTAATGGAAATTTCGATGAGTTGATTTGGTGCCTCATATATATGTATGTATGTACATTTAATCAAAAATAACTATGCAAGGTCATTGGGTAATCACTAAGTTATATGTATATATATTATATACAGGGTGTATTTTAGTTAATGTGAATTATAAGAATATATATTATACATAAATGTAATTGTATATTGAGGGCAGTGAAATAAAGCGGAACTAGAAATATTTGTTTTCAAAAGCGAATCTCTAACTGAAACGAATAGTAATTTATAGTTTAGGTAAATGATTTTATCTCGCTAAACATAAACTGATAACGATAAGATAAAGATGTGATTATAATGATATAAAAGTATTATGATAATGGTAAGAGTTGCTACATTAATATTTTTAAATGAATAAACATAGAATTTTTGAACGGGAAATGACATTTCCCCTACCTTTACAGACTTGATCTGAATATATAAATATTTATTTCAATTCATTAATATTTGTTTTCCTTAAAAACTTTCAACTAAAACTTCTAAATCTAAATTTCATTAAACAAAAATCCAAATCCAAATTTTACAGAATAAAGCACTACGAAGATGGACCGGAGCAAATTGGTTTGTGAGAAACTCAGTACTACACAGGGATCTTGAAATTCCTACAATCGCAGAATTGATTGGGAGACACAGTTCTAGATACGCGGAAAGACTTGCTGCGCATCCAAATCAACTAGCAGCTAATCTAGCCAACAACAATAACAGGCGAAGACTAAAAAGACTTCACCCTTTGGATCGTCGGGTGATCTGATCTCTGCGCATAATATTATTATTAATTATATTAATTATTATAATTAGTTTATACTGGCTTACTGGCCCACTCATTAGTTAAGGTTTAGAGATAATTGCGCTATAGAGTCTTAGACAATAAGCTGCAACAATAAATTAAATTTAAATTTAAAAAAAAAAAAAAAAAAAAAAAAAAAAAAATTAATTTCATCAATTCATTGCCTACTTTTAGGCAGGCAAAAGAAAATTGTGAAAGCTTTAGTCTCCATAATATTAATAATAAGACGTCGACTCTGGTTTCTCGTAATTGATCGCCCTTTGTAAGCGAGTAAGCATTTCATTAGGCTGATGTGAGTAAGTACATGAGACGCTGTCGTTTCCTGGAAACGTGCGTCGCATCTTTCATTAACCATTTAAGAATTTTCTCAGGCCTTTTTGGCGTGTAAAAGTGGGTTACACACCTGTAAGAGTCAGAGACGCATTCGCACATCCAGTACAAATATTATGAAATCCCCCGTAACAGAATGAAAGCCAGCAAAATTTCAAGCTGCTGCCAGTGCCCGGGGGGGTAACCGACAAAACACTGTAGGAGGAGTTGGGGAGCTGAAGAACAACAACAACAACAAAAACAACAGTAAGCATTTCACCAGCTCGAAGGCGAGTCGAGGCCCAAGCAGATTCACTCTTGATGATTATAAAGTATTGTTGTTTTGGGGGCACTCGGCTCGGCTCGGCTCGACTCGTCTCTTGTTTTGCTTTCCTTTCATTATCGAGCGGCAAAATATTGGTTAAACAAGCAAAAACAATGAAAACGAAAGACGGCAAAGCAGAGAGAAGACAAAAAGTAAATTTGTTCAGGGGCGGGTGGGAGGTGGGAAGGAAAAAAACCGCAGCGTGACCAACAAATGATGACGATGGTGCCAGCATCTGCATCTTTTGAGAAAATCACGATTATGATGATGATCAGGCGGGCAGAACGCTCACATTCACGTTAAAGCTCATTACAATTGCTATCAAGTGGAATCATCATCATTATCATCAACAGAAAATGAAGATATGGAAGATAGGGGAAGAAGCAGCAGCCAAGGCAAAAGCGTGGGTACGAAATAATGAAACAGAATCGCCAGCATGACAATGATTACCACAACAACAAAAACAACAACAACAACGACTGAAACTGAAACGAGAAAAGAACCACAGCATTTTACATAGCAAGCTCACAGCGGGAGAGTACGAATGGAAATGGAACTGGAATTGCCACTTGGCCCTCAGCGACTCCTCGCTCTCCCTCTCCCTCACTCTGTGTGCGTGTGTGTGTGTGTGTGTGTTGGTTGCTGTCAGCTTTCAAGAATTTGGGCCAAAGCAGCGAACATAAACAAAACTTGGATGATGATGGTTACTTAACAGCGTTGAACAATAAATGAGGTAGATAACATATGCACAAGTCTGCGTGATGGGTGCGTATGTATTAGTATTGTGTAGGTGTTTGTGAAATGCCGATCAGCATTACGAGAAAAGAGTGCGAGAGAGAAGGAGATAGCGAGAAAAATGATTTTTTTGCAGGTGCGTTGGGATTTACCGATTGATTCATCAAGTGCAGCGCCTAAATTCGCATTGATTACCAATTTTAAAAAATCCTTTTTGAAAAAATCATAAAAAATGCTGTTCTTAATTTCCATAACATTATGTAAGTTATAGGTCTACACATTTAAGCTAACTCTCTCACACTTCTCTAATAAGTATCTGAATGTATAAATAAAAACTTAACAAATTTCTATCTGATTTGAAGAACAACAAGAGTTCTTTTAAGTTCGCATACGTTTCTTTGCTATGCATGTAATCGGCTCTTTTCAGATTCTTGTTAGTCTCTCGCTCCCAGCTAACTAACCCACTAACTGAATTGTTGAAATGATGTCATTGTATTTTTTGGCCAACTTCTTTTTGGGGTTTCCTAAGCATAATTTATATGGGTTTTACCTGTACGCTGCTCTTGCATGCCCTTTCACCAATGCCATACTCGCTCTCACTCTAACTCTCTCTCTCTCACTCTCTCTCTCTGTCTCATTCTCTCTAGCTGCCACTTGGCTTGGCTGCATATGTGGCTCTCGCTCGCACAGGCACAATTTGCAAATGAGTTGGTTGATTCTTTTGGCTGACTTTTGGTTGAGTTAATTAGTGAGTATCTTTCCTCTGCACGCACATAGCACCAACAACAACAAGAACGCGTTTTGGCGCTGTCTCTCTGTATGTGTGTGTGTGTGTGTGTGTGTGTGTATACGTGTGTATATGAGGGTATTTGTATTCGTAATGGCGGCATTGCTGTTCTTATTAGCGTTGTATGGCTCTCTGCCGTCAGCTTAAAAGCTGCCTCTGCTTCAAAAGTGGGTCAGCAGCGTCGTTAAAGCGGTGTGTGTGTACGTGTGTGTGTGTGTGTGTGTGTGTGTGCGTGTTAGTGTGTGTGCAAATTAAATATTCACAGCGTTGGTTAAGCAAATAAAATCTCATTCTCAGCTTTGTTGTAATTGTTGTTGCATTTCGTTCTGTGCGTGTGGCTTTGTGTGTGTTTGGAGTAACTTTTATTTGTTTATGCGTCTTTCGGCTTAGCTCACAATCACAATCGGAATCGACGATCGCGCTGCGCATGAAAGTGAATCAGAATGCTAACAGTTTATGTTGCTGCTTCTGCTGCTGTTGTAGTTGTTGCTTTTTCTCTTTGCAACGCAAATGAGATCAAAAGTGGGCTTAAGTCGCATCTCTTTAACCTGAATATGTCAACTCAGTTGGCCAAAACGCGCTTTATTCGCCTAAAAGCAAACGGCGACTACGCTTGAATGCTTAACACTTAAACTAAATTCTTAAGTTCTTAATTGGCCAGCGAAGAGTTGAAGATAAACGAAAATTATACAGCATCCAATCTACATAAGTTTAAATGATAAATTAAGATGATAAAGACTTAAAGAGGTATATATTTTCCAATCAAGATGAAAGCAGATGCATATAACTCATATTTATAGTTTTTTTTTCTCTTTTGTTTAGTTAAATTTTGTATTGTATTTGGTCAATTCACCAGGTGCGACAGTGCGTACAGTTATGAGTGTATTTAAGCTTAATTTGTTAGATTCCTGCACGTGCTATAAAGCTAGCCAATTACAATCTGATAAGCTGTTCATATAAATGTGTTTGATAAGTAATAATCAACTATAAGTATAAATTTTTAGATATTTATTCATATATATATTATATAGAAATACCAGAAATCGTCGACACACATATTTCTCGTTGTTTTCTTCTTGTTTTTGCTAACCACTTAACAAGCTTTGAGAGTTGAAACAGCATTTCTATTGTTTTTAAATATTTGCAAATTCTTCATCAATGTTCATTTTACCTCATTCTATATTTTCGTTTGGTTTGTAATGTTTGCATAGCATTTCTTGTTTTATAACTTTTGGTGTGGACTCGTGAAAATGTTGTGAAGCGCGTCAATGCGAGCCAGATTTTGTGTTTATCTGGTTTGTGGGCGTTGCTTATTATGAGTTATGTGAGATGTAGATGTGAATGTGAATGTGAATGTGAATGTGCTGCTGGGCCGACTGACTGGGCAGTCAGCTGGATCTGTCAATGAGCCGGGAGCTATAAAGAGGTGTGCCCTGACCCAATTTTGAGCGGCTCTGTTATTTACTTACGCATGATCTCAGCGACTGCTGTCTGCCTGTCTGCCTGCCTGCCTGCCTTTCTGCCTGCTGGATGCTCAAGAACTGATAGGCATTGAGTATATTAACGCCCAACAAATTCGGCTCACTGATGATGATGCAAAAGTGTTTTAGGCCATAAAGTTGGTATAACAAAACGCCCACAAAAATTGAAAAAAAAGAGCTGAAACCCCTTTCGAGTTGGGCAGAGGGTCGAAGTTGTGGAAAGGTCATTAAGTAAAATGCGCTTTTGCATAATTTGCCATAGAAGGCAAAACAAAGGTTGATCCGCTTGCTGCTAGGTGGTCAGGCCAGGTAGGTATGCAGATAGGCAGACATGTCAAAGGACAGCAAAGACAGTGAAATGCGCGATTTTATGACAACAAAGACTATGCGACGACAGCGACAAACGAACTTAAGTGGAAACAGTCAGCCAGCACGCCTTAGAGCAAGACACGCTTAAAATGACATTTTATGGCCATGACAAAAGATGACAGCGTCGCCTCTTCCCCTCTCTCTCTCAGTGTCTTTCTCTTTCGGTTTGTCTTGGACTTTGTTGTCTTTGCATCCGCAATCTCAACGTGTTGCAGTGGCATTTGTTGTTGTTGTTGCTGTTGTTGTTGCTGTTATTGTTACTGTTGCAGTTGCAGTGGCTGTCCATTTCTTGGCAGTCGTAAATCAACCGGCAATGTTTTGCATGTGACACAAAATTGACCCAGTTTCAGTTTCAGTTGTCAGAGTAACCCGCAGCGCGACCAACTCTCCAGACACAAACTTATGCAAAACTCAAACCTCTCTCAACCCGTTAGAGTCTCTGTCGAATACATAGATAGATAAATGATAGATGACCTATGACCTTGAGTCTAGTTTTGACTACTTTGTAATTTGTTATATATTGCATAATATCAATATGACACGCACAGCTCTTGATATCCTTTTTTCGGGACACACGCCTTGAACATGTGTGAGCAACAGCCTTGACAACGATTGCAACAAAGTTACGTAAACATATGTTATTTTCTGTGCGATAAATGCTCAGAGTCTGGACTGTGTAGCTGAACATATATAAATAATAATAATTTACAATTTTAGTTTCACTTCAAGCGCAACAGCCGTTTGGACTAAATACCTCCAACAATAACAATAACTTCACGTTCGTTTCCTAAGTCTTTTGATATGCTCCACGAAAAATAAATGCAATTTTATTAAATTGTCTGATTTCTATATAAGTCAAATTTAATTGAATTAGTCAATGAGCATAATTTTGCAATTCTACTTACATCTTATTTAAACATTTCTCAGACTATCCTCACCGTCTCATTGGGCTTCCCAGTACTCATAATGAGCAAAGCCCAAAATGCTAGCTCTGGGGCAAAAATTGACAAAAACTGTTACTTTCACATTGGGGCAAAGTCAAGATTAGTGCGAAAGCAGCGGCAACAGCAGCAGCAGCAGTCAGAATCACAAAAGAAATGTAATAGATGCTCATTTGCTGGCACAACGACAACAATCATAATGGCTAAAGTAAACAACAACAACAACAACCACAAATAGGGCTAATTATGCGCACACTTTCAGGCAGGGCTTTTTTTCTAGTCTTTATTTCTTTTTCTTTTTTTTGCAATTCTGCACGTGGCAGAAAAAATATACGAAAAAATTGAGAGGCCAGACAATGCAAAAGAATCACGTCGTTATAATATATATATATTTCGTTTGACTGGCTGCCGTTGAGCATTGTAATGGGATTTGCTGTTGCTGCTGCTGCTGCTGTTGTTGTAGATATTGTTGCAGCAGCAGCACCAAGAGGGCGCACTTAAATGAAAGTTGTTTCAGCCCGTTGGAGTTGCTCCTAAAGCTCATTTCATGTGTTGATCGAAAACTAGCTTATTTTGGCATTGAGAACCAAACGAATATAAATAGGCAGCGTAACCCGGATCAGCCACATTAATCAGTTTTCTAAAATCAAAGCAGTTAACTTGAAGTAAAGCCTTTTAATATAATTATAATTGACTATAAGAAGATTTAAGCTATATGAATATGAACTCCAAATAAGAATAACTGAACTGAATAGCCAAACGAACTACATTTATATGTAAATATTTATATATATGTATATAAATATATATATCTAATATCTGAAACGGTTCAGATAGCTTTAAATTCTCTTCATCAATTTCACCATATTTGACAGATCTCATTTCTTCAATTCATTTCATTTGAATTATATATAAAAACGTTAAGGATTTCTTAGATTTGTAGCAAAACAAAACTGAACTAAAATTTAAATGAGGCTTTAAAATCAGCTTTACAAATCGAATCTTATACATTTGGTTTGAACTGCTCATCAAACCACCTATAACATTTTTAAGACACTAACTTATTAGGAATGAAAGACTATGAAGAAATAACTGTCAATATGCCATACAAAACATAGATTTCAATAGATCCAACCCATTTTATACAAGAAATAGCAGCCAAAATAAATTTCCAGATATGAATATCTTACAAATTATAGTTATTTAGGCCTCTTGGATTCTTTTTTCTTTTTTTTTTTTTGTTTCGGTGGCGCGTGACACCGTTGGGAGTGCGAGCTACTTTACTTGGAGCTACGTAGGTCATGCTTGTTAAACTTTTGGTTCTGTTCCAAAAAGTATTTTGGGCGGGTGCACCGACTTTATGATTGATAATTAAAATTTGACTCTGTTTTTGGCTGGCTAAGTACGAGTAGTTACGCTCGGTTCGCTTTGCTTCTTTGTGGCACACACACAAAAAAAAAAAAACATAAAACATGGAAACATGACACCAAATGTTGCACTACATTTGTAGCTGGGGCTGTAGCTGGGGCTCCTGCAGCCGGATTTAAAGTAAAGACAAACTGGAGTCGCCTTAAATGTTGGAGTTGTTAAACGTGTTGCACATGTTGCCGAGCAACTATAATACGTACATAATAACATTTGCAGTCGCTGCCAAAGCAGTTCCTAGTTTTTTGCTTTTTTTCTTAATCAAAACACTTAACAACTTGTAAAATTCTCTCGCTGCAGTTGACACACATCTGTCAGGTGAGCTAAGTGGGTCAATCAGAAGCCAGCAGTTAGCAGGCGGCGTTGTGGATGCACAGCAGCTGGAGCTGGAGCTGGACTTGCAGCCGCAGTCGCGATCTTGTTAATTGTTTTTGATTGCCGCGTTGATGTGCGCGCCACCATCTAAATAAAGAAAAAATGACGATCATAACGATGATTGCCGTTTAGCAGCAGTTCGCTTCAAGCCTTAGCCTTGCTTCCTCTTCTTATAGCCGTCGCTACGTTGCTTAACAATTATTCTAGTTGATGGTTAGGCCCGGGCCGCATTTAGCACGCTGCTGCTATTATATGCATTATTAGACGGACTTAATTATATTGGTTTGGAACGCTTTGCAGATGGCGACAATGCTGTTTCTTTCAGATAAAGCTGTTGTGAAAGTGATTTAGGACACGATGCTGGGTCAGCAACCAATGCAAATATATGGACAGCAGATTTCAAAGAAACCAACAGAAGACCGATATGCTTCATCAATCCAAAGATGTAATGCCTTTGATATATTTTTCGATCGAGTAGCGCTAATCGATGATTTCTGTCAAATATGTGATATAGCAGAGATATATCCATAAGAGTATTATGATCTGTATTCAACATCACATACTAATTCATGCTTAAGCATAATATTAAAGGAGAGAATATATGTTGTATTTCTATCTAATATGGGTTCACATGCATCTTATCTTTATCTTCTCGTTAATTCGCGTTAAGCTTGTAAATTACAATTATATGCATATTATATATATTGCAAAGCTTTGGAAATTAACAAGTTTTTAAGTTTTTCAGCAGCAATATATGAAGCTTGTTGATAAAGAAATTTAAAAGTTGATGTCTGTAGCAATTGGATGTAATTAAAATTTGTTGTTCTTACTTGTCCTCAAAAGCAAACATGTTTTCAGCGCATCTCATCTGACGGCACACACATATTGTTGCAGCATATCCCTCATGTATGTAACTCCGTACGTGCCGAAACAATTAGCCACGGACTGCGCTTATCGCATAAAAGCAAGAGATCAAATTCTGTCAGAACCAAACCATAACCAGAAGCTGCGGCTCTGAATGTGCTGAAGAGAGTCATGCTCACTTTTTACATTCAATAAAGATTTAACGAGACTTGTTAACAGAGCCGCAGAATGCATTAATAATTATAGAATTAAGCAACAATTTCAGCGAGTCGTTAAAGAGAGGAACACAAAAAATCAGCTCGAGCTCGCAACAAGACAATTAAATTCAATTTGTGGCCGCTGCAGCGAAATGGCCATAAAGCTGGGCTGGCCCAAGCCCGAGGGTAACTGCGGGGCCTGAGACGGGGGCGGTAAACAGTTATGAAAAGTACTCAAAGAAATGCATACAGATAATTTGCCTTTTGTTATTTAATTGCTGGTCTTTGTGAGTTATATATCAATTGAGCGTACGGTAAATCACGAGGAGCTGCTGTCCAGAATAATATAATAACAGAGTGTGGAGCATGGCGAGGGGAGCCAAGCGCATAATTGGCATCTTGATATATGTATTTGATCTGCGCCACTGAAGCGTTAACGAAAGCAAAATATACATGTGATCGACCACAAAGAAGGTCCACAAAGAAAGAGCCACCAAGAACCTTCGCCACTGCCACAGTCACATGTAGCTCACATGTATTTGGCCATGCCATTAGCGAGATCACAAAATCCAAATGTAACTGTCACTTTCAAAACGGAGCATAGACGAACAGTCAATGCAAACAAAGTTGCAAATACGTTGCCATTTGCATGTCAATAGCGACGCCCAATTAATAGCATTTAAAGTTTTAATATTTGTAGTATATAACTATATATGGAATGTTTATGTGTGTATAGAAAGCATTTCGCTGGCATTGAATGGGCTGCGCCTGTGCCAGCAGCTAAACAATCGTAAATAACTGCGCACAATGAGCGACGGAAGAGGCGTCAGAGGAGAGACTGAAGAAGAGGCAGACGAAAAGCCAGTGTGTGTGTGTTTATATGAAAAAAGCTAAAGTCGGTCATGAAATCGCAAGTGACCCACTTGGAGGCAACAGCGAAGACGACAACAGCAACAACAACAACAACAGCAACGGCAACGGCATGAGCAACAGCAGCTAAACGAAAGACACAGGCAACGAACGCGACGACGCAGCAGACAAATATGACAAGCTAAAGATAGAGCCACTGCCACGGCAACATATACAAAGACAACAGCCAACAGCCAACAGCTAACAGCTAACAGCCAACAGCCAACGGCCAACTAGCCAGTTAGATAGACAACAACGCAAAATAAGGAGGACACCATAATTGGCAAAACTAACACACATATAAAGAGAGTGACAGAGAGAGAAAGAGAGAGACAGAGAATGAGAGAGAAAGAGGGGAGTTTTGTGGCGATAGCGCTTGGCATGAATGGAAGCCAGATACCATAGGCCTAGGCCTAGGCCTGACTAACTAGTTGCTGTTGCTGTTGCTGTTGCTGTTTGGCATACTTGGCTAAGCCGGACTTGCGACTTGGCTGTTGTATGCGTCACTAAACTTGACCAAATTACACAAGGAAGTTGCCAGCCCCACAACGAGGCCCCCCCTCTTTGTCCGCATTTGTACCATGGCAATTTGTTTCGACTGTCGACAGCGACATGTTGGTTGCCCCTCCCTGAAACGCGTTCCCAATCCTGATCCCGATGCCGATGCAAGTGTCCATTAGACATTGTGCATTGTGCAATGATGACATTTGTGGGTCTCTGTGTCGGCGTCTGGCTCCACTCTCGGGACAGCAGGTTAAGCGCCAGCCGTCACTCAGCCACTCAGACCCGTTGGCTAAGGCGGAACTCAAGCTGAGCTCATCATGCTCAGATTGAAGTTGGCGTGCGGGCGTCGCTCCCTCTTTTTTTTTAATTGTGGGAAAACGTGCTGAGTCAGATGGGGGTCAGCTAATGAATCCTACATTCGGCAAAATGCAGTCAAGGATTCCGATGAAGCTGGATTCCTTCTTCCTTCTGATCTTGTATGCTCAAGGAACTCAGCTTTGAACCATTATTATTATTACCATATTCTTCATCATTATTGATACCATATACTTCACTTCAGTTTATAATAAATGAATAACCAGGACAATATTGTGTCATGAATATATATTTTCAGATATAGATAGATGAGCTCAGATTAAAGCCAGCTGAACAGGTACTTGAACCATATATCTTATGCCGTGTATTCCTTTTCAGTATAATATCTATCCAAGCATGCAAACTCGAGCGTGTAAGTATGTATGGAAGTGCTTGGATGCCGCTCAAAGCTCACTTCAAGCCTGCAGCTGTAGACATTGGCTCAGACTTGGCTTAGGCATAGCAGCATAATAGACTTGGCCTACATTCACCAGCACTCACTATTCTAATCACACACACACACACACACACGCGCGCACACCCATCCACTTACAATGCGAACACTTTTACTCTCTGCACACTCGTCTAGCTCCATAAACATAAACATATAAGCATAATCATGCTTACTCATGATAATCATGCTGCCTGATGGCTGTTTTCTGTTTTCTGTTGTCTGTTGGCTGTTGGTTGATGGCTGATGCCTGCTGCTCATTACCATGCCAACTACCAGCAACAATAACAATTATAATACCAACTGACTTTAACTAGTTTCCACACTTGGCCTGGTCTAGTCTCTGTCTGGCTGCCCCTCGTGGGGCTTTCAAGTCTCCGTTTCTGAGTTGGAGGCTTTCAACTTGCCCGCACAATTTTCCATTTCCATTTTCTTTGCGAATGCGGTCGCCAGCTGCTTGTAATTAAACAAACTAAGAAGCTGGAAAACAAACCGCCGACTTAAGCATTTTAGGCGTCCGCTCGTAATGCGCCCCAGCACCGTGCACCGAGCACCGAGTTGAGTTTAAAGCCCAGTCTGAAGTGCGCCGAAAAGTGTAGTTAATGGAAATTATTGCCCAGCTCTTGTGAATGTATAAAAGATAAACAATCTGAGAGTTCTTACAATTCCTGCCCTACATTAAACTGCTTGATTTGCTGATCAGGTTGATAACTGATCAGCTTAATGCAATAAAAACTAAGAAACTAAATTTATAATATACTTTTGCATGCCAAAAAAACGTTATATAAAATTCTGTTGATTTCCATTTCACGCAAATTGTCAAAGAAAATAATTAAAAATGCTTTTAAAATATGGCTGTCAAAGGTTGAAAAGGAAAATTTTTCGTTTCAAGCTCATTTTGAGATATTTTTATAAAAGTTAATTTCAAATGTGTTTCACATTTTTTAAAATTTAGTTTTGCAGACCTTCATTATCGACACATATCGATGATGCCTACTAGTATTATAATCTAAACAAATCTTAGCCTAGATCTATCCTCACTTCAGCTTTAATAAATAGAATTGTAATTAGTTGTGAACACAGTGGGACAACGGCGTCGGCGGCTCCAAAACTTAAAAGCAGCACGCACTCTCACCCATACACACGCGCACACACACACACACACACACACACACACATATATACACCCATAAGCACACAGGGACAGGGACAGAGACAGAGACGGAGACCAGATAAAACGTTTTTCGAATATTTTGAATAACGGTGCATGGAATACCAAAATCAAATCAAGTGGAAGCGCTTGCCGGCCAGTCCCCAACGATTGTGGCCCGAACTTAAAGCCAAACCCCAACCCGAAACCCACTTGAAGCCCACGGATCGACAACGCATATGAATTTTTTTTTTTGTATTTTTTTGGTTTTGATTTTTTTCGGCGTCTTGGCGATGGCAACAAGTGCGCCGGAAAACCTGTTGGCCCATATCACGTACTACGCGTACTCCTTCCCTTTGGACTGGAACTGAAACTGCGGCTCGGGCTGAAGTCGGGGCGAGGGCGACCTCAACATAAAACGTTGGGCGGCCTGGCGGAATTAATTATGTAGCCCAAAGCTAAATTATATGCGAAAGCAGCGAATTCTCTGTCTCTATCTCTATCTCTGTCTCAGTTTCAGTCTCAGGGGCAGTCTCAGTTTCAGTCTCTGTTGCTGTCTCTGAATTCGTCTCCCAGCCACCCGCTGCCCCCTTTTTACTTAATCTTACAATGCGATGCGAAACTCGTTTGTGCATTTAATTTATGGGCGCGACGCCAGCAATAACAACAGAACAACAACAACAACAACAAAGATGCATTGCACTTGTCGAGTGGTGCGAATCTTTTAGGCAAACTGCGCTGCAGCCGACGACGCGGCAAGACTTACCTTTTGACTACGCACACTGGCAGAGCCTCAGCGTCCCAGTCTCTCAATCTCCAGCACCAACTTCATCCAAGCCAGCTTGGTCATATCGTAAAATTGTCAGTTGAAGTCGCCGCTGCACGTGACCCAATTTGGTTCGGGTTTGTCTCTTGTCTGTTCATCTTGGTGGGGTGGTTGTGGTGGTGTTGATGATGCTGCTGCTGCTGCTAGTGCAGTTGGTGGTACCTGCAAGCACAAGTGGTTAACTTGGCAAGTCTTGTGCATCTCCTCTGCTGTGGCCACATGTCCACTTTAATTATGTTGCGCCTTTCATAATTGGGTTAACTTTGTGAGGCAAGCGCAATGCTGACGCGCCAATCCCCTGCTACAGTTGTAATTCCGGATCCAAAGCGACGCCCAAAGGGGCCCAGGCAGACGACATACATACTTTGCTCATCTGCTGAGAACTTTTGGAAAGGTGCATTAAATAGTTACCAAAGGAAAGGCCAGAAACCCGTCGGTCAGCTCCAAAACATTTTTGAACAAGCGTGACCTATGCGAGTCTTGCAGATAATAAACGATAAATCTGAATTAAGCGCGTCCAGATTTTTCTCATATTTTAAAAAGAAAAAATATTTAAATTTGTATAAAAAAAATTTAAAAATAATATAAAATAATATAAAATAATATTTGAGAAGCAGAATAAATATGTTTTTAATATAGAGGCGACTAAAGTTCATCGTGTTCAAGGCTTACGAAAATCAGTTTCCATATCTAAATTCGGGCTATGAGCCTAACTGTTATATCTAACATTTGAATAATGACGATACTCGTAATATGATCCGAATACAAAGAAAGAAACAAATTTTTATATACAAATTAAATTTGAATTTTTTGAAAGCCATTTAGTAGCATAATTTACCACTTAGTTTTTTAATTAGCACCCCTAACACGTACAAAATCAAAAGACTTAGGCAACGAACTTGACACATTGTATGTAACCCACAATCAGGAGTCGAACTGAAAGCTATCAAGTTAACTGAGCCACCTCGGCCATTTGTTAGACTAATAGAAAAAACCGTTGGCTGTCAGATGGCAGCCCTCTCCACGCGTATCTGACAGATACGACAGCAACTTTGTTCGAAATTTAATGACAAACTGATTGCAAAGTGACATAGAAATAGGAAGCCAAGTTCGATATGACTGGGCGGGTGTTTATGCAGATCGGTAGCTGAGGCCAAGGTGCAGTGCAGCAGCTGTGCCTTGGATGCTGTGCAGCTGACGTTGCTAAGGCTTTGCGGTTGCAGCGCTGGTAATCGAGCTCAAGCGAAGCCTCGACTGTGACTGTGACTGTGACTGTAACTGCGACTGCAAATCGATTAATTTGCTTCAGTAGATTGTCACAACGGTAACCCAAAAGCCCCCCAACCGTGCAGTGTAACAATGCCTATGGCAATTAAACAATTAAGGCGCTTAAACGGTAACCCAGCCGAGCCAGAGCCAGAGCCAGAGGCAACGGTGTTGGTGACGTTGACGGTGATGGTGACGCTGTACCCCAGCCCCAAACCTACCCAGACTTCAACGGCCCATTACGTTTTACTGATTATCAGCATCCAAAGCTGCCGACTATTCCACGTTTCCAAAGATCTACCCCAACCAAAAATTTAATTAAAAAACAGTCAACAGATATAAAAACAACAAATCGACATCGAGGAGGGGAGGGGGGCGATGGAGGAAGGGAACACACAAAGCGCACAGTCATGAAGCAGCATCTTCCACAGTGTCAGCCGAACTGCAGAGCTGCAGAGCTGCAGGTGGCAGCGAGTTGTCTTTGTGCGAGTATCTGTATCTCATAGATGCAGCAAAAGTGAAAAAAGTGCCGTTGTCTGTTGGCTCGCTTTAAGCTCGCCGGTAACCGTTATACAAAACGCTGCGTTGCGTTATAATTTCCAAGCGTCTTCGTCGTCGTCGTCTCTTTTATTTTTGGGATTCTGTTTTCAGACTGATTTTCGGCCGTTATGCTGGCTGTGCTCGTTGTGATTGTGATTGTTGCTGTGCTTGGCTGCACAAAAAGCGTTCTCCTCCTCCCCAGCCCAGATGCATCATAAGGTTCACAATGCGCAATTGTTGCTGGGCTTGTTACTTGAACGGCGGCAAGTTCGTTGCCTCAGTCTTTCGTATTTTGAATGCAATAAACTCGTCAGTTATCAATAAAAATCGCATAAATATATTTTTACCTTACGCGGAAGCTAAATAAAAGAGATAGAAATGAGAGTTAACGGAAAGCGACGTATTTCAAACTGACATCGACTACGTTGATCGTAGTCATGTCCGTATGAGTATGTGCGTTCTATATATTCGATTTACTTATATACATATGATATTTCATAAGATTATATTTATATATATATTTATGTATATTTAACTATATACATATGATATTTCATAAGTTTATATGTCCATTTTCAATATCTTACTTTTCATAATACTCAGAAATTTTAAAGCTAAATGAACAACATTGTCTGACTTAAGTATGCACCCTTCCATCAGCCTTCAAATTATTGATTTTTTCGCCTTTCCTTATTCAAAATTTCTAATAAATGCTCATTTTTTTGTTTTTTTTTTTTACCTTAGCTCACTTTTAGCTAAGAAAGGTAAACTGACTGACATATTCATGTACCCGCTGCCATTTGCTCGACTGCAGCTTCATCTTCTTCGTCTTGACTGCAATGCAACTTCATTAGAGTCAGCCAACAGAAAAGCAAAAAAAATAGAAATAAAAGAAAAAAGTTGTCGCCCATTGCCGTGGAAAGAGTTAGTGGGGCGTTCAGGCTGACTGTATGCAATGCATTGTCTGCTGTCTAGTTGGCCATGCTGCTGGCACAGCCAGCTCGATGGCGTTGGCACCCCTGGTCCATGCCCATGACACCTCAGCGGCGGCTGCAGCTGCTCCCGTTGCACCTACTCTTCATGCACCTCATCGCATTTTGGGGGCCATTGGCAATGTTAATGGTGTGCATTATTTTGATGTTTATTTATGTTGCTAGCAACACACATCTAAACACACTCACACACACACACACACACACACACGTGTCGGCAACATGTGGCCAATGCAATTTGCATTTGCATCTCAATTGCTTTTTGCATTGTTTGTTTTGCAGTTGTCGTTGTTGGTGTTTGTGTTTGAATTTGTGTTGCTGTTGCTGTTGATTATCTCTCTCCACACACAGCTGCGTCTGCGTTTGGTGTTTGCGATGCGGATCCGGTTTTCGTTGACCCACTTCCGGTTGGCAGTTGTGGACTGCCAGTTGCCTGTTGCCAGTTGGCAGTTGGCAGTTGCGTGCTGCTTGACCTTTGTCTCGCCCTCGCCTTGGCTTACACACACAGCTAACTGCTTGTTGCCCACCCACAGCAGCAACAGCCGCAGCCGCAGCCGGGCTCCATCATGATCTGCACCTCCGCACGGCCACCGACTCAGTCAGATAAGACGCCTACGCTTTGCACTACATTCATATTTCGTTGTCGTTGTTGTCTGTCGGTTGCCATTTCTTCAGCTCTTGCCTGTAGATCGTTCTTTTTCTTTACTTTTTGTTTATTATTTCTCTTTCTATCGCATCTCTATCTAACCCTATTACTATTCCTATTCCTATCCCTATTCCTCGCTCTCGCTCGGCTCCTACATGGCAATTTATTTAGCATTTTTATTGTGCTGCGTTTTGTTGTTCTGCTTTTTTATGCCTGCCATCCATTTTTATCGTCTGTCGTTGTTTGCTGTTGTTGTTCGCGTGTTATTAGCTTTGATAAGTCCCCCTCACCTGCCCACACTAGCCTCGACTTACACTTCTTTTGTCTTGGGGCTTCACGCCCGCACCTTGGCACAGCATACAACAAATTATGCATGCAAAATTTACCATATTGTTGTTGTTGTTGTTTCATTCCTATTCTTCTTCTTCTTGTAAGTGTTGTTGTTGTTCATGCTAGATTATGCGAAATTTATGCAATATTTGACATATATTTGGCGGCTTCGACGCAAAGCCATTGCTGTAATGCTCTAAATATGATTGTTCATATGTCTTTAAATGCCAAACGAAAATTTCGATAAATCAATGAACATTTTTGTTGTATGTACCCGTATGTGTTAGTTTAAGTTGGTCATGTGTAACGAATGCTTTGCGTTCTCAGACAATATATATACATATATATTATAGAGGAATATCAACAGTTAATATGACTTAGTCAAAGTTTTAAAAAAATTTATACTGTTGCGTCCAGCTTATAAATAAAAATGTGCCAGATGTAGACTGCTCTATCGTTTATCTATCATAGAAAACATCGTTCAATACAGCCTTAAAGTTCATGAACTTTAGACTAAACACATTGCTGACCAAGTCTAATAATGTATTGCATTATGTACTTTAGGATACTGATCTATATCATTTAATTAAATTGATCAATTTCACGAAATTTTTTAATAAAATATTAAAATATTATTATTCATATTTTATTATACTACAATGAACAGAGTAATTATATTTTCCAGTCGACATTCTCCAGTAGAAATATTTAAATTTTCCATTTTTGTATTTGAATTGCTTTGCTCTGCTCAAACAAAATTGCAATACATCGAAGTCCGCAACGAATTAGCTATGAGTTTGATTTAGACATTCTTCACCGTTTCGAATGAAATAAGGTGATGAAAACAGAAAAGTGAGTCTGTTGTAGCAGGAGATGCTGGTTGCTTGGCAGTTGGTGCCGCCAACCTGCTGTGAACACTGCCACCGTCGCTTGCTTTTGTTCTTTTAGGGCCAGTTGCAATTTGGTTGAGAATTGTTTTGCCAATTTGGCAACGAAGATGGGCAAACAAACAAATGCGCGGCAGACAATTCAATTGATGTCTGAATTCGGGCAGAACAGGTAGCATAGAGCCTGGACCCACCCAAGGCGAATTTGCAGCATGCCACAGCTCAGCCTCACAGCCTCAGCAGTTGTCGCATTTGCAGTTGGTGGCGGCAAATAGAAAGGCAGCATCAATTGGGAAAAGAGCCTGACAAAGTGTTGACTTCTGCGCACTGTTTGCACCTTAATTTACAATCTTTTGCGGTCAACAGTTTCCGCCTGCAGCTTGCCACTTGCCCTTGCCGCTTGCCGCTTGTCGCCTGCGGTGTCAAAAGATTTTCTCGTATTGCTATTGTCGATCTGTATTGGGCTTTAGTTTAAAGCTTTGTCTAACCCATATCTACTATGCACACATAGATATGGGCGCGTGTGTCTTTAACCCATTTTGATTCGGAAGTTGGGCCTATCAAATGCACAATTCTTGTTCGCTTTTGACTTTGACCCCCGTGTCAATATTGGTTATGCTTAATGGCAATGCACTCGAACTTTACCGTTGGGCACTGTTCCAGGTGCTACTCCCGTGGCGTTTGCCTTAATTTGATAGCTTGTTTTATTTGTGTGGAGCAAATAGCTTGAGTGATGGCCCTGACTCTGGGCTCGACCTGGACCAAGCACTCTCCTACATTGTTCGCTTTTTGGGTGCCTTCTTAGCTTTTTTTCTTTTTCTTTTTTCTTTTTTTGATGAAGTGTCACGCTGTCCAAGTTCAATTAGTTTTGTATGCCGCTCTTCAAAAGCTGCGCCGAAGTAGGTTCTGTGCCCTGCCATGTTTAATGCCAAGATTGATTTTTATTTTGTTGTTGTTGTTGGTGTTGGTGTTGTAATTGCTGTTGTTGCTGTGCTGTTTGTAGTGCTTGTGAGATTGACATTTGACGTGCATAGAATTTGTCTAACTGTATTTCGCCTTTCGTGTGTGCTGTGTGACGTTCATTACAAGCCGAGCCCAAGAGTTTGTCTCACCATTTTTCTGTTCAATTGCACGAGTCTTGCTTAAAGCTTAGCCATATTGGCTGTAAATAATAATATGTTTGCCTCCATAGATATGTAAAAAGAGGAAGGAACAGTCAAATCTATAAAGTTATATATATATAGTATATACATTTTCCTTTAAAAAAATTAATTATAATTCAACTAAGTTCAATGTTTAATGTATATGCTTTATTTTATAATGTGTTTCAATATTTGAGCTCCAAATTTTGAGCCAGACCTTAAAATTAAACAATATTTGTCAGAGAGTCTGTTAAATGGAATAGAATTCAGATCTTGGTCAAATTTGTTCCTACACTAATGTGTAGATATATTGATATTGAGGAGCTTCCGATAGCTTCAGTTTAATATTATACTTTTAATGGAATTCGTAAGTCATATCAAAAAAATTAATAAACAAAAGACTTAGGCAACAAACTTGCCATAAAAACCAACAATTTTTAATAGTTTTTGTCTGACAAATCTTAAAAAAATGTTTCATCAAACTTTTTACGAAAAATGTTACAGCTGAGTCACAGTAGCCAGCAAAAATATGTAAATAAACAATAATAAAAACAAGAGTAAAATATCTTGATAAAATTATATATCATCGCATAAAACATTTATGCAAATAAAAAATTGCAAGTTGATTTCACAGAAAAAAACTTAAAGCAAATAAAGCTACTACATACATATGTGTGTTTGGGTGGATGTGGATGTGTTTGTGAAGCTGAAGAGCAAATCATGAGCCATGAACATGACCAACAATACGGAGGCTGTGAAGCTGTGCGAAGCGAAGGGAGGCCAGAAAAAAGGCTAGTGACGCAGTTGCACTTGGTCAAAAGGCCAATGCGATGATGAGGCGGCTGCTGCTTGGTCTTATGCTAATGCCAACAATAACAGCAGCAACAACAACAACTACAATAGGAGTCGTGAGTAAAACAACAAAAATGTACACAACCTGTAAGTTTGGTGTTGTGGTCTGCGGTCTTCGTATCAGTATCTGTATCTGTATCTCTATCTGTATCTGTCCCTGTCTCTGTGTGAGCTTTCATTTTCGAAGCGATACCGTTAACTGCAAAGCGCTGGAAATAAACAGAAAGATCTAAAGAGGTAGAAAAGCAAAAACAAAAAACAAAAAAAAACACCGAATGAACGAACGAACGAACACAGCAACCAGCCAACAGCAACGATCGAGCCGCGGCTAAAGCAACAACAAGTGCGAATTGAGTAGGCAAAGAGGAAATGCAACAACAAAATGGCAAATGCAGCGACGTCGACAGCAGCAGCGACGTCAGCAGCGACGGCAGCAGCAGCAATATCGACGCCGGCAACTGTAATTGTTGCTCGCATGTTTACAAGGCGAAATAACAGGAAAAAATGTTAAATTTTTGTTAAGTAGGTCAAGTTGTGCTGCGACAGAGCGGGACAGCAAAGCTGAGTGGAAAAGAGACGGCGCTAGCGCATAATACCGACACAGAGAGCAAAAGAGTAATAGAGCGAGCATCAAACAAGTATGGCAACATAGTTAGAACTTGCCAAACTTTTTTTTCACTTGAGCATTTGTCAACATAAATTAAAATCAAATAAATATTTAATATTTCTAGCGAAATTCAATATAATTTGCGATCATTTAGTGGTTCGTTGCTTGAATTTGACCTCCCTCCGCTGCAGCGCGCAACATAAACAAACTTAGCCCTGACTTTGACCGCCAGAGCAGAAGGCAACGGCGACCTCGGCAAAAGCAACACCTGCGGCCAAACATGTTGGCAACACAACATGTTGCAGCGGCTTTGCTCTCTAGCTCACGTTGCTCTCTGTCTCTCTCAGATTGGCGTGCGCTCAGCAGCCAGGTGAGTAACTTCTTGGATCGCTGCTGCTGTCGCTGCCGACTGCACAGCTAGCGTTAGCAGCGACTTCTTGGGCCGCTGCGGCTCGAAAATTTCTTTTCGTGTTGCGCCTGCGCACAGTTGGCTTTCTACCGTTGACGTCTTCGGATTTGTGCGATTCTTGGCGCGCAGCAGTTTTTAGCGTTGGTTTCGCGTGTGGCTTCCGATTCGGTTGTGGACGTGGACTCTCTCAGATAGACAGACACACACACACACACACACATATACATACATACAGATATACACGCGCGCAGCATAATAAAAAGAGCAAGCAATAGAAATTGGAACAACCAATAAAAAAAG
Organism: Drosophila leonis; assembly: GCA_035045365.1. Taxonomy (NCBI): domain Eukaryota; kingdom Metazoa; phylum Arthropoda; class Insecta; order Diptera; family Drosophilidae; genus Drosophila; species Drosophila leonis. The sequence goes on along the minus strand of JAWNPC010000338.1, from coordinate 6,578,630 downwards.
TGACCAGTTCAATTAAAAAGAGTGTGCTACAACAACAACAGCAACAACAATAACAACAGTGATAAACATGTTAAAAATGCGTTACAAAAATTGTGAAAATGGTTGAGAAAATGTTGAGAGCAAGCCCAGAAGTTGCTCCAGATAGTGTTTAAATATCGAATTTATTCTTTATATATACACAAATATATAGAAGATATATACACAACCATAAAGCATAGATGAAGAAGTGCAAGTGCAATCGGCTCCTAGTGCAATCAAATTATTGAAAACAAGCAAAGGAAATACGCAAAAAAGTTAAAATTCAAACCAACAAATATAACAAAGATATATTATATTCATAATCAATCAAATCAATTTATACTCCACCCGTTCAATCAAACAATCAAACGAACTCTCTCAAGAACGCTGTTGTATATATTTCCAAAATACAATACAATAATATATATATACATATAACCTATATCGTCATCTCAGAATCTTTCCCAAAATACAATCAGTCAAAAGTCGTCCATTGTACATATATATATACGAAAAGAAATAAAAAGATATAGATATAGATATATTTATATTCAAATCCTACATCAAGGGTTCTGTGTGCTATCTAAGGAATATCAAATAAACACAATTATATAAATACTATATACCTACTCGTACTACTCCCCGTTCATTATCTTATGCATATATATATTTATGTCTTCCTCCCATTGTTTTTGTGAGTATACAAAAATGTTTAAGCTTTTCATTTCAATTTTATTTTTGTTGTCCATAACATTATTTTCGTTTTGACTCAACACCTAACGAGCATGCTTTGAAATACTAATATTTATTTATAATTTGATTGGTCAAAGGCCCTTAAGCTAACTGTCCTCGAGTAAATCAAGCTCATGTTCTCATAACATCTCTATATCAAACATGTCAACACTCATTCACATCAAATCGGATACGAATATTAATAAAACTGTCTTAAAGGATTGCAATATCACGCGTTAAAGGATTACAAGATAACAAAAGAACAAGGATTATACAAATAAATATATAATAAACAAAACTAAAGGAAAATCCAAAACAAACAACAACAAAACATTTTCTGAACTTTAGTTCAAGATGTGCAACAGCTGAATTCGGCAATTTCGTAAATGTAAGTAATATTAATATATGAGCAAATGTTCTAGGAGCCGCCAGACCTAAGTCAACGGCCTGCCAATACGAGCATTCCCAAGCCTGGTTTATAAACAAATCAGCGAAAAGTCATTGACCGAATTCGTTTCCGATATTACTCACCTGTTATGAAATACAACGCAATACATAGGACTGTTTTGTTAGGGGGATGAGATAATGTCAATACAACTGAGAGCTGAGAGCTGAGAGCTGAGAGCTGAGAACTGACAACTGAGAACTGGCAGCTGAGAACTGGCAATTGAGCTCTACTTGTATGACAAATGCGAATTTCACAAGTAGGCGCGTGTCTATAACATATTCAAATACAACTACTGTCAATTGAGTGTTGCTTCAGCCAGTGTTGATCAACGACACTATATATATTTCTATACGGAATATTTTAAATCTCAGCAAAATCGATTTTAAATTCATTTCACTTTATCTGATCTTAAAAAGCACTTTTCTTAAGCATCCAGAATCGCGGCGCTTCACCCCGACCCAAAACCCTAAATCCAAGCAACAAAACTCTTAACTGCACTCGGAAGTAAAGGTTATTTTAATTTTTACAGCTAAGATTGTTGCCAAGCGCTTTTGCCGAGCTAAAAATAAATCATAAAAAACCGTTTGTTTGTCTACCAAAATGGTCTAAAATACAACAGTAACAACAACAACAAGAACAACAACGGCAGTGGCAGCCAAAAATAAAGCCAACACACACACACACACACACACATGCACACACGCACACCTCAACAACAACAGTAGCGGCTGTTTGTACCGTTATATGACGCAAAATTACGCTTACTCATTCAGCGAGGCGGCGGCTCCAGAAGCAGAGAGGAGAGCCCAAAAGCCGAAGTCGCAGCCGTCAAAGTCAAGCTGGGAGCGCATCACCAAATAGGCACAGCTGCTATAACAACAACAGCAATAAGAGAGAACAGCATGCCAACGCTTAAATACTCTTTAAATACAAGCTTTTAGCGATATATGAACTGAATGACAAAGCTAATGAAGTCCATTAGCAGAATAGTAATTCCAGATATCAAAATATTAACAAAGAGCGAGCTTACATAAAGTTATATGATATAATAATCTGATACAAAGTAGATGCTGCAGCTATGTATGTATGTTAGGAGTATGCTGAAGAGAAATAGTTTTTATGCAAGATTTATATTGCTTCGACATAGATAATCTGCTCATAAACACTTGCTATAACAGAGAAATGAATATGGGCTGGACAATAGGTGGACTATCGAAATGACGGACTAGTTGAGATAAGGATTAATAATGGATTCAAATACCCATTATACAATATAATATAAAATATTGTATATAAATTATAGATTTATTTTTCCATACGTTACAAACGTACTGCCAAAACTGAGTTGCCCTTTAGAAGGGCCTATACCCTATAACTTTATGAGCAGCTGCAGCGTCAATGAGCGTAGCGAATCCGACTGAGCATTAAGTTGCATTTCGTTGAAAAGGAGGAACTTAAGATTTTTCAGCTTTTCTTTCGGCTTTTCATCTCTTTAATTGAACTTTTTGTGTATTTTTGAACAAATCAATTAAGTGCGCTTCGATGTGGACTGCGACGGCTTTGCAGCTGTAACATATCAATTACTAAAGCCGAAGAAACTAACTCAAATGCAGTAATTGTTTTCCCAGATTTATCTACGGCTGCTGCTTATTATTTTATTAATTATTTCTCTTTCCAATTTTTAATGTTTCAATTTCGATTCGAATCTAACGCAATTCTATAGATTTTTCTCTCTAATTGACGCCCGCGCATTTGTGTTCGCAGTCAGGTCAACACTCGCATAACTGTCGCATGACTGTTTCCATTGCCAAATATTCATTTCAATTTATTATGCAATGTGATTTAGTTGTTAATTAACTCTGGAATATTTATACTAATAATCCCGTTGGGAACTTAGAATCGGCTTTTATGTTCAATTTGCACATTTTGGTAGCCCAAAATCAAAACACTACGCAAATATGTATATCTATATACAACAACAACAACAACAACAACGACGACGATGGCAACAACAATATCAATAAACAACAATTTTTAGACGCGCGCTTTTAAAAAGTTCGCTGACCCGAGCAATGTTTTGGGTTTTCGAGGGATTCAACTGGCCAGACACGCCGGATTGTTGTATTCATTGTTGTTGCCGGCTCAGATGACCACATTAAGCTTTAAAATCTTGGCTCGAAACATGCAGATGAGCTGCCAAATACCCTGTACTCAGTTGAGCCAATTAATTAAATGAACAAAATAAAAATATCAACAAAATTGCTGTTTAGCTAAATATGCTCTAGATTAAATTCTGTGGGATTGTTAAGCTTAGAAAGCTAATTTATAAAAAAAAGATAAGCATATTTATATATGTAATGAACTTAATATATAAAACTTAATTTGTTCATTACTTTAATAATTTAAATACCCTCAACCACATACCCTAAACCACACTTAGTCGAGCTACAGGGTATTCAAAGTTTCGGCACGCAACCAGCGCATGAGGCACGAGGGCGTCATTTAAATAACAACAAAGTAAAAACCAACTAAAAATAGTTAAACATCATAAAAATTTGCATAGTTGTTGTTAGTTGTCGGTTGGCTGGGTTGTTATTCGGTTGTTTGGCTGTTTGACTGTTGGGTTGTTTGGCTGGTTAGCTGGACCGACTGCTAAGCAGAGACACAGGGTGTGGTGATGCCAAGTCTTAGGCGGGCCTCTTCCACAGCCTCGACCATAAAAATAGCGCCAAGCCTCTTCAGCAAGCTGACCGCGCTGCCATTGGAGTTTATCGCCGAACTGTCATCTCATTGCAAAGGGACACCTAACGGAGCATGCACTGTACAGGCCGACCATTTAATATTCCATTCATAAAATAACCCAACGACAAATAATTCAAACACGCTTTCAAAGTCGTACGGTGGGTTGCATTTCAAAATTTACTTTGTAGTTCACAAGTTTCGATTGAGCTGGATATATAGCATATAAAATAACAATTTAATATATAATTCAAATTGAGATCTTAAAATAATGATAGCCAAATCAATTGTTATACATAAATATAATTTGTTCTATCTGAATAGATAGATAGATTACAAAATGAATATGGATAGAGAATGCATAGAAAAGTATAGATTTATATGGATAGATAAATATTGATGTATAGATTTAAATAGTTAAATGTGCTTAGATACATATCGAAAGATAGATAAGATAAATAGATACTGATATATAAATATATATCGATGATGGATGTTAATAGATAGATATATTGATATATAGATGGGGCTAGATTATTAATCATGAGCTGATCTGTATGGAAAGATAGATATGAATAGAGAGATATTCATAGATCAATATGGATAGCTGGATATGTATAGATGAGATTGATAGTGTGAGAATACTTGTTGATTATTCTTTGTAATTTGATCTTCATTTATATTGTAGTTTTTTATTTCAAACCAAACCACTTTTAAGGGAATTTTTAATTTATCGTTGGGCTTAGGTTTGGTTTAAAATTCTAGTCGCCATTTCGGGTTTTGCTCCACTTCCAGCTCGACAAATATTCAACGTGTTTTTTATTTTTATTTCAATTTAGCATACACAAAAAGAATTTTGTTTTTTGGTTTTTTTCTCACATTTGCATTTCTTCTTCTTGAGCTCTGTTTAGCTATGCTTTTATTTGGCTCGTCGATTTCGAGACCATGCCCAGCTCCTTTGACCAGCAACTGATCCACTTAATATCAAACTTAATTTACACCTGGAGCATTATTCATATGCAGCTACTCCTCCTTACCCCCTGCACACGCCCTCTTTATATTTTTTATGAGCCTAATTCCATTGGCAACGCCCACCACTGAACGACAACGAACGACGTGGTCCAGTTTAAGTCAGAGCCCACACCTTCTAGCCAAGTCTGGGGCAGCGCCAATGTTAACTCCATTGCAGTTGGAGTTGGTGGCAAAAACAACAACAACAAGAACAACAACACCAAAAGCAGCAGCAACTCCACACGTGCCACATGTGCTGTCAAGTGCGCAGCAGAACAAGCAGCGAGCACGTCTTCGTCTCCCATTGTTGCCAGTTGCCAGTTCTTGGTATTTTGTTGCTGTTGCTGTTGCTGCTGCTTGCTCGCAACAATTTGCTGCATACACATTTACAGCTTAAGATAAAGTCAGCGATGGAGTGGAAGCTGGAGCTGGAGCTGAAGCTGGAGCCGGAGCTGAGACTGAGGCTGAGGCAACCTTCAATGAGTGATGTCGACCTCAATGCCAGCCCCACGTTTTCTGAAGCTGTGGCTGTTTTTTTTTCGGCTTCTCGGTCTTGGTCAAAGTTGGTTTGCTTGGAAAACCGCTTGGCAGCCTTGCAGAGCTGTTGATGTTGTTGTTGCTGTTGTTGCTGGCATTGTACGTGTGGTTTTCCAAGTGGAAATCGTTGCGGTTGTAAATTTTGCAATCAAATAATTTTTTATTCGCTTTTTCCGACGCCAGCGCGCGACCTGATTTTTCTTTTCATTTTGGCCGCAGCAGCAGCAGCCGCTGCCACAGAGATGAATAAAAAAAAGTGTTTGCCTGTTTTGGGTCTCCTCTGTTGGCCATTTGGTGCTTTAGCTGGCTGGAAAAACGTTTTGACCTTTGCCGCTTTGTTCGTGTTCGAACATTTAAACGGAAGTTGATTGCCGCCAAAGGTTAAACTCAATTTCCGTTAAAGCCCCAGCCCCAGCACCAGCCCCAGTCAAAGACGCAGCCTCAGTTTGGACCACGTCTTTGGACCTTATTTAAAAGCCGAGTTAAGAACTCAATTTCTTAACATTTTGTAGCAGCTGTTCGAGGGGTTCTCGTTGACGGCTTGTTGCGGTTATTGTGGTTGTTCCTGCTTTAAGTAGTTGTTCAAGTTGAAAAGTTCAATTCACAAAGTTCACGAGAAGTTCGCTAAACGAGCAGTAAGAGAATGAAAATCAAGAAATTTTACATCTGAACAATAAGCTATAGATATAAACATATAATGACATATATACATATGTATATATATATATAGATATATAATGTCAATTCAATCACAGCTCATTTATAATTACTTAACGGCTTTTCAAGTGCGCCCCCACCAGCTGACCGAGTTATTCGAAATAAAAATAAAAAGCTTTCAGCTCAGGGTCATAAAATCATTCGCTTGTCAAAAATTTGCACTAATTCATTCAAAATAACCGTTAATATCGTCCAACTCATGCACACACACACACACAATAACAGTAAGAGTAATTATAATGCCCACAGCAATCGTCCGAGCCCCAAATGTTTAACTCTCTGGCCATAATCTGAAAATCCCATTTACAAGCTCAAATTACAATAGAGCCGCATTGTTTGCTTTTGTTGTTGTTGTTGTTGTTGTAGTGTGGCGCACCCACGCAATTTATGTCTGTGTGTGTGTGTGTGTGTGTGCGTGTGAGTGCGTGTAGGTGTAGGTGTAGGTGTAGGTGCTGGGGCCATTCAAATGCAAAAAGAGCAGCGAACAACCGTTACAATGTGCCTCATTAAAACAAAAAAACAAAAATAAACGAAAATGTTGAGTAGCCACAGCAACAACAATAAAACATTAGCAATAAAAAAATGTGTAAAAAGTGACGCTCAGCCGAACAATAAAGAATCAGAATATCTATAAAATATTTCACGCCAATCTACTGGGCGCATCGCAAACGTCACTCAAATACAACCAAAAACCTGACACATTATGAAAAATTCATTAAATCGAAATTGTGGCACGTCGAGTAAAAGAACGAACAAACCATAGGCATAAGTAAATAATACATACATATATATATTCTACAATACATATAATATATACAAGAAATGTTGTAAAAAATATGAGTTAAGAATAGATAGGTAAATAAATGTACATATATAAAGATTTATATAGCTAGACAGATATACATATATTGATAAATAGAAAGAGATGTAGAGAGATAGATAGTTCGGATAGATAGATAGATATATGTATGAGTTAAGGATAGATATATATTATATAAATAAAGAGATAGAGAGAGGGAGAAATATAAAAACAGATAAATACTTTAATAAATGACATATAGATACATATATAGTCAGATAAATATACAGATTGATAGATAGATAGGTATATATCTCTCTATTAAAGATGAATATATTGTAGATAGAGAATACAGATAGCTAGACTGATATCATATAGATGATATAGAGATATGTACATAATTGGAAATATTGTTGGAAATAGATGGATAGATAGATAAAGATTTATATAACAAGAAATATATATAAATATGTAAAAATAGATATATAGATATATATAGAGGTGCATATACATATATATGTATATGGATATATAAAAAAAAAAAAAAAAATATAAACATATATGAATACATAGATATAGTCTAATTGTTAGCTATATAGATTTGGACAGATGGATAGATACATGCATAGAGGCTTAAAAAAAAAAATTTATAAATCTTATATAAACACATAGCTACAGCTGCATGGATAGGTAACGTACATATAGAGATATGTTGATATGCAAAAATATGATTATAAATAAGTGAAAATGCATTTCAAAGCATTTAAATAGGTAACAAATTAAGTTTTTACTCACTAAGATATGATAAAAAAAACAAATTTTAAAAATGTAGTTAATTATTTAAAAATAAATTCAATGTCTCAAATTTCAATTCCACAACAGAAAAAATTAAAAAAATTAATTTTTTTATTATTTATCTACTTTGCTTAGTACATTTTGCATACTCCTTGGCAACACCTCGCATCATTTTGTTTTCCTTAATCTACTCCCTAAAATAATATATTTATAATCATCTTAGTTCTAGCTTATATTATCATAGTTTGACATCATTAAACTGCTGAAACTTCTAACATTATTTGTATTTTACCTACATTATTTGCATAACAATCGATTCGTTGTTTTCTGCTGTCAGGTGGAATTAATCCAATTTCAATTCAAACCTAGATATTGGCAGCCATTTTTCTTCGTTGTTTTTTTTTTTGTTTCTTTTATTTTGTGTAAGTGCACGCAAAGTTGCGCTTGAGCTTGAGCTTTGGTCGAAGCTTCGTGGCAGCTTCGTCTCGGCTCTGCCGAACACGGAAGTATGTCAGCAGGTCTCTCGTGTAACGGTAGTTTGGCTGCTGCTGCTGCCGCTGTTGCTGTTGCTGTTGCTGTCGCTGGCACGCTTAGCTGCGCATGCTTAGCTGACGCTAACGTCGCTGCCGTTGCCGCTGCCACTGGCGCAGTCGCTGCCGTTGCTGGCCTCTTCTGCTGCTCTTTCGAAGCAGGCTGAGCTAGCAACATGTTGCTACGACAACCTGTTGAAAGCGAAATTGTCTGTGGGCGCTCTCGCTCTCTCTCTCTCTCCGTCTCTCTATATCGCGTGCTCGAACTGACCAATACCAAACAAGTCTAGCTGCGAGCGAGTAAGTATATTGGCCAATTTGGCTCTGTATGCTTTCTTCTTTCACACACACACACACACACACACTCACACACACGGAGACATACATGAATGTGGCCAAGCCTCAAAAACTCAACTTAACTGTTTATGCACAAAATGAGAAAAAGTCTTTTATTTTTGTTGGCTCATTTGCTTTACCGTTCGTTCGGTTCTCCCAAAACTGAACTTCTTCACTCGCACCTCGCAATTGTTGTTGTTGTTGTTGTTATTATTGTTAGACTCTCGCAGTATTTCGGATATTTTTTTTATTCGATTGGCTCTTTGTATTGGTCTTGAATATTTTGTAGTGGCTTCTTTTTAGTTTATTTTATTTATTTATTTATTTTTTGGGTGTGGAGAGGGGGAGGGTAGACGTAGACGCGTACTCTGCACCTGTGTCGCATGATAGTTGTTGTTGTTGTTGTTGTTGTACTTTCATTGTCGGTCTCTCATATCTTTGCCTGACTGTAGAGTCTATCCAAATACGATATGCCCGGCCCCCTCGCTCTGCGCCGTCCCCTTGCAGAGCTCAAAATTCTGCTGCGTTTATTTCTACCAATTTATATGCTAATTTAACTGATTATTAATGTTGTGACCCAAATTCCATTTGGAAATTATTATTGGCCATTTTGGGTATCGATTTGTTGTTGTTGTTTCCCCTACTCTTCTCTATTTTTGGCCCGTCCGTCCGCTTCGTTCGCTTGTCTCAACTCTGACTGCATTTGGCAGCGTCTTCCCGTGAGTAATCGTCGCGTCAAATATGAAAAGCCCCGTGGAAAAATTTTGATATGCAGCCCAGGCAGACCCAAGTGGACTTCGATTAATATTCGTTATACTTAGAATACCTATCGAGATTTGTATTAAGCTGAGATTAGGGCTTGTTTGTTTGGCTTGGCACTGCAAGCTGTCAGCAAGTGCCGCAGCTGCCGCTTCTTGCGGCACCTGCAGATCCCAAAGATTCTGTAAGATGGATTATAACATAACGGAAGTTGCTTGTAAGCTGAGCTTAGTTGAAGCCCAGTTAATGGGCTTTTGGCCTCTACATTGATGCATATGCAAGAGTTAAATGAGAAATGTTTGGAAAAACAGTTAATCAACATATTTTTTTTATTTATGAAACTTTGCCATGTAGACATGAATTTTATATTAACCTGAACTGAAAGTAAGTGAATGATCATGTTTAACTCTTAGAATAATATAATAATAATGCTTGCATTTGGGAATAAAGTTTCGAAATATCAATATTGATTTGAATTTATAGTATAATTACTATAATAATTATTAACTTTGATATTCACATTTACAGAATTTGTAGAACAGAGTAACAAATCTTAAAATATCTTAATCTTTATCAAATATAGTAATATTGATCTCCACAGTTAAGCAACAGCTTCTAAGTAATTGATTATGTAGTAGATTTGTGTATATGCAGCTGAGCTTTAATCGCAACTACTAATATGGATGTTTGTCATCTTCTTGCATATATTTGCAGCATCAACTGAACGAATATTCAACATTTTCCGCAAGAAGAAAAACCAAAAATTTCTATCCATCGTCTGGGTCAACTGACAATGAAGTTGTGCAGCATGAACGGGCCAAGTGAATCAGAAGTCGAAAGCCTACTGATGAGCCCCTGCTGGGGACCCACACAGACAAGCAGCCAGGATCAATATCTGCTGGACGGACACAAACTGCTGCTGGAGCATGAGCTGGATTCGCTGCCGAGCGATGCGGATCAGAAGAACTCCTTGGATGTGCTGGATAATCTGCTGTTGAACAGCTCCTCGCTGAATGCCTTGTCCGATCTGAAGCCGTTGCCTCCATTCACTGGCTACACCGGCCATCTGTCTATCAATGGCATCTCGGGGCATCACTATCACGCGATTGCCCAGCGGCTGCCCGATGAGAGCAATAACAACTATATGCAGAGCGCCTACCAGCAACACCATCAGCATCAGCATCAGCAACAGCACCAGCACCAGCACCAGCACCAACAGTCGAACAACAACAATCCGAATGCAAATCCCACGTCCACAACGGCCGCGACGACGACATGCAGTGGGACAGGCGGGGTCGGCGGTGGAGGCGGGGGCGGCAGTGGTGGCTCCTCGCAGGAGCACAATATCGTATCCTCCTCCACCTGCCTGCCCGAGAGCGTGCTCAGCGCGGATGCGGACGCCTGCCTCAACGATGTCAAGCTCTTTGCCGATAGTCAGTTAGATTCTAAGCTCTACTCCGTAGCGGACAGCTGTGTTATAAACGCCTCCAATCAAGGTGGCAATGGTGGTGGTGGTGTCTCCTCACTGGCCAGCAGTGGGTCTACGCTGACACCCATCGACCAGGTGGCCGACTCTCTGCACGGCAGCGGAGTGCGCATCTACAAGGATCTGACCGAGTACGTGGACATGAATAGCATCGATGACATTGCCGCGATCATTGGATCGGCGATAGCGGACACCACGGTACCCAATCAGCTGGACAAGGAGGAGGGCAACGATACGCGCGACAGTTGGATGGATCTGGATGCCTGGATCGATGGCAACTGCATTCAGCCCGAGGGCAAGGTGCTCGTCTCTCAGCAGGATACGCTTAGCGATTTCATGCTGCCCCACTCACCGCTGCCGGTGCACGCGAGCAGCTCAACGCTGCAGAGTCTTCTCAGCCATGGCTATATGCCGCTGCTGCAGAATCGTCTGCAGCATGGACCACCTGGGGCGGGCAATGCGCCCGGCAGCGGCTCGTCAGCGGCAAATACGCTGAAGAGCGAGACGCCCAGTTCTACCTCATATTGCAACGAGCTGTCGGCAGCCAGCAGCAGCTGCAGTCCGCCGGGCTCAGTGGTCAGCACCACGGACAACAATCTGATGATCAATCCGCGCTATCTGACCAACAATCCCAATCCCAACCAGCAACAGCAGCAGCAGCAACAACAGCAGCAGCAGCAGTCACCATACCAGCTGACGCCTAATGGCCTCTCCGGCGCTGGTCTGAAGGACGGCGGTCTGTGCAGTCCGGACATGTTGAGCAATTATCCGCATACGACAAGCACTACAAATGCGCCCACGGGCACGCCCAAGGCCAAGCGCTCGAGGGCACAGAAGAAGTCCAGCCAGCAGCAGCAACAGCAGCAGATCCAGGGTGACAATGGGGCGTCACAGCTGAACGCAATGTCGCCATCGGGCGTGGCCAGCTTCAGTGCCAGCGATCTGAGTGGGCTGCTGGGCAAGGAGAAGCCGGTGCATCGTTGCAGCATCTGCAATCGCGGCTTCCTGAACAAGTCAAACATCAAGGTGCATCTGCGCACGCACACGGGCGAGAAGCCCTTCCGCTGCGACGTATGCGCCAAGGCCTTTCGCCAGAAGGCGCACTTGCTCAAACATCAACAGATACATAAGAGAATTGGGCGTGACTGACCGCGGCCACAATCACAACCCGCTCGCCACTAGCAACAGCCACTATAAGCAGCAACTGTTTCTGCCCGCACAATTGAGCACTCAGTCGCTTCCGTGTGCTCTGCTTAAGAGAAAGTGCCCGCCAAAGCCACCCGCCCACCATACACCACAAGCCGAATTGGCGACTGGATGTGTGCATGGATGGGTCTTTGGGTGCGACAGCTTCTCGTGTATCGCATTGCTTGACCAAAGCCAGTGTGGATCGCCTCACGGTGTTCACAGACCGTTTGCCATCCTCCTCGTACCCCACTCACAACTTGCAGCAGGGTGAAGCAATGCCATACACATAGCACTTGATATTCGTTGTTGTTGGTTGCTTTTGATCTCTTCGCCTCTTTTGGTAGTTAGTCCAATTAATCCGGTAATAGGTAGTATTTGTAGTATACGGTCTAGGCAAAATACAGTTGTTTAACTTTTTCACATATCCTCGAGACGCGACAAGTCCAAAAAGTTTATATAGAATTTAAATTATTATAATTTCAATTAAAGTTTTCTTTTTTTATTGTTTGTTCATGGGGTTTAATATCAACCTACTACCTCCACAATGTTGTTAGCATTCTCTGAAAATCATATAGAAATGTTAGAAGCCTGATAAGAACTGAAAACTCTCTTTACATGTTTTGAAATTTGATGTAACAGAGCCCAAAAGCATTTTATAACCAATTATTTGACTTTATTTTGTATGAAAGTTTAAAGCATACTGAATCTGATCCAGAATCTGAATTAGAAGAGCTCTTGCATGTCAGGTTGACGAAATGTTCTTATCTAGTTATACAGAAATCACGGGTTTCGCTTACTTTTTAGGCCCTGCCACCTTAAGATACTAAATGCAGTTAATAGCAATACAGTTACAGCAAATATTTGATATATGTATGTGAATACCATGAATCATTGACTAAAAACAGTTTTTATAACAAATCCAAAACAAAGAACTATAGAGAAGACCTTAAACAATTTACATTTTAGCAGAGGAAATATAGAGTTTTGTTACAGCAAATGGCTTGAAAAAGTATTTATATAGAAATCTAAATCTTCATATTTCCCCTACACATATACATAGTAAGTATATATACAAATGAATAAGCCCCAGGCAAAGAGACCACAAGCAATGTAAGAACAACGAAGCGTCCAATTGTCTTTTTGCAACTGTTGTTCTGTTTTGATGCAAACCTGCGCGATTCGAGCACCTAAGGCCCTGGCACAGGTATACAATTATATAATAGCAATAATGATTAGAGTTACGAATGTAGCTAGAATTTAGTTAAACTCTAGCCGAATGTATATTAAGTAATTGCATAAATAAGATGATTTCTATGTACCTCAATGAGCTGAAAAAGGAAAAAGAAATAAGAAAGAAAAACAATAGAAGCAATACAATTATAAATTACAATAACACTAGGATTAAGTAAATGTACAAATAAAACAAAAACAATTATGTATAACTATATATTTATACATACGTAAATCATAAGTTGTAGCGGGCTTGGCAAAATAACAGTTTATGTTAATATCATATTTAAAAAGAATAAAAAACGAAATGAGAAATGAAATGAAAACAAAGCAAACGAAATGCATATTAAACATAATTATGAAATAGTAAAGTACTCAAGTAATAAATCTTATTACACCTACAGTTAAATGTTGTTAATTTGTTTTTTAAATAATTATTTGTTGTTGAAATCCAAACGTGTGTCCAATAAATTATATTCTAAATATATATATTGAAAATATTTATGCCTGCAACACCTTAGCGCATATTCAAAATAAATTATTGTTGAAGCTATTTATTTAAGCAAAACCCACAAAAAAAAAGAGAAGGAAAATTTAAAAAAATAAACAAAATATAATTTAATAAAAGTAATTATTTATAACTTTATCAATATTTAATGTTATTTTAGTTTTGTGCAATTTATTTATTCAAGTTGAAATTCCGTTTGTACTTCTAAACACAATTCGATTGTAAATATTTATTTTGTCTAATGTTTAATGTTTATCTTACTAGATATACACGATTTTGTCATTTTAAATGTACAAAAATAATATAATATTTAAAAACTGAAAACGATTCGTTTATTCCTAATTAAGTATACGCAGTGTGGAGCTGCATATGGGTAAGGCAACTCAAGATAGTTTCGTTCGAGTGCTTCTTCTTGGTGTCCGCATTGCTTATGCCGCACGCATCACGGAGGAACCTGACATGCCAGCCAGAGTGTGCCAGCAGAGTAACAGCAGCAGAGTAGGTGCGAGCAGCTATGGTAAAATATGCAGTCGAAGACAACGACAAAAAGAGCAAAGCAAAGCAAAGCAAACCAAACCAAGTCAATCCCAGTCGAGTCAGAATCATTATATTGACCACAAATACCGCCGCCACGAAAGCAATGTAAAGAGTAAAGAGCCAAAGGCAAAGCCCACACAGATACACACACACACATACAGAGAAAGACTGAGCGACAGAGCGCGGCACCAATACAGCAGCAAAATGCCATGCATACTGTGCCACTGACCCAATTTCCAGACTCGTTTTTTTCCATCGAGAGAACCGCACGAAGCCAGAGCAGCGACTGTGGCAGCCACAACGGATTTGAAATGTTAACTGGGAGCGCGGCAATAAGATACAAAGATACTTTGCCCGGTCGCATGCTCTTTCACCGCAGAGACGCAGACCCAGACACAGAAACAGCTCAAGCTTCAGCTCCAGCTTCAGCTATACGAGTCTGGAGTTTGTTTGCATCGCATCGCATCGCATCGCATCCGCATTTCTATGCTGTCTTTGTATATTTGGCTTGGCTTGGCTTGGCTTCGTTTGGGGTTTGCTGCTGCATGTATCTGTAACTCGTTTCTGTATCTTGCGCCTCGTATCTGTGGCACTTAAATTTATGCAACATCATGGCAATGTCGCTGACTGCTCAGAGCCCCCTCTTTTGTACAGTGTCCACGTTTTGTTCTAATCAAAATGTGCTACGTGCTCGTCTCTGCGCCCGTGTCAAAGGTCAAACTTAAATATTAACAACTGGCTAACATCAAAGCCAAATTCGAATTCAAATTTCATTCCAAGACCAATTTCAAATAACAAATTAGCAATCGCATCTGCCGCAATTCGTTGAGCTGGGCAGCATCTTTAGCTGCTCTGTCGCTTCGCTCATTTCTCTTGATTTTTGGCATTTTTAATTGAGTTTTTTTGTATTCCAATTAAATGTAATTTTCTACCCATTCGCTTTGGCTTAGTGCCCATCTTAGTCGCTGGCTGAGCACGACCCACTTTCTGGCCAAGATTTTGACTGCCAAGTCATTTGCGACAGTTATGGCCAGTAATGAACGTGGGTGCTATTACCGAGCTACGCCGGCTAAGTGAGTCATCTGCTAAAGAATGATATATATACCTATATCTGAATAATTGGATAAACTATGACTTAAATAATACGAATACTCGCAGAAGTCTTTAGTATTTATGCAAATGGCATGGATATATTGTAGAACAGACATAGAACAGATATAAAACAATGAAAGCAATCAGGAAATAGAAAATAGCAAGTACTCAGATACCCTAGAAAGTTAAAAAGTTAAATATCCCATAATAAATACTCACAATTCCATATGAAATACAAGAGTTTTATATAAATTTGCCAATGCTTTATCTATCTAATCTAGTTCTTTACGGTATGTGCCATTAGTACTCAGATACCCTAGAAAGTTAATATAATAAAAATAACTTTGCCAATACTTTATCTAGTTCTTTAGGGTATGTGGCATAAATAATATAAAGCTGTTTACTTCTGCCTCTTACACAACTTAAGCAAAACTATTTCTACTAATAGAGGAATAAAGGAAGGTCTAATTATATTTGTTCACAATATCTTAAACAACAACTAAAGCAAGTTGATAAGAAATATAAAATACTGAAGCACGTGTCAGAGCTTATATTTTAGACACGATGATTAGTGCAGCAAATTTTGATCAGGAGCAAATAAGTTTTAGAGTTAGCGACTTGGGATGTCTCGTATCAGTTCCATATTCATAGCCGAAACTTTAGCCAAACTAGTTTGCTTAAAGTTCATTGATTATATAGATAAAGTTGTGAAATATACATACCATATATCTAATATAGATATATTATTATGTTACTATTTCTTCTGATTGTCTGTGTATTTTCGAAATCACAGCTGACAACGTATGATCTGAAGAAGCTGTACATCAAACAGTCTAATCGAACTCGAAAAATGTTTAATGCATATATTTAGATTGATTTCCATAATATATACAAATAGAATATATCAGTATCAGTTGCAGAGTCTATATATCTAGTAGATATTTCTTAGATTCTTGCTATTTGTCTTATGTTTCTTATGCTGTTCTACCTCATTTTAAGCATATTCAGATTTACAGGGTATTAGAAACAAAGCCAAAGACAGCCAACGCCTTTCGCCTGCTGCTGTTGTTGCTGTCTCCAGTTGACAAAAAATAGAGACAGCGAGGCAGTGGGACGAATGGACAGATAGACATTACAATAAAGTTAGCAAAATGGCAACGGCGACGCCTCTGTCGCTGTCGCAGTCGCAGTCGCAGTTAAGTTTGTCGCATATTGTCCAGCAGTTGTTGCTGTTGCTGCTTATGTTGCTGTTGTTATTGTTGTTATTGTTGCTGCTGCTGCTGCTGCTGCTGTGGCGCAGTTAAAGACACAATGACCTTGGGTGAAAGTTGCTCTCCATTTCTATTTTGTGCTTTGCTGTTGCTGTTGCTGTTGCTGCTGTTGCTGCTGTTGCTGCTGAAATTGTTGTTATCGTTGCTATTTACTATTTGCTGGCATGCCATTTTGATACACACGTCTGTTGGTGTGTGTTTATATTTATTGTTATATTTATTGTTGTCACCGTTGCTTCTGTCTCTATCTGCGCGTATATTTGCTTTGAATGCTTTTGCTGCTCCCCTTTAGCTTTGTCTTTTTACACTCATCATGATTTGTTTGTTTGTTTTGTTGTATTGTGATTTATCTCTGCTGTTGTTGTTGCTGTTATTTTGATTACTTTTGCTCTTGATTGAGGTGCCTTTGATGGATGCACATGAAAAGTTCGACAACGAGCTGGCGCTGAAACTGAAATAGAAACAGAAACAGAAACAGAAACAGAACGGAAGTGGCTCGCGTGCAGGAAATAGAAACGAGGCAGATGGCAGAGGCGAAGGCGAAGGCGAGAAAAGGCCAAATTAGAATTAAGCAATTGCTTACAGCGATCCAAGTTTTTGGCCAACCACACACCACATAAACGAAATATTTATAATTTATGCGCTCGGCTTTTGCATTGAATTGTCGAAGCATAAGAATACCCAAAGAATTATAAACTTCAAGTTTGGCGTCGATTTTGCAATGCGCAGCGGCGTCTTCACGCCTCGTCGGCCAGCTGACCAAGATTCTAGGCAGAATAAATCATGGCTATAATTACGTTATATTATATTAATATTTAAGCACTGTGCCAGTTTTTTTGGCTTCTTGTTTTTGCTCCAACTCCAACGCCAACTTCGACTCTAAACTTTAATTAACTGCAAAAGCAAACAGTGCACAACGAAAATCTTACGAAATACCCAATTACACTTCATTTTTGTGCTAAAGCATATTTTTTCAATTGTATTCGCCTTAAATAAAGATTAAATAAAGTTCAATTTATATTTACAAAATATGTGTGAGCTTAGAAAAAATTGCATAATTTTAGTAATTGCGATTTGCAGATAAGTAAATAAGATAAGTCTGTGGCTAGATCACAATATCCATGCATACACAGCTAGTATGAAAGACACAAAATCTACAGCTCGAATGTAAAGTGTTTTTTGTACAAAAATGAATTCAAACCATTCTAAAAAATTAAAAAACAAACTCAATCAAATAATCAAACCAATAGACTGTGGTATATATCTTATATTATTAAGCACTCATTTAGTTCCTTATTAAGTTCTTTAAGAACAGATGTCAAAAGCAAGTTTTTTCTTTTACTAACCAAATTTTAAAGTTAACTTTCACGTTTAATATAAATTCATCGTAATTTTTACATAAATGCATAAAATTTACAATTAAAATCAGTACTTAAAAAATAGAAAATCTCTTTTAAAAATTTAAAAATTATTTGCCTGTAAATTTCCTTTACAAACATTTGTTCTAATACTTTTTACTCACAATCAAATATATTTATATAAAAATTAAACAATTTTTAAAGTATATAAATGACTCTTAAAAGTTACAAATAAAATTCTAGTTTTGTATAGAAGTTGTTTTAATTTATTTTCAATATTTAAAACTTTTTGCTGTTCACCCTTTTTTTTATGCAGGTTCGCTTGAAGCGTAAGCCAATAATTCATTTCTATCTGCTTCGTTTTTGTTAAGTTCGTGTTGCATTTTAATGGCACACACACGTTGGCCTGAAAGCCAACTGAGAATGGCTAAAGCCGAAAAGTGCGACGCGACTGCAATTAATTTACTTATAATGCAGCATTCTAAAGGCAGACGACTGCCAACAACAGCAAAAGCAAAAGCAACAACAACAACAACTGCCGACAACTGTCTGCCAAACTGTGGCGCGGGATCTAGTCAACAAAATGGTTTGGTAAGGTGGGAGGGGAGTGTGTGTGGGGTTAGGAGAGACGCCTGCTGGCGCTATTGGTCAGCGACAAGTGACCTCATTTTTATTGGAACCTCGCGGCAAGTTGCGTGGCCACAGCCAGCAATACGTGCCTGTGGTTGTTGTTGCCTGTTCTACTTTGAAATTTCACTTTTCAAATGTGAATGTGTCTGTGTGTGTGTGTGTGTGTGTGTGTATAGAAGAAATAAATATAATTAATAAACTAAATAGAAGCGAGACGAGCATTTCTGTGCGTGCGCCATTCACACAAAAATTGTGCCACGTTTCGGTTCGACCAAAATGCACTGTCAATGCAAGTTTGTTGCCTAAGTCATTGGTATTGAAATGCAGCCACGAAATATGTCGAAAATATTAAGGCAGAGGGCAAACGAACAGCAACCACAACAACAACAGCAGCAACAACAAACAAATGGCAACAACAACAACATTGACAATTTAACCTCAAACTTCAAAGTGTCACTGTCATGGCCCTTTTTACTACTCACAGCGACTTCGGCTGCGGCTGAGACTGAGACTGCGACTGCGTTGCAGCGGCAACCTCGTCGACCAGCGTCGCTATATAACCTGTTGGCAATTCAGTTTATGACTTTTTGCGCCGCACAGTGTGGCCAAACAAACAGACTGAACTGGCTAGCGGCATTTTATGGCAAGGCAAAGCTTTCACCGTGACTGCGGCCCACTGTGCACTGCTGCTGCGACGTCGACATCGCACGTATTGCCACGAAAAGTGGGTCAACATGAAACGAGCCAGAAATGTAGAAAAAAACTGAAGAAAAAAAACAAAATACAGCAGCAACAAAAACAACAACAACTAAAAAGCAAATCACGCTGACGAGCTGGCTCAAGACTGGGTCTGCTTGTTGTTGTTGTTGTTATTGTTGCTGCAACTGAGAAAGAAAGCACTAAAGCTGCTTGGCGTGAGAGAGATAGCAATAGATGCTGAGCAACTTGCGTTGTAAATTAATTTTTTTTTTTGGGTTTGGCCTTTTGGAATTTTTGTGACGTTTTCTTAGCTAGCGATAAATATATGAGTTGATGCCTCAACGTGTAGTCACCAACTTCTAATAAATACAATATTATAACTAAGCTAATTAATTTTCTTAAAAATATATATGAAAGGAATCCGATATAAATAAAATCAACTTAAATTCATCGTTTAAAGGGCGCCACAACCGTAAAGCGCCACCTATTAGTCATATTTCGCACAAACGACAGTGCTGGCTAACAGCGCAATGGTATGTTTCGCACAGTGCTACCTTGAAATAACCTATCGACGAGCCGCCACAACTTGTCGCCGATAGTCTTGCTGCTCTGAAATTCTTTTTTGTTTATACTTGAAAAGCATTAGTTGCTTTGTAAAATTAAAATATGTTGAATGGACAAATTACACACAGCTATGTGGGCAACACATGCAGCGTGGTGATACCACATCCACATGTCAAAGAAAAACCAAAGTCCACGCCATCACCCGAGGAAGCGGAGGCCTGTTGTGAGAGAGGGGCTGAGGCATTGGTCGAGACGGGGGCGACAGTGCCAGCGGACGCAACGGGTGCTACGGTACATGTGAATTTGGATCGCATAAGGAACGTCGATATCTTCATTGGCGACAACGATTTGTACTTTTATGCCGATGTCAAGTTATACAAGTGAGTCATGCGTCATGTAATTGACTCAATCACAATTATCACAATCTTCTACGCAGATTCCACAGCCGTCGCACTTTCGATTTAAGGGGACTGAAAACGTTGCTCATCAAATATGACACGAACGAGAATTGCTACCAGCTGTGCTTGCGCTGCCTTCCGCCCGTTGCCATTCCGGGTAGCGGTAATGCAGCTGGCAGCGCCGTGACGCCAAAACCAAAGACAGCCCGCAAGGAGTATATAGCTGCATTTCTGAATCTACCCACGCTGTCGGACACCTTGCAGGACAAGGAGCCGCTGGTGCATGAGTGGAAGCTGAAGCGCATCACCGAACAGTGCCAATTACAGCTCGATGCCCAAGAGCGTACCTATAATCTGACTAACAATTTTTGCTATGGGTATGCCAGTAGGTACAGCGGTTCGCTCCAGACTAGCGAGGTAGGTGCTCTTGGAGATATTTAAAGTATATTGTAGTATTTGTATAACTTGATCTTCGATCATGGCATTCCAGCTGGACAAGTCGACATGCCGTGTTCCATTTCCAGAGCGACTTAGTCCTTTGCAACGACGTCTGGAACGCGTTGGCGATGAGATAAAACGTTTCTCGCGCGACCAGTACAAAATGAACTTTGTAGAGTTGCAGGTTCCAGCTGGACATCAGAATCCACTGCGCTTCAAGCCCAAAATCTATGAGACGTCCATGACACAGGAACAGGCGCACTTGCTGCATAATCTATGTAGCCGCACAGCCATGACTGAAGACTCCACATCAACGGCTTCCCAGTTCACAAGTCAACCCGAACGCCGTGTGCAGAATGAAATCGATTGCGGTCTTATCAGCATTGTGTTGGCTATATGCTATGATGTGCGCACTACCAACAACGAACCGACCTGTGAGTCGGGCTGGACGCGCTGCATATTGTGTCCGTTGTTTTGCTACTTTGAGCAATTCGACAACTATCGAGATGTTCTGATAGCGTTTCTGCGTCGTGTGATCACCTATCCGTTGTATCGCAACTTCGAACTGGGTCGCCAGTGCGTTAGGGATGCCATTGAAGTACTGAAGGGCGGTCGCAACTGGCTAATCAATCAGCTGCTGCTGACGCACCAGCAATTCGCCAGCGGCGAGCCATGTCGCGATAGTTTCAACAACTACTATCTGGAGGACTATATACGGTATATGAGCAACGCGACAGTGTGCAGTGATGACCATCTGCGTCTGTTGGCGCGCAATGTCAAGAATGTGCTAATGGATGTGACCAAGCGGCAATTGGATCTGGGTGTCATTGAAATTGAGACTGAACTGATCCAGGAGCTAATGCAGGAAATGCGCATCGATGCTGGCAGTGGCAGCGAGTCGCCGTCACAGCAGCAGAGCAACCAAGGTGATGATGAGATGGATATGGATGACACATCCGGGCAAGAGGATGAAACAACGACCGACGATGATAGCGTTATTACCGATTCGTTCGATAGCATGGACTTGCGTCTGATTGAGAACGATGTGTATGCCGTCGACGAGGAGAACGAAGGAGATGACGATGATGGCGACGAGGATCAATCGGTAGTTGACGATGACGATCATGAAAGTAACTCATCAACAACCACTACCAGCGATGCTGAGGGCAACAGCGTCATCGAACAGTGCACCAGCAACAGCGAGGCTGCCGCTAGCATCAGTGCCAGTGCCAGTGCCAGCGCCAGCACCAGCACCAAGTAGACATTGCCAACGTTCCATGTTGTCAGTCCTGCCATGCCTATAAACCAATCTACCAACCAACCAACCAACCAACTTAATGTCAAAGAACGGAGGCTAAACAGTGATTACTTTTATGCAAACCGAAATGTGAAAGTAAAATTTAAAAAAACGAAAACAGAAATCAAAAACAACACAAAACAAACAAAAAAAAAAAAAGGCAACTGTAAATTTTAACACAAACGAAAAACCTATTTAAATATTAATGTGTACGAGAATTTTAAAGCAAAACACAAAGAATGGTTCATGCCAAATGCAAACGAATATTTGCATATACATACATATACATATATACATTTTTTATCTCTTTGCTCTACCATAGTTTTTTCTTAAACGTAAATCAAGAAACTTAGCATTTAGCGTGAGATAAGCTTACGAAATTTGAATTTTGAATTTTGAATTCTTCAAACCAAAATCTAGTTGTGCATTTTGTATATACATACATACATACATACATACATACATAAATACATATATATGTATATATATATATATATATATATATATATATATATATATATATATATATATATATACATACATATACATACAATTAAGAATACATGTTGTTGGTGCTGCAAGCATATTGAAATAAAATATCGAAACAAAAACTTAGAGGCAAAGTCATCTAAAAGTTCCCAGTTAATGTTGTATAAATGTCACAAGAGTCATGGCCAAACAAATATAATAATAATAATAATAATAATAATATATATATATATATATTTTTCTTAATATTTTATCTAGCATTTTCAATGTCAAACCAGCCGAAATGAGGTTTGGCATAAAAAAAAATAATAATTTAATGAAAATGTGATTTTGAAAAACCTAATGGATATGGAAATTATGCAAATATTTTGCAAGTTTTAATTTCACTAACTGCAAACAATAAAAAATTTTAAGAATATAAATCAAACAGATTGTCAAGAAAGTAATATTGGGATTGGATATGGCATTTTATAAACCAATCTGAGACGATTTCCAAGATATCTTGGGAAGAAAATGAATCAAGGAATCGGATTGGAATTGGGCTATAATAAATTTGTAGAAAAGGAAGTGGCAGTGAAAAGGAAGCAAAGTCGATTTAGAAATGACCTTCTGCCAATGGCGATATGAAATATGAAATATAGATTCCTTTATCGTATTGTCACGCACAGATTTAGTTTGTTTCGAATCATCATCGATAAACTTTAATTATTTAATAATAATGATAATTCCTCATACATCTCCATTAACCGTAAAATTCACTTTTTAAAGATTTATGATTGTATATAATAGATATAAATCTGAACTTCTAGTTTGACAGTCCCGACTAGAGCTTGTTCTAATAGATGTTTGCTATTGAAATATATAATACTTACATGTCGATAAGTTTTTGGAAAACAGATTATGAAATCTTCAGCTGTTCAATTTGAATAGGGATTACAGACGTCTTCTGTAACTCACATTATACATGTTGGTAACAAAACTTTTTATATCCTCTACTCTACAATAGTCTTTAGCCAAATGTGAGTTGATAAAATTAAAAATCTTAAATAATAATTTGTAATATTTTATTTATTCATAAGTTTGCATATCTCTGTACGTTTACAAGCTAATATTTAAATATTTATGGACTGTTACTTGAAGAACTGCTGGTGTTCGTTCTTAAATTACGGTATATGTACGTATGTAAAGCTAAAATTTACAAGTTAAACTAACTAGGCATTTAGAAATCGCTAGAAGAATTTGCGTAAACATAAACATTTCACACGCCCCAGGCGAGGCCAATTGGTTTCTTGGACTTGGTCAGTTTTCAGATTTCATTTTTTCAGTTTCCAGTTTTCAGTTTTTCTCTTCTATTTCTCTATATACACAAGTTACAATTGTTTAACAACAACAAAATGTTTAGTTCATTTAAAAGAGCTCTTAAACACTACATACAACATGGCGGCCATTTTAGTGTGTGGACATCCTTTAAATCCTGCGCCGGGGAATGGAAAATCATATTCATTTCATCATTATCTTTTTTCTTTCTTCTTTTACTGACACTGAGTTTTGAGTTTTTGAGTTTTTGAAGTATTTACAAGAACATTGTTCTAAGCTAGTTTTGGGTGCGTTGAGTATTGCCTCTCTCATCTGAACGACCCGTTACAGATCTGCAAGTGGGTAGAAGGTCAATATTTAGAAATATATAGAAACAGATCATTGACACTTACTCATTGTCTCCTGCTGTATCTCTACTTTGTACGAGGGATTGTCGTAGGCTGCATCGCTCTTGCGCGGCGGTGTAATCGATGCCGTCTGATGCACTCGTCTCCTGGTTATGATCAACAGCAGTGCGAGCGTCGACATTATCGCCAGAGCGGCAATCACAGAGACAACGACAAGGGGACCGTAATAGTCGCCAACTGGTTGATCAGAGACGCCTGCAGTCAGCAATTTGCCTAAGTCAAAGAGAAAGAGATAGAAGTTGATATATATTGTAGATATAATAATGTGAGTTTTGACCTTTGAGCTACATTTTTTGTAATATATATTTCCAATCATAGACTAAATGTAATCGTGGTCTATACCAGCAGTATCAAAGTAAATAATAAAGTAATTGCAAGCTAAGATGCTGAAAGTCAACATATCTGTATTGATTTGTTTCTAATAAATCAGAGAATAAGTCCTTAAAGCATTACCAAGATTCTTAAAACTCAAATAGATCCTTTCAAGAATACGCAAGACTTGAAATTGAAGAAGCTCATCTTAAATAAATTTAAATTTTATATACGATTCGATTTACCTGTTTTGCCTGGCGTCGCTGGACCACCCGGCTTGGTAATGAAGTTGACCACGTTGCTCTTCTTGGTGTTGCCATTGGTGAGGTACATTTCCAGCCAGAGGCGATATTTGGTGCCCGGCTTGAGGTCCATAATAAGAGTGCCTGTGGTGCTATCCCGTTTGGCTACCTTGAAGACGCTGGAATCCTCTTTGCCAGCATCGCTCTGATAGATGGCGCGATAGATGTGCACGAATTTGTCCTCTGGGTAGGGCACACCATTCCAGGAGATTTCCACACTCTGCGACTTCACCTTGGTGACATTGACCATCACATCAAATCCGTAGACATCCGTTTTAGGTGCTGTGCGCACCTTGATCATATGTCCGGCTAGTAGCTCGGCTCCATGGCCGGCGAATGGAATATAGTAGAGTCCAATTTCGTAGCCCGTATCAGGCTGCAGATTCTGTATGGTGTAGCCGGTGAGCGTGCGGTGTATCAAAGGCGAGGAGGAATAGATCAAGCCCGTTAGCTCCTTGTAACGCAGCTGTACTCCATCAACATACTCCATCTGGTCGTCGCCCAGCTTCTTCCAGGTAAGCTGTAGCCATGTGGCGTTCGTTTCGCTGACATTCAGCTCGGGATCCTCCACGGTCTTGAATATGTCCTGGAAGTCTGGTCTGTAGTCAGAAATCTGTGGCGGCGGCGTTATCGTCCTCTCAGCTGGCATCTTCACCGTGAAGACTCTGCTCGTCGGCTGCGAGTTAAGATCACGCAGAATCAGCGTTATCTTCACCTTGTACAATGAATTGGGCTCCAGGCCAGGCAAATCGAACTCCATTTGTGATGTGGCAATCAGATCTTCGGGCGGTGCAAATATCTGCTGCTCCCAGCTAGACGTATCATTGCTCGGTCCATTCGTATAACGCAGCTCCACGCGTCCGTGAAGATTCACATAAACCTGGGGCACAGTGAACACAATACGAATGGTACGTGGATCGATGGCCTCCAGAGTGTGCACCTCGATGTCTGGCTGTAGATTGTTGAAGCCTAGAAAAGGTTTATAAGCATTGAATATTTTGATATGAGATCTGGGAATAGGTTTGAGCACTACTACATATTCCTAGCTCCAATTCCAAAAAACATATCGAAAATGTTTTATTTTATTTATGTATAAATTTGAGTTGTAATTGGAATTGTTACTTAGAATAGCTTTTCATCGATTCTCTCTAAGTAGAAAATGGGATTAGTTTAGGTTAAATAGTTATCTAAGAAGCTCAACAATGATGAGGATGACTGGTAATGAGTATATATATGTGTGTGTGTATGTGTGTGAATGTATGTGTGTGGAAGTTGAAGTAGTCACAGTTAGTACAGTAAAACCCTGTCATTGTGTTTATCAGTATAGCAGTGTCCATACGGCATGAAGAGAGAGACTAGAATAAGCTAAGTAGGATGTGACTAGAATAGAGTAGAATCTCAACCTGCTTGCTGGGTGGGAAGCTTGTCCGGACCCTGACTCTGACTCTGGCTCGGACTGTGATGCAGGCTGTGCTCGCTGGCCTGTGTGGATAGACCAGAGCTGGTGCTAGAGCTGGGCGCAATGCTAGGCAATTGCTGCAATGATTCGTGTTGTTGCTTTAGCTGCTTTTGTTGTTGATGTTGCTGCTGCTGCTGCTGCTGCTGGGGTTGTTGCAATGTTGGTGGTAAGCCCAATCCGGGTATTAATGGATAGCTTTCATAGGCCACGGGCTGACCATCGACTATAGCAATGCCGTGGGGAGGCGGTGGCGGTGGCACTCCACTGTGCACTATGGGCACATAATGTGGAGGCAGTGGTCGCTGTTGTTGTTGCTGCTGCTGCTGCTGTATTTGCTGTTGTTGGGGTATTGATCCTGGTGCGCCTGGCACGCTTTGCTGCAAGTGCTGCAATATTTGCTCGATTCTCACATGTGAGGGCAGATTGTGATTGTCCTTCTGAGGCAATGACTGTGCCGGATGTCCAGGCTGTTCAGCACCCAGAATATTGAACAGATCCGATTGACTAGTCGGCACCGGCGGGAGCTTGCCCTGTGGTATGCCATTCGGATTGATGTCATATGGCTCATAGGAATTGTATGCATCATAGGCAGGCTTTGCTGGATTGTAGAAGCCATAGGGTCCAAGCTGTTGCTGATGCTGTTGCTGCTGTTGATAGTCATTGTAGTGGCCGCCCAGCTGCAGTGGCACAAAGCCGCCTCCCGGTGGCAATGGTGCTCCATTGTTCACAACGTCCTCCTGCTGATCCTCATGCACATCGTACTTAATGTCATTTTGTTGCTGCTGCTGGTGTTGTTGTTGCTGTTGTTGCTGCACCTTCTTGTGGTGTTTGTCATGTTTGTCAAAGACGCCTGCACCTGTCTTTGGCGGCTTGCCGTCCAGTGTGGGATAGAAGGCGGCTAGCTGTGACTTCTTCTCATAATCAACATCCGTTGGCTTCTCATGCAACTCTTTGTTAGTTGTTGTTGCTGCTGTTGTTGTTGTCGTTGTTGTCGCTGTCGATGTTGTTGTTGTTTCTGATATTGGTTGCATGTTGAATGGTATTTTGATTATTTACAAATGCATAGCGTTATATTTTTTTTTTTTTTTTTGTATGAGCATAGAAAATAAATATATATTATATATAGATATAGTAAAATAGCACGCCATTAAAAAATCAAAAACAGCAGAAGAGAGATAAAAGAGTTAAATAGCAAAAGCAGTAAAAAATCATAATGGAAAAAATATGCTTTGAAATCATGCGAGAAAGATGAGCGATATAAATGAATATGCTTTAAGATGTTTGATAACGAGTTCTTCAATCATTCTCCAATTGCTTTCAATTAACATGAATATTCAGTTTACACCACAGCATAAATTATAGTATTCAAAAAGTTCATGATGTTGTGTAAACTTTGACAAATTTCAATTAGACTTTTGCATGCAATAAACGAAATGAAATTGCTTCATGCATTCCCTAACCATAATTACCAGTTGGCATTGAGGATTGGGTTGCCGGTTGCTTTTGTTGATCTTGTTGTGTCTCCTCCTCCTGATCCTGCTGGCCAGCAGCGCCGATCTTGGGTGACAGCGGGGCGCAGGCCCAGTGCTTGCAGCACTCATCATCGGGTATGGGCAGCAGACGCGCCTGTGCCGGATGGCAAGGCAAGTCAGCGGGTGGCAGTGCCAACACTGGCGGACAAGCCGGACGGCATTCCACCTTGCCGTTCTCGCAGTAGCAGTGCTTCTCGCAACCTTCAGGGTGAAGCATGAATGTGTATGACTGATTGCTGTCGAATGAGTATGTGTCGATTACCACTTACCCGTCAGGTTAGCCGGAATGGGTGCCCAGTTCTCAAATTCCATGCCTTGGTATGTGCAGGTGCCGTTGTCCACACAGCGCATGCTCTCTGGACAACAGTGTGGTGCTACGGGCTTGAAGTCTGCCGGCACAGGTTCCCAGCGTATGCAAAGTGGATTGAGCACATCCAGGCCGAAGGTGGAAGGGCACTCTACCTTGGCGCAGTGCACGCCCTGCTCATTGCAGATGCACAGCTGCTCACAGCCGTCGCGGAACTGCTGTCCCAGATCATATTGTACGCCTTTGAAGCTGCAAGTGGGCGTGGCGCCGCCAGCATCGCGTGCCTGCTCCTCCAAGCCAAAGCTGCGCTCCTGCTCGTGCTCATCTCCAATGCTGTTCTGGCCGCCATGCAGCGTTGGTGGCAGCGGCTGCTGTTGCTCGTGATCATCCAGGGTAACATCGCACAGCTCCAGCTGGCAGCAGACGTCCTTGGGATCCTTGACATAGACACACTTGTCGGCACGCGTATGATTGCGTTCCGGACAGCGTGGCCGGCAATTCATGATGCCTCCTTCATCACAATGGCAGATCTGTTCGCAGCCAATCTCCAGACGCTCGCGGAACTTGTAGATACCGCCTTCGTAATGGCAGTCGTTGCGTGGCTTGGGCGTGCCTTCTAGTTATATGTGTATGTGTGCGTGTGTGTGTATGGAGAAGTTTAAAATGTGAGTGTGTGTGGTATGACGTTTATGGAAAGCACAAAAAACACGGCGTTAAAGCATGGACCATAGGCTGTCAAGCAAGAGCTGTTAGGCCATAGCAAAAGCTTTCTCTGCATCTGCTGGCTCAAATCGGAACTGGACTCACCTTCGTTCTGCTCAGCAGCAACAACAGCTGGCAGCTGACCAGTCAAGTCGGCTGTCGCAACACTGGGCTCTAGCAATGGCTCGACACATTCCATAGTCCTACAGCATTCATCCTCCTCCACAATGCGCTCGTGACAATGTGGATTCGCCATGGTGCGTTGGCTGCCGCGCGGATAGCTACTACCCTTGCAACGTGGCTCACAAATCCACTCACCGCGGTTGCAGGTGCAGCGCTCATCGCAGTCTCGTTCCATGCTTTCGCCATGCTATGGAAGTCAAAGAGAAATTACGAATTAGCAAGTTGACTTGAGATTGAAGAGGGAGAACATTCTGCGTAAGTGTCAGAAATTTGTTTATATATGCATTAGAGCCATGTTAAGAGTAATAACACATTTTTAATGTTCTATAATTTCGAACACAGAATGTGAAAATTATATAAATATAATATATAAACGATATTGTGAACATTATGAACTGTAGTTTCAAGTAAGAGATTGCTCTCTTCTTGGCTTAAACTCTTATCATTCCAGAATCTGCCACGTTATAAATCTTATATTCTATATATCTACGGCCCCGATTGATTCAGCAGGTGGAGGTCTACAGTTTATTCATAACTGAAACCATAAAATCACAGATAACATAGAATAAATTGACAAAGCTAAAGATCAGCAGTTACGAAATATAGCAAAATATAATTCATTCAGCTCCTAAATAAAATTAATCTAAATGGAATATCTAAAGTCCTAAAGAAATGTGCATAAATTAAAATTATTAGTAAATATTTCTAAGCTGGATTAGCATTTGAAAATATGTAATAAAAAATGTGTTTACCATCCAAATTATTAGCCCCAATTTTATTTTGATGTGAATATTTGTTATTCTCAAAATGTGTTTACAAATGATGCGGACAAACGAGTTCCATTTGCTCAGTGGCATTCGAGTTATTCGAGTTATATTGTTGCAGCTTTCGCTTCTTAAAAAATCTCACCAGCAATAAGTAGCTAGTTATTTTTTTCTTTTTTTAGTGACTGCCTTAGAACTGTGACCCAATTGACAGCTAATGACAATAGATTCAGTGCTCCGGTTTAGCGAATTTGATCGTGAAAGGCGGCTGAAGCTATTTGCGCACAAATTGCGTCAATTCGCATAGCGAACTGTGCGGGATGCTCATCAATCATTTGTTCATTTGCTCATTTGTCGACTGCTCAACTGGTTGGGTACTGAAAGAAAATTGGTAAACATTTCCTGCTTGACTTTGGAGTCTGAGTGCACCAATAAGCAGATATGTCATAGCGTGGCTTAGACTAGTTTATGGCGCGACCCACGCGCGCGAGCTAGACAAAGATTGAAATCGAGTTTGTTGCCTGAGTCTTCTGTTTTGCACCGAGCGCTTTGCAGTGTTTTGTGTTCGCTTAATTAAAAAGTTACGTGGGCTGTGCTCTCTCAGAACTTTTTTATGCCTCTGAAATGAATACGTTTCATTCATTACGTGTGATTTTTCGCCCCTTCACACTTTTACGCTTTAAAAAAAAGAGCATTAGATTTTTTCTTGAGAACTTTTTATCTCAAGAACCTATAAAGCCCTAGCCATTATATGGAGGCAAAGGCCAAGCTCACGTTGGCATACTAAACTATATACCCGACTAGCCCATAAAGTGTGTTCAATTTACAAGCCATTTGGCTGCTCACTTTAAAAAGTATTTGGGGCATGCTGCTCGCAGTCGCGTTGGCATGTTGCACGTGGCCGCCGGCGATCGATCGCAATTTATATATATGTATAAAAAATAACAGAGCAATAACGGACGATTTATTAAAAGTGAAAGCAAAATTATTTCATATCGAAACGTGCCGTAAACCCGATTATGAAAATTCCAAAGCAAAAAAAAAAACAATTATAAATATTTTTAAAAAAAATTAATAACTAAATTGAATTAACAGCAAAAATACTCTGAAATTCAAGAGGCAACGACAGAAATGAAGCAAAAACTTGCAGAAAATTTAAACTTTTTTATTGAATAATCAACAAGATGCCCTGCACCCAGAGCTCGGATAGTCCAGCATATCTGCATTAATTAGCTCGCTGTTTTCTTGTAATTATGTGCTTACAAAGAGCATAGCAAATGCGAAAGACTTGCAATAAACTGTTGATAGAGTATTGAAAGAAACCCCGAGCGAGCGTTTAATTAAAACAAAATCAACAACAGGCCAGCCAGCCACACACACAAACCAAGAGCTTTCGACAGCAACAGCCACAGCAGCAACACCTGAATGGGTTGGTCAGTAGTGCAAGATGGAGGCGTGGCAGCTGCTGCTGCGGGCCGGCCTGCAATCCATTGGCGCTTAATGCCTGCGGCTTGGGTGCAATGTTTGATGAACACGTCACACTTGGCCAGACAGAGCAGGCATGTAGCAATTTATGTATACTATTAGATGCTGGCGTTAATTAGATTATAGATGAACAGACAACAGCAACTGATTCTAACAATGCCACATTATGACGTTGATTGCCCAGACTAAGACTGGGTCTGATAATGAGTCTGAAACAACAGCAACAACAGCAAAAACAACAACAATGACGACAACGACGACGACGACGACATCAATCACAGGCCAGCAATTTGCTGGCATTTTTCGATTTAAAGGCGCGCAAATATTTGCATAATTGCTGCCTGCCCAAGCAAGAAAACCGCGAAAGCAGTCAACAAGGGAAATGTGCACCAAAAATATTTTTGGAGTGCACACAGCAACAGCAACAGCAGCAGCAGCAGCTGCGACAAACTCTTTGTTAACTGAGACTGCCTGCTGACCGGTTTTTATGAGTGGCCCAAACTTGTTGCGCATTATGCAATCAAGTGACGACAAGGCAAATTGGAGTTGCGTGCCAGGAAGTTGAAAAGATTGCCAGGCCAAAATGGAGGCGGCTATACATAAATGTATACGCATTCGCTGGCTGTCTAGAAAATTAAGGAGCGTACCACAGGGGTGCCCAGGTAGGTGTAAAACACTTTACAGCTGCCTAGCTAATTGCTTACTGCAAAGATTTCTCAATTAGCTTACCTCAAGACATTTGAGTTCGTTGATAAGTTTTACTTTTACTTTTTTTAAAATAAGATCTCTGTTAATTCTAGTTGATGTTAAAGATCTATCAACAACTCATCTTAATGGTTATTTGTAAATGTATATAATAATCATCCATACGCAAAATATAGATCATATGGTCAACAAGCCAAGACTTTCTATTGATTATTTCAATATATATACTTTCACATATCATATATAATATATTTATTATATTATTATATTATTATTTATATATATTTTGAAATTACCTTATAGCTCACATTGCTGGCCATACATTCGCGTTGCATGGTATCTCCGCTGGCTGTGATCTCCACAATTTTCGGCACTTCCGTTTCGGGTTGAGCTGTTGTCGATGTTGTTGTTGTTGTTGTCGTCGTTGTAATTAGCTCAGTGCGTTCCTCGTCCATGCTGACGTCGCTGAGATCCATAAGAGCCTGATGCATGGTAGCATTGTGATGGAACAGTAGCTCAACATCCTCGCCACCACCTGCCGAGCGACCCTCGCCGGCGAATGCAACAAATGGCGTATCAGTTGTGGTCGTTGTTGTTGTTGGTGTTGTAGTGGTGGTGGTGGTGGTGCTGCTGCTGCTGCTTGTTGCGTCCTCGGTTGGGTGCTGCACTCCAAGCACATGCTGTCCTTCAACAATGTTAATCACTGGAGCCGCGTCCACTTCGAAGCGCGGCATGAGTGTGGTGGCCTCTGCCTCTGCCTCTGCCGCTGCCGCTGTCTCCGCCTCGACTGGTATCTCAGTCGGTTGCTGCCTCTCGGGCTCATTCATATTCATGGCGCGTGCTCGGGATGTGGATGTCGTCTCAGTTGATGGCTGTGCTGTTGCCTTGTTCTCCATACTGACAATAATGCCAACGCTCGATTCGGTTGTCGTTGTTGTTGGTGTTGTCGCTGCAGTTGTTGTCGCTAGCTCGCCCTCTTCGGTGCTGCTCGACAGCATTTGATAATCTTCGTGCTCGGCCAGGCGATCATGATTCTCGGACAGTATATGCACATGATAGGGATCTTCGGACTCACTTGTTGTTGTCGTTGTTGGCGCGACAGTTGTTGTTGTTGTTGTCGTCGTCGTGGTTGTTGTTGTTGTGAGTGCCGACTTGTCGCTGTCACTTTCATTCTCACTGATAGTGGATACGTTCTCCTCGCTGTTGCTGGCCGTTATGAGCGTTGCCGGATGTCGAAAATTATTCAAATCCTTGGCATCATCGTCGTTCTCATTGGAGATTTGATTGAGCTCATTCTGCTGTTCCTGCTGCTCCTGCTGTTGCTGCTGTTGCTGTTGCTCTGTGGTGGCATCGCCACCCACGCTCTCAGCATGCTCATCTTTTAAGGGGATATGTTGAATGTGCGTCTGTTCCAACTCCGACTGATGTACGACCTCAACACGCGGAGTAGTTGTTGGCTCCGTTGAGGTAATGGGCTCAATGCTCGTCGAGCGCACAGTGGTTTCCTCTTGGGCAGTGCTGCTGTTACTACTGAAGGTGCTGCCAATGTCAGCTGCAGGCAGTATGGTCGTCATCTCTGAAATCAAACAAGACGAATATATGATTAACAACTTGCACATAATATTATCAACATATATGTAAATATATATACAATATTTAAATAAAATATGCTACGTTTTGGGCAATCAAAATATAATGAAAGCTCGAATTCCCCAGTCATAAATTGCATTTATTCTTGATTTTTCCATAACTTTTTATCGCATAAATACATAATTTATAAAAACGTATCTTTTTTGCATCTTAATGGGACTTAATTTATTTATATAATGCTAATATTCTTTTACAGCCATACATATTTTAATTGCAATTTCCATCAAAATATGAGAATATCAAAATTTGTAAAACAAAATTGGGATATAAGGGAACCAGTTATCTATATTTGCAATAATTTATAAAATATTAAGTGTCGATGGTTATCTACATAAGATATTTGCTCTGTAGCTGAGCTTGAAAATGTTTCAATTAATTAAAGCTGAATAAAAGAGGAATGCCAGTCGAAAGTATAATATGAAACAGTAGAGCTGTTATTTAGGCAAATGAACAACAAACATCTGGAGGCGAGTCTCAAAATATTATATAGAGTTTATGTCTTTCTCTTAGCCAAAGGTCAATGCTATACTGATAAAAGGAAATAAAAATATAAGAAATATAGTTAAATTTTCCAATATCAACTTTCATCAGTTGTATATCTGAAATAAGTATAAAAACCTGTCAACTATAATTTCCATAGAATAGAAAGATAAATAATATATTTTTGATTTCAAATTGTGTGAGTCTAGCCACAACCATATTTATTATCGCTTAGCATTAATAATATCACACATAAATATTAATGAATTTCAGTTCAATTAGCACTGCCGAGAGCTATTGCCAATTTCTGACTTCCATTGACAGTTAGGACTGACATTGAGTCATTGGAGGGGTAAATAAACTTTAAGCTGCCTATTTATTTGCTAAGCTGGCCCACATTTACGGTACCGGTACACCGACAAGAATTTCAGCGCAAGGCTAGCGGAAACCGTACTGTGAACGACTAAAAAACAACGTAACCTACTCGTATTGGTAATATCTCACGCGTCCCGTCATTGGCAGCATCAATTGGCAACGCCATCATTGAAATCAACTCGTAATATCTGTTTGGCTGTACACCGAACGAAGACACAGCATCAGTTCTACAGAATCGGCAAGGTATTCATTAAGCTGCGATTGCGTCTGTGCCAGCTGAATCATCAGGCCCTGGCCCGCCATTCTTGGAAGACAAGCCCTGCGATGCCAAAATATCAGCCAGCCGCATCTTTTCTGATATTTTTCCCCCATTTTTTTTTCTTTTTGTGTTGTCTTTGGTTCTTTAGAGATTTTTTTTTCGAGCTTTGCTTTAACGCGCTTAACCTGAGACTGCGAGTTGGGCAAGTTGTTATTCTTTTGAGTCTCTTATGTTGCTGTTGTTGTTATTATGTTTCTCAGCTTTGGTCTGTTCTCTGTTCCTTCGCTGTTATATAATTACATTTATTTTCGGGCATAGTTTCGGGGCGCAAAGCTCATGTCATAAATAAATGATGACTTTAGTGGGACCACTTCAGCTTGTATTAAGCAACATCAACAACAAAAGCCACACACTTGACTCTGTCTTGGCACAGTGGGTCGACACAATTTTAAAATGAAAACCAGTTAAGCTCAATTGAATTAAATGTTAGTTTTGTAATTGTTTGTTTGTTTCTCTTGAAATGGCATCTAAACTAACATAAACTTCAATGTTGTTGAGCGCACTCAACAATCAACTGACTCATACGCCTAAATATGTATTTTTCTAAATATCATTTGATTATGGTAAACCTAACCAAACCACAATAATCAAGTACTGAACTTGAATTATTTTTAAATTATTTTTACCAATCTTTTCTCATAAAATATCTGAAATTAATATCAGGGAATATATTACCTCCACGATATTATCTAACTAGTTCTAGGGTATTTAATCTGCGACGTGTCGAAGTACTTAGTACAAATTTAATGATTGAGCTGAGGCTAAGCTTCATTTGGTGTACATCTAAGCAGCTGTTTGATTTGAAATTATTGTACGTAGCTCGTTTATCTTAATACTCGGACATGGTTCTCTCTCGCTTTTTCAAGAGCTTGAAATGTAATTTTCTTTTAATTTACACACTCTTTCGTGTACTTGGAACCTTTAGCTTTAACTACTCAGGTTACGAAGCAACAATAAATGGCCATTACTTTATGGATCCTTGGTACCTCCGCTGACTCATGGCAAAGCAAAGAAAAAATAAAAGCACCCGCAAGTCAACTTGACGAGCGCTGCAAATGTGGCCCCATGGGGGCGATTCAAGAGCCAGTGACGCAGGCATAGACGGAGACGGAGAACTATGCGTTCGAGTGTGCCTATAGGCACAGTGGCTGTCATGCATGCGTGGTAATAAGCATAAAGGCAGCAGGCAGCAGGCAACAGGCGGCTGTTCTTGCAGTCAGGCACAGTTGTCGTCGCTCCAATAAGAAAAGGTGCCTTTGGCTCAAGCCAAGCCGCATGCAACGGACGCCAATTTAGCGCTAAAAAAAAATAGAAGAGCTACGCTCAGTTCGTTAGCCCAGACAGAGGCCCAGGTCCCAGGTCCCAGCCCCTGCCCCTGCCCAAGCCCTAGCCTTAGCACTAGTCCATGCTGTAGCATGCTCATAAATGCTCTCGTCTCTGTATGTATGTCTATCTGTATCTGTGTGTGTGTGTGTTTTTTATGTTTTGGCTGCAGACGTTGCTTTTATTGTTGCTCTTACTGAGAGTTGAGGGGCCAGAACTTGCGATAGGGTTACTGACTTGAACCTTGAATTTCAGTTCGTTATGCTGCCAACAACTTTTGCTGCACTGCTGCTATTGTAGTTGTTCTCGTTGTTTTTATTGTTCTTGTTGTTGTTGTTGTCACGGTTAGCCGTTTATAATAGTCGATGTTGCAGTTGTTGCCGTTCTTTGTGCTCCTTTGTTTTGTCCATTTCTACTTGGTGTACAATTTGTCTTTTACTGTCATTGATTTTCATTTTTCACTGGCATTCGTTAAGCGCTTCCAACTGCCTTCAAACTATTTTTGTCTATATGTGCATAAGCCTACATATATATACATATATATATATATATATATATATATATATATATATATATATATATATATATACATATATATGTATATAGTATAGATAAGTTCATCTACATATATATATATTGGCAGATGGGTAAGGTTCATTGCAACGCTTTTGGTGGTCTCTGGGCCTCTGTTATGCAAGCTGGTTTCATTTCAATTGGGCTGCATACAAAAGACTCAGGCAACGAACTTGGCTTGTTTGTTAACCATGTCAAATGGACTTTTGGTCTCAGCCTTGTTTATGATGTACACAGTTAAGGCAAGCGGCCGGCTTGATTATGATATATGACAATGGCTTCTATCCGCATGCCTCGTTTTATTTTTCTTTTAAACGCCCACAACAACTTAGCAACCACAACAACTTCAACAACAGCAAGCAACTTCAATAATACCAAGCATTTATGCAGAAATGCAAAACGTTGTCGGTAGTCCAAACTCATTTGCGGTTTTTTCAAGTCGCCGCACGTTTTGCGGCTCTGAACAAACAGACAGCAATGCAAGGAGTTGGTCAGAGGTCTTATAAGAGGTCTACAAATGATGTGCTTAGAATTGACAAGCTGTCACTATGAGCTGCATGCATGTTAGCCGGATGTCTTTCTTGCCAGCAGCTCAGAAAACTATATAGATTTACGGTAGCTAACCATTAAACGGAACTGCTCATAAAAGTGCTTTTTAAAGATCTCATACAATAATCGTGAGCTCCAATCTATGACTGAGCAGTTTTACTGGAGTTCTTATTAAAATTTAGCACGATTTTGAAACGAACTTTAAGATTTGTTTGATTTTTTTTAATATACCAATTATAAAACAATTTCAATAAAACATACATAGATATATATAGCATATATTTATATATGCATATATACATTGTATATGTCTGGAGATTATTTCACAACGGGCTTGGGAAAGCGAGAAAATCTTTACCCTCGACAGTTGCAGAGCTCGATTTAAATGATGATTGATGAGCTTCTCTGAATATTGATCTTAAAATATTTTAGTCACGCAAATGAAAAGCTTATCAAATCGAACAAATCTATATAAATTATGTTAAAACTTTAACTGAACTCCACTATAGTTGGCTTATGATAGAGCCATAGAAATGTTTGTACAATTATTATATAAATAATGTGATTCAGCAAAACTCGTAATACTCAAAATCAATATATAACAAGCAATAAACCAATATATGTATCTATATAACCAAAGTGAATACTCCAAATGACTCCTCGCACATTGGTCGATATTCAAGTATCTGTTTTGGCGGTAAATAATGGTAAAAGCAGCCAACCGGAAGCACGTCACATACGACCCACTCGGTATTCATAATGAGCGCTGCATAATGACCATTAACGGGCCATGCTTCGTGGGGCTACGAAGTGGGTCTGTCCGTTGGTCAAGCTTTTTAAGCGCCCAAAAAGTGTCAACAACTGACTGGGGTAGACAGTATATACAAATATATATATATATATATATATATATATATATATATATATATATATATATATATATATATATATATATATATACATATATATGTATGCTTATATATATTATATATATTCATTTGCTTAGATTTTGGGCAACGTAACGGTCATGCGTCTGCTTGCATGTGTGTGTCCGTGTGTGTGAGTCTATTTGTCACGTATCCACAAAGCTGAACTGAATCAAAACAAAATTATTTGATTTGCCTACTTGTGAGCGGCTTTGGCTGCAAATGTGGTTTAGCTGCCATCTGATCCGGTTTAAGTTTGATTTGAACAAAACTCTGTTTGTTTGTTTTTGTTTCTGAAACTATCAACAAATAGCGAATGGATATTGCGTAATTTGCGACGCCTCGCTTGCATTTGGAAAGCTGAATAGAGTTGGAGAGAAATACATATAAATCTAGTATGCATATACATACACAGATGTATGAATGTCCATAGTTTGTCAGGGTGTTAATGGAGATTGATAATTAAAGCCAGATTTTTGGTTGTTTTTGTTAGCTTTGAAAATTTGATTGTTGTTTTTTTAATTTAAGAGTCTTTGTCTCTGTGCGGCCGAGGATGAGACTGCTGATGACAATGCAGGTTGTTGGTTTCCACCTGTAATACTCGTATGTTAATTTGCGAAGCAACGTGTTAAAAAAAGCATATAAAACTGGAGTGAAGGTTATTTGCTGGCCGAGCGATTGGCACATCCTAATGATCAAATGATGCGAATGCATTTAAAAAATACTTTCAAAAAGATTTCTTGAATATTAAAACTAAGCTTTGACGATAAAAAAAAACATAAAAAAACAGCACAATCATCTATCGTGTACGAATGTTAAATAGTTAAGTTAATAAAAGCTTGTAGATGATTTAAAGTAAGTCAAATAGTAGAGACTACTTTGGCTGTATTCAACATATCTTTCTAGTTTCGGATTTGATAGCTTGATAGCTAAAAATAACTCTCTGAGTTGAAGCTCATCTTGAAACTCAATTTGATTATCGTGCAGCCAGATTTCTGACTCAAGCTTTGATCATTTAATGTATCGTAATATGGGTTAAACAACATTAGGGTTAGGCAATCCTAATTTAAATTTCACGTTCTAACAGATATCAGATTTTTCTGTTTACGCTTTATCTCTGTTCAATCTAGCTAATGACTGAGAAATGTACTGAGAAGACAAAGAATAATGTTTGGTGGCTAAGCAGACATTTTCGATAGGGTAAAATACGAAGCCAAAGACATTAGAAAAGCCCGCTGCAACAACAATAACAACAGCTTGGGGAAAATAGTCAGGCCGTTAGACTAGCTGGCCAGCCATCAAACAAAATTATTTTCCACTATAAAAGGCACCGTGTAAAGCGGCATTTGACCTTTTCAACTGCTCAACTCGAAAGTTCATGTGCTCGGGCCAGCTAATGAAAAATGCAGTTTGGCTTGGAATTCGGACAGAGGGCGGCGGAGGCTGTAGGGGAGCGAGCGCATCTAATGCTCTTAAGCAAGTAAGAAAAGAAACACGTTTCAGCGCGTGTCATCGTCCATGGAGAGGCCAAGACAAAGACCTCAGCTAAAAATTACACATATGACTATACACAAAAGCCACTTAACTTTGTACAATTGATAGCTATAGTTGTTGGAAATGTATATGTATATCAACAACATATATTGAAATACACATATATATACATATATCTCTATTTGTATCTCAATGCAATGACACCACGCTTTTCAGTTGCCCCAACATCCAAGTGAATGCTCCACGAGCTACTTGGCCGGCCATGAAATCAACTTGCAATTGGATTTCGAATTGGAGCTGCAAAAGTGTTTCTATACATACGCAGGCTCGTGTGTATGTGAGAGGCTATCGTAGTAGACATAGTGCCAAGTGCGTTTGCATTTGAAGGTCACTTGAATGGCACACAGCCAGCCAAAGGGTAACCAAGCTACATTTAAGAGACTAAGGCTTTACGTAAATATGGT
Source organism: Drosophila leonis (assembly GCA_035045365.1). Classification (NCBI taxonomy): domain Eukaryota; kingdom Metazoa; phylum Arthropoda; class Insecta; order Diptera; family Drosophilidae; genus Drosophila; species Drosophila leonis. The sequence goes on along the minus strand of JAWNPC010000338.1, from coordinate 6,538,396 downwards.
GTGGGCTTAGTTATATAATAATAAAATGAAAATAAAATACACTTATATATAATATATACACAAATATATATATTTACATAAATATATATAATATAACAGCTTAAGCCATATAAAGAATATTCTTTCTTCATAAATATTCAATTAAATTTACAGTTCAGTTTCGATTGTATTTGTTCTCTTTCATTCCATATTCTTGACTTCTAGCGCCAATGGCAATTTATTCATTCTTTTATTCTTGTTCTGTTCCCTCTTTCGCTGCTACCTGCCTAAGTATTCACTTCCTGAAAAACATTCTGTGCACCGTTCAATGACATAGTTAATTGCATAAACACCCCAGTAATACTCCACACACACACACACACACACACACACACACACATACTATACAGCCCACAATTAAAATGCATTAATTAGAGTCGACTTTTTGCGCTACATTTTTCTCAGCGCACATTAAACAAAAATTACCTAATGGAAAATCAGAAGAGAAAAAAAACGCATGTCTGAGCAAGAGGGTGTTGCATGCATGCATATATACAGTATAATATGAGTGCGCATTACTACTTGAATTGAGTAAATGCAATAAACTAAAGTAAAAAAGAACTAACTTGTTCAGTTTGTGTCCCTGACACAAATACCAGAAGCTGGAACTGAGCTATTCGCATTTTCACATGGCATTTAGGCTGCATTTCATGGCAGATGAATCGTAGAGAAGAGATAACCTGTTGTTCTTTGTATCATACGATGCTGGCAATAAATTTGTGAGCGGAGAAAGTCAGGAAAAACCTCGTGTAAAGTTCAAAGCCCACAGCTTTATATACCGGCTGACTGTGATATGTTATTTTCTTTTTATTTGACACTTGAGTTCGAAAATCCATGCAGTCATATTTATGGGCGAAATGTTAATTGTTAACTGCAGTCAAGGCACTGACAACACTTTCACGCATTCAAAATTCAGCCGCAGGCTGCTCGCGCTCGGGTAAGTGTCAATGTACAGAGGAGTTATAACAACAACAACAACAAACAAGTTGCAATTAACAACAATTTGTTGTTGTTGTTGTCTCACAGTTAACTCTTAACCAATTTTTAACTATTTTTGTTAAAAAGTCGTAAGCTACTTTTACTTATCGGTTCATTATAACGGACGTTAAATTTTGCCAGCTAATCGTGCATGAACCCCAAGCGAAAGGTAAGCCCAACGAAAACAACAACACCAAACAGCAAACACATATGTATGTATAAATATAAAGACGCACAGGCCCCACCTATATGAAAAATACTTTTAATTTTTGGCATATTTCTCACACAGCAAATTTTATATATTTATCCTTGGAAATGAACAAAAACAAATAACTTAGGGCACAAACTTGTTTGTCTGCGGCTTTCTGCAGAATCTCTCGACGAACAGCAGTAAAAATAACAAATAAATATAAAAGACCACAACGAAAAAGCTGCTCACATGGAGACTCAAACAAAAGACTTAGGCAACAAACCTGATAAATTGTGCGAAAATGGAATACAGTTGAAAGATGAATCTACTGAGTTGAGTGAGTTATGAGTTGTGTGCTGGGTAAACATCGAAAATGTATACCCAATATCAAATTTTTAAATTGAACTTACAAAGTTCGAAATTCAAAATTCAATTTCCGTTCAGGCAGCACGACATCGTGCTACAGGTATGCAAATTACCAAGTGCGTTGATTTGTAATAATAGCAAAAATCAAAAGTAATCAACAATCACGGTAATAACAACTCATTCACCAATTTATATATACATATATATATATTTTATTTTACTAGATTTCCCTTGAAGAAAGTAAGCAACAAAAATGTTGATGAGCCTCGTCGAGGTCGCTGCTTGGCATAAGCGTTAAAAGACAGCCTTTAGTTTTGTTTGCTGCACATTGTATTAAATATTTCGTGATCTTTATTATTGTGTAATCAGACCTTCAAAACTATATATAAATATATTTGTATTTCTTGAACACTTTTGGCAAGCCGTGACGAATGCAGGCTAATAGGATTTTTTTATTTCTTTGCAGCAATGCAAGGCCATCAATTAGCGCCTAATTTTGTCTGCAGTTGAGCCAAACCACAAAAAATATACATAAATGATTTATGCAGTCGACGTTTAGCTGTGCTCTGCAATTTTCCAACTCATTAGCGAGCTGCAATTTATATGCACTTGGCTTTGCTACAAAATAATTTACAGCTGCTTGTTGTTTCTTGACTGCATTTTTACGAACAGGCCTGAGTGGTCAAGTCTATGCAGTCAGTTTGTCAAAGGCCAATTACTTTAAAAAAAAACAAAAAAAAAAAACTTGAATTAAGTGGCACCGATATGGCACATATTACATATTAAATACTAACTAAAAAAATATTTTAGAAAATTAAAAACTAATTTTGAAGTGCTTTGAATACATTTTACATTATACAATATATAAAGTATTGAAAAGAATAGAAATACAATTAGAATTACTAGAAAAGTATTACAGTTCTATATTACACTCGTAAGTACTTATAATTAGACTATCAAAAGATAAGCTAACTTTAGCTTTAAAACAAGTTCACTCAAGTAAAAATAAAATAAAATTTATAAACACAAAATGTATAAATGGTCAACTTTCCTGTTGAGGTGAAACCTTTGTACATTTGTATGAAAGTTTTCCTATTGACAATTTCATTAATTACCAGCTTGAAACTAGTTTAACAACTGTCAGGCTATTAGCCAATAATTATATTATTTACGGATTACTTGATTGTAATCAGATATACATGTTAAATATTTTATATATTATTTTATATAAATTATATTTGTCTTAACTGATTTACTGCTTCTCTCTCGATCTTTCTGGCATCTCTGGCATTTCTCTCTCTCTCTCTCTCTTATATCTCTTTCTAGATTTTTATTTATTTTTATTCCTCTATCTACGTCTCTCCTTCATTCTTTCTTAAGTCTTACTCTCTTAAGTCACACTAATTTCGATTACTTCTATTTCATAATTTCAAATATGCTTAAGCAAAAATTAGATATGCCAATGATATAATCCTGTATAAATATCTATAATTCTGAAGGCAATTCAAAGAGAAACACGAAATATCTCCTATACAGATGTACATATAAAAGATATTTAATTTATGGAATTGCCCACCAAGCATTTAGTTTATCTGTCAAAGATGGCCAACTCATCATCATCAGATCTTTGGCTAGATATTGTCTTTTGTTTATTTCGTTAATTAATACCAAACATGTGGGCTGAGATGCACAACAGCTTCGCAAGAGTTGCTTCAAGTTGATGTGGGGGTGTTTTGGCATCTAAATGATTTATGATTTATGTTATTTTTTTGCCGCCTGAGTTTAAGTTAATTTCCTACGTGTTGTCTTAATTGGCATTGCCCAAAGCCAGCGTAAAACATTATTGCGGAATTGGAAAACAAATTACTTTGACAAACATTTATGACACACATTTAAAAGGTGTAACTGTTGTTAGCTGTCACGTAGGTGAAGTTCATGACTCATGCGTATATACTCAAAAATCTAGTATTGTTTATCAGCTAACATTATTAGAATGACATTCAATTCGTCAGATCAAACCAAGTTTGTTGCCTAAGTCTTTTATTGGCTCTAAAACAGTCTGTGTGGCCGACTATTTTATCACATCATCAGCAGAGAGTTGCAGGCAGATCAAAGAAGCTGTAAACTTTGATGTAAATCGTTCACAACGTGACACGTTTGATGTGCAACTGACATTAAAACGAAAACCCACTAATTGTAAGAAGAAGAAAATGTTGTTTTAGAGCCGAAAGAGCACAGAGCTTAACAATTAAACCGCTAACCCAATTTAAAGAGTTGAAGTTTCGATTAGTGAACGGAGTAGAAACCTTTCACTTACTCCACAACAGAAACAGAGTTCATCCAAATAATGGAATTAGACCAAGTCTGTATACAAATTTCTATTTACTTGTGTTAACATTAATTCATAGGAAAGTCAACTTTTTGGCCTACTTTCGTCTTTAGTTCAAATCGCTAACTAAGTTAAAGTTTTACCTTTGAATATATTCATTTGTTATGTCAGTTATTTATTTAATGCTTCACTAGATTCGAAAACTTTGAAAATTATTTCCGCAACAGTTAAAAGAAAAGTTTCCATTTGTTTGGTTATTTTCTTCCACTTTGAGGCGCCGCATAATTAACGAAATAATTCAACAGGAAACTAAAAAAAACCAAATTCTGTCTATGATTAATCTAAAGAAAATGACGTAAAGCCAAATTTCTTTTACCAAGCTCCATTTAAGCGAAAAGGGGAGCAATTATGAACAAATGTTTGACGGATCGATCCGTAAATGGGTGGAGACGACGACGACGACGACGAGTGGAGCGGCGTTAATTGGTATCTCAAAGAATGAAATTTGATTACGGGTCTGGAGTCATCGGACTCGAGAACAGTGAGACTAAAGTGTCTGGCAAAGCTTTTGAGACGCGCCTGGGCGACGTCCCAATGCTATCTATAATTTTCGTTCGCTTTGGGTCTTTGTAACTCACCAGCCTCGCTCGCGTTCAATTTGTTGGCTCCCAAAGTCGTTGAACTATCCAACATGGTCGCAGTCGCAGCCGCAGTCGACTCGCTACTTTGTTCTACGCCAATTGTTGTTGCTGCCGCGGCTGTCGCTACTGTTGTTGTTGTTGTTGTTGATGATGTTGTAGAGTCAACTTCAGTGGTTATATCCAGTGGAGGCATCAGGGTAGTAGGCATGGCTGCAGCATCATCCTCGCCTGCAGGCGCAGACGCCGCACGCTCAATTTGAATGCCAAGCAGCAATAATCCGCAGAGGCTGGACACAAAGAGTTTGCTCCACAAAATTGACGCCGTGTCGCCGCCTGGAGCTCTTTTTTTTCTACACGCTTGCATCGTAGATTTATGTTTTTGTATATATATAATATATTCGCTATAATTTTTCTTTTGTTCAGTTTTTTGTTCACACCTTTGCACTTGTTGTTAATTTTGAAATAATGAAACTAGTAAATAATACAAATGGTTAGCAAATTTATTAATGATTATCTAACAACACTTTCTGTTTAAAAATTTAGTTATTTGAATTCATTTTGTCATTTATTTGTTAATATTTTGTTAATGCGTGGCTTTATTTAATGTCGCTAATTTTCTGCACGTTTTGTGTTTGACATTTGGTCTTTTATTTCGGAGTGTGTGATTTTTTCACCTTTGTAACTGTTTTTTCGTCTTTATTGTAAACCGAAATGGTGCCATTTCCTTTGAAAGTTAGGTTAAATAATTTCTGGGGATTTATATTTTTTAGTTTGCCGTTGCAACATTAATATTTTGGCTAAGATATGGTAATGACATTTATAAATAACTTTCGAATGTATATTAATATGTGCATTTCGATGCTGTCGAGCTCTGTGATTGATTTCGTCAGTGGTTAAGTTTGTTGCCTAAGTCTTTTGTTATAACAAAATTTTGGTAGATCTTTATCAAGTCTTTTAAGCTTGTTGCAGTTTCTATATATTATTACCATTATACATATATATATATATATATATATATATATATATATATATATATATATATATATATATATATATGAAGTTGCTTAACAGTCTTTAATTAATTTCGTCAGTTAGTTGCAGTCAACTTAATAGTCAAGTTCGTTGCCTAACTCATTTGTTATACTAACAGATTCCGCTCTTTAGTCTGCCAAGCTTAAAATGTGTATATGTCTGTTGTTTCTATATATTTTATTACTATTGTTTATTAACTAAGGAAAACAGTCAGTAGTTTATGATTGATTTCGTCAGTTCTTTGACGTCAAGTTTGTTGCCTAAGTCTTTTGTTCTAGTCACAAATTTAACAAGTCTTTTTAACTAAGCAATTATGTCTGCAGTTTCTATATATTGCTACTATTGTATATATATATATATATATATACATATATTTATGAAAGCAAGCTAAGCCCCTGCCTCAAGTTCTTGCCTTTCTAAGCTCTGTCCTACACGAAAGCAACTAACTAAGAAAAATATTCAAGAAAACCCAATGCGCATGCAATTCGCAATATTGCAATGGCAACAGCAACAACGAGCAGCAGCAGTTTAGATCCAAAAATTGTATATTTGAACCGGTTCCGCAAGCAACTCCAAACACCAACACCAACAAAAACTGCAAATGCAACTGCAACAGCAACTGGAAGCGGCTTTGTGGCATTATTTGCGGCAACTTTGGCCGACTGCGACTAACTAGAAAACCACAAATGCTATCAATGCTGCTGCTGCTGCTGCTGCTGCTGGTGGTACTGTTGCTATTGTGCATTTGACCAAGTTTTTGGCTGCATATTAGATTAACATTAATTAGTTAGCGGCTGCTGTAACAATGCATCGCTTGTTACAGTTCGCACAGCCGAGCTGATTATGTTTTTATTTAAATTAAATCATATTTCAGCTAATTTCGTAATGATGTCATTGTAAAAGTTGTTGTGCCCGGCTATTTAGTTTGACATTTCACATTTCACTCTCACTCCTTTTATAGAAAAACGCAAACAAAATGCACAAGAAAATAACAAAAAGAGTTATACGAGAGAGCGAGATGGTTGAGAAACTTGTTTGTTTTGTTGTATTTTTTTATTTTTCTTTCGGTTTTTGGTATTTTGAATGGAATTTTTTTTTCTGTTTCCAGACTTTTTAGTTGAATGTTTCACTTGATTTCGTTGCTTGTCTGAGCGTCTGGCCAAGATGAAAGCCGTGCTTTACATATAGCCAAAGCACACACATGAACACACACAAGCAGACACTTAAACGCTTACACTAACCCGATGCGCTAAGGTATTTCTTTAAAGGTGGCCAAGCGCACGGGCCACGTTTCTATAGAATAGCTAAAACACGTCTGCGTTTGGTTTGTCTAGCAACCGCTCCGGCTGAAGCACATCCACCAACTGAGCGCGCTGCGGTCTCTGAACTAGGCTCAGAGCGGCTTGACGATATTTCGTGATTTCAATTCACCACAGCGCCGGCCACGTCGGCGTCGTGGCCAACACTCTAATCACGAGGCAGACAGCAATGGCCAACTGGTTTGAGTTGCTCTTTCGATTTCGGTTGCGACTGTGTGTTGAGTTTGTCGGGCAGCAACAGCTGAGCAACAGGTGAGAGAGCGCTGCTTGACATAATCGAAACCGAAGTTGCGCTCTCGCATGCCTCAGGTGTGTCTAGGCGGTGTCTGTCAGTGTATGTGTGTGTGTGTGTGCATGCGTGGTGGGTGTGGGTGTGTAGTTGCTGCCAAAAAGTCGTTGGGTTTTGAAAATTTATCAAAGGAAGGCTGCGACTACAACAATTTGACAAGGTAAACTCAGCGAACTTCTTTGAACCGACCAAATAAACTCGCTGTCTCAGTGCGCGGCTCAATGTCTCAATGAGCAGGCCAGCTGACACTCATTGCTGCGATTACGCCCACCGCTCTAAACTGAAAGAGCTCAAAAGGCGGCTTATGAAATTCCGGATAACTGCATACGAGTCGGGATAAATATAGTGAATAAACACACGCAGACAGTTTAGGCAAAGATTCGTCGATTTTATGATGCCAATGCCAAGCTGCGCCTCAAACGAAAAAAATACCTGAATATGCAATTTTTGAAATGCCATCCATGCTAACGAAGACGCGCCCAGAAACCGTCAGCACACATCAATGGCTGGGCCAATTCTGTAGCCAACTTCATCAGTCAAAGAAATGTGACTCAATACAGCATAAAAGCCCAAAGACGTCAAAAGCCATAAGCCCAAAGGCGAACCTTGCCCACAAATATCATGAAAATGTGCAGCGCTGTCTGTTAGTGTTACAATTGCTGTTGTTGTTCGAGTTGTTCGAGTTGTTTGAGTTGTTTGAGTTGCTGCGGTTGTAATTTTAAATGCAAAAATTCCAAAATGCGCTAATGCTATTGCACAAACTTTGGCCAAGTGTGCGCCACAATGGCACTGTGCTACAATTTCCATTGTTAGTCACACTGTGGGCTGTGCATATTTGCTGTTGTCGTTGTTTTTGCTGCTGCTGCTTATCTGCCAGACATTGAGCTGCTGCGGCTGCTGCTGCAAAGAACTCCAACAATAAAAGACAACGTTGCAACTTTAGTTATGCACTCTTTTTTTTTGTTTTTTTTTTTTTGTATATTGAATGGAGCAACCAGGCAGCCAGCTGAACATGGCTTTGAAAGATAACTAATGTGAACAACAAATAATAAGAAATAACAACATGAAAAAATTGTTAGCTTGACTAGAAGCTGCAGCGAAAAGTTTCAACAAACCTGTGACTCACAGTTTAAAAAATTATATTATATTGAAAATTATGGGACAGAAATGTATGGAACAGAATTTCTTGTATGGCCGAGAAACTTTTTTTAACTTTCGTATGACAGATTTAAAAACTATGTAAAATCAAAAAAAAAAATAAACATACTTAAAACCCATAACCTGACCTATGAAAAAATAATATCATAAATATTAACGGCAAAGAAAAATATATACATATTTACACAATATTATACAGATTATTGTTTAGATGAATCTAATCGGCGCTAGCCCTCCCCTTTTTCATTGTTTTCATCTGGGCGTAGGCAATTCTGTTTTGGTGCTTCATAGCTAAAAGTCACTTGATAAATAAACAACAAATGCCAATCTATAAGATTTCTTACAGATAATTCTAAGCTAAAATATCTTTATGTTGACGAATCCCTCCACAATTAATTTACTATTCAAAATAAAGATCAACAATTATATACATTTATATAAATGTCTAAAACATAAAATTGTTCTTGATTTCGTAAAATGTATGTAAATTTTCCCATGACATTTAATTCCACATATATTTATATACAACTTTCAATACAAGTTAAAGTAATTTCCAATTTGTCACGCTACAAAGAGTGTATCCTAAAAATAACTTAACACTTAATAAGGCCAGGGCACACACGAGTTTATTTTGCAAAATTCAAATATCTATCTTCAATTTCCGTGCATATGAACAACATACAGAAGGACGCACAGCAAGACAGCAAAGAGGTGAAACAGTGTTTAATATGCACATTTTTGCACCAAGCCAACATCAAATGTTTGCTTAAACGAATGACTTAGGCAACAAACTCTTTTCAATATGCACACAAAGATGTGCCACAATCAATTTTAAGTTAGTTTTCCACAGTTAAAACAAAACACAAAAGCCAGTCGAAATCTCACACCTCAATTTTTAGGGCAAGGACAATATTATATATTTTGTTATGTTTGTAGAATATTCGCATGACATGTTTTGAGTCATTTGGAATTCTCTTACGCGTATTCAAAGAAATGCCGTTTCTCAGGCTTATGCAGAACGTTGTTTGTGTGTTCCTATGATGTCATGTCTTTGAATATCATTTAGCTTATAAGCATTTCAAACTCAAATATATATATATATATATATTTCGGTTGGGCTTTCAGTTTTTATCAGCGTCTGCGCTTTCTGGCCAACAAGCGCAGCGGCCTTTTTGAACGCATTTTATATATGACTAAATGGATGTATGTGTGCATATGTGTATGTGTTTATATATTGTATATTTATATATTGTCTGCAGCAACAACCGGTGTCGCTGTCTGCTTGAGCGTTGCTTTTGTTTGTTTTATATATATATGGAGTAGCATGTTTATATATACATATTTATATGTCTGCCTGCTGGCTTGCATTGAAATGCACGCTGTGTCTGTGTCTGTGTGTGTGTTTATATAGGCGTATTACATACAAGTCTGAGCCATGCATTTGTTTTCGACTGCGTTGCTTTACTTTTACTTTCATATGCAACTGGTTGCTGCCAACGACTTGAATGGGGAAGCAACAGCAACAGCAGCAACAGCAGCAGCAGCAGCAGCAGCAAATGCGAATGTGCTTTGGGTGGCTCGCTTGTGGTCGAGCAGTCTCCGCGACACGGGCCACAAACGAAATGGTTTATAAAGTGATTGTCAATCATTTTAGGTGGCATGTCGCTTAACCGCCTTGACAACACACCACACACACACACACATACACACACACATACACAGAGTATAACGGCAGCTGCTATACATTTGGGCACGTTCGCTTGGCCATATGCTCAAACTTGCCCGCATTTGCTCAATTAATTTTTATCAATTTTTATTTTGGTAATATATATCAGATATACATATGTATATCTCTACATAAATTTCGATTGCATGTATATGGTACCAAGATTATTTTGATTTACTTAGCTCGCAGCTCACAAACAAAGTGAGCCACAAACCAAAAAGTATTGACGTAATGAGATCCAAAACATTTAGCTCCATTACAAAACCAATTAGCTAAACGGTTTTAATGGCCAAATAAGGAAACCTAAAACGAATTAAATCACACACATTTGTTGCTATCTGTAACTCTTAAAAATTGCAAAATAGATTTCTTTTTATTTCACGTGTTTCGGTTTTGGCTTTGGAGTTACACATAATGAAAACCTCTATGTGATTTGACGCGCAAATTTTCATGTGTAACCGAAATGAAGACATCAGCAATGAAAATGTATTATATATATAAATATATACACATATATATAAGTATGTATGAACTCGCCTTATTGCCCTCTCATCAAAATTCGCTTGCGCTTTTATGTAACGTGGAAATATAATTTTGACTTGGCATTCGTCTCATTTCTATGTAGATTTGATGCAAAGAAAATTATTTAACTTTCGCTGGTATCACATTTCGTGATTAACTGATGACAAATCTCACGCATATCGAATTACTGAGCCAAGCTTCAACAAGAGCTGAATGGATGCAAAAATAAGCACAAATATATAAAATATATATTATATACAAATATTATTTAACGTCAATTTCATAGCTGCTGGCATTATGAGTTTCCTAAAACGAATAACTTCTTAATTTGAGTTTAATGATTAATGAAGAGAGTTTCAGAGAGTTTTCTGCACTTAAGGATAAACAAGAGAAATCAACAGACGTATATATATATTTATTTACTCAATCTATAGAAGAGCTCAATATTAACTCAGTTAAGTAGTGTAAAACTATAAATGATACAATATTTGCTCCACTCCAGCAATGATATTTTCATCTGGCACTGCCCCCTATGTATATATGTATATTCTAGCACTCAAAATGCAACTCTATGTGACAAAGGATATAGTCATTCCTGACTTGTCACGTTTACAGTGGGTACAGGCTACATTGGACACGAAAAGAGATTCAAGACTTAAAAGCAGCAGCTTCAATAGCTTCAATATGCTTTGTGTTCATATGGACAGAGGAACAGATGAATGGATTTTCAAAAAGACGAATTGCTTATTTGAGAATCAGTGCAATCTTTGCACTTCTAGCATAGGTACAGGAATTTACTAATTGTCTGTAAGAGTATTTAATCTTCTGCATGCCATAGTTAGTCGTTCTTAATTCAGATTAAAGACAATTAGAACAAGTAAGAAAACTCTAGTCGGGGGTACCCGACTAGGAGATCCCCTGAACCCCGTCCGATCTGCGTTATTAAATATATTCCGTATCTTGTATACATCACAAACTTATACAAAATTTAATTAAATTGCTAATCTTGCACTTTCACAATCAAAAAGCATGTTTTTTTTTTAATAAAATAAAATAATTTAATAAAAGAAAAAAATAAAAAATTAAGAAAATACGACATAAAAATATTTGACATCGGCGGGGCTCGATCCCAGATCTGCGCGCACGGCACGGCGTGCCCCGCTTCTATCAACACCACCACTGCACTGCTTAGACAAGCAGTAGCAAATTCGAAACTAAAGGCAGCTAAGAATTATAACAGAATTCACGCAGTCAGCTGTTATTGTTGTGATTCTTAGAACAGACAAGAATGCTCGCATTCGAATGTCTCAATGTATGTGTGCACATGTATAGAAAAAACGAAAACAGGGGTGGGTTTCTGGTCACATGTTGCAATTGACAAAACGTTTCGTTTAATTACTTTTGTGATACTTAATGGATTTCAATGAAATTTTCAGCATATGATCTACATATTATATTGAATATTTTGCAGTTGTATAAAATTGCAAACTCATTCACATATTGGCTATATTTGCAACTAACCTTCAATTTGAAAATTTTTGAAAAATTTTGAACCAATATCCAAAATCTAACAAAAACCGAAATTGTATCAAATATAAATGAAACCAAATGCAAAATTTGGAGACTCTAGCTCCAAAGATGTACGAGATATAATTTATTTACTTCATTTCGATAAGGTTTTTAATCGATAACAAAAGAACGGGAATAGTTATCGATTTTCTAAAACAAACTCGATATGCGCGTGCTATACAGGGACTTCCAAAAAAAATTTCAAGTCTCTAGCTCTTATATGTTCTGATATCGACGCGTTCATACATACGGACAGACGGACAGACGGACAGACGGACAGACAGACAGACGGACAGGGCTAAATCGACTCAGCTCGTCTCCCTGATCAAGAATATATATACTTTATGGGGTCTGCCACGCCCCCTTCTGCCTGTTACATACATTTGGCAGCTTAACAAAACCATTATACCCTGATTTCCCATTTTCAATGGGTTCAGGGTATAAAAAATACTGGTGTACAGCTGTACAGGTGTACGAGTTTGTTCAATGTTAAACACTGTATGAAAAGCTATTAAGGCACACAAATACAAACACAAACACACACATAAATGCCATTGCCTAAGCTTCAGCTCGAGCTGTTTTGCGAGTGTAAATGACCCACAAAAACAAAAACACTTTAGAGTGTCATTTAAATAGTCGTTTGACATTTTGATGCCGGGCGCAAGAGTCGTTGACACATTGGCCAGTCAATCTATTAGCCATGACCATGACTTCAGACTGATCTGTGAGCGACGCAACTTGTCCCAAAAAACAATGTTGTTAATTTTATGCGATGCGATACAAAATTATAATAATTATAAATGAAATACAATAATGCCAATCTTTTGTTGCCTTTGGGCCAACAAGAGCTGTGAAAGTTTTCACACAGGAAGCTGGCCAAGACTGATGTAAGACGTTTTTTCTTTACTGCTCTCCCATCTGAAATGCAAATATGTTTGCCCAAGGCTGTCGGCGACAACGTTGACGACTGCATACTAAATGCGACACAAAACAATGTGATTCAGATTTGTCATATTCGATACGAGTCTGGTTAAAAAAAAATCGTATATATATAAAAAGTAGTCAATCGACCTTCACGCGCTGCGAAAGTTGGTTCAGAAACGTCACGAAAAAGTTCGCGCAAGTCGAGAAAAAAAACCGAAATTGAATTTTATGAGCAACTGTTTAGTATTTACCAAGCGTAGAGAATTATGTGAGGTATTTCTGAGTAGAGCAAGCTGACTCATTGTCGGGTTATTTTGGTCCCTGAGCTGCCGGAGCTAACGTTCAATTAGACTCTCAATGCAAACTTCAAAAAGCAATAGTTTTTTGCTAAATATAACTATGCATGTATCCAATTCATAATTAATAACCCCCATGAATTAAACATAATAGAAACAAGGGGTTTTTGGTTTTTTTGGCCCACTTTAAAGCCATAAAATTCACATGCCGTTAATAGATAAGATATAAAACTTAAAATAGTAGTTAGAATAGCCATCGTGATCGTGAATCTCAATCTCAAGAGCAATTCAAGATATTTAAATAATAAAAAAAATTAAAACCCGAAACCGAAACAAGCCGCAACAAGCGACGGAACACGAAAACAAAGCGCCCAAGGAAATTAATAAAACTAGAAACAACTTCTTGATGACCTTCACGAAATGTAGTCGACCAAAAGTATTTTGGTCAAAGAGCATAAATAAATTAAGCAATTTATATTAGAGCTGACTCGATATTAGCTGAGCTTAGTTTATTGCTAGAAATTGTATTTTATCTCAAATCAAACTTTATCGTTTATCTTCTATCCTTAAACATCGCTTATAATCAGCTGAATGAAATGTTTGCTTCAGCCTTTGCAACGTGGCTTGTCATGGCTGCTGGACATTAGCCACGCCCACCATCCACATTAATGATCAAATTAATTAATGTTGCAGCCCTTTTATATACTTATATATGTTAAGGGCGAGTCATTTATAAGTATTAGTTTTTCATCCGCTTACAGCTTAAATAACTCTGCAAACTTTTTTCATTTGGCAACTTCAAGTTCAATTCCAAGCCTGGCCAACAGTTAAATAATTAAATAAATACTTTTGAGCCGCTTAGCGGATAATTGTTAGCTCAAATGCGAACATATTATATCGAAGACAATGGCAGTAGACCCCCTGCATATGCAAGGGGTGTGCTTAAACATGCAGCACACTGTGCGTATGCGCGATTTGGCATGCACGAGTGAGTCTGACTGCGAGTATAACTATAACTATAGATGCATATAAATAAATGTAAAACTCGTTAATTGTTGCTTATTGTTGCACTTTATGGCGCGTTGCAAAATTGTTGATAAGCGCCTAATTTGATTATCAGCGCTTGAGTGAGGCAGGCAAGCAAAACTGATGAAATGTGGAGGCCATGCATCGCTTAGACTATTTGGGTCAAAACTAGGCAACATCTTAATTGGCCTGATTCGAAAGCAGAACTTGACTATGCAAACTAGGCTTGTTGCCAAAATTTATGGACGAATCGCAACATGAATAATGTAAATGTCTATATTGGAAAAATGTTGTTAATTGCGAACCCTATTGATATTTAGCACAAATTCCATAACTGGTCTCTCGGCACAGTCATAATTCGATTTGCGTTTGCCGTCTAATCAAAATGCCGGTTCAGAGGCTTAAGCCGGAGCAAAAGTTGTTGCCGTTGTCGTTGTCGTTGTCGTTGCCATGGCTGGAGGCGCGTGTGCACTTCACAAGCAGCTTGACACCAGTTCGACAAGAATGCCAAACAGCCAGCTGAAGGTAGACCACTTTCAAGCACAGCACGCAACCAGATTGAACCAAGAACTAGCCGGCTTTAAAATGACTGAACATGTCTAACATTGCGGCGTATATTGTGGACTGATTCAAGTGCTGGTTAGACATAACATATGTGGACTGAATTAGACAAGTATAAGGTATAAGCTATAAGGGTATAAGCTAACTAGAACTATTATGATTATTATTGTTGCTTATATGCTTATATTTTATTTTCATAAGCATTAACATTATCATTAGTATTAACATTAATATTATAATTATCATTATATATCAATATCCATTTCATGGTCTTAATATTTGATTATTATCACTATCTTCATTATTATTAGCTTTATCATTACTATTATCATTATCATTTATATCGTCTTTATTATTATTAATGTTTTAATTCATTATTATAAATATTACTATAACTTTTAATATCACTTTGCTATCATCATCTTGTTCATGATCATTACTATTATCATCATCATCATCATCATTATTACTTTACAAACGATGTAGGAGAAATATGAAAGACATTTTGTGGTCAGAGTATCTCAGCACGACTTTCGCATTTATGCACATTGTTATTTGAATTTTTGTTATTAATATATTAATAGTTTTTGTGTAGCATTTTGAATGAAACCCGTTGCCCGTGAGTTGCGAGTTTGCCATGGAAATTCTAAATGACTTGCGCGTTGGCCATTTGCTAAATTTTAATGTCCATTTCACAAAAAAAAAAGCAAAAAGCTGTAGCACCACTTTGTTGTCACAGTCTTGCCGAAGACCTTGACTTTCTTTTCAAAATTTTCCACGTCGACTACAATTAGCCAGACGACATAAAAAATAAAAGAAATGAAAATATACAAAACGTTGACATTACATTGCGCGTTTTGAAAGCAAAAATGTTCATCTGTGTATAGAAAGCCAAAGCAAAAGCCAAAGTTAAAGTTAAAGCTAAAGAGTTTTCTTATTGTTTACTCATGCATGTGGCCAACAGAGTTTCTACTACAGCTCGTTGTACAGCTCGTGACATTTCACTTTTGCTTTGCGCCGATAATAATAATAATGATAATGGTCCACACAAATATGCATATGAATTCTCAAGCTGTTCATATGCAAATTTCGTAGGCAAGTCAAAGTTCTTAATCGAGCATCAAATGGCAAACAAATAAACGGAACTTACCAACTTCTATTTCGGACAGGTAAAAAAAAACTCAAAAGATATGCATAAATTTATGAGTTGAATTTTACTTTGTTTTTAGCCCAGCTACAATGGAAAATTAATTAAAGACTTGCTAAACAGTTTAAAGCGACTTCCGCCTGCGCATAGTTATGGTGTCTATGTGTGTGTGTGTGTCTATGAGTGAGGAAGCCTCTGTGTGTATGAGTACGAGTGTGAGTGTGTGTGCTCGTGTTACGCAGTTGCAACAGATCCCGACGCAGGTACCCAGACATAACTAGTTTTCACTAAAACACACTTTTCAAGGCAATAAACTATGTTTAAGCAAAGCCGGCAGACGGGTCCAAGGCGCGTGTCTGCGCACAAAATGCATTTCAATTTCATTACGTTGGCTCGTTTGCTGCAATTTTGTTTTGTTTGACGAGCTGCTCGTCTGGTGAATGCTGACCGTGCATGTCATTCGCATTTAGTTTTGAAAGTTGTTTGCTTCCTGCTGCTACTCGCATATCTTTGCCATTTTAATTAAGACAACAAATAAACACTTCACACAGCATACACAATTTAAATGATAAATGCAATTTGAATGCTCATCTGCGTCCGTTGCAGACCGACAGCGACAATGCGTCTCAGCTAACTGTCATTCAATTAGATAGATTCTGCTTAGCTGGCAAAGTGTCAAGCTTGAGTCCATAAATCAATAAAAATCATAAAATTCATTGTTATGAACGTACTTAAGAGCCCTTAGCTCAAGCGTTTTGGCACACTTTGATTCATGCACATGCAACGAGCTAATTGATGGCAAAAGTGGTGAAAGTGAAATTTTAAATTTAGTCAAGGTTAACAAGATTTGTTAAACCTACTTTGACGCCGATTTACGCATGAAAATTTAAGCTATTTACAGGATTTTAATTTATTTTACGACTACATTAATTTAACGGTCATTATTTATTTAACGGGTATAGGTGAAAATGTTGACAATACAGAAGAAGCTTAAAAAAATAATAGCTAAAAAACCTTAACAAATTTGCTTTCTATTTAGCTTTCCTACATATAGATATGTGTATAACCGTTATGAAAATATCCTTCAGTTATCCCCTTACTAAATTATTTGGTTTACCGCGGAAATAAGAACTAAAAATTAAATTGAATAAAATAAAATTGTTAACACTTTAAGTAAAATATGTTATCTCAAAAAATTATCGATAACACTTAACATATTACTCAATTTGGCAATGTTAACAGTTCGTTAGCAGATTTTCACAGAGCTGGCAGCTCTATTATATTTATTTAATAGCTGTTCGCAATTTCGCGCTCAGCCGAAAATAAATTTGAGACAAACTGAAATAAATTAAACTAATGGCAAGTACATCACGTAATGCCGCACGAAGACGCAATGCTTCACATTCCCAGCATTCAATAAATGCGACCCAGGCGGAAACGCAACATGTCGAGATAGATCAGCAAGTGCGCGCCATTCTGAATTATATTCTATGCCATTCGGCCAACAAGGTTCCGATCAAACACAATGATTTAATTCATCTGGCTGATGGAAAAACGGAGATCAATAAGAGACTTCCGTTGGTCACCCAACTGCTGGAGCAACGCTACGGCATTAATCTACTCCAGCTCGAAGGGAATCCCAAAAGATATATTTGTTTGGCCGAAGCACCACCAACATCCACCTTCGAACTAACCGCTGCACAGCGTCCGCAATTCACATTGCTCTACATTGTACTCACGTACATATTTTTACGCGGCTGTCATATGGAGGAAACAAAGCTGTTTGCCATGCTGGATGCGTTGGGAGTTGATGTGCACGAGGAGCATGAATACTTTGGCACCGACATATCCAAACTGATCGAGGAGACGTTTGTGAAGCAAGAGTATCTAAAGCGAGAGCGATCACAGCTGAGTCCTTACGATGATCCCAAGATTAGCTACTGTTGGGGCCAACGGGCCAAATGCGAGTTTACCTATCAGCAAGTTATTCAATTTGCATCCAAATTATTTAACCAGGATGCCAGTTTCTTTCAGAAGCAGCTTATGATGGCCGAAGCCATTGATAATCCCGGAATGTTGCAAGCTCCTACTCAAGCTGCAGATGACACGAATGCAAGCTACACTGACTGCAATAGTTTTATGGACAGTCAATAGGTCGCATTGTTTTCTCTTATTCATAGTATTTGCATTACATTTGCTAGTTATATTATTATTAACAATTAGTATTTATTTTTTGCATAACTAATTTCATAAAATTGCATAAAAAATATAATATAAATAAATGAAGATGCTAAACATATCTAATACTTGGCATAGTCCGTATCCATTATTAGCTTGCCATCCTTATCTTTGAGTCGGACACGGCCATTGGAGTAACGTGTTTCCTGGCTGCCATCCGGATAGACGAGTTTAACTGTCCCATCGGGATATTCGCGACGTTTGTTCAGTTTGGTGTGAATTTCCTTTTGTCCATTGGGCAGATTTAATATCTTATCACCATTTCGCAGTTGAACCAGATGCGTGCCATCCGCGTAGCGCCATTCTTCCAATTTCTCCGTATCACTGGGATCTACAATTTTAATGGTGTTGTTTGGAAAATGGATCTCGATGATGCCATTCTTGTGACGATGCTCGGTTTGTCCATTTGGAAACTCGAGTATTTCCAGACCGTCCAGATAGCTAGTGTGCCATGTGTTTGTCTCTGCGTAATAATACTTGACTGTGCCGGCACGTATATCTGTTTCCTTAATGTCCTTGTTAAAGTACAGCATGCGCACGCTCATGCCATCGGCACTGATCTTCTTAAGATTGCCATTTGGATACCAAATGTCTTTGCTACCATCCGCATTCACAATCTCACGTTTGAAATCACTATTTTCATTGTTATTGCTGTTGTTGTTGTTATTGTTGTTGCGCTCGGCAACCGTTGTTTCGGCTGTTGCAGTGGCTGGCTTTGTCGGCTTTATCGGCTTTGGCATGGGTACAACCTCATCCATATCGAAGGAGCTGCTCGATGCATAACTTTCATTGAGAGGCTCCGATTTTTTTCGACTTCGATTCAGACGGCGCTGTTTGCCCGCCGCCTTCTCCTGCAATATATCCGTAATGGACTTGGTTTGCCGTTTGCCATTCTCATCCGTATGCTTGGCCGAAGGCGTTGTTGTCTCCTGCTAAATGCAAACCTTGAGTTGGATACATTCTCAAATATTTGTAAGCTACTCACCAGCTTTGGCGCCAAGCGCGCAATATTCCGATTGATTTCCTGCAGCATTTTGGTATTGTTCTCGCGAGTTATCTTCACTAGCTCCTGCTCCAGCCGCTTGTTCTCACGTCCAAGCAGCTCAATCTCGTCCCTGTAGTTGCGTTGCTCCTTTTCCGTGGCACGCAGCTGAGCACGAAGTCGCGCCTGCGCTGACACGTGAGTCTGTTCCTTTTGTTTCAGCTGCAGCTGAAGGGCCTCCACCTCTTGCTTAAGCGCCGCCAGCTCCTTTTTCTCCTTGCTATTGACATTGCTCTTCTGAAGACGCATCTGTTGCTCAAACTTGCGACGCTCCTCTTCAATCTTCATTCGCTCATCGTGCAAATAGATTTCCGCTTGGATTTTCTCATCATGCACACGCTCCATTGCCTCCAAATGATCCTGGGCGCACTTGGCTTTGTCCAGTTCGTGTTGCTGCTTAAGCCGCAAAAGCTGAGCATTTTGCTCCTTAAATGTGGCAATTTCTGTTTCCAGTTCCTCGAGACGCGTTCGCACCAAATTCGCTTTCAATTGCAGCTCTTGCGTTAACGGCTCATCGCCAGCGACGTTCTGGGTTGGTTGGGGGTTTCTCTGTTCCAAAGCCTGAAACAGCGCCGATTTAAACTCTTCGAAGAGCTCCACATTTGTGCTGTCCTGCAGCGTTGCCTCATCTGAATACTGATGTGTATCATTGGAGTCAGAGAAGCGCACATGTACCTGAGTCTTGCCTGCGCTAATTTTTAGCGGCGTCCTGGTCAAGGTGCTGTTCTGCTCATCCTGATTTTCATCGTCATCAGTTTCACTGATCACCTCAGACACTTGGGGCTGCAGGTGCATTTGACGCATCTGTTGGGAAATCACTATGTGATCGCTATCGTCGGCATCCGCCAGACGGTGCATCTCCTTGCGTGCCATGAATGTACGTATGCAGCTAGAGTTCATATCCACGTTGCCCTCGCGTGCCTTCTGCTCCAACAGCTCAAATATGCTGATATTGTCGTCGTTCTCCACGCATATCTGAGCCGTGCGTCGATGCAGTACAGGTGGTTTAATCTGTTGCGAGTCCAGCACCTTGGCCCAACACATGTTTGCCAGTGCATTGGAGCTTGCCTCGGAAGAATGTTCATCATCGGCCATTTGTCCTTTGGCATCGTTGAGCTCGACAAAGCGCACCTTCGGCGATATACTTGAGTTGGTGTTACTGGTTGAAGCATAGGAAGACTTTAGATCCGGAGTGGAGCTGCACACATTCTTGGACTTTATCAGTGGCTGCTGAAAGCGCTGCTCCTTCATCGACAGTAGAGTTGGCGGTGGAGGTGGAGGCATTGCTATTGTTTTCTGTACAACACTTGGGTCATTCTGCGTTTTTAAAATGCCACGCTTTTTCTGTTGAATCAACGTCGGCTTGCGGTACTGAGGATGAGCATTGGCAAATTTGTAGCGCGGTAAATTGTTGAGACGCAATTGATCAGGATCAACTTTGAAGCGCTGCTTTAGACCATCACCTCGCCGTAAAAATGGCTGTTTGGGCTTTGCAGGTCGCGGACTAGTTGCAATTTCTTTAAGTTGGAAGCCCTGCTCAGCCCCTTCTACGTCATCCTTGTGGTTCGCATGGCGGGCCATTTGTATGATTGACGACTGGTGCTGGTGCTCCTGCTCTGTGTGCTGCTTGTCATTGATTTCAACTGCACTTACGTCTCCAGTGCTCACGTCTATAGTGTTAAGCTTATCGTGCAACAGTCCAAGCATTTGGTACATATTGCGGTGCTCCAGTCCCAGCATTAGGCGCTGATTGTTTTGACGCTCTTCTAACAGGCGTTTTTGTTCCTCTTGCCAGCGGTTCAAAGCGGCCAAGCGTGTCGATATATCCAATTGTGTAGTCACAGGTGCAGCATTAATCTCATCAGATCCTTCCATATTTTAGCTTTACGTATCATTCAAGATTAATGTGTTATTGTTTATACATATATACGAAACCTGACGCTACGCATTCAAACACGAAGCCCAAAAATCTAGTGTTGGAAAGTGTTGCACAGCAAAGAAACCAGGGCAGCATGTTTTTTTTTTTAAATTAACAAATACTTCATTAGGTAACATATGAAACTACACGAAAATAACGTCGTTTCTATATACATTTATTTACATCAATACATATCATTTACTTAATTATGTACATTAACCTTAAAACCGTTTACATATCCTGATCTTGGTCCTCATTTTCTTCCGGCTCATCAAAATCTCGTACTTGTACATCGGCATCCTCTCCATACTGCAAAATACTATCGATCTGTAGCAAAAGATCGCCAACACTCTCCTCGTCATCGACGTTCAATGGAAAAAAACGCACCAAACTAGAAAGTAAACCATTATTTGTTGTTTAATATTGTTTAATTAATGTACAGACTGCACAGTGGCAACGCCAACGCGGCATATTTGTCAGCCCTGGTTTAGAGCAAATAATTTTTCGTCGCGTCGTAAAATGTGCGCATAAACTGAACCTTAAAATTACAAATAAAGCTTTATTTTACATAATATAACAAAATAAATCACAACTACGTCCTTTAAGTGAACCGCCAACAAGTTTTGGCGCGCCAAACAAAGTGTGTCGAAAATACCCCAAAAAATCCCAAGCAACAGCAACAACAAGAGCAAAATAGACTCATTTTCAGCACAACATTTTTTGGGCACACACCAAAAACGGCAAAGAAACTAAAAAACCCTGAATTTACGACCGCACCGTAATTCAAAACAATGGATGAACATATGGACATGGACTTGTCCAAAGTGTATGTTGTACGCTCCGCCAAGGGCGTAGACATGCTATGTGTGGATGATTACCTTTATCATTTCGATCGCATTGGCAAAAACAACACATACCGTTGGCTATGCAATCGACGAAAGGATAAAGTGACGCCATGCCGCTCACGCATCTCCACCATCGTGCCGGACTCAATGGACAAGAGCAAACATGTTGTGGTCGATGTTATTCAGGAGCATGTCCATCCACGCTGCAGTGATCATGAGATTACAAAAGTCTCCCAACGCAAGCGTCTGTCCAACATGAAGATGAACGATGCTTACAGCACCACGCAGCCGAAGCGCGCACGGTTATACGAGCGCGCCGCAGCCGGCCTTAATCCACCCGAATGGATATCCACAAGCAGAGAAGCCGAAGCACTTCAACATTCATTTCACCTAGACTTTGAGGTGTGTCTGTCATTGCAATACTATGAAAATTTGGTTAAATAATTTTAATTTAGCTATTTTCAGAATGAAAGATTCTCTTTATAGTGTACGTTAGTCTCGTATAAACCAGATTAGATTAGATATATTGCTAAGAGCTAGTAATTCCTACCATTTTGAACACTTCCGTTTAAAAATCATTTTATTCGAATTGCAGTTTTCACAGATTCATAAATTAAGACTACAAAAATTTGCTCATTAATCAAGTTTCATTCGTTCATTTATTATGATTCTATTATATGTAGAATATACTTTGCATTAAGGAGTTCCCTTATCAGTATAAGAGCATTGTCTTATACAGTCAACAAAACTAATTATCAATTCCCATAAATTTTGCAGGACAAAGATCGAGTTTATATGCTGCGCCGTCGCGATGGTCGCGTCATGGTTTGCATTGATGGGCATCTCTACTATCTGGCTGGCAAGTCGTACAAGGGCGATTTGTACCGTTGGACATGTGTGCGGAAGCGGGATATTGAATGCACTGCAAAGATCTGCACGGAAGCAACGTTGGCTGGGGCACATCGATTGCATTTAATGGAATCGGATGCGCATATACATCCACACTATTCCGCGGACAAGCTGATGCAAATGTTTACCAGGCATCAGATTCTTTTGGTGGACGATGATCAAACAGTGGAAGTGCTACAGGAGTGCCCCAATTTGGAGTACTTTGATCCCGAGCTGAGTATAGAATCGCAGAAGGGTGATGATGTTGGCTCAATAATCATTGAAGATTGCGAGGAGAACTATGAGGTGTATATGAATGTAGACACCAATGAGTCTGCGCTGTCCGAATCACAAGAGCAAGAGCATGAACACCCTAATCCCGATGACGAATCGAAATGGCCAAATGCTGCTGATATCATTGATAATTATGTGTGTCCGGAGGATTATGATCCACTGAGCGAAACCGATTTGACCAAGTTTACATTCCTGCCATCGGCGAAAGGGCGTAAGGTGCTATGCTTGGACCGCCATCTGTTTCACTTCGACTCGCAGAGCCGCGCCAATGGTCACATGTTCTTCACGTGCATCATGCGGCGCGATAAGCAGCAAAGCTGTCATGTTCGCGTCACACTGGATCCTGTCGAGAACGGGCCAGAAGTGTTGCGCATTAACGGCGAGCATACACACAAGCCCGATCTGCAGGAGATACTGCGGCGCATTAATCAACAAAGGAAACAGGAAAAGCTGCAAGGGATGGCGAAGCAAGACGGCAATGACAAAACGGAACAAGACGAGTCGGCTAGACAATCACTGGGCAATGAGGAAACGGACTTTGAAAGTCAAGATGAGCTGGAAACAGAGGAGGAGGCAGAGACAGTTGCTGAGCAGGATGGGAGTTATGAGAAACTAAAAGAACAGTCGGCATCCTCCAATGCTGGCAACGTCCATCGCAATGTGGTCATGAAAAAGGTAATTGGCATCGATGGCATCAAAATGGAGCCCGAGCACACGAAGGCAGCCTCAATGATTGTGCAATATATGGACGATGGCGCCGACAATATCAGCGCCAAAATTCAGATTCTCTCTAATGATTTGGAGGCCATTGAGGAGCCCACCACATCGACACCCAAGCCACAACTGACTAATCTGCGGAAGCGTCGTAGCAACGCAGTACCCACAGGCAATAACACTCAACTAACTGCGACTCCCGCGGACATGGATCTGACCAAAATCTGTACGTTGCGGTCGGCCAAGGGCAGCGAGATGCTTTGCGTGGATGGCTACATCTATCATGCAAAGAATCGTGGCCTCATCTCACGCAACTATTGGGTGTGCATCAAGAGCCGTGATCCGGAGATCAATTGCAAGAGCCGCATATCGACGGCCACACAAAAGGATGGATCTATACGGGTTTTGCGCGTCTACAACAGCCACAGTCATCCGTTCAGCGAGGACGACATTAAACGGCGGCTCTTCAATGAAATCAACAAAAAGAACAATAAAAAGCTCAAGTTCCGGCCACTGCATTTCATCGGCAAGTCTCTGGAGCAAATCAAACAGGAGTATGGGGATCTATCCGTCGAACAGCTCAGTGTATCCAATCTCACAGATGGCATTGTGGTCCACAAGAAGCCACGCAACAGTGCAGGCAGCAGTCACAACAGCAGCACGAACACATCCACAACCAGAACAAAGGGAGAAGCGGCGCTAAATGCAACTGTTCTCAAAGAGAATCTGCAAGCACAAGAGCCGGAGCAACACGACTTTGAGGAGGATGTGGTTGTCGAGGAGGAAGAGGATATCGAAGAAGCAACCACACCCGAGGAATTTATGGCTGTCGAAGAAGACAACACGGATGCAATAATCGAAGTGGTCGAGGAGGTGCCTGACATGGAAACCTATGGCAACATTGAGTAAGTGCATCCCAATCGCAATCAAAATTTAAAAATTAAATGAAGATTGAATTCACATCGAATTGCTATCAGAATACGAAATTTACTGGGCAACAGATTAGATTAGATAAACCGTAGATAAGCAGATAACTCTTTACAGGGCAATTCAAAGTCGGCAAAGTTTCACTTTTACAGCTTGAAATGTTGAGCAGCCATTGAAAAGTAAAAACGTTTTTGGCATTCGGTTTCAGTCGGTTTTAAGAGCTGCGCGTGCGCACTTCACTATTACGGAGCAGATTCCAATTGGGTAAATGCTGAGATATTAAAAATAAAATATATCGCGTAGATGGAAGCAACAACAACACACAGAAACAACATTTACATTTGCCTTTGTCTAATGGGAACCTGCTTGTTGGCCTGGCCACAATTGAAACCGGTTATACTAGACACCTAAACTCATTTGCAATCGCATTTTTTCTTCTGCATATTTTTATACAGACCCATTTATACGATGAAGCTATATGCCGTATCCGATGGACCGCCCTCGCTGGCCGTGCGCATGGCTCTCAAGGCGCTGCACATTCAATACCAGCTAATTAATGTGGACTTCTGTGCACTGGAGCACCGCACCACGGAGTATGCAAAGGTGGGATACTTTTAAGCCAACAGCAAATTGATCATTTATAATTAAATTATGCTACTCCCACAGATGAATCCACAAAAGGAGATACCTGTGCTGGACGACGATGGCTTCCATCTGTCCGAGAGCATTGCGATTATGCAATATTTGTGCGATAAATACTCGCCGCTATCGACGCTGTATCCGGAAGATCCGATTGAACGGGCGCTGATCAATCAGCGTCTGTGCTTTAACATGAACTTTTACTATGCGCCCATTTCGGCACATAGCATGGCGCCGATATTCTTCGACTATGAGCGCACGCCCATGTCACTGAAGAAGGTCGAGAATGCACTCGATGTATTTGAGACGTATCTGCAGCGTTTGGGCACCAAATATGCGGCCTCTGAAAATGTGACCATTGCAGACTTTGCATTGGTATCATCGACACTCTGTTTGGAAGCCATTGACTTTGATTTCTCGCCGTATCCGCTGGTACGGAAATGGTACAGCACTTTTAAGGAGGAGTATCCAGAGCTCTGGCAGATTGCCAACAGCGGTATGCAGGAGATTATTGCATTTGAGCACAATCCTCCAGATCTATCGCAAATGGAGCATCCATTTCATCCAACACGCAAGCCAAAGGCATAAATCAATTGTTAATCTTAGAATTTAAGTGTAATTGCTGCATTTCTGCGAGCCTTGATAGTAGAAATCTACCTATATAAATATTTTTTTAAATAAATTCAGTTCTGTAAACATTATAACTAATATTGCAAACGATGTCTGTGCAGATAGTTAGGCTTGGGACTACGAGAAATTCCGGATAGATGATCCTAGCTGGCTATGCTTTTTACATTATAAGAAAAGAGTAATCTAAAGACAACTTTGTTTAGGGAGTCTATACTTTAGTCACTTACCTAAAATCCTCAATGAGTGAGCCAATTGCCTCAGTTAGCTTGCGATATTTCTCACCAAACGCCGTGCCAATGGTCAGCTCACCCATTAGATTGTGCGTGTCCGGCTCCAAGTACAGTTCAAGCTGCTTGCGCGCCTCGGCACTCAAAAGATCCACTTTGGTTAGTACATTCACGTGCGGCTGCTCCATGTTGGCCATCACACTGAGTGCTGCCATCGTTCCTGATATAAATTTAGCGCCATCGACCATGAACTGTGAGTCCAGGCAGAATACGACGCAAGTGCGGAAATTCCAGGATTCGAGTAGCTGTACCAACTGCTTGCCCATCTTTAGATGTGTGAACAACTCGATTTGGCCAGGCATATCAAACAGTATGTAATCATCATCGGGCTCTCCTAGCATTAGCTCATCTTCGCCGCCGCACAGTTGCGCCTTCAGCCAGTCCTGATTCTCAATGAGAAACTCGAGGCAAAAAATCAGACCACCATTGGGGCCGTAGTGTAACTCCTCGTCCTCCATGGCATCGTCCAGATGTATCAGCTCTCGTATGTCTGTTAATGGTGTGTAATTAAAGTGCTCCGCTGCCGGATCCAGGTTGACAACCTGAATGTTTCGCTTGCTGTCCATGGCATGTTGTTGCATATAACTGCAATAGGTAGACTGTACTAGGCAATTATATATTTGAGCAGCGTTTTAACAAATGGGTAAATGATGTGAGCTTACCTTGCCACTGCCAGCAGGTCCCACCACAATTTGTGCGAAACGCATATTTACTTTTATTTATAATTTTAAAATAAACTCTAGCAAAATGCGTGCGCGTGCGGCCAGTTAGTGTTGCAAAGCATCAATAAAAAGCTTTCAGGTGTTTCGGGCAATTCTTAGGACGGTATGGCAACGCCACTGCGCGCTTTCCACAGATTTAAATTACAGAGTGACCATATTGAAGCGTACAGCTGTGCAGTTAATTAAATCTGCGGTTTAACTGCCAGAAATCATAAACACAATAGTGACGCGTTAATTTACATATGATCAGATTGATTTATCAAAACGTCCAATCACATCGCCACCCTGCGAAGGCTAAGCCTAATTGCTGATAAACATCTAAATTGTGCTACCAAACGTACACACGCGCCACACACAAGGACAGCGAAACGAGCGACAGCTGTCCATCTAACGATTGTCCCTGCCCTGAACATGACAGTCATAATGATTTTTTAAATGCCACGCTTGCAGCAAAACTATAACGCTTAAAAATAATATTCTTTTTTTATAAAATTTGATGTAGTCTTTGCCCTGCGTGTGCATGTCGGAAGACCGGAAATAATTTTCTAGTTGCCCAAGCTAAACACCCACCCCAAAAAAAAAACCAAACTGCACTTGTGTTCTTTTAATGATATCAGCGACAGGGGCTGTAGGCCAGGTGTTCAATATATTGTGCTGATAACTGTGTTATTTAGTTGCAAATTGCGCCTTTTGGCCTCGTCGCTTGAACTGCAAATCGTTCAAAATTAAAGGTTCAATAAGATCATGGTATTTTTCCTAAAGAATACTGAATTTGGTATTTTTTAAATAAAAATTTAAGTATACAATATTTATTTTTATTACTCGTATTTATTAAATTTTAAACTAAACGACTAAGTATAACATTTAGATGTAAGCAAACTTATAGCAATTAAATACCACAGAACAAGTTTTTTTTATAATATTTTAAAATTGGAATATATATATAGTCATATCACTAACCATACAACACATAGACTGGACAACTAGTACAACGAAATTCACCGTATAAATATGAGTGCCGGGAGACCCTTTCAACTTCGAATTCGAATTCGGACACTTACTTTTGGGTTCGAGCAGTGAAAAAATGGGGAGCGAAATCAGTACGCTGCGAGCGCTCAACCGAGAAGGTTGAATTCTAATATGAAGCACTACTATATGCCATTTTTTCCTACTCTCTCTCTCTCTCTGCTCTCTCTGCTCTCTCAAATATATATATATATATATGTATGTACGCACAAGCAGCAGATCACAAAAATTGAAATTTGTTCGCCGAGAGGTCTCATTCCTTCCCTTCCGAGCAAAGGGTATACCAAATTGCTGAACACGGTTTGCCATGCTCATGCAAAATGTTAAGATTTTCGTCATTATTTGTGTGAAGGGTATGAAAGCGTTGGTGCGTTTAGCGAATATGTTTTTGCGCGAGCATGCACACATATGTATGTATGTATATACTTTCAGTCCCTTGTTCACATGTACGAGCATTTGTGTGTGCTTGTGTGCTTGTGTGCGAAACTCTACTCTTGCTGCCTGTGGAAATTGGAAGAACCCAACATTTCGATCATTTGGATGCTCACACACATTTGCATACATGTACGAGCATTTGTGTGTGCTTGTGTGCGAAACTCAATTCTTGCTGCCTGTAGAAATTGGAAGAACCCAACATTTCGATCATTTGGATAGCTCACACACATTTGCATACATGTATGTGTGCATGGGTCGTGAATATTGGCGTGTGCCTACCTCGACTTTGAGTTTTGGGTTTTGTTTGATCTTGTGGACTGCACACATACATTTGTATATGTGTGTGTAAGGGCTGCGTTGATCGAATGTGTCGAGTGTCGCGGATTCAGTAATTGGTAGATTTTTTGTATTGTAGAGTGACTGTCAAATGAGCATTTATGATTTGCAAGTCATTTTGGTAATATGAAGTATAGCTTGATGCATTCTGGCACCTGTGAGGACATATGCATTTCCTGACCTAATTAAATGTTGTATAACTCACTATCCGAAATATTCAAACGAATTAAATAAACTTATTAGTTAGTGGATTACTATGACTTTTTCGATGTAAAAATGTTTACGTACCTATTTTATTAAAGTATCTTTAGTATTATATCGATATCTGTAGACACATTTATTTACATGTGCAGGTGTAACTCTATAAGAATGAATGTACATACATACATATGTATGTATATGTGCAGCTCATTTCGAAGTCCACAAGACCGAACAAAACCCAAAATCGTTCACACAATTCTAAGTCGAGGTAGGCACACGCCAATATTCACGACCCATGCACACATACATGTATGCAAATGTGTGTGAGCTATCCAAATGATCGAAATGTTGGGTTCTTCCAATTTCCACAGGCAGCAAGAGTAGAGTTTCGCACACAAGCACACAAGCACACACAAATGCTCGTACATGTGAACAAGGGACTGAAAGTATATACATACATACATATGTGTGCATGCTCGCGCAAAAACATATTCGCTAAACGCACCAACGCTTTCATACCCTTCACACAAATAATGACGAAAATCTTAACATTTTGCATGAGCATGGCAAACCGTGTTCAGCAATTTGGTATACCCTTTGCTCGGAAGGGAAGGAATGAGACCTCTCGGCGAACAAATTTCAATTTTTGTGATCTGCTGCTTGTGCGTACATACATATATATATATATATATTTGAGAGAGCAGAGAGAGCAGAGAGAGAGAGAGAGTAAGGAAAAAATGGCATATAGTAGTGCTTCATATTAGAATTCAACCTTCTCGGTTGAGCGCTCGCAGCGTACTGATTTCGCTCCCCATTTTTTCACTGCTCGAACCCAAAAGTAAGTGTCCGAATTCGAATTCGAAGTTGAAAGGGTCTCCCGGCACTCATATTTATACGGTGAATTTCGTTGTACTAGTTGTCCAGTCTATGTGTTGTATGGTTAGTGGTCATATATATGCATGTGTGTGTGTGTGTGTGTTAAAGGTGCCACTACCATATCGTTGACTAGCATGCCTGACTAGTTTGAGCGTTGCATTGCAATAGTTGAAGAATATTCTCTTAAAGACCACCTCCGCTGCCAAAGATGCTCGCTGCAGCACCACCGCCACCACCAGCAGCAGCAGCATCACTTATATTTCCACTGGCATTGAAGTCCTCGCTGCTCTGATTGCTATTGTGATTTTGACTAGAATTCGAATTGTTGCTGCTGCAGCCGCTGCTCTTTGCAGCATTGCTGCTATAGAGCGGCTGAATGGGATGTTGATTGGTCGCTCCATTGGGGTCGTCTGGTGTCCATGTGCGTGCATAAAGCTTGCTGCCCGGATAGCGATCGCCCTTGCGATACCAGGATAACGAATGCGACATACCGCCGGCTGCAACAAAGACAATTTGTTCAATATTAAATTATGATGACATATTCAATCGAAAGTCAAGCGCCGCGCGCCGCCCCATCAATTAAAAGATGTTGCCAAAAACTGAGCAAATGCCATTAGCGAACACATTACAAGCCCATCAGCAGCCGCAGAGCAAACAAGCAAAGGGTTCATCACTCCACGAACAGGGTGTCTGTCTGCTTGGCCGCTGCTGTTATTGCAGCTGTCCACCATTTGCCTTAAGCAAACAAAACCCAAGCACAAATCCTGCCCTCTGCCTGCCCTGCGTTTACTATTGCGTCCAATCAGCTTGCACGCGGGATAACATCCCATGCCCATGCCCATGCCCATGCCCATACCCATGCCCACTCCCCTTCCCTTTCCCATTCCAATCAGAGCTGAAGCTTGGTAATTTGTAGGGCGCACAGTGTTTCGAGTGCTTGATGCGGGTGTTGCTCAAATATGCGACATGCCACCCCAATCGTTCGCTTACCACAAACAGCTTCAGCATTCACACCCGCTCCGTCATCTTGCAAGTTGGTGTGAACATATGCCAGGCGTGTGTCCGGCCCCAGGCCCCGCTGCCCAGAGCCGTACGAGTCGTGAAAACCAATCCACTTGCTGTCATTTAAGTGGGCGTTGTGTTTGGGGCTTTGCGATTTTTATCTATATCTGTTTTTTTTTTGTTTTGTTTTATTCTTCTTTTTTTTGTTCGGGCTTTGTCTGTTTTTGCTCAACATTTTTAATGCCCGTTAAGCATGAAAATGCTTTTGCCATGCCACCATATCACAGACCATCCTTCTCCACTGCCTCCATTTTGGTGCTTTTGGCCTCGTTTGCCCTTTAACAGGACCCACGAATCGTTCCGCACACACATCTGCTCGACTATAACGAATTTCTCACGATATGATTATGTCGATTGCGCTTTGTTGTTGTAACAACTTTGTTGTTCCCGTTGTCGAGTGCGTGTGTGTGTGTGTGTGTGTGTGTGTGTGTGTGTGTGTGTGTGTGTGTTTTCTGTGCACCTGGAGTTGGAGTTGGAGTTGGAAATTGGGCAAGGTGTGTGTCATGTTGGATTTTAGCTAAACAAATTATGTGTCGCGTGTACTTTGAACAATATCTGGGATTTAGTTTAGTTAGGATTTTGAACAAAGCTCCACCAATTGCTCTAGTCAATTCTGTCATTTTGTATAACTAAATATTTAATATTTATATAATGAATATCTTTGTTTTTTTTAGGTATTTTTAGTAGTATCTATAAGCCTTGCATACGAGTTTTTGACTTGGCCATTTATCTGTCTATTTCTGTAGTTCATTCGCTAAACCTATTTTTAAACTTTTATTCATAATGTTTGTGAATAAAGTAAAAACCAATGATTTTTATTTTAAAAA
The DNA here is from genome assembly GCA_035045365.1 of Drosophila leonis. Classification (NCBI taxonomy): domain Eukaryota; kingdom Metazoa; phylum Arthropoda; class Insecta; order Diptera; family Drosophilidae; genus Drosophila; species Drosophila leonis. Next base: position 6,506,377 of record JAWNPC010000338.1, on the reverse strand, counting down.
GATCTAAAACCCTAAATACTTCAACTAAAATGTACAACTCACAGAAGTATTTGAAGCACTTCCGAGTCTTTCTACGAATTGTTGAAATTTAACCTCATGTTGTCTTATGTTGTCTCTCTTCAAATCAAATGTCAGTAGCCCAAAAACTTTTAAAAACTCAAATTGTTCAACTGTTTGTTTTGATTTTCTTTACTGTTTCATATGATTTCTTAAATATATTTCGTATTATGATACGAGTATATCAATCGCATACATTCTCACAGCGCCAAGAGTAGATACATATATTGTTCTTGACGTTCATCGTAGAGTTGTAATTTTGTTTTATCTATTGTATACTTGTGTGCAACCTTAGCACTAAGATTTCTTTGGAGGCATTGTAAATCAAGCATTACTATATACTATTTTACAACATGAGCGCCATTATTTATGACTTAAATTGGAATTTGAAATATTTTTACTCTTTTATACTACTTGCAGTTTCGAAATTGCATGTTAACATAGCCTCATCCACGATGGGCTTGGGAAATCAAAAAAAAAACTAGATCTTTGACTATATGAGTTAAGTTTCAGATAGACCTATAAATAATATATTTCGTTCATTGAAGTTTGGTAAATTGTTTTTTTGAATTTAGCGAGGTTTTCCGGATTCTGCTTTTACTATTAATACCTCTTTTAGACATAATAAATTAGTTAACGTTAGCTTATATTCAATAATTTTGTCACTTTTATACTAACACACTTCATTTCAAATACATCAACCAATAAAAACTCGTATAAATAAGATTTCTAATTACTTAATTTTCAAATATTCCCAAAGGTTGTAAATTTTGAGCTAAATACAAATAAAGTGGAAATTCTACTCATTATCGTAGATATCAATTTTGAGGCAAACTAGTTTCCAGCGAAGTATAAATTTCTGTTGTGACACTCGTAAGTTGAAAAACTAAAAAAAACTTAAAAAAAAACTCTTAAAAATGCTGCCAATCATTCAAAATCCGACTGCGAAAGACCCCTAAATTTTGAGAACACCCTTTGGCTTACCAAGTGCTTGGGTATTAGTTATGCAGATGCTGCAGCCTGATCGAAACAATTGAGAATTTGGGAGTTGCGGGTCTGCAGTGTCATACATATTGAATAGAAAAATTATTAACCAAAAAACCGTAACTAAAGCAACTTTTATGAGCTGGCACACGGAAAACCCTAATCCATTGTGCCGTACCCCCACCCTGCCCGGACAGGCTAATGAAAACCTATCGTGTGCGTACCATGCGGAACCCTGGCACCAAGTTCACAGCATTCCGTGATCGATGCGAGCTGTGCAATGAGCAACAGCAGCAGCAATTTGCTTGACTGGCAGTCACGCAAAGCACGCAAAACGATGCCGAAGCGAGAAGTGTGAAAATTCAAATTAGTTACACTTAGGCAGACGCAGCAGCTACCCCATAGCTGCAACTCCATGATCAACCCTCATTTAGACAATCGCATGGGATGCCTAAACCACATCAATGCACTTTAAATATGCAAGCAACAACAGCTGAATTATGTCATTAGATGTAGAACTAGCAAACGCATTGACCACCGCCCACAGCTGATTGATTTGATGGATTGATGGCTGACTGACTGATTGACAACTTACTGCGATCCTTGAGTATGATCTTCTTGGGCGGCTCCTTTTGATAGTTGCGCTGCAAGCTCAGTCCAGCCTCATTGCCATTCTTATCCTTCTTGACCATTTCGCTCAAAAATGTTATATAGCTGATGGCCAGCTTAAGCGTATCCACCTGGAATCAGATTTGATTAAATTTGATATCATTGAGAGCTAAAAGTGAGGATCTTCATAATTAAGATCTTTCAGTTAAAGATGACAGACATAGGATCATGACAGTTTCTTTTCTATTCCATATGCAATTTTGGTTTTCTATTTATAATAATTTTGTTGATCTCATGATGACGAAGCAAAAGCTTAAAACTAAAAATTCATAATGAACAGAGATCTTTGTAGATATTAAATGAGCATTTTAATATGGAGTGATAAGGAAGATATTCAAGCCTCTGCCTCTAACTATTAATGGATATATCGATTCAAAATATTTATTTATTGATAAATAGAATTAGATGGGAGATAAAGCTTATATTATTATAATAAACTATTATTATAGATTTATAAATGATTAATTGAGATAGAATATAGCAATAATCGCTAAGATAAGGCTTAAATACGTCTATAGGAAAAAGAAGAAGAAATAACTTTGTTATTGAAAACTTTTCACAGTTTGTCTAAGATTTTTGTTTTTATAATTACAAGTTATCCTAAAATGCACTTATTTCAGATATATGAAAGTTCTGCAGACAAGTCAACTAAACTCTACAACTAGAATCAGGTTGACAAAGTCAAAAGCTATAGGGCCAAAGCTTTGAACTCAAGTTTCTCTATTGTGGCTCTTACAAATCGATCCAGCAGGGCTTCAATAACCAGAAATCTACGTTTTAGTATGTAATACATACCTTATACCTTGGCCTAATCTATCTATATTAGATTCAACATTTGATGAAAACTTTTAACTAATTTCTTTGGTTATTTCATTTTGTTTAAAATTTTTTAAAGTTTTTATATTGACGCACAATAAAAATGTAATTAAATGTCAGAAGAGGTTTGCTGACTTATGTATGTATATAGCTTTAAAATATCTTAATCTGTAGCTGAAATTCGATTTTACTTTCAATTATAAGACATCTACATAGGATAGCAAATAGATCTCACCTTACTGAGTCGCTTCTCGTAGGGCAATGTTGGTATGTGGGTACGCAGACCCTCGAAGGCTTCGTTGATGCTTTGCATGCGACGTCGCTCCCTAAGATTCGCCGCCTGCCGCTGCTGGGCCATCTGGGAGGCGCACTTCAAGCGGCGTGGCTTGTGACTGCGTCGCCTAAACATTGAGTAGCTGCAATTGGTTATTATCGGAGCAGGTGGGCCTTGGGCAACCTAATTGGAATTAACACTCACGACTTTTCGTTGTTCTCCTGGTCGCTGTTGAAGCCACTGCTGTACGCATCATCATCATCATCGCTCTCCGAGCTGTGCTCATCTCCGAAAAAGTATTCGGAGCTGGAGTTCGAGGCATTCGTTGCCTGCGATCCCTCGAAGAAGTGACGAGCCATCGTCGCCTCCAGATCGAAATTGTCCATGGAAAACATTTTACCAGCTGCTGTTACCTTTTGTTACTCTTCAATCTGATATTGGCCTAATTGTCCGGCAAGTGCATAACGGTAAGTCGAACGCCTCCGTTTATAAATCTAATTGGCAACACGTGCACAGCACGTGCCGATCGAAGGAAGTGCGGCGCGTGTCGTTAGCTTTTGACTCTTGATATTCGAACACTCTAAAAAAGGACATAAAACATCATTTGTTTACACTATATTCAAAGTAATCTTATCGGTAGCTATGCCTGTGGCTAGGTTGTTAAATTGATAATAAACATGTTTAACATACAAACACCTTCGATTAGATAAGCAACTGATAGCGACTATGACTGGTTGGAGCTCAATTAGATATCAAGTACCCTTTGCATATGCGCATGGGATCAAAGCTATTTCCATACTAAAAACATACAATTAAATATTATTTATACATATATTTCATAGGGAACACAATTGAGTAGATCAAAGTAGATCTTCCGGATGAAAATGTCAAATATCTCAAAATTGAAATGATGTAACAGGCAGAAGGAGGCATAATGAATAAATAAATAATAAAAAAAAAGATGTATATATACGATATATGCTTGATCAGGTGGACGAGATCAATCAATTCTGCAATTTCCAACTGTGCCTCAGTCTATCTGTCTGTCTGTTCTTCTATCTGTCTTCTAACTTTCTTGTCTCTTTCTCTTTCGCTATTATTAATCAAAATCAATATTAAAGGCTCGTTTTCTAAGCACAATTTATTGATCATTGAAAGCTAGAGAGATCAGATTTGGTATGTATATTTATCTAGTGAATGCACAAGTTATTGAGTACTTCCGATTCTAAATACTTTCATCCATATTCCACTAAATTGAGCCATGCGCTTTGATACAGACACATGCAATCCTTCCAAGTCTTTGTAATGTCCCAACAATTTAATTAAGATCATACAAATCTGAAGATCTGAAGTTATTTCATAACTGATATTCCATTGAACAATATTTGTATTTGTTTGCATGTATTTAAGAAGCTTAAAAGTTGGTTCAGTGTATGTCAAACTAGATCAATCTTAATTGTTATCAACTGATCAAGGGATAAACAAGTTTCTTCACATATAAAGATCTTATTGATGGCATCAAATCAATAAAACTTTATTTCAAATATTTCAAATTTCAAATATATGTAGCTTTTGTAATACATGTTTAATATGTCAAACAATTATTCTAATTGAAATTAAATCTTAGTATAAAAATGTTTTAATGAAACCATTTTATAAGTCTATAAAAAATTAACATAACAAATATTCTCGCTTCTTAGCTTTATTTTTTAGTTTCTTTGTTTCTTTTTTATTGTTTTGCCAAAGGAAACTTCACTAAGCTGACTAGAATATAATAATTAAACTTTCACTCATATTCAAATATATATATCAAATGTAATTAAACATTAATAATGCCGACGGTAAGAGACAGACATCACCAAAAGTCTGTTTTTACCTTATTCGAGTGGTTTTATCCAATATCCGTAAGGCTGAGTAAATACACCCAAATTTTGTTATTCTTTTCAATTGCACATACATATATTTATAAATTATCTATAACCGATTTGTACGCACTCGAATCAGTTCGCAGAATTGAAAATATTTATACCGTTAATTGAAACATTGAAGCGCGATTTGGTAGCGAACGCGCCGCCAGCTACAAAACGAATGAAATTGTTTTGCCGGTGCCAGGCGCAGGATACGTTCGTCTGATAAGCGCGAAGTGGCGAGGGGTTGCAGCTAGGCTAGTGGCTCCTGCTATTGTCTATCTCATATCATATCAATGGCGGCAGTGCCACATCGAACAGTGTTGCCAGATGGGCGGAGTTTGCGTCTGGCTGCCAGCCAATCAGAGCGATGCAGCCCAAAACTTTCGCCTCTGCAGGGTTGCATTTTGGGGTAGTCTAAGCTTATTAAGTTTGTGAATTTTCTGTTTTTTTTTCTGTTCGGCCAAGGGATGAGATATTTGCTGCTGATTTTCATATGGTAGACACATTAAATTGGTCTTTGATTACGTACGCGTTTATCTGTTTAAGCGGAATTATTGCCCGAGTGGCACACAAGTGGCATGGTATGTGTCCTTATGCAGGGGACTAAGCTGAGCAAGTGTGTGCTGGGAAAAAGTGGGCGTGGGTTAGGGAACAAACAGCTGCACTATTTGCGTGTGCAGCTCCAACCATATGAGCAATGATTTGATCATTTTTTCATTTTTTTGTTTTTTACTCAAGCAGCATCTAAGTCTAATTAATGGACTGCGGCAGCCAAGCAAACAAAACTCTAACTACCAGCCAAATGACAGTGGGCAAATACAGATATAAAGAGAAAAAAAAAAACAATACAACACAAAAATTTGTCAACCAGCATAATTTTTAAGCATTAGCACAGCGTGTCGCAAAGACTAATGCAAATATTTGCATTGTCTAGGATTCAGCTACGAAACAGCTCCATTAAAACTGCCTCTGCTGCTGCAGTATCTGCTGCATATTTTACGGCGCTGCAGACAGGGGTGTCAAAATACCACGAAACATTGTAGAATGGATGTATATAGACATATATATGCACTCCTCGATAACGCGACTCACCCCTCAAGGCAGTTGCTTGTGTTGCGCCTTTGCCTTTGCTGCGTTTGTTTGTTGTCCTTTTTTCCGTATCTGTTGCCCCTACCCCTCCCCTGCCACTGCCACTGCCCCTGCCACTGCTCCTGCTCCTGCTCCTGCTCGACTGCCTCATCATCATCGACGACGACGACGACACCTCACTAAGGCTACCCATGATAAACAAATTGTTTTTTTGCCTCTCTATCTCATCTGTTGTTGTTGTTGTTGCTGTTGCTTTTGTTTTCATTGCCAGCGCTGTTCGCTTTATGCAGCTGTATAAACAAATTAGTTTTCAATTTTTATCAAGTTGTTGCCTAGTGGCAAATCAGTTAACAACCAACTGCCAAGATTGAGCTGACTTTGGCCAAAATCAAGATCTTGTTGTATAATATAATAATTATATACTATTTTTAAATTAAATCAAATTTAAACTAAATAAAAATCCAATGAAAGTTGTTAAAACTAAACTTTTTTTAACAAATAATAAAATAATTTAGTTCTTGACATATAAATATTGAAAATATCTATACAACAAATTGCAAAACTTTCGAGAAATTAATATTTAGAGATAATTCCATTCAAGAAATTTATAATAGTAATAATCCATTGAATTATACAGAATCTAGTAAAGAGAGAAAAATTACACATAAAGTAACATTCAAGAAAATTTGAGCAATTTTTAGCTTAACATAACTCTGAAATTTTTCAAAAATATATTTATCATTTTTATACCCTGAACCCATTGAAAGTGGAAAATGGTTTTGCTAAAATGTATGTAACGATTTCCGTCTATTCATCCGTCCGTCTGTTCATCCGTCCGTTTGTTCATCCGTCCGTTTATTCATCCGTCCGTCCGTTCGTCCTTCCGCATGTTATAACGCGTCTCAGAACCTATAAGAGCTAGAGAGCACGTGGGAAGCAGCGCCAACTATCTGCTGCTATTTAGCTTAGATTTGCTAGATGGCGCTCTAGCAAAAAATTTAGAAACTTACATTATTGTCTGCATATTTATAAACTCAGTACGGACTGCGTTCAGGGAATCTCCTAGTCGGGCACCACCGACATGTATATTGTAGTTTTTTTACAATTTTTTTTTTTTAATTTTCAATAAAATACATTACTGTGAGTCCTAATACTATTTACTATAAAGAGAGTTCACAGTTCCTAGGTAAATATATTCCTAATATATATATTCTATCTATATATAGATATACATTTTTGGCAAAGGATTAATTTGGAGCATTTTGTAAATGGAAATGTATATTATAGGGTATCTTTTTCTTTATAGCTTTGAAAATATAAGGCAAATTGAGTATTGAGCCAAGAGTTAGTTTTGTTAACGAGGAAAATTTAGTTTAAGAATCGAGGCTCATCACTGACAGTTGACTTCAGTCGGCTATTCTGTTGTTTCATTCCAATTTTTAAATTCTAAAATTCCATATTGCTCTACACCTGTCACAATTTCCCATATGTAAGTGAGCTACAATATATAATTAAAGCTCCCACAAATTAGGTACTGCACACTCTGTTAAATTCATATCAAGCTGCGAATTATGTACACGTCATATAGCACAATCAAGCGTAACCGCCTCTACGGGCAACTTACCCTATCTAATGCCAATGCACCGGGACCCTATATCATTATTGCAGGCAATTGCCGGCGAAGGGGGTTGTCTCAGACTGGATGGATTGTCATTTGGCACAACGATTTTCAATTCGTTTTTTTATTATTCGAATTCTAATTAAAAACCCAAATGTATTGTTAAGGTATGGCAAGCGATCGGGGTCGGGGCGCTGCGAAGTGCTTATCACACTGATGCTGATGCCCTGGCCCTGCCTCTGCCCTGATCCCTGGTCTACGTCCATCTATGGTGTTGACACTGAGCATTAAGGATGGCAAAATCCTCTTGAGTGCATGCCTGGCCGAGCAGTGTGTATGTGTGTGGATTGTGTGTAAATTTTAATCTCATTTGAAAAGTTTTTTCTTTATTTTTTTAAGTGCTGATGTAAAGTGCAAAAATTGAAATCAACAATGGGCTTTAAGAAGGGTTGACCCTCGGATAGGCAGAGATATTCCATTTAACAGTAGGTACCTTTTAAAGGCGGCACAAATATAGCTAGGGGTGGTTGCTAATTTAAGTCTTATTAAATATATATTTTATTAATTTTGTATTTTATTATTTCTTTACTTTTAATTTTTGCTTTAATATGTTTAATATATAAAAACAAATAATGCAAAGCGTGCAACATAAATTTAAAAACTCAAATAATTGAACTGTAAACATACAGAAACTGTTAACTCAACATGTTATTTAACATCAAATTTTAGCATGGCTATGCTATTCAAATGTTAGCCATCTCTGTTATTTACTTATGTTTATATAATCGAGCCAAACATCACGTGGCGTCGGTGGTGTAATGGTTAGCATAGTTGCCTTCCAAGCAGTTGACCCGGGTTCGATTCCCGGCCGACGCACATCTCAACTTTTTGCAACAATTGTTTTTATTTAGTTTTTAAACCACATATTTGTTTTATTCACAATTTGTACATTACTTGCTCACCAAATTTATGGATTGGCTCAATACGTTCATCAAAACGTTTGCCATTATACTCATATTCACTATAGGGTACTGCGTTGAGCACCTTAAAGCCAACAGCTTTGCCAATTTTTTGGGTAAATAAGGACGTCCAGAGGGCAGTAACCGCTTTAGGTCGCTTATCTTGCAAGCCGGCTGGCACATCTTCCAAGCCTTGCCCCTGTCCTAATTCACGCGCCAACTGAATTGTGGCTTCAGTAAGAGCACGACCAAGTCCTTGCCTGCCAAACTCTGGCAAAGTAGCCAAAAACATTAGCTCACATACGCAATCCATGTTGTATTCGGCGCACACATCGACCTTAGCGTCCATCGTAATCATATAGTCCATTAGAGCCTTAGCCTGAGGGCTCTTCATTTGTTCATTGTAGAACTTTACAAAGAAATTATCCTCGCCAGGTGGTGGAGCAAACTATAAATTACATATTAAATATATATAATAAATAACCATTTGACTAAGTTCACTTGCCTGCAACTTGTTGAAGGAAACAGCAACGATCCGACCACTCCCCAGGTGTTTTATAATTAAGGAAACTCCATCCTGCGCTGTAATTCGGCATAGCTCCCTCAATTCTTGACGCGCTTGACTATTTTCTGGTAAATTGATTTCGCAGCCTTTGCAAACTGATTCATTGATAAAGAACGAATCGTTCAGCACCTGATATTCAAAAGACAATTTACATAAAAAGGGTTTTAAAAACTGAATTATGATTTTATATTAAAAATAAATAAATTAAATAAACGCTATTGGCCGAAACAAAATGCAAAAAAGATAAACTGCGTCGGCCGGGAATCGAACCCGGGTCAACTGCTTGGAAGGCAACTATGCTAACCATTACACCACCGACGCCACATTCTTTCGTCTGTTCTAAATCGATTTTGTCAAGCTTTCGCTGTGCAAAATTCTAACCGACAAAATTGCAAATATTTTTAAATTTTTAGTGCTATTTTTCAGAGCTAAATATTGATAAAATAATAAACACATTAATGCCGGTGCAAATGTAATTAGTATGTGTTGTTAATTTTGTAATACATACATATTTGTGCATACTTACATTAAGAGCTTCCTCCAAATCAGCTTTAGACAAGCTGCGTAACTCATACTTTCCTATTAAATAAAAATGATAAAAAATTTATTATAAAATCTATAAAGTAATTTATTAATACAGAAGTAGGTATAGGTAACACTTAATTTAATTTCACTCACCATTGAGCAATGTTGACCAAAGTCTCCCGTTCTCTGCTCGCATTTTTACCGCTTATCTGTAGAAACGACTGTTGCCATCAAATGTTCGATTGTAACTAAGCTATAAAGAAATTTTGATAGCTCTATCTGAGACCCGAAACCGGTTATACGACACTATAACAGCAATTTAGGCTTATCATGTTGGCCCTATGTCAGGAAGAAGCTAAGCTCAGTTGCACATATTATCTGGCATTTGTTTGAATTGAACCTAAGAAGTGTGTTGGCAGCATAGGTACACGTAGATAAGGCGATGTTTGAATTAATTCTATTTATACGTATACATATAATTCAATATATAGATTAGACAGATAGGGAGTTTTCTTTATAAAAAATATATAATATCAAATTTAATGTTTTCTTATCTAATTTATTATTTCTATTTCTATGGCAAATCCTTTTAACCAGAAGAAGGAAGAGGTAGAGAAACCATTTTTCGAAACATCCAAGCCATTTAATTTCAGGAGAGGAATACAAAATGTGATTATAAGCAGCAAAATCATATTTCAGATAAATCTTTATAATTAATGAACATTTTATTTAATTCAAGTTCAACTTTAAGCCAATATCAATTTGTTGAATCTCGATCAGCTGATGTGCTAGTGTTGGTAACGCATATTTCAATTAGAACAGCTGCACTGTATTAATGTATTTCACAGCACTAAACAACGATTCCAAAAATACCAATGTTAAAAGACTCAGCAGGTTACGCAAAGAGCAGTTAACAGTTCTATTGTGACGTCACATTTGCACATATTCCAGGTGAAGTTTGGCGGGGTCTTTTGGCAGCATCAATGATATGCCCAAAATTGATAATATGTCAGGCTTAAAGGTTAATAGACAGAGTTGACTGAGGCTTTCGCCATAAGTAATGCTTATTTATGCCAATCTATCTAAATATTTTAGTATAATACACGTTGAAGGTACATCAATACAGCTGCTGATCACACCTGCAGCAAGGTCAGAAACATTCGAAAGTATGAAATAAAACATTTTCATACAAACATCTAATCTAATCTAGCAATATCTTAAAATATGACGTCACACTGGGAAGTTAACAGACCGCTTTGCGTAACCTATTATTACTCACTCGTGCAAAAAAAAACATAAAGAGTTACACTGTTATTCATTTTGTTTTTATTGTTGCAATCAGCTGATCCATGTAAATTGCACAAACATTGGCGCATTTACAATCGTAACCTCTGGCCACGCTGTTTCTCTGTGCCTTTTTGTGTGTGTAAAATAAATACGAGCCGCGACGCCATGACAACTCAGTGCTAAACAAAGCCTACAGTTTCAATCATTATCTACCGCAAAATGTTTCTTCTGGACAAGATTGTGCCGTTAATCTTCAGTTACATACGGCCATTTATCAAATGGTTTCTACACATCTTCACTCGCCTGTCCGAGCTCCAGCGTATATGCTATGGCGCCAGAGCTGGTGCGCCGAGATGCCACCAAATCGAACGCTCGCTCCAACAATCGAATCAGCTGGAAATAAAGAAAATGCTAAGAGAACTGGACGAAGCAGCGCCCTATGTCACGGACAAAGAGTTGCTATATTTTGGTGAGTAAAACTGTAAATTGCATTTCCAGCTCATATACGCTAACATTGTCTCTTCCTTATCAGCGACACATGCTGTTAATATAGTCGGGCGCGTAAAACGTATAAAAAGCAATGTGCATCCGGATTTTGGGCGGCTATTCGGCAATTGTGTGACCACAATTTGGGGCTATAAACGCTTAATGCATCAAGTGGAAGAGCTGCGTGCGGAGCCGTACGATTCAGAGAATCCGGCGCACGAACAAAAGCTGTTAGAGCTCTGGCAACTGCTGATGCCCGAAACGCCGCTAAATGGTCGCATCTCCAAGCAGTGGCAAGAAATTGGCTTTCAGGGCGATGATCCCAAAACGGACTTCCGTGGCATGGGCATGTTGGGTCTAGAGAATCTTTTGTACTTTGCGCTCGCCTACAATGATGCTGCCAAACATGTCCTGCTCCACTCCATGCATCCCACCATGGGCTACACCTATGCCATTGTTGGCATCAATCTAACCGCCTTGGCCGTGAACCTTCTGCGCTCCGGTGCGGCCAAGACTCACTTTTATAATCAGGTGGCGCTGCATAAGCAAAACTTTAGCACACTCGAGGACTTCCACAAGCTGTATTGCTATCTGTTCTTCGAGTTCGATCGGTTTTGGATGGACAGTTCACCGCGTAACATCATGGACTTTCGAGAGGTATATCAGGCCTTCGAGATAACAAAACTCGAAGCGCTCCATAATGAGAATACCATTTTCAAAACGAACCTGGTCGTCGAGTCCGTCTAAATGCTCACATTGTTGTACTTAACAGAATTTCATAGATAATATTTATGTATAAATGCAGCTTTTTATGCGTTTATTTGAGAGCTATATTATTTATATATATGTACTTTTAATATGTATGTATATATATTTGTATGCAAGTATGTAAATCGTTAGCCGCAACTAATTTTAATTAAATGGAATGTCATGCATAATACTTAGAAATGAGGATCGAGATTGCACAATGGGGAACACAGAGTTCTATAAAAATACATATTTGAATATCACGCAAAAGCAAAACATTAAATTAAATTAAACAAAAACAACTAACACACAAACTATAAAATATACACAAGAAAAATTCCTAAATCGTTCGCACTGATGAAGTCGTTTTGAGTATCCTATCAATTTGATGATGTACCTAGTATGTATGTATATGTATATGAAGTGAACAAGTCGAATCGAAGTGGTGCGTCCAAAAGAGCATTCGCCCTGGTTGCAAGCTAGTTGAATATCATTATATTATAATTAGCGTGGTGCGTTGGTGGTCGGTCTAACGATAAAACTTGACCTCAGCCTCAACGCAATCTTTGAGCAGCTCGTCCAGCTCTTCGCTGGCATAGTCCTGAATCGAAAAGTAATTATTCAATTCATCGACACAGGAACGCTCCAGGCTACGTAAGTGCTCCAGCGCAGCTGGCTTACGATTGGCATGCAAACTGTGCAACAGCGTCTGCTCCGTATCCGCCTGCACCTGGGTCAGCGGCGAAATGCGTGGCTTGGGCGCAAACACAAACGGCTTGAACACAGACTCGGCGGCATTTGGCGTGCCGGTGAACCAGTGACACGAAATGGAGCTGCCCTTGGCAGTTAGCACCGAGACGTTGGCCGCACGTGAGCCAGCACTGCTCGCCAAGCGCAACGTCTCGAACATATCCTGTTGAGTGTAGCTGCCATCGCCAGCGGGCTTTAGGCCACACCAATCGGCATCCGGTGCCTGCGCCTCTGCATCGTGAGCAGCCGCAAAGCTAGCGGTGGTATCTAGGCCGTCACTCGACTTATCAATAGTTGTGGTTACGCTCAGCCCACCACTAGGCACACGTAGCCAGCTGGCTTGCAGTTTCTCGGCGGCCCACACTTTGCCGGCACTGCTCAATATCCAGGCAGCCGTCGGATCACACACAATAAAGTTCAGCTTGGCATTGTCGTTGCTGTACTTGGCTACCAATGTTCCAATGCGGTCAACGGCCGATTCCACATCCTTAGACTCGGCTAAGGTTATCCTGCAGCAGTTATGAGAATTTAAAAATTAAATATATATAGGCGAAAGACAACTATATATATCTATATATTTATATATATCTAAATATATATACATATATCTAAATATATGTGTGTGATCAATTTTTCAACCTACCGCACTATATCCGTGCCCAGCAGACTGTCACTGTCTGTCGCCTCCTGTTCCCCATCAGACCAGCTTAGGCTTATAGCCACGCCTCTTTCGTTAGCCCCAAAGTCACCGCCCCAAAGTAAGGGCTTCGGTTTTTGCAATATAACACGTAGAACATCGGTCACCGGCTCTACAGCAGCACCACCATCAGTCTGACATGTATGTGGCAAGTGGCAAATTATTGAAGATGAGTCATTTAAGCTTGTCTGCCTGCTTCTTGGCTTACCTTCCCCTCGAGAATATCGCTGACATCATAGTAGCAGATTTCCGATGACACGCCTACCGCTGCAGCGTCCTCAGCATTGCGACCGAAAATTAGGGAGCCAGACTCGCTGTTGGCTGGCAGCACAATAAAACAGTCAGCATTTGAGGACATTTTTTGATGTTTTAAATAAATTATGTGCACAGACACAAACGGATTTGCAAAATTGATTTTTCGCAACAGCTGTTGCCGTTACAGTCTGTTGACGCCAATTGGGCTAACAGAATGCTGTTAATAACAGCTGGATGCATGAAGTTGGCTGCGTGTGAAGCCAGTGCTGCCAACCTATTGGAATGTAATTTACATTTCGATTGCTTGAATTCATCGATTAATTTCTTGTTCTTGCAATATTACCATTGCTGATCACGGTGGCAGTGGTCTAAAAAGTTGTAGAAGTGGAAAATCTAGTAAAATCGTAATAATTTAAATAATTTGCTGTAGCTTTAGGAAGCCGCAAAGTGTTATTAATGCAGCTGTGATTAGTAAAAGTGTCCCACAGACTGAAAACGTCGTTGAAGAATTGCATTTGTATACAGCAGTCTGTGTGCAGGTGTTGTCTCATTCGGGCGTATCTTCGAGTTGGGTTGTGGTGCGAGCGAAACAACAACAAACAAGTTACAAGGTAAATACTCGTGCATACTGTTGTTGTTGTTGTTGTTGTTACTGCTGTTGGTGGATGTTCAGCGCCTTTTTTGTGTGTTGATTATTTTACTTGCGTGCGTTGTAACTCGTGGGCGGCTAAACCATCGCTGTCCGGCTTAAGCGGCTAAAAAAAACTCAATAAATCGGCGCTAACTTACAAATTAAACAAAAAAAAAAGCAAAGAAAAGGAATGAGAGTGAGTTTGCAATTGGAACGCAAAGTGACAAAAAAGAGTGGCTGGTAAAGAAAATCAATATTCATATTGTGCAGCGCACTTCCAATAAGAAATTACAGTGAGTCTATGAAAATAACAAACGCGAATCTAAAGAATTTCAACTTGGACTCCCGTCGGTGTCGGTGGGCCGCTGCCGCTGCCGCTCCCAAAACAGATATTTCTTCTCGGTTATGTGTACGTGTGTGTGTGTGTGTGTGAGCGAGAGTATATGTGTGTGCGTGCGTGTGCCGCTTCGCGTTGCTTGACCACTTTGACCGCGCGCATTTTCATGTTGTTTTTGGTCTGAAACTAGTTTTCGTTGTTTTTTTGTTGCTGCTGGTGTTTTTGTTGTTGTTGTTGTTATTATTTTTGACTTGGGTTAAATTTTCACCCTGCCAGTGAATGTGATGACGTTTTAAGGTGCCCACGTCGAGTTAATTTAAATGTAATCGCAGAAAATCAATAATTTCAAGCTTCGAGTATACACATTTTTGTGGAAAACTGGTTGAAATTGAAGTGTGTGGCATGCTTTAAGTGTGAAAGCGGAACACAAACCACCCTCGCTCACTCTGGCTGTCTGCTCCAACTCCAATTCCAACTCTAGCGCAGCCCATACCAAATCCATCCCAGCCCCTTTCAAAGCATCTTGCTTCAAGTGATGAAAATATTTATATATACATATAAATGTATATATATACAACATACATATAAAGTGCCGTTACATTCCTCCCCCAATGCGGCATTTGGCTTTATATATACACACACTTACATATGTATGTGTGTGTGTATATATATGTATGCGTATATACATCTAATCTTTGTGTGTATCTGTTTGTAGGCGTTCTCGTCGAAAGTGCATTGCTCTGCCGCTACCCCTGCCCCATCGTCGTATTGTAAACATTACAAAAGCTGCGTGCGGGGCGGCCTCGTTTCATTCGTGTGTGTGTGTGTGTGTGTGTGTGTGCGTCTGCACGTATGTGTGTGTGTGTTATTTAGTTCTTTTATTTACACTTACACTGTTAATGTTGCTCTCGCAAGCAGTTGGCAACACGCGCATCGCAGCCACTGCGTTTTCGGCAGTTGGCAACACGTTGACCCAATAACGGTACAACAAGACACCCGCATGCATAGGCAAAAACGCACACACATACACACATACATACATACAGACGAAACGTGAATGAAAGCCAGCATGGCTTTGATTATGTTGTTTCGTTGCTGCAGCAACCATAAAATCTCTGCAGACGCGACCCACATATGCATGTGCATCATTTTTCTGTGCTAATTAAAATAAAATGTTAAGCTGCACTGTGGTGAAAAATCAATATTAAACTAATACAACTTTTGAGTGAAGTTTGTGTCTGTGCTGAATACTTATATAATATAATTACATTGTTTTATTTTTGACGTTGGCATTGTTTACATCAAGAAAAAAGCAACATTTTATTTTGTGGCCACCGACAGGTTCAATGAACCAACCAAACAGTGGAATGCCCATCCGTTCGAATGCCTGTACGCGTGTGTGTGCGTATGTGTGTGTGTGTGTGTGTGTGTGTGTGTGTGTATTTTTGTGATCGCTGCACGTAACCAAAATTTGTTGGTATTTTTATGGGCTTCGATTATTGTGCCCATTAGGAGGTGATGTAGATATGTTTATCGCCATAATTTGTGTGCCCCAAATCAAAATCAAACACAGCAACAATCACTGTGTGAAGTGTGTTGGTGGCAGCAAAAAAACAAAAAAAAATACCTTGACATTGAGAGTTTATATACGCATGAATGTGTGTGTGTGTGTGTGTGTGGCGTGCGTATGATTGTGTTTAGCAAACAGAACCTACGTTTGTGTGTGTGTGTGTGTGTGTGTAAATTGTGCACATATACTGTCTCACTCTAGCGCACAGAATATTCATGTTAAGTATTATTTAATAAATAAACCGGCCCGGCCTGGACCGGCCTGCCTCTTGTTGTTATTGTTATTGTTTACGAATGCGCCATTGACCTTGCGAACAGCACCTGCAATGCAATTGGCCAAATGCAAATATCGATAACACATGCCAACGATATATCGATTCAAGGACTTTGTTTATGTGTGAACAGTAGAGCTTGCCTAAAAGCAATTAACCTTAATGATTTAACAATTATACATTTTCATCACATATATTTATGTATTTTTGTTTGTTTTTTTGTTTTTTTTTCTTCTCGTTTTAGCTAATACGCGGCTTGAGGTTAGTTGACTTGTCAATTGACCACAATTAATCATTTTCTGGTAAGCAACTGAAATAATTATATTTTTAATCAGAGATCTAGAGGTGATTAATTTAATTACATATTTCAGAACTCGCATGACCTTCAAA
This sequence comes from Drosophila leonis, assembly GCA_035045365.1. NCBI lineage: Eukaryota > Metazoa > Arthropoda > Insecta > Diptera > Drosophilidae > Drosophila > Drosophila leonis. The sequence continues at coordinate 6,489,490 of JAWNPC010000338.1, read as the reverse complement.
CTACCTTTTTTCACTATTTCATTTTAAGGGTCTTTAGATTTTTGATTAGTAGTTTTAAAGAGTATTTTGTATTTCATTTAATTAATAATAGTTTTGTTTAATCTATTTTCATTATTGCATAAAAATGTTTCAAGAAATTAAATTAGAGCAAGGATTGATTTATCAGTTGAAATATTATTCCATTCATACTTAGCCATAAATAATTTGATTTATAGTCTTTTAGAGGATCTCTATATGAACACTATTTCATTGTTTCGTGTTTGTCTTTTGCAGTGGGTGTTTGTAAACCGACGCAATTTCTTCATCACTAAATGCAAAACTGGAGTTGTTAGACTCCAGCAGCAACGACGACACCATTCAGTCCACCAACTTGAATAGAAAATTAATCAAAATTAAGAAGTTCAAGCTGGACGATATGAAAGAAATGGTGGGCGGATGCTGCGTTTGTTCTGACGAGCGGGGGTGGCCGGAGAACCCGCTCGTCTATTGTGACGGCCAAAACTGCACCGTTGCCGTGCATCAGGCATGCTATGGCATCGTTACCGTACCCACCGGTCCCTGGTATTGTCGTAAATGCGAATCCCAGGAGCGCACCTCGCGTGTGCGCTGTGAGATTTGCCCCTCGCGAGATGGCGCCCTCAAGAAGACTGACACCAGCGGCTGGGCGCATGTTGTCTGCGCCCTCTACATACCCGAGATTCGATTTGGCAATGTGACCACAATGGAGCCCATTATATTGACCCTTATACCGCAGGAACGCTACTCGAAGAGTGAGTATTGTCTGCTGTAGCTGTTGCATCCACTTACTAACTGCTTTTCTATATCATCAACAGCCTGCTACATATGCCTGGAGATCGGAAAACCGAATCGTGCCAATGTTGGAGCCTGCATGCAGTGCAACAAGGCCAACTGCAAACAACAGTTCCATGTGACCTGTGCCCAAAGCTTGGGCCTGCTCTGCGAGGAAGCTGGCAACTATTTAGATAATGTCAAGTACTGCGGCTATTGCCAGCATCATTACAGCAAATTGGTGAGTCTATACTCGAGTGTCGTTTATTATACGCTCATGCCTTTTCATATACATATCGCAGAAAAAGGGCGGAAACGTCAAAACCATACCACCCTACAAACCCGTACAACATGACACCTCCTCCGATTCGTGCTCGTCGCCTGAGAAGGAAATTGATTCGACCATGAACTCGGCATCCACATCGGCGACAAGCATTAAGATAACGAGCAGCACATTAGCCGCTAGCTCCACAAGCTTGTCGAGCGGTGGCAGCAACGTTTCATCCTCATCGAAGCAGCGCAAATCAAATGCCTCCGGTAAATCTTCGCTATTATCAGGCGGCAGCTCCGGAACAGCAACGGGGCTGCCAAATCCCACAAGCTCCTCAAGCTCATCCATGGTTACAAACACCTCAACTGCTAGCAGCTTTCTAGCCGGCAACAGCAGTAGCAGCACAATCTCTACTAGTAATAACAATACCATGAGCAACACTTTAACGAGCTCTGTTACGGGCAACGTTGCAGCCACACATGCCCCAATCCCAGGCAGTGGTAATGCCATGAGCAGCAGTAGCAGCAGCAATGTGACTGGCGCCGGCAGCAGCGGCAGCACCAGCACCAGCAATGCAATAGGGCAAAGCAATGCGAGCACTAAGTCATCAGCCACCAGCTCCAGCAGCAGCTATAAGGATAAGCATAGTAAAAGCTTGGGCAAGCAATCTGGCTCTGGGTCCAGCAAGGACAAGGATAAGGATGGCGGTAGTAATTCATCGAACAATAGTTTCTCCCACTCATCAGCCTCTTCGTCGTCCTCATCCTCGTCGTCGTCGCGCGAGAAATCGTCAAAGTCATCGAAAAACAAAGAAAGCTCCAAAGAAGCCGCCGTCGTTGCTGCCAGCAGCAGCAGCAACATTGCCACAAGCAGCAGCAATATGCCCAGTGCTACCAGCATTGCGGCCAACAGCAGCTCTAGTTCCACAGCTCATGTATCTAGTAGTGGCAATGCTGGCAGTAGTCTAGCTGCTGCTTCGATCAGTGAGCATAGTAATCATGCCCAGAATCTGAGCACGTCGGCTCTGAGCAGCTCAACGGGCAGCGTCTCGAGCAAACTGCAATTGGCGAGCAATTTGGGCGGCGGTTTCGGAGCTGAGTTGCATGCCCCAAGCAGTAGCAGTAGTGGTGCCGCCCTGAAGGATACGCCAACATCCTTTGCCGGCAGTAGCAATACAAGTAATTTGGATAGTTTGTCGGGCGCTGGTACGTCCACAAGCAGCGCTCTAAATCCGCTTGGTCTCGGCTCCAGCAGCACTAATCCAAGCAGTGGCAGTAGCAGCAGCAGCAGCAACAGCACCAGTAAGGTGGGTCCATCAGTTGCAACTGCAACATCCACAACAACATCAAGCCACAGTCAGGCACCAGCAGCTAGCAGCTCCACAGTGTCCAAAAAGCGAAAGGTGGACGCTGCCAAATCGATTACCAGCATCAACCTGGAAGATCACAATAGGTATATAAATATAAATAGAAAGTGAATCATTATAGATGATTCTATGTATTAATATTATGCATTCTCTTCTGCTACAGCTCATTTCGGGATATTATTAAGGATGTGCACGTGACTCTGACGCCACTAACAGACTTTGAGAAGGAAATCGAGAAAAGCTCCAAGCGGGTGAGTCAATTTATTAGTTTTGTTTATCTCTGACTCTTCGCGCGCAGGCCCTATAAATAGTTCAGTCGAGCGCGCATCTCTTGAGTGTTTTTCGTGCCGCACTCTTAAGAGTTCTCCTCTCTCTTGACACATTCGCTCGCCTGGCTACAAAGTTGCCTTTTGAATAATAGTCTTCTAATCTCGTACACTTGTCTACAACTTGACAAGTGTCTGCTACTCACACACCCGACAGTCGATTCGAAAGGATGAACCGACTAGTCAACACATTCCTATAACCATTTCACTCGCTCCCACTCAACGCGAGTGGCCGGCGCAGGCGCTTTGCCAACTTTCGTATCATATTTATAAGTAGAAATGCAATTATTAATGCATACACCTTTCTGAAAGAAGAACAAATATTTATATTAATACATACATATATGTAAAACGTCAAGCACAAGGTGCGCAGCTCGATGTATGTGGAAAGAAATGTTCGAGAAACTCGTGTTTTTCAATAATACCCTCGATATATTTGTATAAACTGGTAGAGCGTATTATAATTTGGTTGCAAAATATGTGAGATCTGATCAATTTCTCATAAATAGAAATTGATCAGATCTATTGTGCTACAAGAGAAATCTCTCTTATGATAAAAGTAAAGTTTCTTTAAACTAAATTTTAATATTGTGCTAGTTTATTAAAACCTAATTAAGTGAGTCTACTATAAAATATGGTATGCTCAACAACAGTTGTACGAAAACTGTATTTTATATATACAATATAATTGGTCTAAGATAAATATTTACTAAGTATTTAGTATGCGGTGTACCAAATGTGATTCTCCTGTAATTCCTATTTAATTCGATTATTATTTTAATATAAGTGAAAATTGTATATAACTTACACAGCTGAAACCTAAATCTATAAATATTTACTTCAATATGTTTATTAATAATATTTACTTACACTTGAGCAAATGTAAATTGTTTTCGTTTTCTAGAATCTTGAACATATTTGTTACTCTGTTATACTATGTTAAGCTGCTGCTATATCACTGTTAAAACACTTCTTAGCATTGTCGTTTCTCCTCATGTTAATTAACAGCTCTGTTAGTGATGGCACGTTTTCTGATTTTGCCCCATTATCCTATTTGAATTTTGGCGGGCTCTTAAACAGAGCATCTGCAACGATTAACATTGTCTTGACATATTCAATGCTCTTTTTGTAGTCTAAACTCTTTGGTTACACAGCCAAAGTAAGCCTGATCTAAGAAGAGTTTTATATACCTTATTAAGTGTTCGTTAAATTTTGAAATATTTTCTATTGATTCCATTTCCTTCGGCATTAGCACAGGGTATTTGCTCATCTATAATTGGGAAACGCAACTAATTTAAAATTGCTTCAGTTAGGGGCATTATTTTTGTTGGAGGCCTCTTCTATTCCATCAATATGCACATAGATGAAATTGCCATTTTCTACTTTTGGATGTGATTGATGTGCATTGACGTGGACCATGTCCCATTAATTTCTTTTTAATATGTAAAATGTGTATGCCGGAATGATGCATTTTGAATTTTAATTAAATGCAAATGTGCAGGTGAAATTATGTTTAATATTAACAAAGAACAATGTGAAAAACTGATGACTAATAGATACCCAGTATCATTACTTACGCTCGACTGCTTGCATATAGAGATACTTGATTCCAAAATAATATTATTACAAGGTATACAAAGACACTTTGCTTGCCTTCACACAAGTAAATAACTCCTGGAAAACTCAATGAAATTTGTTATTCATTTATTTTCCATTTTTATTGTTTTAAATCAAATTTACGGCAATGATCGCATTGAATATGTCTTATACTAGACAACATTTTGATTTGTTGTTCGTCTCGTTGTTGTTGCTGTTGCTGCTGTTGGTATCGTTGTTGTTTGTCGACTATATAGTCATCCCTATCATTTGGCTAAGACGACAAGCATCTCGCTGTCGCTATCCGTCGTGCCGTGTGCAGACAGATATATTCTCAGAGTCCACATAGCGCCAGGGTAGCGGCCCCCAACAAAAAGTTGACAATTTTCTAGCCCGCTCAGTCGAAAATCGTTGCTAATCGAAGCCAAAAGGCTCTAACTACAAATTAAGAAAAAAAATACGTTTTTTGCGAATTTTTATTATAACGAACGAAAAGTAAATACACATAAATATATACATATATATATATATATAATATTTAAATGTATATATATACGAGAGTTTCTGCAATTCATTTTCATACAGATAAAACTCGTGAACAAATATCGGTAAAAAGCTGCCACAGAGAAATAAAATCAAGAACTGCATATGATGAAGTTTAATTATAGAAAATTTGGCACACATTTTGACACCACACACATGAAAAAACGAATAAGAAAAATACAGAAAAAAACGAGGAAAAGCGAAGGAAAATAACGTAAAAGAAAAATGTAGCTGGCTCCATTGGGGGAACGTAAAGAAAAAAAAACATTTCCCACGAACTCGTATTTATAGATCTGTTTTTTAGTGAAATAGCTTTTGGCCTAGAGTGCACAGATGTTCTAACTGGCTAGCTGACCAGCCTGTTAGCCTGGCCTATAGTGAAAATCGATTGTGCGTAACTAGCCAAATGTTGCAACTGTTTATCCATGTGAACATTTTAGAGATCAGGCAACACAAATGCCACTTGACCTTTATGGATTAGACCCTGAACAGCGCGTGTAAACAATTTATTGAACAATTCGTCTTTGCATCCAATTAGCTAATCATGATAATGCATTTTCCTCGATTCGCACAAGCGTACCAAGAATTTTCGCACAACATTTTCGCCCTGTTACCGCATACAAAAAATGAATAAGAGAATCGAACGAATGATGTGAAATGAAAAACTTTTCAAACTCGTCTGTGTGTGTGTGTGTGTGTTGTGTGTGTGTGTGTAGAACAAGTTGAAAAACCACAGACGCCGCTGCCTTGGCTGCTGTTCAGATAGAAACACACACACACATAGCCGAGCCACGCACACATTCATATTTCCATCCCACTCTCTGGCGAGATATTAGATGAAAATTGTTCCGCATCTAAAGTTTCTCAAATGAAACCAAAAAGAAAAGCACAAATTTTCAAATAAAACTGAAACATGGGAATTCTCAGCGCCGTGTGCCGTGTGCACTCACAATTCTATAGATTAGTTTGCGTTGAGCAATCTTCCAGTTCAGTTCTCAGTGCTGTCGTGTGTGGTGTTTGTGTCGATCGATGTAGGTGCTGTTCCTCCCTATACACAGCTATACATATATATATATATATATGTATATCTATATATATATATATATATATATGTATATATATATATATATATCTTGTAGCGTGCTAGCCTTTACCGATATTTGTTAACCAGTTAACAAATGTAAACAGCTTCATTTCATCATCATCCATATCTAATACACCTGCATGCATACATTTCTCACCCACTGTACAATCAAGACGGGAACAAAAACTGACACTGGTGCTGGGATAGTGAGTCAGAGTGGGTCGGAAAATGGGTTTGTCATCGGGCAGTGTTCATATTCACCTGTGTTATTTATATAAAAAAAAAGTCTCTCTCAGCTACAGATACACATTCTAAAGCTCAACATTTTGTTTGCTGGCAACACATACATGATTTTATTTTGAAGACATTTCAAACGTTTTCCATTTGCTGTTCATAAATTTTATATACTCGTATACTATATGCGTGCGTGTTTTTATTACGTAGGTGGGCTTGTTGGGTAATTTTCTTCTTCAAAATAAAGTCATTAGCAAAGACAATGGGGATTTATGACAGATGACAATTGAGAGGATAATCTGCTAAAAAGTAGGCAAATTCGGAACTGACGCACGTTGGGTAGGAACTGCAAACATTGTGTTCCTTATTTTAGTACATGTATTAAGAATAAAAATAATTAGAACTCAAATTTCATTATATTTAGTTTGTTTTAGTACATGTACAAAGAACTACTCGTATTAGGTAGGAACTGCAATCATTGTGTTCTTTATTTTAGTACATGTATTAAGAATTAAAAAAATTAGAACTAAAATCTCGTGGCATTTAGTTTGTTTTAGTACATATACAAAGAACTACTCGAATTAGGTTATAGAAACGAAGCACAGTTAGATAGTGCCTAAAGCATTGTGCTTATCATTTTAGTACATGTACTAACATATATGTGTTTTAGAACATACAACTGCCAGTTTGAGAGAATGTTTATACATCTTACATAGTTAGCAAGCATTGGGCAGTATTTTTTGGCACGTGTACTAAAATACACGAAAATAATATCTTAAGATTCGAATTTGGATTTCAAACAGTTTATAAAGTAAGACTTCCACAGATATTGAGATGGATAGTAATATAGTTTTTTGTAAGTTATCGACTGAACATATTTTGAGAATTAAATCTTACAGAAAATATTTCAGTACATGTACTAAAATAAAATGTTTGAAATATCTGAAAATCAATTAGTTAAAATTGTAGATGAAAATATTAATAAAATTCATATTAATTTTAGAACGTGTGCTAAAAATATATAAGCCTTTAGAACATGTTAAATGGATAACAACAAATAATGGGAAAAGCAAAAACAGATTGACATATTTGTTTAGTACATGTACTAAAATATCAATAAAAGCTTAAAAAATTAAAAACAAAACAAACAGATTTTATGCATGTACTAAAAATATGTGTTCAACAGCTTTGGCTAGAGTTTATGCACAAGTTACTTTTCATCTCATGCAGCATTCAAATCATCAACGTCATCATCTGAACACCACTAAAACCACCACAACCACCACCACCACCACAGCTTTGCTTCAATTCGCTTTCAAACGTTGCAACGATCGTAACGATGCAGGCACTGTATGTTGTATCTTTTGCTCTCTGTTTGCACTTTCAGATAATAAGCATATAATATACATAGATACAGATAATTGTACCCCAAGTCGTGGTTAGAGCTCAATTCGATTGCAATCCGAAAAGGAATATCCATACCTCAAGTCCAAATACAAAACAAACAAAACAAAGAACAGTCGCAAAATGCCCCTACAACCGATTGAGTCACCGAAATGCCCGCGTTGTGGCAAGAGCGTGTACGCCGCGGAGGAGCGCTTGGCTGGCGGTTATGTATTCCACAAGAACTGCTTCAAATGCTCCATGTGCAACAAATCCCTGGACTCGACCAATTGCTCAGAGCACGATCGGGAACTGTACTGCAAGGTGTGCCACGGACGCAAATATGGACCGAAGGGTTACGGCTTTGGCACTGGCGCCGGCACACTCTCCATGGACAGTGGCGCACAGTTCCAGAACGGTGATGTGGTGAGGAATGGCGCTCGCCTTGAGCCACGCGCCATTGCCCGGGCACCAGAGGGCGAGGGCTGTCCTAGATGTGGCGGCTATGTCTATGCCGCCGAACAGATGCTGGCACGTGGACGCAGCTGGCACAAGGAGTGCTTCAAGTGCGGCACCTGCAAGAAGGGCCTCGACTCGATTTTGTGCTGCGAGGCGCCCGACAAGAACATCTATTGCAAGGGCTGCTATGCCAAGCAGTTCGGACCCAAGGGCTATGGCTATGGTCAGGGTGGCGGCGCTCTCCAGTCCGATTGCTATGCCACCGACGATGGTGCACCATCGATGCGTGCCGCAATTGAGGTGGACAGGATTAAGGCACGTCCCGGCGAGGGTTGTCCGCGTTGCGGCGGCGCCGTCTTTGCCGCTGAGCAGAAGCTGTCCAAGGGCCGTGAGTGGCACAAGAAGTGCTACAACTGCAAAGACTGCCACAAGACGCTGGACTCGATCAACGCCAGCGATGGCCCCGATGGCGATGTCTATTGCAGGACCTGCTATGGCAAGAAGTGGGGTCCACATGGCTATGGCTTTGCCTGCGGCTCTGGTTTCCTGCAAACTGATGGCTTGACCGAAGATCAGATCAGCTCCAGTCGCCCGTTCATCAATCCGGACACCACCTCAATTAAGGCGCCCGAAGGCGAGGGTTGCCCACGTTGCGGTGGCGCCGTCTTTGCCGCCGAGCAGCAGCTATCCAAGGGCAAGATGTGGCACAGAAAGTGCTACAGCTGCATCGATTGCCATCGTCCACTCGACTCGGTGTTGGCCTGCGATGGCCCCGATGGCGACATTTACTGCAAGGCCTGCTATGGCAAGCGCTATGGCCCCAAGGGCTTTGGCTATGGCCATGCCCCCACCCTGGTCTCCACCAGCGGCGAGTCCACCATCCAGTTTCCCGATGGCGGCCCACTGAATGGCCAGAAGACATCCGGCGGCTGTCCCCGTTGCGGCTTTGCCGTCTTTGCCGCCGAACAGATGATCAGCAAGAGTCGCATTTGGCACAAGCGCTGCTTCTACTGCTCCGATTGCCGTAAGTCTCTGGACTCCACGAACCTCAATGACGGACCCGATGGCGACATCTACTGCCGCTCCTGCTACAGCCGCAATTTTGGACCCAAGGGCGTGGGCTACGGCCTCGGCGCGGGCGCTTTGACAACGTTCTAAATGCCTTTCTCAAAACCCTCAACTTAACCAATAATCCAATATTATCCAGCAACAATCGTTCCGATTTAATATATTTGTTTTAATCTATCCAAAAGAAAAGAAAAACTCTTAACTTAACTATCCATCCGCAATTCTAGCTAACTTAGTCTTCGGTTTTCCAACGATTTTTTGATTGAACGAAATGCAGAAACTGCTAACGTTTTTGTCTTAGGCTATGTGAGAAAATAAGCTTTATGGAACAACAAACAAACAAACAAACAAAAAAAAAACAAAAACAAATGAAAAATTTCACACAAAAAAAAGAATAAAAACAACTTTAAAAAACCATACAAAAAAATTGAAGTTGAAAACTTACGAAAAACTTTAAAGAAATAATACGAAATTAACTATCGAACGCTAACTAACGAATCAAGCAGCGACAATGGCACAGGCAACACAAAAATATAACAAAAAAAAAATAATCATAAATTTTGAAAACATTTATTTATTATAATAGAAACAGAAATGAAATGCAGGCTAACAGTGCGCTACAGTTGCAGCTAACATTTCTAGTGGGCAACTGTACCGCAGCGAGACTAACAGAGATCGAAGTGTAGGAGGAGAGCTGCAGTCGCTTTTTTTTATTATTATTATCTATTTCGAATATGCTCCAATATAAAAGCAGAGATATACTATAGAGCTATTGCTCCTATGCTAATGATTATGATAAATGATAAATGATGATGATGATAATATTTATGTATATTTAGCTTACTTAGTTTATATGTTATAAGTACTACTTGCGAAATCTTGATGATATTCTTTTCCAAATATTCGGTTTCATTTTTTTCTAATTCTAATTCTAATCCATGAGCAATGTTTGGACTCGCTCTATATACAATACACACACACACACACACAAGCACACTATAACATCCAATAATATATGCCCCAGTGGGTTCCATGGAAACAAACGGAATGTTTTTGGTTTTTTTTTGGAATTTCTTGTTTTCGAACTTTGCACTTCATGTTATTGCTATTGCAGTCATTATTATTTTTTAATTAATTGGCTATGTCGGCATACCTGTATCATTAAGTTTTAGTGGGTGTTTGTTTTCTAGTTCTGCGAGAGATTGAGCCATACAATATGGTCTATATTTAGCTGCCGACCGATCGACCGACTTCGTGTACAAAATAATTGCTCAACATTCTCTGGCTATACTGAAGTGTCGACGTCGAAAGATATATATATATATATCTATATATATATACATAATATATATATATATTATTTGTATACTCAGAGTTCTCATTTGCGTTGCTCAAGCATGTTCCATAACCGTATTCGAAACGATTTTCTAAATATAAATATGATGCTAATATGCTGCATTTCAAGAGAGAGCGAGAGAGAGAGGAAAACTTTTTTGACTGCTGCGAGTAAAAGCTTCCCCATGAATTTTCCGCTTTTCACTCAAGAGATCTCTATGCTATGATCTTTGCTATGACAGCATTTTTGCCACGTGCTCTCGCCTTTCAAAAATTCACTCTTAGCCAAACTCAAGAGTTCTTTAGTCAAAGTATTTCTTGTCACATTTCACATTTTTGAAAACTGAAAAGAAAAAAATAAATAAAATACTTTGAACTAATCGCATAGCGACGTTTGCGCGTCATCAACTGAACATTTTTCAAAAATTATTTACAAATCTTTCAGAGCTTCTTCTATGCTATATAAAACGTCGCATATACCCTGTAGACTAAGTGTAGTCTGTTAGCTAACTGATGTAGTGTGTGTCAGTCTTTTGCAAATATTTATAGTTTTAATTGAAATCAATTTTTTGTATTAATTCAAATTTTTTTGTTAATTATAGAAATGTTTCAAACATTTTCTTAAGATTCTTCCACTCTTTTTAAACGTTGCATATACCCTATAAACACTTACTAACTCGACGTCAATAAAAACTAAAGATAGTATAGTATTACAACTTTCTTTTATATGCCAAGAAAAGTATTGCATTCGGTAAATACCCTTTATATAAAACAAAACTTGCATAGCTTATAAAACATAATTAACTTAATTGGTGCGAATATGGAGTCAGTTAGTTGCCTTGATCGCAAGGTATCTCAGAGTTAGCTGAATGTGCTTAAACCATCTATGTCTATTTTTGGTAATAATTATACCCTGTAGCCATATAAAAAGCTATAATGGCTATGTGCAATAGACAGTAAATATATATACATATATACATAAACACGTAAGAAAACTCTAGTCAGTGGTGCCCGACTAGGAGATCCCCTGAATCCCGTCCGATTTAAGCTTGTAAAATTAAATTTTAAAAAAATTAGTTTTTCTTTTGGCTGATAAAAACTTGATTTCGATAAGGGTTTAATCGATAACAATAAAACGGGAAAGTTATCGATTTCTTAAAACAAACTCGATATGCGTGTGCTATACAGGGACCTACAAAAATGCAAATCCTAAGTCTTATATGTTCTGAGATCGACGCGTTCATACACACGGACAGACGGACAGACATACGGACAGGGCTATATCGACTCTGCTTATCGAGCTGATCAAGAATAGATATACTTTATGGGGTCCGCCACGCACCCTTCTGCCTGTTACATACATTTGACAGTTTAACAAAACTATTATACCCTGATTTCCCATTTTCAATGGGTTCATAAACATATAGAATATATTCTAAACCTCAAATTATGAGTTTGATCAAAAGAAATTAATAATATATTTAAAGTCTATAAGCAAGGGGAGTAGTACATTGTATCTGCTCTTTAATCTCTCACTGCAGCGTATCTGCTAGTCGAGCATATTTTCTGATTTGCTTCGCAGTATTTGAAATGACGTTGACCACGAAACAAAAAATAGTTGACGTTGCCATGCCAGCCAGCCAGCCAGCAGGCAGCGATGCCATATTTATAAGAGCCATATACTATATATTTTCTTTTAAAATGTTTTCAATAGCAAAAATAAATGAAATAAATTGTCTGAGGTCGTTTGCAGCCAGGTGTGTTGTTCGATATGCTCGGTACGCTCGTTGTTTGCGCCGTTCGATACGTAGCTATGCTATATTTTTAGATCCATCCACCTAGTCAGCATCTATTTTCGAGTGATTCAATTTTCAAATTTTTGCACATATGACACATGCGAAACGGCTCTTAACATCTTCTGATTGATAAACAACGCGGATGACTATACCGATGAGCTCTAAATATAGTTCATATAGATATATATATATAAATATAAATTTCCCTTTTGGCTTTAATTAATCTTTAATATCTTGTGATCTGTGGCGCGAATGGATTTATGCGTTGTTGAAATATGTATTCATACTTTGTATATTTGAGAGAGATTTTGATTATGAAATATAAATAAATGATGTTAAGAAACATTTACGAGTTTGAGCAGGTAAGCAAAACGAATCACTGATTGACTCTGAAAAATCATTTGTAATTTGATTGATATAATCTGATTTATTCTCATTTATTATTCTGATTAAGTCGGAGCTTTATCGCTTGCTTTTACGTGACTGCATTGCATTTAATGGCCACAAATATTGATTTCGCATTACCAACATTTCCCATAGAGTGGGGCAAATACATATTTGGGGCTGTTTTTCAAGTTGGTCACAGTTCGACTGCCAAATGAATAGTTCTAAAATTGAAATTGCAATTTATATTGAACAAGAGAGCCACAATCAGAGACTAGCGGCGATTTCACGAACTACGCATAACAAACCCGAAAGAACGAAGATTTAATACCCTATACTAAACTCATCAAAAGTTGAATATGTTCCTCTAGAAGAAGAAAAAACTTTAGTTTATATTAGGTAAACTTCCTTTTTAGTTGATCATGCCAATGACTATATATATGATCTATGATATAGTATGAATCCATTGATCCGAACAAGTTTATATATTCTTTAAAGAACAGCAAACTGTTCCTGCATCAAAACTATAATGCCCGCTGCTGTAAGTGTAATAATCATAAACGGAAGGACCTCATGCTGCGTTATTTGCTGCTCTGTGGTGGTGGTGGTGTCGCCGTCGTCTGTGCCCAACGGGTGGTGGGTGATAAGTTATAAATTTGTCACCCGTAACTGTATTCAATTAGAAGTGCTTGTCAGAATTGATATTCGACTATTGCTCACACACACACGCACTCTTATACTAGAGTTATAAGAGAGAAACACACAATGCTGCGTTTATGACGTGCAGAGAGTCTTATAAAACTCTCATTGTCCCCTTGGCTTAGCTGATTTGCGCTCTTAGAAGTCATAAATATAAAACAGTGACACAAATTTTTCCGAAAGCAATTAAATTTTGTTTTTTTTTTTTTTACACCAGCCAGCTGAGTTACGGCAGACCTTCAGTCGGGTTTACCCGGCAGCAATGTCAACACCTTTTTGGCGGTGGGTGCGTAATGCCGACGATCGGTGGGTTGGTCGTCCTTCGTGCATTTGTCAAATTAATACGCACGACACGTGTGCTGCGTGCGTTTTATTATCATACATATTACTTTTATAACATCAAACATCGCTCGATTGGCATCTACACTTTCGCATAATTGAGTTTTCAAAGTAGAAGAGCGCAAAAAACTGTTATGAAGCACAGGAAACGCAAAGCGCATATGAATGCACATTTAGAGCTGTTAATGCTCTGCAGCTAATCAAGTCTGCGCTCTGTTAAATGACTGTTATTTAATTAACATTTCTTCGGCAGTAACTCAGCTCAGTGTTATTATGAACTGTTCCCACCCGCCAACAGTGTGCGCTTTGTGTGCATTGTAAATATTTATTTGACTGTTGACATTTTTAATAAAAATTTGATCTTTGAAATATATTTGCCCCACCATGGCCACTTTATGCATTTTTGTTTATCGAAATATAGAAGTCATCTGAAATGAGTTGATTTAGTGCCGCGTGCAAAGTTGAAACGGGGCCTGATCAAATATTTGCACGCATTATGCCCTGTTTACTCCTGTGCCTGTGCCTGTGTCTGTTGCCCTTTTTCGTTGTTGAAGTTGAATGACCTAAGCGGAGCAGACATAAAACCCTAATATGACCATCACCAGTACCAGTACCAGTCCAGCACCAGCATCAAGCACCTGTCTGGCTTGACTTAGTCTGCATTGGCAAATGGCTGATGCATATGCATTAATGAATATTATATGGTTTAAATTGTCGAGTCTGTTAATTAAGCATGTCTTATTGCTGTCGCTCGCTTCACACACAAATTTCTTTGTTGGCACAGCAACCGCAGCAACAACAGCAACACACAAAAAGAAAACAACGACAACAGTTGAATATTAATATTAATTTTCCAACTTTGTACGTTTCTGACAATCCGGCGCCATTATTGTCCTCTTGGCCACCTTCTTTGATTTGATGACAGGCAATGGCAATAGAGCTAGTGAGCGCGGCACGCGGGAAAGGAAAGGAGCACGACCCACCGTTGGCTATGCAACGGCAATGTTTGTGTACCGTTCCCATTTTCCAGTCGCTTTGCGTTGTTTGTTTTGTAAAACAGGCACGCTCAGTCGAGCTGCTGCTCCCCGTATTTCTCTTCGTCGCCAGGTAAATGCCACTTAACATTTTTTTTCTTCTACCCCATGATTTTTCGGGCTTTGTATTTCCATTTATTTGCATCACAAATTATGCTACCTCTCGCTCTTTCGACTCCAGTTGCAAACAATCTTCTTCTTTTCTTTTATTTATTGGCAATTGCAAGCGTCTGGTGGTCGCAGGTTTGTGGGTCTCAACTGCCTGCACCACCTCGTTCTCCTGTAAACATCGTCTTACAATTCAATTATTTTTCATTTTCCTGTTTTGTCTTCTTCAATCGTTCACGGCGCTGTCTGGCTCAGGCAACAGCAGCAGCAGCAACAACAACAACAACAACAACAACAACAGAATTAACCTGCATGCAGCACCCGCCCCCGTTAACAGCATTGCATAAAGCACACGAAAACACATACGCAGATGCGAGAGCGAACGAAAGAGAGCGTGCAGCCGATACAATCATTGTTGTTGTTGTTTGTTAGTATGTTGCAATGAGCTCTCTCGCTCTCAAGCTATCTCTCGTCTATTTGCGCTCACGCGCACCTAAAACTGTTCCCAAATGAAATGAGATGTGAATGGCTGGGAACAGTACATCAGATAAAACATTTATAAATATTAAGCACAATTAAACGAGCAAATAATTTCCGAGCTTTTTCTATTATTTGTTATCATCTCTTTTCTCATTTTGTTTTGCTAAGCTTTTCGTCGTTTTCGCTTCCTGGTTATTTTGAAGTCGACTGTCTGCATTGATAACATTGTCGTCACTGCTGCTGTTGCCGTCTTTATTACAACATCAACAACATTACGACATTCGCTGTGTGTTAGAGCTTGCATTTATGTCAATGTGTGTATTTGTGTGCATCTGTGTGCTTGAGCGCCTGTGAAAGATTCACTTTTATGCGTTCAGCTTCGTGTAGCACTGCCCAATCAACATTTTGTGCAACGACGATATCATTGCAGTTCAAATAAATATTGTTCAGTTACATATACCATTAAATATTTAAAGGACCTGTAGATCTGTATTAATTACATAACAAAATGTAACATGCAATGTAATTTTAATATCATTAGGTAGAAAAAATGTATTTAAATCTTCTTAAACAAAAGTTTAACATGATTATGAATTATAATAAATTAAAACATTGCATCGCTTGATTCTAGATAGAAGACTTCAAACTCAGAATTTCTTCAGAATTGCTTATGTATGCAAAACTGTTATAATTAATTAATTAAGCCATTGCATCACTAACTAAGTCTTATCGCTGTGCTCTTCACTTTGCTCACTGGGTGACGTTTTTTCTGTTAACTTTTGCTCGCTCTCTGATTTGTATGTATGTGTGTTTATTTTTATGCTGTCGCCGAGTTCGAGTTCTTATGCGCTTCATTTTGTTTTTGTACACGTCGTTGTCGTTTGTATGGGTGTTGCTGTGTGTCTGGTCTACGTGCAGACATAACATGCAATATATACATACATACATACGTCAATAATCCCTCACTGAAAACCGGCTGCAGATAACAACAACAACTGGGAACGGCGCTTTCCTCTCTCACATAATGCTCGTATACCCAGTAGGAAACTGGGCGATGAAGTGCACAGCCCTTTTGCACATATCAAATTATTGATAATATAGATAGAAATATGGTAATACAAATTACATATATAACATATTTTCTAATATGTGAAATGTACACATTTATACATACAGGTAGGATGAGTTGAGACTCGCAATATAAAGAACAAATTAATATGTTTGATAGTTGCATCATTTTTTTAAAATAATATATATCAAATATAAATAAATTTATAATACCCTAAAAAGCCATAAAAACAACTGTAAAAAATAATAACGTTATAATAACCATAAATATATGTATGTGCACGCAGCATTCTAAAACGACCACCGCAGTGTACAGAAAAAGGTACATATACTCAGAGGTAGTTTTCCCACTGGGTCTTGTTTGCGTGTGCTACTGCAGCAACAAAAACCGTCGACGGAGAGCAGAGTTTAGTATAACTCCGCACGGCCAGCAACTCACAACGCTGTCGCGGCCGCCGCATGTTCTGGTTTTCGTCTTTTAAGTTGTCGTTTTTTGTGTATGCATAAGAAGTGCATGTGTATTCGTTTTTGTGCATTGTTGCAAACCAGGCATTTGTAATTGTTCGTTTTTGTCGAAATTTGTTCATGTTTTTACTGCAAGCACTGCAAATAATACCAATAAAACGCGCGTAAACTGTGCCCCTTTTTATGGCCTTCAGTGTCAGCAGCCAAAAGTTGTTTTTCTTGTATGAAAACTGATCAAATATAATCGGTTCACGTGGCCAGCCAAGCACATGTTTTAAACGCTGCCAGAAAAAAGCTAATTTCCAACTAAAAGAAATTCAATTTGTATGTTTTGTGCGGAGCTAAAAGAAGAAAATAAAACGATTCAAAGAGTCGAATGTGTTGTGTATGTGTTTGTTGTGCAAGAGCGAGCGAGAGGGCGAGAGAGAGCGCAGCGCGTCTTTTACGCTAACAGAGAGAAGGAAAGAGGGAGAGCCAGCCAGCCCAGTCGCCGCCACGCAAGTTATTCACCCCAACAACAACAACAACAGCAGCAGCAACAACGGCTACGCACACTTTGTCAGTTGGTTCTCATGTATGCGCTCCGTGATTTACGTGTGTGCGTGTGAATGTGATTTGAAAATAAAGAAGAATAAAAATAAAAGCCAAAAAGGCATACAAAATAATAATATTGAAAACGAATCAACAACAATTGAAACAACAATAAGAGAGAGCATAGAGAGAGAGAGAGAACGAGTGAGAGCGAGAGCGAGAGCCGAAAGCAAGACTGAGATTGACACTAAGACTATGCCTGCCATCCGGCTAATCACAGTGGGCACAAAACAAAATTGACGCTAAAAGAACAGTCAAAGCACAGAGAACGTGAACTTGGCTTGCAGCCAAACAACAATAAAAAAACAAGAACAGAATAACAAAAAGAAGCCCAAACTGTGATCTCTCCAAAGAGAAAGACACACACACACACACACACACACACACACTCACTCACACACACATAGAATACAAAATGATGATGATGGACACACTGGACGCCCAACCCATGGATGTGGCGCCCGCTGTGGCCGTGGCGGCAACAACAGTTAGCAGCACGCTAGACTTTACAGCGACCATGGTGAACATGGCCGCTACGGCGGAGAGCAATAACAACAATCATATCGAGATGGCCGATTACAAGGAGCACCGCAAGAACAAGAAGAAGAAGCGCGAAAAGCGTGAAAAGGACAAGGAGCATCGGCACAAGCATCGCGAACATCGTGAGCATCGCCGTCATCGGGAACGGGACAGAGATCGCGAATCATCTCATCAGCAGCAGCAGCAGCAGCAAAATTCTCATCATCACAACAATAGCCAACACTCGACATCCGCCTCCTCATCGCCCTCGTCTGCCTCGACAACGCCATCGGCTACCATTGAGTATGTTGGCGGCTCTGCCTCAGCGTCGCCTTCGTATTTGGGGGCCAGCGGCGGCGGTGGCGGCGGCGGCGGCAGCAGCAGCAGTGCAGGAGCTGTCGGAGGAGGCGCTGCTGCTACCACATACCCGCACAATTTAAAAATACGTTTCCTGCTCTCCGGGGTAAGCAGCCCAATCCATGTCTAGTTTATGCCACAAATTGGCGCCCTTGTCGCCAACGGTTCGCTTTTAAGTGTCGATCTATTTTGAGAGTTTGTTCCCTTTATCCAAGATGTGTCATCTGGCAGCTGTTGGAAAACCTAACCCAAAGCTGACGCTGGTTTTTGGGACTCAGCTAAAGCGAAAGCTAATCAAACTTAATTACATAACTTCATCCTAGTCAGTTAATGTGCCTTTAGAACACCTTTGACACAAACTTGACAGTTTGTTTGGTATAGGTATACAGCTCTGGTCATAAAAATAGTAGTGCAACTGAAATGTTGCACAGCCAAATTTTGTGATAAGCAGAATATTTTGAAAACAATTTGAATATGCAATATATATAAAAATATATATACAAAATAAATATATATGTTAATTTGAATACTCATTTCAAATTGTTGTCAAAATATTATTTTGATCACAATATTTTGGTGTTCAACATTTCAGTCGCACTACTATTTTACTGACCACAGCTATAAATTTCAGAGCACTAAAAATAGCTAAACAAGCAAATGTCTTATAGAAAAGAAATACATAAATACGTATATCAGGAAATCTGTTTGAAACTTCTTCAATATTTAATTCAGCAATTTAGGCCGTATTTGGAATGGAATCCTTGGGGAGGACAATTTGCATAAGATATGCGGATCATTTGAGCCATTTTACAAACTCGTTGGCACTTCATCAATAATTGAAGTCGCATTCGACTCGATTCGTGCAGCTGCAACCTGAGAGCGGTCGCACCTGTCGCAGAGAAGAAGGCGGTGCAGGCGGCACACTTGTAATTATAATAAGGGAAGCCTCCAATTGGCCAGGTCGATTATTGATTAGTTTAGTGTGGCATGTGGGCATGTGGCATGTTGCATTAAGTGCTGCAAACAGGGGACGGGGCAACAGCTCAAGCTTGCGGCGCAGACAGCTGTTCGCCTTATCCCTCTTCGTTTGGCGCGCTCAAGGATAATGCCTGACTGTATCCTGCGACTCTGCAGGCTCTCAGCCTAGTTTACGACAGCTGCCTTCTGGTCTCTCTCTTTCTGTGTGTGTGTGTGTGTTTTACTACCCCGACTTGATTGTGTTTTTGCTGCGGCTGTTGCTTCCTGGCAGCTGATTGATCCTCGCTTCGATCTTATTACAGCTGCCAGTTATGTATGCCGTCTTCCTCATCTGCTCCTTCTTCAACTTCTACTTCTTTCAGCAGTCTCAGGTATGCGGGCCAGTTGTCTGCAGTCCTGTTCCTTTGTAGCATGCTCTGAATTGATATTTCAATTCGCAAACAGGACCTTTTGCTAGACATGAATTCATGATTGTCATGTTTATATACCAGAATTTATATAATATATATGTATATAAAGAGAGAGAGACAGAGAGAGGGAGAGAGACAAAGGACGAGTTACCTTAGGTCTATAGAATACATGTAAGAATTGTAAACAAGCTTAAGTTGTTAAGTCTCTAACAATTTTAGAACATATTTTGTTATTAGAACATATATGGTTATTTGCAGTTGTTTTTAGAACAAATGTTTGGACTTATGTATAATATGTTTATATTAATATGTTATTATTATATAACATATATATTTTAGATATATGTATTAGTTTATCAATATTTGAATAAAGCTCTTTAAGCTCTTCAATTGCTTCTACCTGGTAAAGACGAGCTCAATGTGGCCCCATCCAACAATCAGGAGCAGTTGCTTGGGTCGCGTATTGTTCCAATCGCGTTTGCTTGTTTGTTTTTCGTCATTTATTTCAATTTGGATAACTCAAGAAATTTCGCAATGTGCTCGGGCTGCCAAATGTGTAGCAGGACAACCCTTTTCTGTTCTGACCCGATCAGAGAGTGTGAGAATGTGTGCGAGAGCGCGAACCCTCTCTGAAAGCTACTCAGACAGACGCCAATATAATATTTATAGTTGGTATTTGGTTTCCGGCTGTCGCTTTTATTGAATTCGCAGTGGCTAGGGTCTACGAAAAAAAAAAAAACGTTGTACAACAATTGAATTATGTGCGGAAGTACAGTGAGACCCATTTGCAAATGCAAATGCAAAGCACGCAAGCGACAAAGGGGTTGATGGGATATTAGCTGATGTTGCTGCTGCAGCAGCAGCAGCAGCAACAGGATAATCGCTTTCAATAATGGCGGACATTTTTGGCCAACAGCTGCTCAAAACGGAATTCATAGAAGCAATTTTTTTACAGCTCCTACATCTTGTGTTTATCTTCTTCTTCTCCTTTTTTTTGCGTTTTCTTGACCCAAATCTAATGAGGCGTGAATGTGTTTAACAGAAATTCGACACTTTTTATTGTACTCAGCAACAGGCTGGATTGACAGGCAGGCAGGCAGGTAGGTGGCAGTGCGTTAAATGATTTGTGACTTCTGATTGGAGTTGTTCATATTACAACCAGGTGGCAACGCTGCGCATAGTTTCTGTCTACGTGACTACAATATTACCACAACAACAACAACAACAACAATTACAGCTACTGAACCCCCACCACCCAAATAAACAACAACGCGCTCACGCATTCAAAACGGGAGAGCGAGAGCACAAGAGAGTGAGAGAGTGGAAATAAACAAGGGAACAGTTTGCTTTGGAAAAGAGCTTGACACCATGAGAGAATGGGAACGGCTGTTCTCAACGTCTGTTTTGCTGCTCTTTATTGTTTCGTGCATTAGCTGCACAAGCAGCATTCACCGCTGCTCATTCTAAACACACACATACATACATATGTATGTGTATATGATGTATCGCTGCATCTGGCAGCATATGGGAAACCACAAAATAAGACAAAAAAAAAACTCGTCCATTGTTGCAGCACTTCTTGCCCTCGCCGAGTTTTGACAGCGGCTGCTGCATTTTTCTGACTCTGAGTCATTTTATTACATGTTGCTGCTGCTTTTACCATTGACAGCGACGTCGACGCAGCCGATAAGCTCTGAGTTGCATTCAATACATACAAACATATATGCATATGTATGTGTGAGTGTCAATGTGTCTGTTGACTGACAGCTTTTATAATCTATATGGAACACATGCGGCGGCGCCGCCGCCCTACTCCCTTCTCAGTAAAAAGCAATAACATTGTGAGCGGTTGGGCTTTGCTTTGATTGTTGCTGGCTGTTAACAGCCTTATGTTACTGTCCAATGTTAATGTTAATCTTGTGCTGGGACTCAGTTTGTTTTTTCTTCTTATGCTTTATGTCTGTAAACATGTGTGTTTACATGCCGCAATTTGTGGCCGGAAGTGTCGACACGATTCTTAATGGCCACAGCATATGAAAAAAAGAAAAAGAAAATAAAAAAACTTGAGCACAACATCCAAAATTATCAAGAGTTGCTAACGTCAGATTACATCTGATGGAAATAAGCTGGAGCATTTGCTAAGCCAAAATTGATGTAGTTCCTTTACCCCTTTGATCTATAGCAAATGATTTCCCTATTTAAATATTATAATATATAATTAAACTAAAATTATCTGGTTTCCATATTTGATCGATTGCAGCAACGCACTGAACTCAGTCCACCCACGCATCAGACATCCGCCACCGCTGAGGTGAATGCTACGTTAGCCACCAGCGTAACAAGTGCAACGATAGCACCAAGTGGCACAACGATAGCAACCACAGCGAGCACATCCATTGCCGCCACCATCTCGACCAGCAGTGCAAGCAGCTTGGCAGGTGGTGCAGCCATTGGTGGCTATGCGAAAACAGAGGCAAACAAAACAATCAGCAGCAGCAGCAACAGCAGCAGCAAGCATGGCAACAGCAGCAGCAGCAGCAGCAACAAGGACTGCAGCAGCAACACTGTCACAAGTGGAGCAGCTGGCACCAGCAGCAGCAGTGGTGCACCCAGCTTGTATGTTTCGGTGCCGTTGTCCACGGCCAATGTACCTGGCATCAATCTGCCCAACAGCAGCAATAGCAGCAACAGTGGTAGGTTTAAGAACACCCGCCCAGCAAAGTAGACAACATGACTTTATCAACTGCCTCAATCCCACACAGAAACGCACTCAGCCCAGACGACACAATCACCGCTGACCGCTGGCAGCGCATATGCAACTGCCACAGGATCTGCAGCGACAGCGGCAACTGCAGCTGGCGGTGCGACCAGCTCTGCCTCGGTTATACAGCATCAGAGCGGAAAGTCCTCGCCAGCTTTGGGCAGCCTGGTGAGCAGCAGCGCCAGCACAGTTAACTTGACAGCGACCACGACGGAGAGCGGAAACTTGAAGATCAGCTTTGAGAAGCAGACGACTCGTGTGCAGCAGCTGCAGGAGCAGGAGGCGGCACCGGCGCGACGCAGCAGGTAAATGTTGGCAAGGTGGCCAGCTCGAAACCCACCACGGCTAATTCACCACATATTGCAGTTAACTGTGTTGCCCAAGGTCATAGTTAACTTACAGACAAAGTTGTTTCCATTAGTTTCAGTTGTGTTCTGTTGTTTTGTTGCGTTGCTTTTATTGCATTTTCAGTTTGTTCTCTAGCGAAAGCCAATCTCTTATATTATCTTTGCATATTTTACTAGTTGTGCCACACACACACACACACACCCACACACACACACACGCACTCATTTCGCCAATATTAACTCACATACTGCGCTCTCTCTAAAAAAAAGTTACTCTCTTTCTCTCTCCCTCTCTATTGCTCTCGCCTGACATTTTGCTTTATCCACCACATTGCAATAAAACAAACCCACCACAAATTTCCAACTAACCACAACAACACGTAGATCGCGCTCTGGTGAGAATGGTAATCATCACCACCATCACCCAACTCACCAAACCCACCACAATCACCACCAAACAACGCAACCACAGCAATCGCAATCATCGCAGCAACAACAGCAGCAGCAGCAGCAGCAGCAGCAGCAACAACAGCAACACCAACAGCTGTCACAGCAACAATCGCTGCTTGCGACCGCATCATCCGCCACGTCCAATTCATCACTGACCACGCCCACGCCCACGCCCAGCAAACCACAATCACGATCGGGCAAGAAGCGCGCTGCTGCGCTCAGCAAAAGCGAAGCAACAGCTGCAGCCACTGAAACAGCAGCAGCAGCAACATCAACAACAACAACAGTGGCAACAAGCTCCGGCACAAGTACAGTCGATAAGCTAAGCCGCAATAGCAGCGGTAGTCGCCATAGTTCGCCCCACTATCGTGCCACGCCCACACCACCACCACAAGCTGTGCCGCCGGCGAACTCATCGCCGGTAGTCATGTTGCAGGCTTTATCCTCGTCCTCCATTGAGTCACCCCCGGCAACAACTCGCAATACGCGTAACCAAAATAACAGCAACAGCAACAGCCACAGTCATGTTGCTGCCACAGATCAGACTGGCAGCTCCACATCCTCCTCGTGCTCCTCCACATCCTCAATGTCCTCAGCCAGTGGCAATGCTGTTATCAGTCTCTTAGACTCGCCCGTCAACATGTCCACACAGCCCCAGCAGCATGTTGCTGGTTATAATAGTAGAGCTACCAATAGCAACAGCAACAGCAACAGCAACAATGTTGCTAGCAACAGTGCTGCGAAGCCATTGAATAAGAAAATGTTGCGAGCGCAACAAACGCAGCTGTATCAGCAACAGCAGCAGCAACAACAACAACAACAACAACAGCAGCAGCAGCAGCAGCAGCAACTTGTTAATTTAAGCAATGCACCACCCGCTAACGCCTCCTCACCCACTAATCTTAGCTCAGTCAGTAGTCAATTTGCTCAGTTGCAACAGCAACAACAACAACAACAGCAACAACAACAGCAGCAACAGCAACAACAGCTTAAGCAACACCAAGATTTAGAAATATTGCAATTTACTAATACAAATACAAATGCTTCTTCCATGACGACAACAACAACCACATCATCAACAACAACAACAACCACAAACAACAATAAACCAACATCTAAATGCTACAGGACACCCGATCTCAATACGGCGAGCAGCTCAAACAGCATCTCGACAGCAACGGCAACTACCAGCAGCAGCAGCAGCAGCACCAGCAACATCAACACCACCGGCAGCAGCAGCAGCAACAGCCTGTTAAGCATCAACAGCAACATGAACAACACCAGCAGCATCAGTAGCGGCGGGCTCAAGTTCAGCTATGAGGCACAAACCATCAGCACTCAGTTGGATGTGCCCATGCTGCCGGTTAGCGCCATCAAGGACTCTCCACCCAGTTCGCCAGGCTCGGAAATTGGTGCCGCTTTGCACACGGCGATAGCTGCCCCAATTGCTGCCAGCAGCAATGTGCGTAAACGTGGCCGCAAGGCCAAGGATGCGACATTGGCAGCGGCTGCAGCTGCCACAGCCACAGCCACAGCGGCAGTGACCGCCAATCAACTGGATCTCAAGGATGTGCGCATACTGCAAAATGGCATCGGAGCTGCCATCGTGCCAGCCAGTGCACCCACGCCCCCAGCGACGCCTGCCACGAGTGCGACGAGCGGCAGTGGCAGTGGAAGTGGCAGCAGCAATGCGTCCAGCTCTGGCTCGAGCAGCTCCATCATAGCACACACAGCCACCCATATGCTGGGCAATCATGTTAATCCCAACAGCAGCGTGGCCCAGAAGCTATCCGAGCAACTGCACATGGAGGTGCAGGATCATGCCATTTACACGCCCGAGTCCATGACTTCGCAGTTTGCAGGTGTGCCGTTTCCCGGCAAGCAGGTAAATACCACAATCAGTTAGTAATGTCGAGTCATCCGACTAATCTCTCTTCCTTCTTATTTTTCTTTTCCCAGCGCAATGCCAGCGCCGCAGCTGCGGCTGCGAGCAGTGCAACGCCAGCGCCGAATCCGCTGCAATCGATGTTTGGCGGCGGCGGCATCAATGGCAACATGCCCATACCACAGAGCTTGGAACAGCTGCTGGAACGCCAGTGGGAGCAAGGCTCGCAGTTTCTCATGGAGCAGGCACAGCATTTTGACAGTGAGTATGGCTAATCCCCAAGGAGACGTGAGTCCCGCGAGCGTATCCACTAAAACTCTCACTTTTCTCTGAAACACAGTTGCCTCGCTCCTGAACTGTCTGCATCAGCTGCAGAGCGAGAATTTGCGGCTCGAGGAGCATGTGACCAGCCTAATAGCACGACGTGATCATCTGCTGGCCGTCAATGCCCGCCTCCAGATACCGCTCAACAATGCAATCAACAATGCCAAAGCCGAGACGCATGGTAAGTAGTGGCATCCACTCTTAGTACTTGGTGTCGGCACCCACCCACCCACAAATACATATACACACCCACACACACACAAATACATGGTTAATGGAGTCGCCTACAAACTGAATTTAAGTTTTTGAAATTGTAAATACATTTTTAAAAAAAGAAGAAAAAAAACTTCAACAGTCTATGTTATGCTTGGCGTTGCCAGACCTCATACTAATGCTGCAACTGACATTTCTTATATATTATCGCATTAATTATATAAATTTAAGTTTAACTGGGTACAACTGATCAATGTACATAACATAATTTATAACTATAATGAAGAAAAACATCAATTTAATCCAGCTATGATAGAAAACAAATCGCATCGTTTCTCAAAGAATGTACAAATTATATATGTATATATAATCTTTCACTCCGTTTTCTACACACGTACTTAAAGCCAATTTTAAGCTTATATAAGGTTTAAATTACATTTGCTATTCATGTAACAAATAGAGCTACTTTTTACTTTACTGAAACTATGATTAAAATTAAGTTATTTTTATGCACAAACGAACGCAAGTTTTTTTCCTTATTTTATTTATTTTTAAAATGAATAAAATGTGTTTAACAAACAAAACAAAACAAAAATTCCACCAGCAAATTATATGTTTATTTAATTTGTGTTCTTTCATTTTCTCACCTTGTCCCACTGTAAGAGTCTAACAGTGGCATGGGCCCACTAACAGCCACTGTCACTGTTAAGTGAATCTGATCTAACCTCTATGCTAACAGAATATGTGGCTGTAATCATTAAAGTTAATTGGCGAAGTTTATTGGGCATTTTGTACAGGCGGTTTTTTTGTTGCATGCCACTGAGCTACACACTCAATCAATCACACAAATAGAATACTTCACAATTTAACAAGTGTGTAAAGAGAACAAGTTGTACAACTTTTGCCGTTTTCACGTTAGCCTCTACCAACAGCAGCAGCAACAATAACGGCAGCAGCAGCAGCATCGCTCTCAATGCTGCCACAACAATTGCAGCAGCCGTTTCGCTGGCCACAACCGCTATAAACACAACAATACCAACAATGGCTAACAGTCGGGCTAGCAGCGTCAGCAGCGTGATGGACTTTCGTGGCAGCAGCAGCAGCAGCAGTAGCAACATCAACAGCAGCAGCAGCAGCAACAGCAACAATGTAAGCAACAATCCCGCAGCCTCTAACTCCAATGCAACAACGTCAGCAACAGCAACGCCAATGTCCGCGGTTAGCAGCCTGCCAATGAGCAATGCAACGAGTTTGGGCTTAAGGTGAGTGAAGAAATGGCTAAAGATGCAACAAAGTCAATGTTAAATCTCTTCAATAGGCACGTCGCAACGTCTCACGGAGCATATAACAGTGCCGGCAACAGCAACATCAACAGTAACAGCAACAACAGCAGTAGCAATATAAACACTAACAGTGCCAGCAACAGCATGCATACAACACATCAACAACAGCAACAACAACAACAACAGCAACATGCAACATATCTGCAAGCTCAACAACAACAGCAGCAGCAGCAGCAACAGCCAGCGCATTTGCACCATGGCAGCGCCGCTGTTGCCGCTCATATGTTGGGCGTGGGCATGGGCCCGGCTGCGGCAATTGGACGAGGTGGGTCAGCTACAGCGATTGCTGCAACCACTATAACAACAATAACAACCACAGCAGCAACAGCTTCGTTGACAACAACAACAACAACAACAGGCAGCTTGCAACACGGTGTGGCACACTACGCGCATCCGCATTCGCACCACCCACACCACTTTCCTAGCATTCAAGTTCAGTTGGGTGCCGGCGGCGTTAACGTTGATGATTTGAGTAGCTCCTCCACCTCTTCCTACGCAGCGCAACATGCGCTCTACAGCACGCATCACCAGGTAGTGTGTGCGTGTGCGTATGGGTGCATGTGTGTATGTGTATGTGTATGTGTGTGTGAGAGTCTGTTTGTGTCTGTGTCTGTGTATGTGTGTGCAAGGAAGTTAGAGCATTTTACAATTCGTTGACACATACATATGTGCATCCAACTATATATATATATGTATATGTATATGTATATGTATGTATATGTATATGTATGTCTATATATGTGTCTATCCAATATGTGTTGTTTCATGTTTGTATCCTTTTGATTTTATGCCGCCCCATCATTATGTATATGCACATTCATTCACCATTAGAACCAATTCCAAATTCATGTGATTTGTTTTGCCCCCAAACTGCAAGCGCCTTTCTCATCCAAATTATACTCTGCCAAAAAAAAAAAAAAAAATTATAATAATTATAATAATAATAATTGTATATGGTAAATTGTTTGTTGTTTTTGTGTGCCAGCGCTGAAAGATAAAATAAACTGTTACTGTTAAATCTATCCGTTGACATCACAGCTGCACTCCCATGTTAACTAACATATTGTTGTCGTCTCTGTTACAGTCCCAACAAAGGCGCGACGATAACCTCGCCAAATCTAGCTGAAAGTCATATCGTGAGCATGAGCAGCAGCAGCAGCAGGCCCCACATCCATTGAAGAAGAGACCGACACTGGCCAGACGTATCCGCCCGACCAACAGCACCAGCCACAAAACAAAGCCACTGAGCACCAGCAAGCCCAAGACCCACACATACACGAAGCTGAAGCAGACGGCCGTTAGCTTCCAGCAGCTATACCACAATGACGAAGACGATGTGAGTACGCGTGCAGCTGCATTGGGGCAACCGAAATGAAATCATTGCTATATATTTGGCTTTCAGCTCAGCAGCAGCAGCAGCAGCTCTTCCACTTTTTCATCGTCCTCGCAGCAGCGTTCGTCGGTGGACTACGAGGCGGAGGATGAGAACGAGGACAAGCAGCGACAGAGAAGGCACAAAGATGAGAACGATAGCCTAATACATGTGCAGAACTTTCTGAAATGCTTTGGTGCCAACGCCGCCACGGTGAGGGCTGCAACATCAACTGTTCCAGTTCCTACTGCAATTCCAGCCAAGGTGAGCACAAGCTCTGAGCTGCGCAGCTGGCGGCAAACTCATCGCCCAACAACAGTTGCAGCCACCACAACAGCAACAGTGACATCGACTACAACAGCAGCAAATGTAACCGCCATGCAAGCAACAATAACACTACCAACAACAACAACAACAACCACATCAACAATAACAGCACCACAAGCTCTTTTGACCAACACCAAACCACCAAAATTTCAAATCAACACCAAATTTTTACGTAAGCCGCGTAACAAATTGATGAAAATGCTGCCAACAACAATGTTGCAGCAACAGCAACAGCAGCAACTGCAACTGCAACAGCAACAACAGTATCAGCAGCAGCAGCAGCAACAACAACAACAACTTGAACAGCAGACGCAGCTATTTATCGACGATTCCAACGCCAAATTCAAAGACTTTTCAATTGACTCGCTATTGAATAAGTAAAACGCAACACAATTAACAAATTTTAATTAGCCCTATTATTTGTAGCCTAATTCTTCACAGAGCCACCCGCTAAAACCGCGTTCCTAAACCCCCTAAACTACATATGTATATTATTTTTTTGTTTAGCCAATCGTACAGAATGTAACACATAGAAATCGAATATATATATATAATTAAGTTGTTTATTTATTACATACATTTGTACAACTAATGGCGCAATTCGTAATTAGCATTAGCAGGCGTAAGCATATGTACATATACAATTACTTAATTACACGTTAATAAACCACAACAAATGTGCTAGAATTTAAACTATGCTTTTTTTTTGTCTTGGATATTTTCCCCAATCAGAGTTCTGTTACTTGTGGTCAGGTGTCGCCACTGGAGCCTCCAGAACCTCACGCACGCGTAACATCATTTCCTCACGCACCTCATTTGGCACCATGGCGCGAGCCTAGTTTAAAAAAAAAATAAGACAAACGTCTAAACTTGACTAGATCAAAACTCACATTCGGTATAATCATTTTGGCAAGCTCCTCACGCGAAATATTAGCTGTGCCATCTTCCTTCAACTTGTTCCGTATCATTTCCTCAATATTCTTCCGCCATCCACAATCAAGTAGACGCTTTTCGAGAAAATCCTTTAATTCCTTGGTATCAGCAGTGTTCAGAAATGATTTGTATGTGAACTTAGAGTCGGTGCCCATGCCAGTATCCTTGCTGCTTGCCATAATTTAATTTTTTATTAACATAAAACGTTGTATCTGTCGACTCCAAGTACAATAGTAACAAAATACATGTCAACACACTCAATAAGTATTTCAAAGCCTGCTTGTGGGTATCGATACTTTTGTATAATAAACATACTTGACCGGTTTAAGTCATCGTATTAATTGGTTATCGGTCAACCACCACGACAGCGCAAGCCTGGCAAAACAAAAATACCAAATACCTAAAAACACCAAAGAATTTAAATTTTGTGAGTATTCAACTGTCTCAATTGGTAATGGAACTCCCGGGCTAATGTCATTCTATAATACTTTAAGCTTTAAGCAAATGCAGGTGAAATAGTCTTGGGACGAAAGTATCGATGTAGCAAGGTATCGAGTTTATATTTGGGCCAAATGTTTATTAATTCATATTACATTTTTATGTATTTTTTTTAACACTATTTTTAAATTTCCCACTCCTCCTCCGTAAAATCGGCTAAGAACAGCAGCTTGTCAAGCCGTTTCGGTGAAAGTTGGTTGCGAGTTTTTGTAATAGTACTTCCAGCTTTAGAGAACAAACGTTCAGAGGGCACAGATGTCGCAGGAATTCCCAAATATATCTGTCATATATGTGTCTTTACATCCAAAATCAGTTTAAGAGGTTGAGAGCGAGCTTGCTTTTCTCGTAACGCATCGCTGGCAATTACACTGCTCTTAAAGTATTTTACAATGTCTCGCACTTTGCTTATTAATAAATTGAAGCCATTAACTGACATTGCAGATTCAGCGACGAGATTTAGGGTATGGGCAAAGCAAGGCAAGTGTTTGTTTTTCCCAAGAAAAATTGTTGTAGCTGCTGTTATGTTCGCGCCGTTGTCTGTCACTACCGCAGATATTTTTTCTGTATTGATATGTATGCTTGTACAAATTTCATTCAATTTTGCAGCTATGTATTCTCCAGTATGCCTTTCATCAAGAGCAACGGTGGCTATGCAACGCGACACAAGACTACCATTAAACAAAAAATGAGCAGTAACTCCTAAATAACTGGTAACAGTCATCATCTCGGTCCAAACATCACATGTTAGTGCTACGTTAGCTACATTTTCAAATGTACTTTGAATTTTACAATGCATTACAGTATAAAAATCATCCAATTGAGCTTTTAGCGTATCAACGTGTGGAATTTTGAATGATGGGTTGACTTTTTTCATCAATTTCTTAAATCCACGCCCTCTTACGATATCAAACGGTCTCTTGTCGGCGCAAATAAAGTAAAGCAAGCACTTGCAGAGTTTTGAATGTTCTTTTCCGCCATCCGAATACGAAAATTTGCGTTCCATTGATTGTGGCGCCATTTATCTAACGACACAAATTTCAATAAACTGCACATAATAATAGCTTTAATACTTACTTTAACTATAAAGCAAATTTACTTAAATAATTCACTTTTTATGACTCGACAAGTGGCGTCGCAATTTACAAATTTAGTGGCGTGGTTCACGTAGTCCCGCGCAATTTTTTTGTACTCGATACCGCTCCAGAGATACTTGTTGAGTACAAATATCGAAACAAAAGTATCAAGTATAAAATATCGGTATCAATAACGAATACTCGATACCAAAATGTATTGATATTTTTTTTCGTGTCCCTAATCGTGTCCCTAGCCGCAACGACGAAGTTGGACATTTTGTGGTATTTCTAATTGAAAACACAACTTTTATTAAGTTATATTATTCTATGTGACACAATTGCGTTTTATTCGAGTTTGAATATCACAGTAAAGGCGGGTGCCAAACCTGAAAAAATACCAAGTACCTGAAAAACCCAAAGAAGTTACATTGAGTTGTTTGAGTATTCGAATGTCTCAGTTGGTGGTGGAGGTCCTCAACTTATTTCTTATCATCTTTTGTTTTATTGTATGCATGCAGGTAACATGGAGTTGCTAGACATAAAAAGCGAAATTAGCTGCCAGGAGCAGGTATGAAATTATACAAACATTTATATTTTTGAATCGTTCAATTGATTCAAGACTTCCTTAATTCACAATGTAGAATACGGAATCTGAATGTGCCTCCCCTTTCGATAGAACAGTGAATGCCATTGCTTATGGTGGGATTCCCTATTTCAGAAGTCGGATTATCAACGGCCTTATAAAGCTAAAGGAAAAGCGCGGCCCGAGTAAAGTTTGGAACATCTTTACAACAATGGTTGCTGAAAATGGCGATGATATTGAAAACTTTGTTGCATGTCGACACTGTTTCAATGTGTACAGATTCGTGAGCTGCACATCGAATCTGGTCAAGCACAAATGCTACATTAAGTACGAGACAGAAGAGAATCGTATCAGCATGCCACAGGAAGTTCAAGTGGACAGCGATAACAAAGACAAATTGAGTGAGGCCGCTGCCCAGTGGCTGGTGAAAAGCTGTCGCCCCTGCAGCCTACTTGAAGACTCTGGGCTGAAAGAGATTGCCCGCATCCTTCTCTCAATCGGTGCCAATTTCGGTGAAAATGTACACCTAGACGATTTAATGCCAAAGCCAGCAACTGTAGCCAGCAGCATAGCTGAGCTCTACGAAGCACGGCGCCAAACTATTACAGCTGAACTAGGCAAGGCAAAGAGCACCGGCTACAG
Organism: Drosophila leonis; assembly: GCA_035045365.1. Taxonomy (NCBI): domain Eukaryota; kingdom Metazoa; phylum Arthropoda; class Insecta; order Diptera; family Drosophilidae; genus Drosophila; species Drosophila leonis. The sequence continues at coordinate 6,457,057 of JAWNPC010000338.1, read as the reverse complement.
CATCACAACATCCCTGTGGATGGAGGATAACCTGAAGCAATCATTGGTATTGGTCACTATACATTACATTCAGCAATCTGCTATGGTTAGTCGATTGCTCGCAGTTTGTCCATTAGCCAGGGACTCGAACACAGGTAAATATATTTTATATCAGATAAGTTAAGGGAATATTTATGAACTATAACTCATGATTATCCTGTTTAGTTTGTGAATCTACCGACAACTTCAGTAAAGAATATATAATATAACATATTCTTATAATATATTTATAATACAATTATCATCTCTTTGGTAACCAATCCTTATTTTTAATATATATATTTTAATATTTTAAACAATCTTAATAGGCAATCATATCCGAGCCTGTGTGGAGAAATCACTGCGCACATTTGACTGCGACTTGGATGTGGATGGCCCTATCATTGTGACGAATGGCGATACAGTTGGGGAGGATGCCGTGGCGCTTGCCTTTAAGAACCAACGTCACATACGCTGCATAAAAAGTATATTGGAGAATGCAATTGAAGAGGTCTTCAAAGAGAATCTCGAGCTGCATCAGTTGCTACAGAAGTGCATTGGCTTAGTTAGGCAATGTGAGATGTCAAGTAAATTTATTCACTTGCAATCGGCATCTAGATCTACCTCTACACAAAAGAATACAATTATGTACTACTTCAAGTTTGTCGTCGACAATTGGCATGTTGTAACAGAAATTATAGTTGATAAGTCCGAGATTGCAATACTCAGCAGTGAGATTAGGGCTATATCAAATATTTTAGTTAGCTTTGCACAAACGTTCCAGGCCTTGACAGAGCACAATGTACCCACATTGCATACCATAATCCCGCATCTCCATGAGCTCAATAAACTTTGTGCGAATAATGTGGGAGATAATACGAAAGTCTGTTTATTGAAAAGTTCATTGAGAACGTATTTAGAATCAATAGCCAAAAACCACATAACGAAATATCATAAGATAGCCCTCTTTCTTTTTCCGCCCACTAAGAAATTGTTGATCTATAATGAGTCTGAAAAGAAAAACATCATTGCAGAATGCAAAGCAATGATGGAAGAATTTTACTTCGAGCCCGATAATGTTCGAAAAAAGGTTAAATTAGATGCTGAATATTGTGAGGCTGGCATTTTTTCTGATTTTCTGGAGCCTACATCCAGTGATACGAAGTCCGATGCCATAAATAATGAAATTAACGTATATCTAAGCAGAAAGATTGAGCTTTGCAAAGTATTCAGTGTCCTAGACTGGTGGCAAACAAACAAAGTGATATTTCCTCTGCTCTATAAAGTCAGCTGCAAAATCTTTACTACACCTGCAACTATTGCACTTTCCCAACGGACTATTCTACAAGCCCGCAATCTCTTCAGTGATCAATCGAGCACAAATCGGTGCTCCGAAAGCATTATAAACGAAATAATATTTTTAAATAATAATTCGGAATATGACAGTTAAACTGTAGTTATCGCTAGATATTTATAAGTAATTATATGCCATAAATCATATATCCAATTTCCTAATCAATATTTATATTATTTTTTTAATAAACCGAATTATAAGTTTTAAACAAATTGAGCTTTGACTAAAAATATTTGAATATATAAAATATATGAGAAACAATATGTGCATCTTATATTAATAAAACTTTTTATTTTTAAATTTTCAAAAAAATATTTGGATATTCTATAGTAATATTTAAATTTTGCCGCGAAAGAAATAGTGCTGCCACTTTCTGCAAACAAGTGGCCAGACATATACTTTGATTACTTTATACAAAACTATCGATATTTTCTATTCAATGTGAAGCCTAAAAAAGTACTCACAAAGTAATATTTGTATGTGTTGGTAAATACATATACATATACATGCAAGTGGTATGTACTTATGTTTCTACACACATATAACTGCATGTACGTATGTATGTATTGTCGTTCAGATATGTATATCATATATGTATGTATGTATATACATCTTTCACTTTTGGGTTATGTTTTATTAATTATGCCAAATCTGTTCGTATACATAGTATTTCTAACCATATAAGTAACTATCCGTAATTATATACACATACACATTCATATATACACATAAGTAAATTTACATTGTTCCGATTTGTATGGTTTCAATCAATTTCAATTTGCTGCCCACACACCCGCCCACAGAAATACGATAGAGCCGGCTGCATGGGTTGGAGCTGTCGTCATCACCGCTTGAGGTGAACTTGAATCACACAAAAACTGATTTTCATATGAACGTGTGTGTGTACATACATATGTATGTATGTATGTATACACATGCCTATGACTATAATACAATTGTCGGAATATGGTTAGACAAGTATAATCGATATACATATGTATGTACATGTATGTATCATATGTATACATATGTATGTATACATATGTATGAGTACACACACACATGCATATACATATGTATGGATGAATGTGGGTTTCGTTTGGATTTGAAACGGGCAATTTCTAATCATAGCAACTGTTATTAAAAGTAAATAAAACAAGCTGAATTTGGGAGTAAACGGTTTTGAGATTTGTTAGAAATGTAAAATAATTATAAAATTTCAAGATGGATGCACCCAAGTTATATCATCATAACATATCATTATTGTAAATACATGAATATGTTAGTGTGTTTATAACAGACGTATGTGTGTGTGGCTGTGTGTATACAAATGTACCCAAACCCACACATAACCTCAAATCGCAAATCAAGTTCTGTTGGCAATGTATGTATTTCGGTGCACACATACATATGTATGTACATACATACTGAAATGGCAGCCGGCCATCTGTGCGGCTTTTTGTGCATTTCCTGTACGTTCTTGTATTTCTCTGAAAATTCGATAGCTGCAGCTGTTGGCCTGGTTCTCGAAACATCGGCAGTTGCCTAGAGAGAGGCAGAAGATGGCTGTTACTGTTGCGACAGGCAACAACAAGCCCGTTCACCTAGGTTTCAATTGTATACGACCAAAAGCAACCCCCGTAAAACACATTTACATATACATATTGTACATACATACACATATATGTACATAAATGGCAAGGTACAGGCCAGCGACAATTACCACACTCGCACACACACACACACATACACGCATACAAAGAAAAATGAAGTCATCGCCTGACTGCGTGTTTGTTATGCTGCAGCATGACTCATCACTAAATCGATTTCTGTGCCATGCACTCGCCTCACTGGGGAGAACTTGTGGGGGGATGGGCTAATTTTAGGTCCATGCCACGCCCTGGTACAGTCTCATGCACTGGAAACTGCAGTAAAGCAGAAAGCCATTCCACACTATTAATAGAGCGTGTGGCGCTCGCGCTGCTTTCCCCAGCCACATCGACATTTATCTTCTGCAATTATAAGCAACGGTCTCCGGTCAGTGAACCCAGCTGAAAAAGAAATACTTGGAAGAAAGAGGTAGAAAGAAAATGCGCTTGAGTTTTTCTTTTGCTGGCAACACTGTCTATTCGCTGACTTTTTATTTTCGTACACAGTTTTAGAGTGATTCGATTTCTTTTCTTTCCTTTTTGCAATTTACGTGTAGTGTGTTTCTGTCATTCAAATACTTTTAGGTTTCCCCAACGTTTACTCGAGTGTTTGTGTTTTTTTCTTTCTTGTTTTTTGTTGTTGAAGGCAAAACGTTTGCATTGGTTTCGGCATCTTGAACGCCCACCAATGACGCTTGCTACGTGTGCGCTGTGTTTTGAGAGTGTGTTTAGTACTCCTCGGCACCCTCACCCTCACCATCGCCAGAGTCCATGCCGACCTCCTCGTAATCCTTCTCCAAAGCAGCCAAATCCTCACGGGCCTCGGAGAACTCGCCTTCCTCCATACCCTCACCGACGTACCAGTGGACGAAGGCACGCTTGGCATACATCAAGTCAAACTTGTGATCCAGACGGGCCCAGGCCTCGGCAATGGCTGTGGTGTTGGACAACATGCACACGGCACGCTGCACCTTGGCCAAATCACCGCCGGGCACAACAGTGGGTGGCTGGTAGTTGATGCCAACCTTGAAGCCAGTTGGACACCAGTCCACGAACTGAATGGTACGCTTGGTCTTGATGGTCGCAATGGCGGCGTTCACATCCTTGGGCACAACATCACCACGATACAACATGCAGCAGGCCATGTACTTGCCGTGACGGGGATCGCACTTGACCATCTGGTTGGCTGGCTCGAAGCAAGCGTTGGTGATCTCAGCCACCGAGAGCTGCTCGTGGTAGGCCTTCTCGGCAGAGATGACAGGGGCGTAGGTGACCAGTGGGAAATGGATACGTGGGTAGGGCACCAAGTTGGTCTGGAATTCAGTCAGATCAACATTCAGGGCACCATCGAAACGCAGCGAGGCTGTGATCGAAGACACAATCTGGCCAATCAGACGATTCAGATTGGTGTATGTGGGACGCTCAATGTCCAAGTTGCGACGGCAAATATCGTAGATAGCCTCATTGTCTACCATGAAGGCGCAGTCAGAGTGCTCCAGAGTCGTATGCGTGGTCAGAATTGAGTTGTAGGGCTCAACGACAGCAGTGGACACCTGAGGTGCGGGGTAGATGGCGAACTCCAGCTTGGACTTCTTGCCGTAGTCCACAGACAGACGCTCCATCAGCAGCGAGGTGAATCCAGAGCCAGTACCGCCACCGAAAGAGTGGAAGATTAGGAAGCCCTGGAGACCAGTGCACTGATCGGCCAACTTGCGGATGCGATCCAGCACCAGATCGACAATTTCCTTGCCAATGGTGTAGTGACCACGTGCGTAGTTGTTGGCAGCATCTTCCTTGCCAGTGATCAACTGCTCGGGATGGAACAGCTGGCGGTAAGTGCCAGTGCGCACCTCATCGACCACAGTCGGCTCCAGATCAACAAACACAGCACGCGGCACATGCTTGCCAGCGCCGGTCTCGCTGAAGAAGGTGTTGAACGAATCATCGCCACCACCGACGGTTTTGTCAGAGGGCATCTGGCCATCAGGCTGGATACCGTGCTCCAGGCAGTACAACTCCCAGCAGGCATTACCAATCTGGACACCAGCTTGGCCAACATGGATAGAGATACATTCACGCTGTAGATGAAAGAGTAGAAGGAAATAGGGAAAGTTTGATTAAACGCGGTTCTGCTGAAGTGAAAAGAAAAAAAATCGATAAAGCCGCACCCATCGCAATGCTGTCACAGTGAAGTGTGTGTAAGCGACAGACCGCAGTCACTTTCAGCGAAAATTCTTCACAGAAGTGGTTTTTTTTTATTAATACTTCACTTTTTATAGAAATAAATTAAGCCGAGTGCCCACAGATCTTAATTACAAGATATTTTTCGTCTATATAACCAACTTTTTTTTTTTAGAGAATTTTTCATGACGTCACCACTTTTGCTATGTCGCCATCTTGAAACATGGCTTCATGCCATATTGGGCAGTGGCAACCAAATTCCATTAAATATATATATTTTATATATATATATATATATAGAAAAAAAAATAGGCAAACATTTGAGAAAATATTTCAACTTACCATATTGAGTTTTTATATTTTTTTCACACGACAAAGAAAATTTACAGAAAACTGTAGAGCAACTTATTGAGGTCTGTCTCGGAGAGAATCTACGTTCGAATTACCGGCTATGAGGCTTCACAAACGTATAACGAAAGTTTTCTCATCGACTGCTATTTATACTCTCGGAAACGAGAAGGTTTAAATGTGTAAGTGAGTACAAAGTGACATGATGCTTCATAAGTCGATGTATCGATATTTATTGAATACTTCAGTACTTGGCTCGGCGTTGCCACTACTTTTTTTTTAACGCAACTGTTTATACGCGCCTAATTTAAATGGTAAAAATATGTCTGAAAAAAGTATCTCAAAAGATTCAAATAATATTAAACAATATTATATTATAAAGAGTTTCTAAATTATTATCCGACCTCATCAAAAATATCAGTGCTTGTTTTAACGCAACTGTTTATACCCGCCATATATAAATGGTAAAAATATGACTGAAAGAAGTATTTCAAAAGATTCAAATAACATTCATATTAAACAATAGTTATTATAAAAATTTTCTAAATTATTATCGTACCTCATCAGAAATATCTGTACTTTTTTTAACGCCACTATTTATACGCGCCTATTTTAAATGGTAAATTAATGTCTGAAAAAGTATTTCAAAACACTCCAATAATATTCATATTTTAAATAATATTATATCATTAAAAGTTTCTAAATTATTATCAGACCCCATCAGAAATATCTGTACTTTTTTTAACGCAACTGTTGATAACCGCCTTATTTAAATGGTAAAATTATGTCTGAAAAAGTATTTAAAAAGATTCAAATAATATTCATATTATAAAAGTTTTCTAAATATGCTTTCCCACCTCATCAAAATTATCTGTACTTTTTAACTGAACCAATAATTAATTAATAAATTAATGAATTAAAGCAGTCTTAATAGAAAATATAGCTTGGCTACAGGCCGAGATTTCAGATGCATAATCTGGGCATCTACTTAGCATTAGAATCCTGAAACGCATAGAAACTTACTAACAACAGAATTGCATGCATTATTTGAAATGAGCGTATTTATTCCATTGCACATCTAAGCTTAAACAAATACAGAAATCAGCAATATGAATCAATCTTACGTTATCATTGCCTGTGAATTATACTTCAAAATTAAATAAAAAAGCTTTTAGTAAAAAAATACAAAAAAATAAGAGAAAAATAAACCATGACTGAAATGGAAAATGTTGAAAATTGTTTTTAAACCGTCTCGTGGCTAGCCTTATACAAATAATTAAATATAATTCAATCATAACCACACATATCACAGCAAATGAATTAATAATTTGTACTTGACAACCCTGCTGCGCAAATATATATTTACATATGTATATGCAAGTGTTTGTATGTGTGTATGTATATTTTACTGGTACTAATTCATGCGCGTTTTAAAACGTACATTTTTCGCGTTTGATTTTCGCTGCAACTTGGATTGATCGTAATAATCTTAAAATGAACAAGTGGTTTAATAAAGCGATTTACGATAATGCTGAACGATTATACTATGAGGCAATTGATGCAGGCAAACTAGAACGAGACATTGGTGTGAGTTAATTTAGAAAAAAGCTTTTTCGAGGAGGACGAGCAGCATTGTTGATTAAAAGAAGTTGTGTGTGAGAATACAACAAAAAATAGAAATAACATTTATCCCTCAAGCTTTATTGTGTAATTAAATTTGGTGAACTTAAAATGAAGTCATATACATACAAACATAGGTGCATGTAAATATGTATGAATATACATACATACATATGTATGTACATGTGTAGACTGGCGCTTTCATAGTAGTGTTTAGCTTCAACCGGCAAAGTTTCTTGTGGGTGGCAACACTGGAGAAATCAGCTGCTGCTGCGTTCTCCTTTGTTTAAACATTTATTTTTGTTATTTATTGTAAAATTGTACAGAAATCCACTTGCACCGTCCACATTATCACTGCGACAAAAAAGAGCAAAAAACGTAAAGCGATGGCCGAAAACCAACAGCAACAACAAAAGAAGTTATTATACGTAAGTATTGGTTAAAGCAAAAAAAAAAAAAAAAAAAAAATTGAGTAGAAGTGACAAATATTCGCTTGAATTATAGTTAAATCCATTAACATTGGAAGCGAACTTCTTTCTGGAAACATTGGAAGAAGTTAACCGTCAAAATCAACTCCAATTAGATCCACATTTGACGCATTTGCTGGAGCGCATTGTTGTTGGCATTGAAACATTTTTGGACAAGAAGCCTACGTACATAGTACCCCAGGCAGCGCAACAGGTCTCCCAAGAGCATCCAAGTACAACAGATGCTGGCGGACTAACCTTTGTGCCGCCCTATGAGCTGAAGAAAATCAAGCGAACATTCAATTGCACAGCCTGCACGTATCGCATTGTGGGGACAACCATTGGCAAAGCGGTGGCTCATTTGGCTGAACAACATCCGAATCCCAATCCGAATCCTCAGCCCACACAAAATGGCAACGTCAACGAACAGCGACCGACGACCACGAAGCAAGAGAAAAAACGAGCCGAGGTGGAAGCACGCACAAAATTGAATGTAAATCTGCCGAAAAGTAAGTAAAATAAAAGTTGTAGTAAATATGCAAACTTTTAACTATTATTGGTTTTTGCAGAGGTTAAGGCATTGGCACAGGATGACATGAGTGATATGCTTAGGGATAAATATCAGATTGCAGATAAGCTAAAGGTAATGCCACAGTATGATGAGATTGAGGAGGATTTATGCAAGCTAATAGCGCCAGCGTTTGCCAACGAACCTGTTCGAATATATAAATTTGGTTCACGGATAACGGGCATTGGAACCCGCTCATCAGATTTGGATGTATTCGTCGACATTGGTTTGTATTCAATTCAAAAATTACAGAACTGATTATTAAATCATCAAATGTGACTTTGAAAACAGGCAACAGCTTTCACCTCTTCGAGCATCGGGCTGGCAAGAATACCATTGCCAAGCTTCGGGTACTGCGTGGATTGTTCGTTGACAGCGATGACTGGCGTATCATCAATGTACAGCATTTATCTTTCATTTGCTCAAGATTATTAATTGTTGCTCCCTTTTCTTAACTAGGTCATTGAACAGGCTCGTGTGCCTATAATTAAAACGTGTCATCTATCATCTGGCATTGAGTGTGATATATGCTTAAATAGCTTGGGCTTCTGCAACACAACCTTACTCAAGTATATATTCGAGACGCAGCCACTAAGTACGTTAGTTAGACATTTGTTTTTAAAAATAATATACTATCCAATCTATTTTTGCAGCCCAGTATATGTGCATTTTCTTGAAAACCTGGATGGAGCGTTGCAGGCTGACAGAACAAATAACGACATATAGCATGGCCCTGATGGTTATCTACTATTTGCAAATCAGACAACTGTTGCCATCGATTGCATTACTACAGCAGTGGGAGTCAATGTCTGCCAAGCAATTTGTGGGCCGTAAGTGTTGCCGCTGCTGCTAATGCCCGTAATTTGGTGTATTTCCCCGTTTTACGTTTCGTTTGCTTGCAGCTTGGATTACGAACTTTCAGCAAAAATCACTCAGTGAATTGGGAATACAGCAGATAGAGGTCACCGTCCCCGTGCTCAAAGAGTATTTAAAGGATCTGTTAAAGTTCTATGCAACGTTTAACTATGAACGGAACATGGTTTGCCCATATTTTGGCAAGAAACACATTCTTATTTCACGCATCGAAAAAGAGATGCCGAAAAGGTGAACCGATAAGGGACCGATTAATCAATATAAAATTAACTGCTGACTGATTAACATGCTTTCATTTAGGTATGCGGATTATGCAAATCAAAATCCCGAGTGTGCACTACAGCTTCGGAAGCCAATGGTCGTCCAAGATCCCATCCAATTGAATCACAATGTGACAAAGGCAGTAACGAAATATGCATTGCAAAAACTCATTGATTATTGCGAGCAAACGGCAGCGTTGCTTTATAGTAATATATAAAAGTCATTCATAAAATCTTTCAAATTATTAAATATTAATTGCCGTGATAGAATCGAAAAGAATCGTATTTATTTAAAAACTTTGGTATTGCGGCATTTGATTGCTGGTTGTGTTACTTTGTGTGTGAACATGATAAAAACAAATACAAATACATAAACATAAATAACGAACACACAATCATAGATAACACAAAAATTTAAAGGCGCCAAGACGTGGGCCACAGGTCAAATGTTGTACTTAGGAAAATAATTGTAAAAAATACTATCAAAATGACCCCAAGAAGTGAGAAACGATTGTACCAATGCTGTTTGCTCGCCTGCATCATGGCGTAAATGCGCATGGCAGCATCTTCCGTATCACCCACGGTGCCATTATTGTCTACAACGAAATGTGACTTCTCGCACTTCTTCTCTAGCGGCATTTGCGAGTCGATCCGATTAACAGCCTCCGTTTCAGAGAGTTCATTGCGTGCCAACAATCGTTGCAGCTGCTTATCCGAGTCACTGTATTTCAATAAATACGTGTTATACATATATATATCAAATACATATGTATGTATGTGTGAAGCTTACCAGGACACAGTTACAATTTTGTGTATAAAATCCATGAGAATGCCTGTCTCGAAGAGTAGTGGCAAGTCCAGAACAATCCAAGAGTGACCAGACATAAATAGCTTGACAACACGCCAAAAGATAGTCCGATGTATTACGGGATGAGTGATTTGATTCAGTTTTCCACGTAACTCCTTATTAGCAAAGACCATTCGTCCTAGTACAGCCCGATTTATTTCTTTGCTGGGCAGCAGTACTTCGTCGCCAAAGGTGGCACGAATCTTTTGCCAGCATGGCTGACCTGGTTCTACAACTATGGGGGCGTCACGTATTGTTAATTTAAGCTGAGCTACGCTAATTGAGCGTTCAATTACAACATCCCGTAAGATATGTATGACTTACTCTCCCTGGCTATTCTATCGGCATCAATGACTGGAATGCCATGGCGTTCGAAGACTTTAGTGACGGTGCTTTTTCCCGTAGCTATGCCACCAGTTACAGCCACAATGAACATATTGAGGCAAAAGAAATAAGTTTTTTGGAATGTTTTACAGCCTTTTCAGTTATTGTTGACAGTTGTGTAAATTTTCGTCTTGTAATCGGTTTAGGGTTGTGAATTTATCGATTTTTTAAAAAGTTACGTCAGGCGTTTTACAACACTAAGTAGGCATATTCTGAATGTTATACAGCACGTTTTTTCATTGAAAAGTCAGCCATCTTTAACTTTAATACATTATCGTTCTCGTGCGTCGTTTTCAGCAGTTGGCGAAATTTTCACGCGTTCGTGTCAAAAATTTGTTTTCTCCGCGCATTTAGATATACCAGTTTCAGGAAACCCTAAACAATCTCTTTAATATCTGAAAGTTAACCATAAAATCATAAAAATGGTGGATAAAATTGAAATGAGTTTGGATGATATCATTAAGTCAACGCGCTCACAGAAAAAATCGCAGAGTGGTCGCGGTGGGCCCGGTGGAGCTCGCCGGCCTGCCGGACAACAGCGATTTGGTACTGGAGGAGCACGCCGTGGAGGCGGTCCTGGTAGCGGCTCAGCACGTAAAGCAGCCCCCGCTAGTGGTGCTGGCGGTGTGCTCAGAGGTCGCCGCGGTGGTGGTGGCGGCGGCGGCGGCGGCACTGGCGTCATACAGAAGCCTCGGCTCGCACGGGTAATTGAACATTACGTTTTGTCATGTAGAGAGCCAAAAAGCAGCACAATATCCATGCACATGCATAAAAAGGACAGCCCAAGTTGAAGGCTCACGATTCTTAGCACATTTCACATCAAATGATTTATAAACAAACACTGATAATATGAAAAATATGCTAACAGCTGCAAACACATGGATTCAAAATGGCCACCGCATGCAGAACAAACGGTATCTGCACCGTTATTTGTACCATGTGGACAGATTGCTGCAAAATGGCTGCTAGTGGGCAAAAAAATAAAAATAAAATAAACCACGACAACTATTAACAAACAAAAACATTGCACAACCACACTGTTTGGTTGTGTTATGGATGACGCGGACACATCAGAACTAGAAATACACAAAATCGCGTTGAAATCGAATTCATTTATGTATTTACAAGTTTTACAGCACCACAATTTCGTTAGAGGATTTCGCGCTTGTTGCGATTTTTTTTTCTTTGTAATCCCCGTTTATAACACGTTTAATATTTCTTTTGCGCTTGCCAAGCCAAGCAAAAAGTGGCAGTCAATGTACATTCATACATATTTAGTGTTTCTGCATTGCTTCGATGGCGTCCTCTTGATGTGGCTAGGATACAACAACTGCGGCTGCTGCTACTACTACATCTCCCACATATTTGATCAGATACTTCTCCCCACGCGTTCCGTTCGAATCAACCAACAAATCTTCTACCTAATCCCCCCTTTAGGGTGATGTAAACAGCGCTTGGAAGCATGATATGTACGATGGTCCAAAGCGAAATAATAGTGCTGGGAACAGTACTGGACCAACACGTTTGATAGTCGGCAATTTGGACTATGGAGTCTCAAATACGGACATCAAGGAGCTATTCAATGACTTTGGCCCGATGAAGAAAGCTGCCGTGCACTATGATCGCTCAGGTCGCTCGTTGGGTAAGACAATTGTCTATACACATTATCTAAACATTGCTTTACAGCAAATATTTGTATGATTTCTTATAGGCACCGCTGATGTAATATTCGAGCGTCGCTCTGACGCCCTTAAAGCAATTAAGCAGTACCATGGCGTACCCTTGGACGGCCGTCCCATGACCATTCAACTTGCCGTATCGGATGTTTCCGCTCTCACACGTCCAGTGCCTGCCGATGATGTAAAACGTCGTGTGGGCAACGCCGCTGGGTCGCAATTTAAACGTGGTGGTATGTATGATTAAGAAGCGAAGGGATTTCTTGATCCATATCACAAGTTCTGTATACTTAATTTTAGGTGGCCAGGTCGGAGGCGGACCACGTCGAGGTAGTTTCCGACGTCCGGCTGGTGGAAAACCAGCTGCGGGCGGCCAACGTCGCGAGAGGAAAGCTGCTCCAACTGCCGAAGAGCTAGATGCTGAATTAGATTCGTATATTAATGACATGAAGATCTAATTAGATTTAGTCAAAACACTTAGCATAAACACACAAAATGGACTTATTATTATGGTTTAACAACAAGAACAATTCAACGAACAGAACTTGTTCGAGAACAGCTTTTAGTCATAATATCATGAATAATTTTTCATTTAACTTATAAACAATGCTGTCTGGATTAGCGCATTAATTGATTTGTTGTTACATGTATCGATGTGGCGCCCTTTTAGTTGATAATTCATAAATACATACTGATGTATTTATTCATAAACTAATTTTACTTCATAAACGAGCATTGACACAAAGGTCAGAATAACTGTATAATCAGGTATAATAAATATTAGATGTAAAAATAAAACTCAACATAAATAACTGTATAATTTGAATGTATATCGTCGAATGGACGTGCTGCCACTAGAATAAAGCCTTTCAGACCCTGTCAAATATATACAAGAGGAAGACTTAATGTGTATTTTAACTATGATCTATATGGCATAAGTGGTCAACTACGATCGAATAACACGGACAAGTTTTTTTATTTAATAGATCAATGTGGAGCTATTGTTTATTCATTGTTCACGGCTGAAAGATATGATCAATTCAAGCAATTAAATAAGTTAATTAACTAATTGCGTCTACATTATCTTACATTTGCCGAGCGAGAATAATAATAATATATAAGTAGATTCAAAACACTTATTAAATTTTAAATGTTAATTTTATTTTTTTTGCAATAATACATATATGTAATTATAAAAGAATTTAGAACAAATTTTGCAGACTATTTCAAATTTCAATTGGACACTTAAGTACAAATGCAAAGTTTGGTTTGATGTATTGTACGACGTATGTTAGGGTTTGTTTCTTCTATCAGGGCGGAATCGCAAGTCACTTAAAGTTTAAACAATTATGTATGACGGTTTAAATAGTTTGCTTAGTAGAACAAAATCAATACATAATATGTAATAAGAAAATTAGAGAGCGGGATTAGGTTCTGCAATCAAATCGCAGTATTCTCATTTTTGTTTAACATTTTGTATAGTAGCCAATTTGGAATTTAAATATGAATGCATAAGCTATATATGTATATATTAAGCGATTTATATTTATAAATGTATAATGGGGCTGAGGATGTCTTGGTGTGTTTGTGTGTGAAAGTATGCATATGCGTGAGTGTGTAAGAGTGTCAGTAAATGCGTAGCCACACATCTAAGCCATTTTTGCCTGGGTTTCTACCAGAAACCGCCCGATGAGTAACCACCGGGTGGAACACGTCCGCGCGCCTGATCATTTGTCGCCTTGTTGCCATTGGTGCTCTCTTTGGGCGGGCTGACGGCTGCTGGTTTTGGCTCCTCCTTTTGAGTGGTTGCCTCATCACGTAGCTTCTCCACTACCTTGTTTGCATCGGTCGAGCCCATGCAAGCATTCAAATTGGAAGAGTTTTGCTGGTTGAATTTGGGACGTGGTGCATTCACAGATACTTCAGGTTCCGAAAAGATGTTGGTATGTCCACCACCTGGGGGCTTGAGTACGCGGCTGGAAGGACGAGCACTGGAGCTCAAGCCAATTTTCAGTTCGGTGGAAGTCATATTTAACTGTTTATTAATTAATAGGAGCTGCAAATGCATAAACAAAAGTTAAGATATATTAATATTATAAAGACAAACATCGATGAATTCATTTCAAGCAATCAAATCAAAAAACGTTTCCAAATTCTTTTTCTACTAATACTTTCTAGAGAGACTGTAACTATGAACTCATTTATCTACTATGTACAAATGTACATAGATGAATACGATAACCGTCACGCCTCTTACAAAGCTGAGAAACAATGTAGTAACAACGGTGACTGGCGTCGGCCAACTGAACCATGGGGGAAAATGCCAGAATAGAGAGAAACGTTTAACAAAAACAGATTCAGACAACAGCAGAATGGAACATTCGCACTAACATTTCCCCTCACGTCTCTCCTTTCCACTCATTCACACACACACACGGACTAGTCGACTACTCACACACACACACACACACACACACACACAGTGAGAAGTATATATGTATATATTTATGTACATACATATCTACATAATTTTATCTCTATTTTTGAACGCCGGCTTCTTTATTTTTTTGCACTTTCCCGTTAACTATAATTGCGGGCCTGCCAACCGCGCACTTTCTCATTGTTGCCATTTTGAGTTTGTTTTTTGGCGTCTATTTTGATGTCAAGCCGTTGCATATTATGCACAAATAATAACAATTTTTGCTTACTGAAAAGGGCTTTCAACAAAGGGAATTTAGTTGCTTAAGAAGCAACTTGAAGACTCTCCAGTTGCTCTCAACTTTTTGGCAAGTGGCATGAGGGAAAGAGGTCACAGTGGGGGCACGATATGCGAGTGTTGTAAAATGCGGATAGCGATGCGTCATGCTTTGTGGGAGGCAACAAGCATGGATGAATTTTCCCCCGGGGGTGCACAATACATAAGCACACACACACACAAGCACAAATATGTTGAGGAATGGATGGATGTACTATGTATGTATGTATGTACACAGACAAAATGTGTATTGTATGTGTGCATGTGTGTAGAACAAAGCGAAGTGAATGACCGATTAATGCAAAAAGACAAAGTTCTCAAAATAACAGACTTCAATCTTTTACCATTACTAACATTTTATGAAACTATAACAAATTATAAAGTACATTTATTGATGCGTCAACTTTTGTCTTCATATTTATTGTATTGGTCACGTTGACCAGCCCTATTCAGCTACAGGTAACACATACAAATGCTTTTACTGTTATTATATTATTTATAGCGCGTGTATCAGTGTCTGCGTGTGCAAGTATTTACGTAGAAATTATGAGTAATGAGCGGTGAGCAATCTGGATAAAACTTGAAATTGAAGGTTCGCCGGTTCGATTCGAACCTATTTTTACGCTCTTGTTACGCTTGTGTTATTGTTTCAAGACTTTTGTTTATTGCCTAATGACAAGACGCAAGCGGACGTCGAAATGAATATGGATAAAATACATTAAGACGAACATGGTCATGTGTTGTATATTCAATACCCATATTGTGTGTATATAACAAAAAGCAAATCTAGTTTAACCAGTGGTGACCAACCTATATTTATTTACCACTTTATCTAATGAGCATTAGCAAACAAAAAAGTGACCCGACACAGCGTCGTCACTTCCACAAAATGCAAAAAAAAAAATTATCAACTCACACGCACGCATACATATGTATACATATGTACACGTTTGTATGTATGCCAAAGCTAAAAGTTCGGTTAAAACTGCCTGTAGCTAGTTTTTAGCGATTATTAAGTTCGAAGCATGCAGCCGTTCACCTAAAAAAGCAAAATGCAAACATGGCCACTGAAGCAGCCAACTGCCCATGCTGGGTCTGGCAAATGGAGCGACATCAAGAATATCAGGAGAATGGGATGCGCTGCGTTATTTTTATGCTCAGAATATGTATGTATGTATAATGGCGCTCTGGCAGCTGTGCTAAATAAAACTTAAGCAGCTGCACTCCATACATACATGTATGTATATATAGATACAACATACATATACACATATACGATATTCAATACACACGCATACATATATTTACACGGTTGGCTATGCAAAAGCCTTTCTTCATTATCAATAACATCATCATCATCAACAAGCAGATGCATACATATGCATGCATGTATGTAGCTAGTTCGCTTAGGCTCAACATTCCATGACACAAACACAAGTAAAAACATGACGATGATTAAGATTTCTTCCGGAAAATTATTGATTTAGTTTTGCATCACATTCAACAAGTCGATGCTGAGCGGTTTTGAAATGTATGACTTACCCTTTGTATTTGTTGAGCAAAATGTGCTTGTTACTCTGTGAATATAAATTAACTAGAAATTCACACTGCGAAAAACGACGCCACCTTCGCAAATGAACGGTTTATTTAAAATGGACTAAAGCAGTGTGGCCGTAGAGCCAAACGAAAATATGACAAATAATTTAAATACTAATCTAGATTAGCTGCCATCATAACCGGTAACAGTTTTCTGTTAACCGATTTATAAATTTATTTTATAAAAATTATCAGAATAGCAACATTTGACTGCAAATTAAACTGAATAAATATAGATATAATTGCAATAAATTTGTATTTTAAAAAAGTTTAATTACACATAAGTGTAGATAAAATGTTTACCATTTTTATAATCTGACACCAAGCTATACATATTATCTATATAAAAAAAAAGTAAAAACCAATTCAATCGTCTTTATTGATAATTATTAAAACGTAAATTTATAAATATCAAATGGAACACAACAGATAAGTGGTATAAAATGTAGTTAACGAGCTGGTCACTCTACTGTAATACGAACTTGTTAATCAGCTGATAAATTATCGATAGCTTCGGACATTCCAACCAGAAAATTTTGAAAAACATAAATACGTGTAATTTGATTTATTAACCAAATATTTTCGAATCGACCTTTTCTTATTTCCCCTACATCCCCACAAGATGTGGAAATATCGATAGCTTTGGACATTCTAATCAGATTATCGAAAAATGTTCAGACCAGAAAATGTTGAAAAACACCATAATTGCAATTTGATTTAACCAAATCATCGAGTATTTTCGAATCGACCTTTTCTTATTTCCCCCACATCCACAAGAAAAGGAATAGGCACGATTCTAACTTATCAACAAAATTAAAATTGTTTAATTTTCTGTAATTAAATTTAAATTGTTTCATTTATTATAGAAAACGGTTTTTGCGGGTCATTTAAAGTTATTAATTAACTTAGATCCTTGATGGGTACAGCATCTAAAAAAAATTATGAAATGATTACAATTTAACACTTAAAACATTCTACAATTATTTGTTACTTACGATGCGAATGCGGTGTCCCATGGCATGACCGGGCAAATTCCTGTTGAAACGTGCACGCACGGATCCAGTGTTGCCGTGGATGCGGGTAACCTTGCCCCAAACGGCACGGACACGGGTCTTGCGCTCAGGATGCTGAGGTACACACTTCTTGGTCTGCGCTTTGTAGACATACACGCAACGCTTGCCAACATAGAACTCACCGTGTTCCTTGCGACGAGCACCCTCAATCTGCAAGTTACAAAATTTAAATATTTTAGTTACGAATTTATTTGCATTATAGACAAGCCAAAATATAAACGTACCTTAAGGATGGCATGGTTCTCGTGCTGGTTCCTCAAACCGCGCTTGTAGCCGGTGAAGACAGCCTTTGCAAACAGACGGCCATGACGTTTGTATTTCTTGGCAGACACTTTCGTCTCAGTGGCCACAGCCTTCTCTGCCTTTGGGGCCTTAGCGGCCTTTGGTGCTTTAGCGGCTTTGGGTGCCTTTGCGGCCTTAGACGCAGCGGGCTTAGCTTGTGTGTCAGCCATAGTTCACTGAAAAATTCACGAAATAGAAATTCAAATTACAACCTTGCATCAAATTCAGATATAATTCACAATTCATTTTTGACATTTGTTTTGATTGTCGGACGGACTTGTGGGACACTTGGTTTCTAGCCATAAACATCAGAACGGTTGCACTTTGTAAGGCCAAATAAACTTTTTAATGACACAATACACATATTGTTCTATGCATAGTCACAATAATTTTTGAATTTTATCGTAATATTCTGGTATATTTTGATATTTTATAACGCATAGCATAAAATCCGCGTACGTACCGGAAATCTATCAAATGGCGAAAGAGGGAGACGATGACAGGTCTGTCAAACAGAGGTGCATTTCAACTGTTTTCAATAATATATATCGATAGTTCGCAGTGTTGATCAGAAACAAAATAAAATAAATATATATATCGAATTGACTTCGAGAATAAGTCAAAAAATAAAAACAAAACTAAATATAATAATAACAATGTTTCTCGATCGACAAAATTAAGAAAATTACAAAATTAACTAGCACATGTACCTACTTCGAACTTTTTTGTACTGCAAATACGTTGCAACATCATAACTGACCGTCGTCCCGCTATTGAGTTGCATAAAAGCTGGTCTAAGATACGTTCAGGGCAATAACGGACTGCTGCTGCTGCTGCACTTACTAAATATTGCAATTGATAACAAATGGGTATACTGCTTCATTTCTCCAAGTTGGACAAGCGCTGGCAATTGCTGCAAAAATGTGATATTTTCTTCAAGCGTCACATGAAAAAGCAGGCAGTTAGTCCAACCAAGTAAGATGCTTTTTTTTTATTTTATTTTGTTTAAAAATATATATTATTGTTGTCGGGGATCGGGTCGGGGGTTCGGGTGGTAAGCAGACTGTACGACGCCAGCAAACAAAAACAAACGTTGCATAATTGCATTCTTTTATACACAATTCTAGACTTGCCGAGGTTGGGCGCTTGTTGGAGGCAAAAGAAGGCAAATACGATACCGGCCAACTGTTCTTGCATCGCATCTTTGGGTATCGCGGAGTGATACTTTTCCCATGGACGGCACGCGTATACGATCGTGATCTACACAATCCAAGAAAGCAGACAACGACAACAGCAACAGCAACGCCTACGCCTACACCTACGGCATGCACCACAGAGGCTTCACCACTGAGATTTAACGCAGGCAGTAGCGATAACAGTGGGTCAATGGCAACCGCACAGAATGATGATGCTTCCACTGCATGGAATGCAACCAATACCGCCACCGACACGCAGAGTACCATGACTATGGGTACCGCCAAACCAGCTGCTAACGCCAACGCGAGTAGCTCTGTCGATGCCAAGGAGGTTAAAGGCAAAACGCAAACGTTTTATCAGGTGCTCATTGATACCAGGGACTGTCCCTACATTGTGAGTTATTTGTAAATCTATTTGTGTTTCTGTTAGCATTTCAATAATTCATATTAAACCTTTATTTTAGCGCGCCCAGACCGAGGCTGTCACATTTTTGGGCAATCAGGACTCGAATCGCAGCTTGTACGCAATTCCTGGACTCGATTATGTTGCGCACGATGACATTATGCCATATTGCTCAACAGATAAGCATCCATTGCAACACGAGCTGTTTGATAAGTTTTTAACACATGCTCCGGATGCTGAGCCACCATTTGTGGGCCAGGATACACTGAAGGCGTGGCAGGAAAAGAATCACCCGTGGCTGGACATGAGTGATGTACACAAGGAGACAACTGAAAATGTTCGCATCACAGTTATACCTTTTTATATGGGCTGTCGCGAGACGCCTGCATCTTCGGTTTATTGGGTGAGTTGAATTATTGAATTTCATTCGCTCACCATTAAAAATCTCCTATTTCAGTGGCGATATTGCATACGGTTGGAGAATCTTGGTGAACTTAGTGTGCAGCTGCGTGAACGGCATTGGCGCATATTTTCACTCTCTGGCACTTTGGAGACAGTGCGCGGACGCGGTGTGGTTGGCCAGGAGCCCATACTTAGTCCTCGACTACCGGCGTTTCAATACAGTAGCCATGTGAGCTTGCAGGCGCCTAGCGGTCATATGTGGGGAACGTTTCGTCTAGAACGCGAGGATGGCTATGCCTTCGACTGCAAGATACCGCCCTTCTCTCTTGAGTCGAAACCAGATGATGTTAGCACGCCTCCGGTTGGTGCACCCGCAAATGACGAAGTGGATTAATGAATTTTAGTAGACAATGGTTATTATTACAACTCAATATTATTTGACCATTCAGGAAGTACATGTGTTTAGGGCAAATAAAAAAATTTATTAGCAATTCCTAATCTAACCCAGCCTCACATTGTTAGTCTCCAGTTGCACTTTAAAGTCAAATGGACGTCGACCGTCATGCATTTCAAAGAGCGTTTGAAGTGCATCAATAGCGGCCGTCTCTGTAGCCGTCTGCACGTTCTCGCCAAATCCCTTGCCCAGCAACTGGCGGTTCGCGTAAATACCGACTTGAAAAGCAGCCAGCAGTGTATTTTTGCCACATTCACTCAATAAACGTGGCTCTGGTTCACCCAATTTCCGCTGGTTGCAGAGTTCGCTTAGTAGGTCCAATGGTTGCTCGGGAGTCCAAATATCTAATAAATCCTTTTGATTTAGTTGAGTGCAAATAAAATCACGCACAAACAGAAATGCACGCTCCACGCCACTTGAATCCGCCAAGGCACCAATGATAGCCTGTAGTGTTTGGGCGAGCGTCTCGTTGCTAGGTGGATACTCTGTGGAGAAGATGAGTTCTTTGGTGCCTAGATGCGTGGAAACGTGCGATAACGTTTCAGTGCTTAGCAGGTACGAGGCAATCGCTTTCTGTCCAACTGGCGGCACTTTGGGTAGTGAATGCTGCAAATAAGCCTCTACATAAGCCTTAGCTATGTGTGCGCCCTTAGCTATCAGTTGGTTGTTGTCGCCTATTTGCAGATCAGCCTCTGCAATTCCAAGCTTGCGCTGGCGCTCCTGTTCCTGGTGCGCATATGTGCTTTGTGTGAATGCTGTCTGGAGGATTGGCAACTGAAATTCCTCGTTTAATCGCTTGCCAAATGCAAATAGCTCCGAACGATAGTTCCACTCAACAAAACCAGAGCGCTGCTCCGGTTTCTGTGGTCCTTGTTTTTTAACGCGATGCGCAAGCTCACGTAACGTCGGCGCGACCCAACGTTTGAAGTGTCGCCGTGTTTGAACTGTTAAAAATGGTAATTAATGTATGAAGTGAATTAATCATTCACGACATACCTGTACCGGCAGTGTTAATGGGCTTCGCAAGCGCCATTACACTGGCAATACTGCGTAATAAGGACATCGTTGACTTATAATATTAAAAATGTTCACTCGGAATCTTCGTACATATGGTCGACAGTATTGCCACCCCAATTTATTTTTCGTGAAATAAAATCGATAGTCTTTTAATTGTTTAATTAAGATGGTTAAAACTTTTTTTTAAATAAATAGATTTTAACAAATAGTATATTTGTCAACAAAATTCGTATTATTCATTTAAAAAATATTGATTCTTACCGATAGGCAATAACATTAATTAATGAATTGCTTGCAACCCTGTGTATTACCAAAAGCTGGTCACCTTAACGACGCCATGTCGCTGTTTGCATGAAAATTTTATTATATGCGAGAGTTGTGGAAATAAATGATTTGATAAAACATATCTATAAATCGCATAAAACTGAGCGTGGAGCACAATTATAATATAAGATTAAAAGATGGCGCTGCAGACGTATGGTGATAAGCCTGTGGCATTCCAACTGGAAGAGGGCGGCGAGTACTATTATGTGGGCTCGGAGGTGGGCAACTATATGCGGCACTTCCGTGGTATCCTTTATAAAAAGTATCCAGGAATGACACGTATTGTTCTCTCAAATGAGGAAAGGAAGCGTCTCGCCGATTCTGGTCTCAGCTCACACATATTGGCCAGTTCGGTGTCTCTACTACGAGCTGTAGAAGTGGATGACATTATGGCCGGCAATGATGAGAAGTGAGTTCAACTTCCCTAATATCAATTTGATTTGTGTATTAACTAAATAATTGTGCATTTTTAGATATCGTGCAGTTTCTGTTAACACCTCGGATACTCCAGTACCACGGGAGAGCAAATCAAAGAAGCAGCCACAATATGTTCCAACCATGCCCAACTCAAGCCACCTTGACGCAGTGCCTCAGGCAACGCCAATCAATCGCAATCGGGTGCACACTAAAAAGGTACGCACATTTCCCATGTGCTTTGACGACACAGATCCAACAGCGAGTCTGGAGAATGCAGCACAGAAAGAGTGTTTGGTTCCCATACGCTTGGATATGGAATTGGAGGGACAGAAGCTACGTGATACTTTCACATGGAACAAAAACGAGAGCATGATAACACCTGAACAGTTTGCTGAAGTTCTGTGCGATGATCTCGACTTGAATCCCCTGCCCTTTGTTCCAGCTATTGCACAGGCCATACGGCAGCAAATCGAAGCGTTCCCCAATGACCCGCCCATACTGGAAGAAAGCTGCGACCAACGCGTTATAGTTAAACTAAACATTCATGTGGGAAACACATCACTTGTGGACCAGGTCGAATGGGACATGTCAGAGAAGAACAACAATCCCGAAGAGTTCGCCATCAAGCTGTGCGCAGAATTGGGCCTGGGCGGTGAATTCGTTACGGCGATTGCATATAGTATACGGGGTCAATTGTCCTGGCATTGTCGCACATATGCGTTTAGCGAGGCTCCACTGTCCACCATCGATGTGCCCTTTCGCAATCCAAGCGATGCGGACGCATGGGCACCATTCCTAGAGACGCTAACTGATGCCGAAATGGAAAAGAAAATACGTGACCAAGATAGAAATACGCGACGCATGCGACGATTGGCCAATACAACAACGGGCTGGTAATCGAAGCGGTTCGTTCCTGTAACGCACCTATTTATCATTTAACACGACGCTTAGAGCTAGATTTCTGTCACCCGCCAAGCTTTCACAACTTCTAATCGATTTTCAAGTGCATGATGAATGCTTGAAGTGGCAAAACCAATTGCTAAATCGTTGATTTTCTAGCTCTAATAATAGTGATTATAAATAAATCAAATATAATCAGCGCTGGATACTGAAACTTAATGTATTCAGTTAACTATCATAAATTAATTTATAATCACTATTAGGGATTCGTGTAAATTGTTGTATCGTAAAAACTGAATTCATCGAAGTCCAGTTTTGGTCAGCAATATATACATAAATATATATATAAATAATAAATACATGTCTGTCTATTTTAAAGCCAATGATGGCCATCTGTTCATTGATTTCTGTTTTCTCTTAGATTTGATTAGACTATTGTGTGGTAGTATTAACTTTCCACTGAATCGGGCTTATCGTTATCATGCTCGCCATCGTAAAACTCATTCTTTGCATCGACCATTTTATCCTCGTCCGCCTGTGACATGCGCACATCTGGATCCGTTTCCTCTCTCATACGCAGCTCCTCGAGATCAACGTCTCGCGGCGTTTGCACCATTTGCACACTTGGCGAATGCTGGCACATCTTCAGATTTTCATACACATGCTTCACGATCAGCTCCATATATTGTTTAGAGTTTGCATTGTCCTGTCGCGAATTGACGTCCGGATGTAATGTGAAGTCTGGTGCAAAGAAATCATAGTACTCTGTAGGAGGCAAATCGTTGGAGATTTCCTGATCCAATAGAAGCGACGTTTCGTGTGTCCAGCAGCGTGCAACGTTTCGTAAAGTGTAGCCGCCGCCGCCCACAACCAATGTGGGCACATTTAGCGTTCTGACAAACTTGACGCACTCTCCATGGCCGCGAGTACTAAGCGAGAAACAGCCAAGACGATCTCCAGCCAATGAATCGGCGCCGCATTGCAGCACAATTGCTGTAGGCCGATAGAATTCCATAATCGCGGAAATTATCGGCTTGAACACTTGGAAATAGCTATGATCATCGATACCCTCTTTGAGAGGAACATTCACGCTGTAATAACGACCAGACTCGGCGCCAATCTCATACATATCACCAGTGCCCGGAAAGAAGTAATTGCCATATTTGTGAAAGGAAGCTGTCATCACGCGATCCGTTAAGTAGAATGCTTCCTGTACTCCATCGCCATGATGCACGTCAATGTCGATGTAGAGAACACGTGGATTATATTTCAGCAGCTCTAGTATGCCAATTACAATATCGTTGACGTAGCAGAATCCTGATGCCTCAAATTTCTTGGCATGATGCAGACCACCCGACCAATTGATGCATATGTCGCTGTGGTTGTGGTTCAGTTTCTGTGCACCCTCAAGGGAAGCGCCCGTGTACATGGCGCAAAAGTCAAAGAGTCCATCGAAAACGGGACAATCCTCGCCCACGCTAAAGTGAGCCAAATACTTCGTATAGGCGACGGCTGCAACAAGAGAAATAACAAGAAATGATGCAGGATTCCAATTCTTCAGTTGTTCACTTACAATTGCATTGAATATTCTGTGGGGTCACTTGCTGCAGGTAGGCGATGTATTCGTCACTATGAAACCGCAGCATATCCTGTGCACTAGCTCTGTAAGAGTGAACAGATTAAATATTTGACAATAATAAACAACAGAATAAGAACTACTTACTTGTATGGTCTGTAGATTTTCATCTTCTTGTGCAAGCCATAGTTCATGACCAGGCTGTGAGTGACGGCTAAGCGTTGCGGCTTCATTGGATGCCCCGCTCCATAGTGGAAGTTGCCCACATCGGCATTGTAAAAATACGAAACTCTTCTATCAGTCATCCTTATATCAGCTAAAAGCTAATCTCTGGCCAGTGCGACTCCCAATATGGGTAGTATATTGTTCTTTGCATATAGTACAATCAGCAGTACAGCCACAATAAATAAAAGTCGCCGTGTTGTGGTTAGCTCGTTCAAGCCTAATAACATGCCGTTGCTTCTAAATCTTTATTATTATTATTTGTTAATTCTTTAGTTCAGGCAAAACTGCATTATAAAATTGTTTAAAGCAGTTGCGGCGTAAAGTTCCTATTTGACTTCATTACTAACTAAGGATTATTTATAAAGTTTCACTTATATTTTTAGAAAAACTGTAATACTTTTGTTGTTCGTAAGCGTTCTGCACTATATATTTGCTAAAGACTTCTTATTCGAACATTTTTTTATTGATAATTCTTTTTGACGCGTGTTTTTTATGTGTTGCCTTTTGCTGCTCGTTCGCTTGTTAACTTAACATAATATTAAAATGTTATTAACATTGAGCATCAATGTCTACAGACCAACAATCCTAACATTTTTTTGCTTTAGATACATATCGATAATATATGTATTGTCTTATATATCGGTATCGATTGAAATCGGGGCTTAAACAATAATTGGATGTGAGTGGGAATCGGTAACTATTTTATAATAGCATAAAAATAGTATTAAATACCATCATTTTGGGTTTAATTTGTTAATTAGAGCATATTTTTTAAACATTTAAAGATAGTAAGCAATTTTTAGCAATAATAACAATAATATGATCCGGACAGGAAACTTCCTTCAATATACTAGCGACTTGTTTCCAATATACAGTTAAATTGATCAAATATCCAATTGGAAGTAATTTGCTTAAGTTCTGTTAAATAAAACAGCTGATTCTTACGTGTCACTGTGAATGGCGCATATTCTTATCTATCAATTTGATAAGCATAAAAGCGTCCTCTGGAATTTGCGTGTGCAGTAATCAACAATAAATGTCATGACATAGCAGAATGCAAAAACTGTGTCAAACCGTTGCTAAGGAAGCGCGTAAAAGACAGTGCGCTCCAGAAGTGATAAAAGCAAATCTAATTTGCTTACATTACGAAACCGCAAATTGATTTTATTGAAGGCGGCCTGTGTATTCGATTGCGTGTATCTGTGTTAAACATAGAATTGTAATACATAAAAACTGAAGTTTTGTGACCGTTGCCCCCATTTTGTCCAAGATGTTAACCCTCTATTACGTGAGCGCCACTTTGGTGCAGTCCTGGCGTATTCAAAGGGCCTGCAACAAAATTGCTGAGCAGTTGGCGCAGTCATCAAGCGTTGCGTTCTATGCACTTCAATCTGGCAACGACGACGGCTTCGGTAAGAGGAATACGATTTTAATGTCGCATCAATTTAATCTTGTCTCTTGCTAAAACAGATGCTACAATAGCCAGCTCGGAGCTGTGCGGTAATCGGAATGTGGCTAAGGTTACGGATATACTGTGGTTGCATGGCAACCAGCACGGTTGCTGCCTGCGTCCATTGCAATCAGTGCAGATTACGCCATGGATTAGCTTCCCACCAGCGCCCAGTTGGATACCGTTCGCCTATGCCGCTGACACGGCTACACCCACAGTAACTCCAACAGAAATCGAACCGCAACCCAGAATGAGTCTGTCTCCGGACACGGCGCAACACCTACAATTGTTGATCGAGGCGAATATTGACCCGCAGCAGCGGGAAGCGGGCACACACAACTGTGTACCAGTCCAGGTGAGTCTAAGCACAGTTATCCAAGCAGCTTTCATAGGACCCAGAAGTACTAAGTGCCTATTACTTTACTTTTGTCAAGCGAGTAGTGTTGCGTGTGTTTGGTCAATAAAAAATCATTGCGTCATATTCGAGCTATTTTCGCAAGAGTGTATAGATGTGTGTTAATGCAGATGTGGCTTACCAATTCTCTTTTCATGCTTAACGTGATCCAACCTTCTAAAAAATCGTCAGCTGGAAAATTACGGTAAGCTAATTGCATGGAAAATAGATTCCCACCTGGCGGTGCTCATCGAGACGGATATTGAGCACTTCACAAAACTATTGATAATGACATTTTTACAAAATAATTTATACATTAATGATCAGCTGCCACTAATGAGGATTGAGTGTAAGCGCACTAGCTGATTGCAATTTGAGCATATATAGAAACATTCTCATACTAATTACCGTCTACCTTTGCAGCTGTGCAGCGAGAGGGTGAACCACAGCCCTTTGAACTGCTGGCTAATCATCTGAAGCGTCAGTCACGCAAGGCGGCTGAAATCAGTGCGGAGGGCTGGCAAAAGCATTTGGAGGATCTTCGTGCGCTCAGCGTATTGGCCCACCAGGCTACTGAGTTCGAACAGCAAAAGAATCGCAGTGAATTGAAGGCTAGTACTCCTAAGCATGACCTGTTGCTCCAGCGCCAGGCGGAGCAGTCGCCCGTGGCCGTACAAGGCAGCATTAAGGCAGTGGCTGTTGTGGAGCCCACCACCAAGACACCATCTCCTGCCAAGGCAACCCAGCTGAAGCAACCGACTCCAGTTGATCATCTTCTAAGCAAGCCAAGTGATTTTGAAAAAGGGACAGCCACGACGAAGACTGAAAATCCATCCACCAAACCCAGGGAAATGGAAAAGTCAGAAGTTCAGGACAATACAGGCACAGACACGACAGTCGCAAAAGCGTCCACGCCGAGCAAGAGCTTTGTGGCCGTGAAGCCAAGCTCGCCACCGTCCGAAGCCTCAATCTCTGCTCGACCACGTCCCATATTGCGCCGTAATAAGAATAGCCTGGGCGAAAGTAAACCGCTTAATGTGCTTGTCTACTCGGACAGCGCCAGTGCACGTGAGTCGGTAATGGTTACACTACGCCAGATCCTAGAGCCAGATGTGTACACTATTTATGCGCTAACGCCACAGCAGGCGGGACAAAAACATTGGCTAGAGCAGACGGCGCTGCTGGTGGTCTGTGGCTCTGTGGCACCGTCCATTGGCCAGATATTGGTCGACTACTTTCTGCATGGTGGCAAGGTCTTAAGTCTCTGCTCGGACATCTTGCACTTTATATTACCTAACTATCGTACTGCGGAGGTAAGCTGCCCCCCTTCATTTCGCCAATAGAAAAATCAATACCTCAAGCTTATTTGTCTGTTCCAGGTGCGAGAGCACGAGTTGGTTCAGTTTTCCTACGACAAATGGCAACGGGTGAAGATGATGCATCACATTTTTTGCTACCAACCTTCTCCGGTCAAGAAAAACTTTTCCACCGACAGCGAGGAGTCATCGGTCCAATCGCATTCACGTAAATCGTAAGTTCAGTCGTGTGTTCTGAATTGTATACACTGAAAACATTTTCACACATCAAAAAAACATTCATAATCGAAATTGAAATTTCAATGTACTTCTGCCATTTGAAGTGCAACTATTTCGCAATACAAATTATGGCACACCTTAAAGTTAAGGTTTCGATTCATACACATTCTAGTTGTTCACCGACAAATGCTGATATAAGTATATGTACATATATAGACTGCTTGTTTCTTGTTTTTTGTTTATTTATTAGAATGCATGTTATATTGTGCCAGTCAAATCAAAATGCTGCATACTTGCAGGCGCCCTTGATATGCATATGAATTGAAGTTGTAATCGCCGCTAGAATCTATCTATTGATATTGAACATATACATATTTTTGGAACTAATTGTTGTGCTTTCGATTAGCTGAACTAACATAATTAACAACAATCTTTAACTAATTCCGATCTCTTTTGTGTTTCTCAAACCTTTCATGCTGAAATTGGCGCTATTTTTATATATTTTTGAACAACCGAATCGTTGATCTGAACTCTCATATTCATATGTGTTTGAAATCTATGTGTTTTTATTATATTTTCGAAAATTGCAATTTCTGTATTCTACTCTCCTCCTGCCTACTACTATTATAATAACATTTTTGCTTTAATTTTGATTTTCAAAAATGTGCACAAAATTTCCTTAATTTTCACATACAATTTTTTTGTGATCGTGTGAATCATTCTCTTCCTTGCGTGTGATCTTTTTCTCTCTCTTTCCCTACTCTGTGTTCGTGTGTGTGTGTGCTATATGTGTGTCCATTGCTATTATCCTACTTACCATTAACCAAAAAAATGAAACGATAATACTCGCAACAACAACAACATATAACAAAATACAAACCAAAAACAAAATCAAATCAAAATACGAAACGAACGCCGCTTAGAGCTCTAGTATGTCCAAGGTCCATGGATTTGAAGGATTTGACCGGTCAGACACACCAGCTGGATGTTAAAGTGTTGGGCACAGAGGAGACCTGGAATACACCCAGTCTACTGCTAGCCAAAAGCTTGCAAAGCGGCGGCAAGGCCGTCTTCTCTCAGGTATGAAACAAAGTACTTACCTCTCGGAAGTTGTCATTGATAACAATCAATTTCCTTTGCAGGTTCACCTGGAGATGAATCCCAACGAGTTTGAATTTGATGAAGTGAAGTTTGCAATCTTAAAGCAAAGCGAACGAACACGCATCGATATCTTTACGGATCTGTTGCGCAAGTACCTGGAGGTGCAGGTGCGAGGTAGTGACCCGGAAGGGTCTGTGCCTGCCGCAGTCGTCTTCAAACAGGCCTATTTCTTGGGCCGTCATGAGGTGAGCTGTTGTCTATAGTTTAATATGGTTTTGTCCTGCTAACCATCATTTCGCTATTTCCAGTCCAAGTTTGAGCTCCTGGACAAGTTACGTCCACGTTGCACCGGCAATGACAATGTCATCGTAATGCCCAAGTTAACTATAAAGTTCTGTGGCAAAGATGATAAGGCGCCGGCCGCAAACGCAAATGTGCTGCCCATCCTGATACATTCCTGTCCAGATGATTTCTCCACTGTTGATTACTTTGATGTGGGTGTTAACTTGTTCAAGAAATACATTTGTATATATACATGGATTTAATGTACAATTTACAACTATTATAGAACCTGAAAACGGAGCATATTGGACGCTTGGTCATCTATGCGCCAGTCTTGAGTAGCTCAATGCATGTCATCAACGATCTGGAGCTAATGCATGGCATTGCTGTGCTGCCAGTGCAACAGACAGCGGGCGTCGGTCGCAGCGGTAATCAGGTAAAACTTATCTAATATATCTACGAGCATGCGAATTGTTTTATATAAATATATTCTTTTTCACTCAATTAGTGGCTAAGCCCCTTGGGCTGCGCAATGTTCTCTACACAGCTGCACATCGACATGGACTCGCCTTTGGGCACACGCCTGCCGTTGATACAACATTTGATTGGTGCTGCTGTTGTGAACACTCTTCGAGGTCATAAAATCTATAGGGTAAGTGATTATACAATATTGTATATGGAACTGTAAAGCTCTGAAAGAAATGTGCGTCTTATGAGAATGATATTGATATTGAATTATGGATGATATCACAAAAGACGATGGAGTTAGCAATGAATTGTACTTTATTGAATATTCTTATATCAATTTCAATATTTATTGCTTCAATGAGGTCTTTAATGCAAATGCTCAATGCTAGTGATACACATACGATTAGTGGTCCATTTCAATACTCTGAATCCACTGATTATATATGTCTGTATATTAATCTTGAACTTTGAGGGTTTGACAACAATAATTTTCGCATTTTGAGGTATACTCGTATTATTTCAAAGCCATCGCAAAAGGCGATTATTTCAGAATTGGATATATATTTATTTTGAACATTCTGTAAAGCATTTAATTTTGTATTGCTTCAATAAGATTTGTAATGCAATATTTGAGGTTCGTAAACTATTAGTTATATATACAAAATAAGAATGCTTTTTAAAACTCTTCTTATGCCCTAAAACCCCTAAAATGAGTGAAAAGTTTTGCAATTGCACACAGATAGTAGAATTGAGCTCCGATTCCATAAAGCTCAGATATTAAATATCAGATTATATAGGCACAGCTCAGAAACAAAAATTATATGAACTAGAGACACCCAAGTTTGGGGAATCAGAATTGCAAATAAAACATAAAAATCTATTTGTCGGTGGTTCAATATACAGTTCGCAGAAACTTCCTGACTTAAGAGTCGATATGTGAACCTAGGTTGTTACATTGTGAAGCTCAGATAGAATCTATGAATTGTCTTATAATATTTCACTAAACAAGCAAGACAGCAAGCCGTATAAATTTGTTCATTCATATACTAGATGCATCACATCTGATGCATCTTTCCAATATTTGAATCTAAAAAGTGGAACAGTCTGCTTAAAAAGCTTTGTAGGGTAAATGATTCATTGAACAATTTCGTCTTATAACTGTTTTGCAGCCTTACTTAGTTTGTTGTGTAATGACTATGTATGAAGGTTTTTCGTACATATTTGGATTATTTTACTTTTTGTATGAACTTGTAAGGAATATAATTTAAATAACACTTTTGCTACTCTGGGTTCAGGGTTACAGGTTAGCTTAGTCGGTAACTGCCGACTAGAGCACTCTTAATTATCTTGTACATTTTATAAGTTGTTTGTTTCATTCGGTTTTAATCGAAATTGGTCCAAAAACAGTAAAAGTTTTTCACCAGCTTTTTCTTTGTTCTTACTAATTTCAATCAAAACTGAAATGTATTTGATTCAACTTTATGAAGTTTACAAAGTTTAAAATCAAATATAAATTTATGCACGTAATTTGTTTTGATATTGCATTATTTGTTAGCTAATTGATTTGTTTGAATAAATTTAATTTTTGAATTTATAGTTTATTTTGACATATTTGTTGTTTGTTTGTTTGTATATTTTGCATTCAATTTGTTTGCTATATACATTTTACAATACACACTTTTTAATATATTTGTTAATATATAGTTATATATATTCATTCATATATATATATAGTATATAGAACTTTGCTTATACATAATTAACAATTTAAAAATTGCTCACCTGATTTATGTTTACATTTCGATTTGCCACAGTGCTTGCTTTTCATTAATATAGGTAATTTGTAATTTCTATATGCCTATGTAACGCATTCGGATTTGCTTGTCGCTCTTTAACGTTTAAACATTGTCTTTTAATTAAACATTTGTTTGCAATTCGTAATTGTAATTAAATTTAAAAATATTTTACAATGTGTATATGTAAATTGCTATAATTTGAATGCACACATACATATATGTATGTACAAATACATATACATATATGCACAAAGTTTGTTTCTGTTTTTAATTTTTGTTTTGCTTTGCTTTGCTTTAAGTGTATATTTACAATTAACGTTTTTTTTTATATAACACATGCACTTTGAACTTTTCTTTGCGAGTCTTTGAGAGGCTGAGGAAGTGAGCTTTGCTCTCTGCATTCTCTCTTCCCCTTTTATCGGAGAGCAGGTTTCACATTTGACATTTCGCACGCACAACAATTACAGTTAGAGTTACAGACATATGTGTCTGTATGTGTGTATGTATGTGTGTGTGTGTGTGTGTGTGTGTGTGTGTGTGTGTGTGTATGTGGGTATGGGTATATGTGTGTTAAAAACATTGATATATAACGTGAAATTGTGCTAATTAGAAACAGTGTGTGCGCGTGTGCGTGTGCCTGCTTACATACATAACATAGTATATGCGTGTGTATAGAAATGTATAAATGTATATAGTAGGCTGGTTAGAACACAGACTCCGCTGAGCGGGACAGGTTAACGGGATGCGAGGGACTGCGCGCCAATCGCTTCTTTGGCAAATGCTCCAGCAGGGAGAGTAGGCGTGCAAAGTCTGGCCTATGCTCCTTTTCGTAGGTCCAGCACAGCATCAACAGGTCCTTGACATCGCGACCAGACTGCAGATTGGCCAGCGATTGCTTCATACCTCGCCCCACTTGCCATATGATTGACTCGGCTGGTTGATCCTTGAACGTGAACTCGCCGCAAATGAGCTCGTACCAAACGGTGCCAAAAGAGTAGACATCTGAGTAGGACGTGAATTCTAAACACTCACCGGGCGGCTTTCTCGGCAGCAGAGCTCGTATCAGTTCCGGGGCCAAGTAGCACAGCCAATTTTGCGGAACTCCCAGCCCCATATCACAGTACAGCAGCTTTGTGGAGCTGAAGAGGCCAAAGTCCGTGATGATAACCTTGCCATTCTCGATGAAGATGTTCTTGGTGCGCAGATCCTTGTGTATAATGTCCCGCGCATGTAAATAGCCCATACCCTGCGCAATCTGTTGGGCAATCAGCAGCGTGCGATTCATAGCAAACTTCTCCCTTCGCTGGTGTATGTAGGTGTACAGAGTGTTGCCCTTGCATAGGGATGTGACAATGGCCAAATACGGCGGATTCATGCAGGCGCCCATGAACAGTACCAGATTCTCGTGACGCGTCTTCTTGAAGTTCGCCACCTCGTTGCGAAATGATTCCAGCATGTGTTCGTCCTGCAGATAGTCTTCATTGAGTAGCTTCACAGCGACATCGCCATGCCACAATGCTCGATGCACAGTGCCAAAGCGTCCTTGTCCAATGCGCTCCATCAAATGCAAGTCACCATAGGGTATGTCCCACTCCTTCAACGATATGGAGTTCTGACGCCACTGGCCCGAGTCCCCATCCTCCGTTGAGTCCAAACGTACAGGCGTGCGATCCGAGTCGGTGCTAGCGCTCCCCGACAGCGACACCGTCTTATCACTATCATTCGACTTATGTGTGTCCGTGTATTCGCTAGTGAAGGGCGTGCGCTTGTCCACACCCGCGTTACTTAGTTTGCGGGGAAAGAAGCTGCCGCTGTTCACCAGGCTGGTCGTGTAGGTGGCCGTGCTGCCGCCGCTTAAATTCGACATTTGTGAAGCAGCCGAATTGGTTGACGCTTGACTGCCCGTCAGGGAGTGGATCAGACCATTGGAGCTGCTGCTGCTGTTGTTATTAGTACTGCTGCTGTTGCTACTGTTGTTGGAGCTGCTGTTGTTGTTCCCGTTGGTCAGTGGCTCACCACCTGGGCTCATGTGGGATTGCGACTCATTTGATATAAGCGTTTGGGCTGCACTTGCATTGCTATTGCAGGCATTGCTGCTGGTAATAGTCACGTTAGGGAAATTAAATTGACTCTGTTGACCCTGATGTGCGCCTGCTGCTGCCACAGCAGGTGCAAGCTTTGGCTGGCAGGCACTGGGCGTGCCTAGTTGCGGGTGATGATGTTGCTGCTGTTGTTGTTGTTGTTGTTGTTGCTGCTGCTGTTGCTGCTGCTGGAACAATGCTGGACTGCTGGGCGTTGAGCTGGTGCAGCTTGAACTTGGTGAGCTGCTGTCTCCATGCTGCAGCTGTGGCTGCTGCAATTGCGGCTTGCCCAGCGTGTTCTTTCTTGGCACTGGTGACGCCTTGCTGCTGCTGTGCTGGGATGGGTCCCATCTGCCGCCCACTTGAGTTTGACGAAATTCGTGAATATATTCGGGCGGCAGACCACATGAGGGCGGCACATGCGGCGCGCAGGACTTGTGGCAAATATATTTGCAGTCGGTGCACTTGAGCCAATGGCTCAACATCTGCTTTTGGCACAGTTTGCAGGTGGCCACGAAGCCGAACCATTTGCTAAAGCGATGCTTAATGGTATGACCCATGCCCACGTGTGCCACCCCTGGCGATGGCGGCACTAGGAGCACATTAGAGCTAGTGATGCTGCTGGCGTCCACAAAAATGTCTGAACTACTGGCCGAACTATGGCTATCGGGGCTAGGATCTGTGGGCAGGCGGCTACGCGGCGGCCTTGGTGGTTGCTCCGTTAATCCTATATCCGAAGCGCTGCTGTTATGCATAAGTAGCGTTTGATGCTTCTTGCCGGGCGGTGGCGTGCCAGCAGCTGTCGTAGTACTACGGCTGCGCAGCGGAGTTCCGCTGGCGGATACTGTGCCTGAGGCGGGTGTGAAGGGCGAGTTTGGTGGCGAGGGAGTTAATGTTAAAGTCATTTGTGAGCCAGTCAGTGGTTGCTGTTCGCTGCGAGAATTCGATGCAGAGTTGCTACCAACTTTCGGCTTACTATTCCCGTGCAGATGCTGATGTTGATGTGGATGCTGATGTTGTCGATGATGTGCGCGTGGCGAAGCGTTGCTCAGTCCGAGGCCAATATTGCCAATGCTGCCGCGATGCATGTGATGAGGATGGGGTCTATCCCATGAGTCCCAGTGCCATTGTTCCGGATCGGAACTTGGCGCAAGTGCACCGCTGCTCTCTAGTGTTTCCATACATTTTCGCAGATTATGCATCGCTTTAGTCAAACGGCGCAGTTCCTCATCCAGCTGGCTACTTGGATTTTGGGCAAGCATTTGTTTCAGTTCTTCGTCGCTCAGCTGCAACGTTTGCTCCAGTGTCGTATGTCGCGATAGACATGTATTCAAAGACTCCGGACTTAGACCAACAACGCGCAGCCATTGGCGCAGCTCGTTCCCTGTGGCCTGATGATGCGGCAGCAGCCCGTTGGCGGGTATACGCTCGTTTAACCTTGTCTTGGTCAAAAGCAGCTCGGAGAAGTAGCGCACTAGCTTTGATTCTAGGCAGCGTATCTCCTGTTGCGTCAGCGTTGCACTCGTTGCACATTGTGTCCGTAAGCCCTCCAGATGGTTAGCCGAGAGATCAATCATATCCTGTATGATGATTAGATTGCTTTCATTCGCACTCGTCGTTGTATTGTTGTTACTGCTGCTGCTGCTGCTTTTGTTGCTGCTGACTGGCGGCGCAGTCAGCTGGGCGGCGGCGCTGCTGCTCATTTTGTTGTGAACCGCCCGCCCCTTGCAGCAGCACAAACTGATTGATTTTTTCAGACGCACTCACAAACCATTTGTTGTTTGCATCACTTTGATGCACATTCCCCCCACTTTAATTGGCTGGTTTCTTTTACAGAAATCACACACGAGCAATCCCGCGAAATGTAAACCTCAAGAAAGATTCTGAAATGCGGAAAACGCGATAAGTTTAGTAGTTTTTAGAAGGTAGACAGAACGGGTGCCGTGTTGTCGCCTGCACGCACGAAATTTCTCTACACCCAAGTAGTAGAGCTGCGTAACTATCGTCGATGGTATTATTGTGGGCTTAGATATATCGATATATTTTTATCAGAATATATCGGGGGTACCCCAGTATAAAATGTTTATTTTTATCTTTAAGCGATTTTTAAAAATTATGAAGTTGCCTATTGTCTAATATGAATAATTTAATCTGATTTTGTTTTATTTATTTATATTTTTCTTATTGAACAATGCTAATAATCATTCATTGATAATAAACATATATACAAATATCGATATTGCTCTGTTTATCGATTTACTTTGTTATTTACATTAGATTAAGATTATTTTAAAAGTGTTTAAAATTGAACAAATTTTTTTTAGGTACTCGATATTGCTTTAAAATGGCCAAATGATATTATTGCCAATGGAAATAACAAAATTGGTGGACTTGTCATAAATACCACATTATTGGGCTCGCAGGCAATTGTTAATGTTGGTTGCGGAATTAATTTAAACAATTCAAAACCAACTTTGTGTATTAACGACTTAATAAATGAGTATAATATGCGAACCCCTAACGCCAAATTACCATCTCTGAAATATGAGAAATTTATTGCAATGATTTTTAATGAAATGGAAAGAATATTGGCTGAAGTGCAAAACGGAAATTTTGAAAATTTCTACGCTTTGTATTATGATCTTTGGCTGCATAGGTAAATTGAATTGTTTAACAATA
Organism: Drosophila leonis; assembly: GCA_035045365.1. Classification (NCBI taxonomy): domain Eukaryota; kingdom Metazoa; phylum Arthropoda; class Insecta; order Diptera; family Drosophilidae; genus Drosophila; species Drosophila leonis. The sequence continues at coordinate 6,420,406 of JAWNPC010000338.1, read as the reverse complement.
TATAACAGTTTTAATTCTATTTTCTTCCTATTTTTAGTGATCAAAACGTTACTATTTGCCTTCAAAATGATCAACAAAAGGAAGCCAAAATTATTGGCATTGATGATGTTGGCTTCTTGAAAGTTAAATTGGCGAATAATACGATTGAGACTGTTCAACCCGATGGTAACAGTTTTGATATGTTGAAAGGATTGATAGTACCTAAATACAATTAGAAAATTTATATTGGGAATTCATATATAATACAAATTATTTATTCCTTCAAATTTTTGTGTAAGGTATATATTTATATATATATTTATGTATACATATAAACATAAAATAACTGTTTGAAATTTTAGGCGCATTTAGAGACTTATTATTAACTATAACTAATTATATATTTACAATTCTCTTCACTTAAAGTGAACATTTAGTCAAAACCTATAATTATATATCTTAAATTTAACACACTGCCAATGCTAAGTGTTTTCATAAATATTTCGAAATATTATTATTCAAAAATATCATAAAAACAAGTAATTTGCCATTATTCCAAAATATATGTGTCTTAAATCTTGAAATTGTTCATAACAAATTGTTCATTACTACTTCCCTATAACATTATATGTGTTGTTAACCAAATATTGAATTTAATAAAATTATACAAATCCAAGCAGTCTATAGAATGTATGAAAATAAAAATGTACTGCTAATAATTTGGTATTTTGTGCTGCTTACGTCAATTTCGACATCATTGGTATTTTTATATCGTTGGTCACATTGCTGACAACAGGGTGACCATTCTTACTTTTTTTTATATATGCATAGTTTTTACTTGCAGTGAATAAAAGTGCCTAGAGGTTTTATATAAGCGCCCCGGATAAGAGGAAATTAAAACATTGAACTATGGCGCAACGTAATCATCGTGTAGATCGTTTTGCGCAAATGAGCAAGCAGGAGGAAATAATTGCCAAAAAACGCCAGGAAATACTTGAGAAGCAGCGTACGGCGCAGCTGGCGAAGGCTGTGGCTGCTGCTCAAACCTTGGCTGCACAGCTAAAAACCATTGAGACGGCAACGCCGACGCCGGTAGACGAACCAGAAGAACAGGACCAGGAGGAGGAGCAAGAGCCACCACCGCAGACGTTACCCGCAACCATAGCGCTATCTGATGATGGAAACGCATTGGAAACAGATAACGTAGATCAGACGGGATCGGCTGCTAGGGCTAAGTGCGATGATGGTATGGCCAAAACGCTGAACAGTTTTACTGGCAAGACGGGAAAAATTACGTTTAGTTTGAAACGTCAACAGCTGCCGCAGCCTAGTGTTGAACAGCCGCCACCGAAAGTGAAAAATACCTTTTGTAACGATGGTTCCTTTCTGGAGAACTTCAAGAAAATACTTGAGAAACATGATCAACCCAAGCAGCCTATCATGGTGGCTCCTATTACAATGCAGAGGTAAGGACTTGTATTTTTCAATTGCACCGACTCTTTAACACAACTCTAACCCTCACTTAACAGTGAGGAGAATAATGCGGGTGACACTCACAGCACCGAGAATAATAGTCCACAACAGTCGGTGGATCTGGCGGTTAGTACAATTGCGACAAGTGCAGCAGCAGCAGTGATAGCTACGTCTATGGCTAACAGCATGGCAGTAGCTGGCTCCGGGCACAATCATTTAGCATTTAGCATGCCAGGGACGGCCACAGCGATGCCACAGGCTGTGCAACCACCACCACCACCGCCGTTTACATTCAATCCGATTTTGGCACAGGGACCGCCTCAAATGACGATGCCAGCTTTTTTCCATGGTCACCATCATCTGCCTATGCAGTTGCATCCAGCTGCTGTGGCCCCACCGCCGCCACCACCACCGCCACAACTTCCTATTGCTTTGGCCAATTTAACGCCTATCTATATGCAATTGGGACCAACGCAGATGCCGTCCGAAGCAGCGATGCATCAATTGAATGCCATACCGGCTCCCAAAGACTTTGACTTGAATGCTATACCAAAACCGCAGATTAATCTCGAGGCGATACAGATGCCTAATGTCACACAGGTGGACCAGCTTGGTCTGCTGCCAGAGCACGTAACGGTTAATCCACCTCCACCGCCTCCGCCGCCTATGCAGCCAAACGAACAAGCATTGCAGCAGTCGCAACCGGAACAACATGAGCAGCAGCAGCAGCAACAGCAACAGCAACAGCAACATCAACATCAACATCAACAACTCCAACAGCAACAGCAGATGCAGCAGCCATTGTCGCCTCCAGCCCAAGGTGTGTATCTGTAGTTTGTCAATTGCCTTTGTCTGTTCTGTTCTGTTTTTTGCAAAAATTCCAATTGTAACCCATCCAGTAATCAATTTCCTCTTATCTACCAACTCCCATCCAAATTGAAATATCCCAAATACTCCCATCATCTGAATTATTTTCATTTTATATATTTTTTGAATCGTTGTGCACGATTTTAAAGCAATTTATGTAGTTTTTTCAGAAACGTGCATACAATTGCCAACGTGCATAGAAAACCTTATCGCACTGGTCGCCGAAAATGGTGAAGATTACGAAGATAAAATACGTTTGCATAGAAGCGAATTGCATCCGGCATTGTGGTAAATCAGCTGAACATTATCATGCGCAGGGCACTTTAACTAATAACTGAGTAAAATTGGTGGAGCAGATTCCTGAACTTTGGGCGGAATAACTAAATATTTAATTGAAAGCATTAAGGTATCTTCGGTTTGCCGAACTTGTAATATTCTTGCAGACAAGTCGATTCCTAATAATAATAATAATTATAGCATCTGTCTGATGTTGTGAAGTCACCTGACTGTTGTAGTTAACTGTTCCGATAGTTATAACTCGCTATAAAGATGTTCTAAGGCATGCTCTATGCATTAAATATATTAGTTAGCAATAATATCGTCTGCAAGGTTATAGAATTTACTGTGAGATTCATATTTGCTTAAAGATACAGAACTGGACACACTTACGACTAGACTCATGGACCCATATAAAAGCTTCCAGAATAATTTAGTTTCTTATCTAAAACTAGTTAATGAATTTAATTTTAGTTGAAAGTTGCATATAGAAACGTTTTGTACTGCAGTTTAATAGAGTTTAATAGAGATAATTTGATCAAAGAATTTTTGTGGCCTTTCCAATTTGATTATATGGAAGCTTTAGAGTATAGTCCGAGTGTTGTTTAAGCCACGATTTAGAATTGATTTGAAATTAGGGCGCACGCATCACCCACTTATCACACACTGGCCGTATGTTGTCCGTCGCCATTCCACTGGAGGAGTAAGCTGAAGGATTCTATAAAATCACTACTAAACGGGCGCTCGAAAAAAAAACAGTTACTCATATAATGTCTTTGTATACTTAAAGCAATTGGGCATTATTCATTGTACGTTTTACTTCTTCTTTAAAATTTTAAAATAGGTTTCTTTATGATAAGAACTGCGAACAATATCGAAGCTATCGCGGCCAATTGCTCGACTACGAACGGCAGCGCGGCGAGCGGGAGCGGGAGCGGGCCGAGCAGCAGCTAAGCAAGGCTCACCAGCAGCAGCTGCAACAACAACAGAAAGAGCGAAAGCAGCAGGAGGAACACAACAGCAATTCGGCAGCCGATAAATATGATCCGGAATCGGCAATTAGTGCGGACTTTGATTCCGATGATGAGTATATGCGTGGCATGATGGATCGCAATCGGGACAATATCAAGCGTCGCATCGAGTGCCGCAACGAGCTGAGTGATGAGGAGCGAAGAGAGCGAGAAGAGGAAGCGGCCATGGCAACAGGTGGTGATCTGAATGATTTGGATCAGGACGACAGAGAGACACAACGGCAGCGCCGCAAGCGAGAGCGCAAAAGTCGTTGGGGCGAAAAGGAATTGTTGCCGACCGGCTCAGGTGAGTAAATGATCAGCGATTTATAAGTAATATATGATAACTTGAAAGACGCATTTTAGGTGCACCCACCAACTTTGGGAACCAGAACAAGCCCATGCTGAGCACTGTCACGCGAAATGATCCGGCATTGCTGCAGTACGCTCGTCTGAACTATGGCTCCACACAGTTGTCGGAGGACCAGTGGAAGCAATGCGAAGAGCACTATAAAGTTAACTTGTTATACCAGGACATGATGCGTAAACGCCAGGAGATCGATCGCCTGGCTCGAGGCGGAAAGTTCAAATACGAATACGACTCCGATGAGGACATCGAGGGCGGCACCTGGGAGCACAAGTTGCGCACAGCTGAAATGGAAGCCACACACTTGTGGGCCAATGCACTTACCAAGCAGAGCGAGGGCAAGCATCACATTGGTGATTTTCTGCCACCTGAGGAGCTAAAGAAGTTCATGGAGCAGTACGAGGCAAAGAAAAATAATAGACAGCCGGATTTAAGTGATTACAAGGAGTACAAACTGAAAGAAGATAACATTGGCTTCCAAATGCTGCAGAAGCTTGGCTGGAAAGAGGGCCAAGGCTTGGGCCAAGATGGTGCTGGCATTGTAGATCCAGTTAACAAGTAAGTACGATATATTCAAATTGTTTATCTGGCAATTGGCTACAATTGTTATTTGTAGAGCGCCACAGCGTGACGGCAACCAGGGCCTGGGCGTTGGCAGTGTTGCACAGCCCGAAGACTGTGACAATGAGTATGATGCATACCGCAAGCGTATGATGTTGGCATATCGTTTCCGACCCAATCCTTTGGTAATATAATTGAATTTACTTAAGTGCACAACGATCGAAATATTCTTTATAATGAACTTGTCTCTTTCAGAATAATCCACGTCGTGCCTATTACTAGCCACTACGCATATAAGCAATAACTGATGCTTTATAGTGATTAAGATTCACGTTCTGAACCCATTTATATTCTATCACATACAAAACATGGAGCGATTATAAAGTTAATATTTAGATAAGTAGTATGTTACTGCTGACCACAATGAATATTTGCTGAAGTTCTTCTTCTGGATTAGATACCACAAATTGTAGTTGTGTTTATTATTACTCATTATATTTATATAATATACATAAACAGTATAGTTCGTAATCAACTTATAAGCTATGGCTGCTATAACGTATGCTCTAGGGACTATCAAGTTGTTTAAGGTTCTTGGGGGGGCTTTTGTAGCAGTTGCATCGTTTTATATATATTCTGTAGAGTTGGCTACGCGGAACTTGAACGCCTAAACGCTAATAATACTAAATTGTACTCGAACTGGAAACGTTGACTTAACCTTAAGAGTAGAGCGTTAGCACCGGCGTTTGGTTGCCGCGCGCCAGTACAACTGGGCATTTGATATCTGACGTTAGCATTTCCAGCCACGACATGTAGAGTGGTGCTGAGATCGCCTCCTGCAATTGATAAAATGGTATTTATGTTGAGTATGAGATTGAATAGGGCAGATTTTGGGTTTGGGTACTCACCTTGCGCGGCATTGGCAGAGACATGACCACCAGTGATGCGTTCGATGAGTGTTTCACGACTAGCTCATGGATGCGCAGCTGCCGTTGCGTCTTCTCGGCCATGCTGTGCAGCTCCTCGTCAGTGATGCCGAACTCGTTGCGGGGGCTGCGACGGAAGGGTTCGATGAGGCGTTTGTGTTTGAGCATCGTGTCATGACGCGGCTGGTCCTGGACGCCCTTGAGCATAATAAGCTCTGAGTATTTGATACGGAATTTGGTCAGCAAACTTGCCATGCTGTAAATAAATAATAATAAGAGTTAAATCTCAAGTTGTATGAAGACTTCCTCGTCTTACCTCTTCTCCTCCTGCTCCTGGTCCTTGCCATGACACATGGTAAACACGCGCATCTTGCAGTTCTGCCAATGCGAGCGCATAGAGATAATGTAGGGCAGCAAAATCGTCAGACCTGTCAACAGACAAACACATCCATCAAAATCTAATTTACATAGCGAACTAGGTCGGTGTGTGTCATGCGCACTTACCGCCGTCATCGTACAGCCAGAAGACATCAATGGTGCCCTTGGGCTGCTTTCGTGTAAATATGTTCATGGCGTCCAGTATAGTCTGTGGCACCTCGGAGCCACCTTTGGTGTGGTAGGTAATGGACGCGGCGGCGGCATCTGTATTGTTGATCTTGTAGCTGCGGGAGCCGCGCTGCATATTGGGCGGCTCCTGTGGCATGGTGTACGAGGCGTTTGGACTGGCGTTATCCATGTTGGCTAGATTCAGGTTCGAATCAATGTGCAGCAGTTCCGAGGCTGCGTTTGCGGCGGTCAACATTTCATTGGCAAAGCCTTGTGCATTGGCTGTATTCAAGTGGCCCAGACCGTTGTCTGGCATTATTACCTTCGGTGTTAGCTCCGAGAAGTCCAAACCATTGGGCAGACGAAGCACCGCCACACCCATGCGCTGCGAAAAGGCGTTGCTGCAAGTGAGAAAAGGATGCGAATGAGCAACTACACGGAGTAGGAGCGTTCATTGGTCACTCACTGCAATATGGCAAAGTAGCTTTCAACCTCCTCCTTGCGGCAACGATTCCAGTCTGGCTTATAGCCCGACAGCACAATGTTGGGTGCCATTTTTCCAAAGCCTGTGGACTTGATCATGGCATTGATGCCATCCTCGATGCTGAAGCCGTCGATCACATTGTAAAAGGCTTTGATTTTGCGTGCGTCCAAATATTTCTGTCCGTCCTTGAGCAGATTCAGGCGATTCTTGTAGCCAACCCGCACCTGTATTATATATTATATAAATATCTCTTTATATATCTATTAAAAAACAGTTATATACCGGTATTATGTTGCCCACAAACATGAGCGAGTTGTTCTTGGTCAGCAGAAAGCCAAAGTCGACGAGTGGCGGACGAGTCTTTGGATCTCCGGAGAGGACAAGCACTTGGGGATGATAGTTCTTGACATGATCCGAGACGTTCTGCAGACGATGAACGGCCATCAAAGCAGCTTTGTATTGCTGCGCCTGTGTGGTGGAGCCCCAGTTGGCATCCGGCTTGCGATACATGACCACCAAGTAGAGGGCAAAGATGATGCCAAAGGTGATAATGGCGGCCACATAATTGATGAGGAACATGATCACCACGCACATCGCAAACCCGAATAAACTAATCCATGCGTTGTAGTACTTAAATGTGGGACGCCAGCCCAGGGGCTTGACGAAGGCCGCGTGGAACGTGCAGAAGTTGATGAGCGCATAGGAGGCCAGGTAGAAGGTGGAAATGAGCGGGGCGATCAGATTTAGTTCACCAATCAGCAGGAAGCTCGTGGAGATGAAGAAGGTCAGCACATAGCCGCGATAGGGCTCTCCATGCTTGCCGTAGGGCTTTGAGAAGTAAATCAATCCCGGGTAGATCTGATCGATGCCCAAAGCCTGGACGAGACGCGGCACTGACAGGAGATTCGTCAGGGCCGTGCTCAGCGTTGCCGCAAAGCAGCCAGCGTAGATGAGCGGTCCCCAGAGCGACATCTCCTGCATCATTTCATAAGAGTTGAAGAGACCCCAGCTGCAGTTGCCGGTCTGCATGCAGGGCAGCTCTGAGGGCACAATGGTGCCGTTCACCAAGTCCTCGGGAAAGCCGGAGGCATCGCGAACTGCAGCGCCGCCCGCGAACAGAACAAACAGTGCATAGGACGTCATCGAGATGAGTAGGGACCAGAAGGTGCCCTTCGGTATGGCAGCGCCGGCATCCTTCAGATCGCCACAGATGTTGGCTCCCGCCTGAATGCCAGTGACGCTCGGAAAGAAGATGGCAAAGACACTGAAGAAGTCGTGGTTAACGCCCTCTGCATAGCGATAGTCTGAGCCAAAGTTCTCTTTGAATGTAGACCCTGTTGAGGAATATGATTAGTAATCAATCCTTAAATAGTTTAGCCGAGTTCGACTTACAGGAAAAGCCAACAAATCCTTTGGATATTTGCGTCTCATCGCCACGTGGTCCGATCGCAGCGCCAATCAGAAAATTGAATATGGCCAGGACAATGGTGACGATGAGGAAATTCTGTGCCTTGGTCTCCCATTCCATGCCCACGCAACATATCAAGATCAATACCAGAACCGTTATGGAGCCCACAATTCGAATGTCATTGATGCCATTGTCGACGATAATTAGGCCATTGTTCTCTGCAAGGATCGAAGTGTGTTTAGTTGGACTCCTTGGTTGTGCCTGTGGCGGGCTACTTACTCAGCAGCACATTTAGCGATTCACAGAAACCAATTGTGTTCATCGAGGCTGAAACCGCGTTGGCAAAAGCGAAAACAATGCCAACGGAGGCGCCGAATTCGGGGCCGAGCGAGCGGGATATGATGAAGTAGACGCCACCGCCCTTCACCTCGCCATTGGTACTAATGGCCGACAAGGAGAGCGTAGTTATAACGCAGACCACCGTCGAGATGGCGATTATAATTAACGACCACATAATGCCGGACTCGGCGACGACCCAACTGAGACGCAAGAAGAGCATAACACCCCAAATGTTGAGTAAACATGGTATGAGTACGCCGACAATCCAGCCCAGCTTGATCTGGCCACCAGTTGGTTCCGGCTCTGCCGCATCTGGTATGGCAATGCTCTATAGACGATGAAGCAGACAAAGAGATGCAAACATTTATTTCAGCAATATGGTAAATGCTTTTCTATTGGATAATTGTAATTGTCTCCCAGATATAATATAGAATACTAGTTGAAATATGAATAATATCAATAAATTATAAATTAGTTATATATATTAGTTATACATATATGTATATTAATAGGGAAAGTAATGGTAAATAGTCTGTATTCTAGGAACGATTGAAACAAGTTGCAAAATACTCATTCACGGACCAAACGCTATCAGCTCCATTACGCTCCAAAAATCCCCGCCCCAAAGGTGCGTAACCATTATTTATTTTTGAGTAGAGGATGTCACAGTTATTCAATTATCCAATTTTTAATCTTCTAGCTCTGAAACTCTAGGATATATTAACTTTTGTAGTTTGCCACGCCCCCTATGGACGTAGATATATCCGCTATATTTTTTTGATCTTGGGTTGTCAACCCGACTATATATTCTACATTTTAAGTCTCTAGCATCAATAGTGCTCAAGATATATAAGAGTATGTCTAAATCACTATATAGTCAGATCCGAATTGCCACGCCCCCTATGGGAGTAGATATATCAGTCATATCTTTTTGATCTTGGGTTGTCAATGCGAGTATACAACGTACCAAATTTCAACTCTCTAGCACTTCAACTAACAGGGTTTCAGACATACCGGAAAATACATTTTCCGATTCGCCACACCCCTAGTGGGCGTATCGGGAAAATCTTGACACTTTATAATTCGAAGGTATACACGAGTATATGTTCCAAATTTCAGTCTTTAGCTTCAATAGCATCGAAATGGTTTGCATTCATACGGACAGACGGACGGACAACAAGACGGACACTGCACAAACCCAATATACTCATTTCACTTTCGTGAATGCGTATAAAAATTGAAATATCAGCCGATTAATACTGGGGTAATACCCGTTGTGAACTGCAAAAATTGTTGATCCTAGCTATAAATCTGAGAAACACAAATTTTCTTTTTCCGTTCTGCAAATGGAATAACTTTATGCATCATACGAGATTTGTATTCTGGGCGTTTTGTATATACCTATATATGTATACGAGTATATAGTATTTCATATTTCTTAATCTCTCGCTCTATTGTAATTGAGGAACGAAAATCGTTTTAGTATTTTCTAGAAATTAAGATGTATGGGGGTATGGGGTATTAAAAATTATTAGTTTGGGTATTTATAAAGAAATTAAAATGTATCTTGACTTCTTCATTAACACTTCTGTAGATTTCCTTTTAAGTATATCCAATTGAATTCCTGAGCTCTATACATCTTTGATATACTCGTTTTCAATTAACATCTTGTTAAGTCATTATATCCCATTATCTAGCTACTTGAGTTTCTTTTTCAATTTTCATTATTTAAATTATAATCATTCTATCTACCTATTTCAACTCTAAATGTCTATAGAAACACCCACATTGCTGCGCTATGCATATTTGTTATACTCGTTTTCAATTAACATCTTGTCAAGCCATTGGTAGAAAAACCAATAACACAACTGAAAGACATAATCCAATTGATTTGGATTTTATAGTTATGCTAAAAATCGTACTTCGGTCAAGTGGGAGCTAAACAAAAGTCAACAAATGAAATTTCTAATTATCATATGAAATTATTTATGGTTCTGTGCTAATTGAGTCTTCAGTTTGCCGTGCTAAAAGCGTAATCAATCCAATTAGAGTCCAATTCTTCTATAGAGTGTAGAATATTTTATAATATTTTACTTAAAATATGATTTGATATTTCTTATAGATAAATGTGGCTTGTGTCCAAAGTAGCTCATGGAAATGTAATAACCATTGTCTATCATTTTGATTCCATTTTCAGCAGAAAACAATTTCGACTAAGAGAACAAAATGAGTTCTTTGTCCAAGTCCATTAACAATGGTGGCAAATTAATAAATTTCGATTGATTTACTTTCTTTTTTTTTGGCAGAGGTATTTGAGGCTTATTTGACATCTTATTGGAGTGAGTTGTGGATAGCAGACAGGCAGACGGACAGACGGACAGACGAACAGACGGACAGCTGATCAGCCACTTTATTGTTGGCTAACGTAATTGAATGTTTTTTAAAATGTGAGCAGAGCGCGTTGGCTCTTTGCCCAGGGGTGGTGTGGGCATGGAGCGTAGTGGAACGGACGGCAATGGAACGGAGCGAAATGGGCGGGTCCTTCTACGGGACTAGCAAGCACATTGACATTGTGTGACATCGATGGACATAGCTACACACCCCTTCAGAGCAGCTGGTTAGTTACTCAGCTCAGCTCAGCTCAGCTCAGCTCAGCTTGGGGCAGCTCCTGGCACTAGCTGCTGGCTCCAGTTCCCCGTGGGTGGCCACTGTTGATTGTTTACACATTTTTGGTGGCGCTGAGCGGCGGGTAGCCAGACACGTAGACAGACAGATATACATATATACGCATACGCACCGCACACAGAGCCACAGCACCACTCAAACACACCCACTAGCCGCTGGCTATACGTCCATATTATACGGACAACCCACACACACACACACAGACAGACAGACAGGACAGGGAGCTGGCGACTGGTTTGTTTGTACGGCGCTCGCCCGGGTAATTTAATTTAGTTTAGTTAAAGGCGCATTTCTTTTGCCATTTGCCCAAGCGTGGAATTTTTTTTTTTTTTTTTTTGCACAGAAGCCACGCGCACACACGGAATCGGAATTGGAAATTGGAATTGCAATTGGAATTTGAATAGCGCCTTATGGGATATAATATACATGTGTATGGGGAGCGTGCGAAGGTGGCAGCCAGCCAATAACTGATTGCGAGCATCAATTGAAGATATGGATGTGAGAATGAGCTACATAGACTAGTATGCAATAGTTTAAAGACTTAGCTTTAGTTGAAGCTTGTAGTGGCTTGACTCAAGTATGCATAGCCTGGGAGCAGCTCAAAAAGTATGCAGATGAAGAGCGAAAGTTATATCAAATAAAAATATTATATTTTTATTAAAAGTACCTACGACAGCTGCTCAAACACTGTCTGACTACATATAAGATGAACGGGTATTACGCAGCTGCTTACGCCCGACTGCAATATTTCATTGCTAAAAACAGAACATGCTCAAGACGAAAGGTATTCACTCATTTGAGCTACCTTTAATTTAAGGAAACTTGCCTTAGGTGTTTGGGTATAGACGTAGCGCCCGGAAAAGTCAATATGTAAGGCGAGAACAATGGAAATATTGTTGTTTTTTCCATGGTTAAATGAATCGAGAAACGCGCTAAATAAATACCAGCAGCTGCAGCAGCAACAACGGCGGCAGAATCGCATAAAAGAATCGATAAATGTTGTATAAATAGCAAAGACTCTTTTGATATGAATTGCAAATTGCAATTGCAATTATTAGAATGCCCGGCAAGTGCAGCAGAAAAGCGCATTTCGAATGGAAAACTGAAAATGGGAAATGGAAAATGCCGGTCGTGCGGCAAAACGGAGGCGACTCCTGCCACTGCTGCTGCTGCTGATGATGTAAACACAAATACGAAATGCGAAATGCGAAATGCTCATACGCAGCGTGGTACGACACGAAACTATTTTTGAACATCCACACATACAGACATATACATATATCGAAGCACTTTAAATGTATATTCCAGCTGTAAATATTTATGTATATATCGTGTTCATTGTAGCTGCTCAATTATAATGGCGAAGACTAAGTACTGCAACCTGTTGGGTGTCCATTGTACATACATTCACTTAAGAAGAACTTTGAAGAACTCTGTGTTCCTTGGCAGCTCTTTATTTTTAGAATTTAAGTGGCTGGCATGCCCATTCTTAAGATGTCAGACTTCAGACTAAAATGGTATTCATTTCAAATTTTCCCTAATTGCATATGCAAATTTGATTAAACAATCTAAAGTTTAAAAGTTCTCATTTTGTTTGATCCTTGGACTTAACGCAACTTTATACCTCAATAGCTCCATATTTATTGACATTTGTTAAGTTTCAAAAACTTAATAATGTCACAGGATAAACGCAAATAATGACAAATTAAGTTCACTTCAAGCGTTATTAAAAATGTGTCAAAAAAAAAAGAAATAAACTGCTGAGAACTGGTATGATTAATTTTTGGCAGTTTTTCTAGTTGATATGAAAGGTTTTTAATTTATTGAGAGCTGAATGTAAACAATTTTTCAAGTGAATGCTTATCGAGCTGACAAACTGTCAACATTTTTGATGCGCTCGCTCCCCACTCACATATACAGAGGTGTTGGTGTGTGTAGACACACGTGTGGTTGTGCTAGGGGTTGACAACCAGAAACATCAGCTTTAATGCTCTGGTTCTTGATAGCATTGGTGGCTCGTTTGTTCGCTGGCAATCGATCGACCGACAGCGCCATCTGTCGGCTGCCACTGTCAATTTTAATGATGCGCCCTGTGCATTTTTCACACTTGTAATCGTGTTGACTGACTCAACACACAACGAGCGATGCGTTCTAACGGCTGTCATTGCAGTTCTCGTTGTTGTCGCCAGGGGGCGTGGCCAGCTAAGACAATATGGCAGCGGCACTGTGTGCGGCACTGTGTACAGAGGCAGCCATCGTGTTGACAATTAATTTGGCTTCAAGGCTGTCAATCGTATCATCTTTCAAGACACATGTCGCAGCGCGTTCGCATATGCATAGGGGAATATCTACTTAGAGCACTCTAAGCAAGCTCACACACTCATTCAGTATGCAAATTAAAGCAACTATTTCCAACTGACACTAAACTTTCGAGTGCTCATTATATTGTAATTTAGCTGTCTGCTCACAACTGAAGTGCAAATTCAAATCTGAGTTTAATTTTTATTTGATAGCCGACATAGCTGTCATTTCAACTTTAAAAAACGAAAAAAAGAAAAGAAAAACACGAAAATAACTAATCAGTTTTTAACTGAACAGCAACAAATTGATTTATCGAGTCGTCTCTATGAGCTTTTAAATATGCAATTGCTGTTAAGTTAGAAATAATAACTTAAAATGTAGACGATGCTGCTAACTGTAAGCTAATAGTAAACAAATAGGCATTCTCTGCTAGCTAATTAACATACATTCAAATATATATTCTGTTTTTACATCATTTAAATATTCAGAGAAACTGACGTAAATGGATTGTGGAAAGTTGGTTTTGTATGAATAAAATACTTTTTATATATTTAATATTCACTGATAAACACTTTGTTTTTAGGTGCTTTGGTTAAAATGTTTGTGGTTTTTAATCTAATTTAATTTTAATTTTAATGAATCTTAAATATATATTTATATATATATATATATATTTTTATTTATATGAAATGCTCAATGTGAGTGTATTTGAAATAAGAAAAATGTCTATATAGAAATTGCTTATTAGTTTGCTATTATTTAAATTATTTTTCTCTAACCTATCTAAAATTTGTAAAAAGTTTTAAACTTAGTATATTCTACTTAAATGTTTTATTAAACAGTTAAATTTGTTTCTTTTTAAAAAATGCCTTTAGCTGCTATACGAGGTCTGGCTATTAAATAAGACTGCTTATGAAAAAAAGTTTTATTTTAAAAATTATTCTACAATCGAATGCTCCCCTTCAATATACTCCCCTTCCCTCGCCACACACCGTTCCATTCGTTTTTTCCATTGGTCAAAGCAATGCTGGAAGTCTTCTTTTGTAAGAGCATTTAGGAGCTCCGCCGATTTTCGCTTCACCTCTTCCATCGACTCGAACCGGGTTCCTTTTAAGGCAGACTTGATCTTCGGAAATAGGAAAAAGTCACAGGGTGCTAAATCAGGCGAGTACGGCGCGTGTTCGAGCACTGGAGTGCCTCTAGCGGCTAAATAACGCTTCACAGACAGCGCGTTATGGGCAGGTGCGTTGTCCTGGTGCAAGATCAACGATTTGCTTTTCCACAACTCCGGCCGTTTCTTACGAACTCGCTCTCGCAGCGTTGCCAAAACTTTCTTTATCGGCGTTTACAGTCTCAGCAATCATCCGAATGCTCATACGACGATCTCCGCGCACAATTTCATTTATTTTGGTCACTGTTTGCGGAGTTGAAACAGAGACAGGTCGACCTGGACGTTGGTCATCTTCGGTGCTCTCTCGGCCTTCAGAAAACCTTTTATACCATTTAAAAACACGCGCACGAGATAGAGAATTCTCACCATAGGCCTCTTTCAACAACTTATAGCACTCAGTCGGAGTTTTTTTTAATTTAACGAGAAATTTCACATTGATCCGTTGCTCGTGTTTTTCGTCACACATCGTTATCGGCACGAGAAAAAAACACGTTCGTTTCTAACCTCTACACAAAAAATACTACTACAGCGACAAAAACGTGTTTTCGTACTAGAATAGTAGACACTTCCAGCTATCAAATGCTGCATTCGTTTCCCACCCTACCCCTCTAGGACGCCTTCTGCGCGCGCAGTCTCGTTATTGAATAGCCAGACCTCGTATGTATGTATGACTGATAAACTAGACTCGATGAGATCAAAAATTATAATCCGATCTCTACTAGAAACAAATTGTTTTCATTTGGCCCTGAACTCAGTACGAATTCATTTCCAATCTGACTCTTATCATCTACTGTTCATTACTTAACAAGCATCTGTTATTTGAACATGTGTTGGAGTCTGTTGTATTTGTCTACATAGTTTAAGTTAAGTTCGTTATCTGCGGTAATAATTATCATTTGAGCTTGTCTGCGACACACATTGTAAGCCGCCTAGCCAATTATAGTTTATGCGTCGATTTCATTGGTATTCCCTTAATGAGCGACCGACGCTGTAATGCAATTTTTACGATATCTATCATACGCCACGTTGACGCTGTCCCACAACGCAGCACGGTAGCCAGCAGCCGGAGCAGCGAATTAATTAAACAATATGCGAGAAATGTGTTTGGGTTGGTGGGTGGAGCATTGAGTTTGTCTCACCATCGAGCACAGGTCACCATAGACGCATAAAATTTACTGCCTTGGCGGCGATAAGCATAAAAGCTAGCGCTCTGACTAAGTATCTCGAGGGTTTTCTGGCCTCCACTACTCTTAATTGATTGATAAGGCGTCCCATGGCTGCTCTAGGCAAAGGCGGCGTCATCGTTTCGAATTGTTTACACGCACAAATCATTTGGCTCGCAGATAAGTAAAGGAAACAACATTGCGTATACGTCATGGAAAACGCATAGGAAATGCGAAATGAAAATTGTTCAAGTAAATAAATAAAGCATTCGTGTTAATAAATAATGTATATAACACTTATCAAACACACAGCGTGTATTTTCCAATACCCTCTAAATATGAAGTCAGTGTAAAGGCTATATTCAAGGTAAGCAAACGTGTCTGCTGTAAATTAACATAATTAACTTTAATTAATGGCAAAATATGTTCAAGATTCGATGCATTGCAGACTACGATAGTGTTGTTCTAGCATACCTAAAGGGTATTTCTCTAGTTCAGTAGCTCGCTTTGCCCACATGTCCACTGAGCTGCCAGCACATATGATTATTTGAAAGCTACACAATTTTGATTTCTAGCCGAATTTACTTTCGACCATATAAATATTCGCGTGTGTTTTATGATTTTGAGATTTGGGCGTCCTACGATTTGGTTTGTTTATTGGTCGAGCACTTGAAATGTTTTCAAATACACATAAACAGATGCAGATGGGCAGCAGGCAGCAGGCAGCACAGTGATCATGTTGTTGATGCCTTAGCACTAAAGGGCAACAGAATCTTTACTAAAGCCACATGGATTTCAAATCAAAATCCAACGTGACGTCGAATCGATTTTGAATATTACAAATATGCTAGAAATGCGAAATGCGAAATGCCTAAGGAATGTTGTTTGCTTGGGCCACATGATATTTAAAATGATTTATTTATTATTCGCTTGCTTTGGCATTGTAGCTGATATAGTCAAACCTAAATATTATATATTATGGAAAATATATCATATTTAAATAGTGAAATTTCTATTGTTTTCCTCAAAAAACACATTCTAATGCTGACACTTAGCCTTGAGCTACAGATATCAATCATATCATTTATTTATCTACTATCTTTAAAGTTGAAAATATATTCTTCTTAACTTGCTTAAAATGCTAAATGAAATTTAATAAATTTAAATTCTGCGTCTTAAATAATTTAGAAAAATTTAAAGCTACTCGAAACACTTAAGTTTGTAGCACTTTGTATTATTCTTAGAAACTATTTTGATATTTCAGCGTTGTTAAAGTCGAGACTTACCTGATCTGCCGCCTCGCCTTGAAGTTCGCCTATTGAGGGCCGCTTCAAGTTTCGCATAGAGATGCGATAGTTATCCAAGCGCGGAAGCGTTTCCCTGTAACAATAGAAAGACAAACGTTAATTTGTATCGATTGTTTGTGTAATTGTAATATGAAAATATAGTCATACTGATGAAACGGCATCAGAATTAATATCGACTCGGGCAGCATGAATATAACCCGCAGCTTGCGAGGCGCAAATACCAACTAGAGAGCCGCAAACAAATGTAGTCGATGAAAATGCCAAAATAAGAACAAAAAAGTTGCGATATAAAACAAAAAGCAGCAAATTATAATAAAACACGCAGAAATGAGAAAAAACGTATTGGTCAAGGTGCCCAAGGGGCAGGCTACGTTTGGAGAAATACTCATAAGTTGATGAAAAATCGCCCTAGCCTCCATCCAGTTTTATCTTTTTGTTTTTTATTTTATCTCTTTTTGTTGTGCTTCATGCTCTTATTGATCTGCGTCTGTCTGGCTCTTTCAATTCTTTGATTATGTATATTTACTGATTGGCAAAAAGAAAACAGAAACAGAAACAGAAACAGAAACAGCAATTCCAATGCCAAAGATAATTTAAATGCTTAAGATGCTCAACATTTTAGTATACTACAATATATTATAGGAATTATAGGAACTGCACTGAAATCGAAATCGAAATCGAAAAACAAAAGGCAGACTGGATTCTGAATAAATAGCTGTTAACCAAAGTTATTTGTGTAAATTCTGTATTATAATATATTAAATTGATCATGAGAGTTACTCATTGATCATTTTATTTACATGACTTTGAATATATTTTTTTGTGTTGCATACTTTTTGTAGACATTGATTTGCGCTTGTAAATGTTTGATAAGATTAAATATTGCTGAGATATGATATGAGGAATCAATTTACATATGTTTTTAAACTTTTTTTGTTAAAGAATATCTTGTGATTAGGCAGAAGCTATTTTCTATATTGCTGTTCACGCTGCTTACATTGAGAAATCACATCTGTCAGGGAAAGTCTCTTTTAGCAAGAATATTGATGCTTGTTTATCAATCAAATAGGCAACGGAAATGAAGGTGTTTGCCTGCTTCGTATACAGCTATAACAACAATTCATATGAGATCTATAAATCCAGCGTATATTTTGTAAAGTACAGAAAGTATTTTTGATTTCTCAATTTCCAATTCAGCTGGCAGACACGGACAGTGACAGCAGCAGCGCATCCAAAAGATACAAAGTAAACAATTCTCGTTGCATTTTGTAACTGTATGGCATATGTGTGTGAGAGTGTGTGTGTGTGCGTGAGTGTGTGTATATTGATCTATTGGCTGTGCGGCGGTTTCGTTGAGATTTAGCTAGTATGATTTAGTTGTACAATTGATGAAGAAAT
The DNA here is from genome assembly GCA_035045365.1 of Drosophila leonis. Classification (NCBI taxonomy): domain Eukaryota; kingdom Metazoa; phylum Arthropoda; class Insecta; order Diptera; family Drosophilidae; genus Drosophila; species Drosophila leonis. The sequence goes on along the minus strand of JAWNPC010000338.1, from coordinate 6,402,145 downwards.
ATAGAAGACAAACTCAGCCACAGAGTGAGCTCGACACATGGTCCGTCCGACCCGTTGTCCGTCTGGTTCGATCAATTGAGTTCGTTTACTGCTGCTCGCTCCCTCGCTCGCTCGCTACGCTATGATATCACACATAAAAGTCTTGGAAACTGGCAATGACTAATTTGTTGTTGGCACACACAAGTCATCAGCACGTGAACCCATCAACTCCCAAACCGCCTCAATACAGACGACCCAGCTCGTTGAGAGTTATGTGGGGTACAAATTGTTTGGCTTTTTCCCCAATTAAATATACATAGATGCGTATATCAATGCAAGGTGGCAGTGTTAACCGAGTTGAGCGACTTTGAGAACTAGTTGCCAATTCAGTTTTCCAGCTTCGCCCATATAGTTTTTTTTTTTTTTTTATATTTTATTTATTATTATTATTGGTTTGCCTCGACTCGTCTCGGACTTTGCTGATGTAACTTGTTTGCCCAGTGCAAAGTTTTCAAAATTGAATTTGCGTTCACATTTCATTCAGAAAATTGAATGTTTTTTGGACGGCTTCTTGGCATGTTTTTAATTGAATTTAATTTGCAGTTTCTTCACGTTTTTAAAAACATGCAGCAATCGCTATCCAAATGGAATATTTGCGCTAATTTGTTTATTTGATTAAACTGATCTTGGCCCGAGGGTTGAATTGCTGACCTGTCATGTGCTTACAATTTCTTCATTTTTATGTTGCCCATGACTAATACGTTTTCATTTGAAGTTCAAATTTACTGACTGAATATGTAAAATGACTAAAAATTAGTTCAATGGGGAATGGATTGTTGTACTGAGGGGATTGGCAGATGTTAAAGAAATATTCTCTTATGGCTAGCAGAGATATACAGCTGTCGCTTGGGATATACGATGACATCCTTACCCTTCTTTTTCTTCGCTTATCCTTTAATATTTTCTCACCTTGTTCTTTTCACAATTATCCCTTTTCCTTTTCGTTTCTTCTTTTCTTTTCGTTTTTAACTTCTTTCTTTTCCCTTTCTACACTTTTCTTTCCCTATCTTTTATTTTATATACTCCTCTTCTGTTTTCTCTTAACTTCTTCTCTCTTTTCTTTCATTTTCATTATTTCTTTGTCTTACTTCACATCTCCTTCCTCTCTTCTCCGTTCATTTCTCTTCTCATATTTAGTTCTTCTTTGCTCTATTCTCTTCTCTTGTTTCCTCTTTCATCTTTAATTACTTTCTCTTCACTTCATCCTTTGTCCTTTTCTCCTCGTTCTCTATATCTTATATTCTCACTTCTCAGCTTTTCTCTTCTGTTCTCTTTTATTAATTTCACTTCCTTTACTTGCTCTTTTGTTTCTAATCATCTCTCTTATCTTATTGTCACTTCTCTTCTCTTCTTCTTATCTCCACTTCTCTTCTATACTCTACACATTTATAATCATAGATGAAACCAAGAGCAACTTAAAGCCATAGTTAGATCAAAATCGATTGCTTCTCCTATAAAGCTTGAAAGTAAATCCCAAATGTTTACGTCATAATAAAACCCGAAAATAATAATCAGAATATTGGTAGATTTACAGAGTATCTACGCAGTTATAATTGAACCTGTTCCTCGTAGAAAACAAATGTTCAGCTTTTTTGTGGCTCACCTCCACAAGCCTTAGGTAAACCTGAATAATCGCTGTTTATTCTCACATGCTTTAATCTGCCATCTCTAATTTTAGCTAGTCAAACTCTCTATAATTACCAAGCCTATTAAAAAATTATCTCTATAATGTTGTAGTTTCATTTTGGGTTTTTTTTCTATTTTTATATCAAATATGTTTTAATCTGTTCACAGTGTAGGAAACTAAGTATCACGTGTAACTTATATACGAGGCGATTTAACTTTTATTTCGTTAACTTTGCACTTTATGGTACACTTATTTTATTCTATATGTTTTAAACAAATGAAAAACAATTGAAGTTTTTTTTATTAATAATAAATAAAATAAAGTGAAGCAACCTTCATTCAAGTTTTACAAATAAAAACAATCATTTCCCTTCCACAGGTTGTTTTACTTATTTTTATTTCATTTTGCATATTTTATGTGTCTGATTTAACAATTTACTTCATTTAAATATTTATTCGCATTTTTTGTGGTTTGCTTTATACTCTCTATATTTATATAAACACTTTAACAACATTCAATAGGCTCTGTTCTATCAAATCTGCAGAGCTATTCGTTTCCTATTTTTATATTATCAATGAATATAGATTTTATAAAAGAAAGAAATTAACAATTGAGTGTTATTAACTATGAAACTCAAAGAGTGCTGGGTATCTATTAGTCGGAGACTCTCGACTAGAGCAATTTTCAAGCAAATTATTTGGCAATGTATCTGTCACACATCGTATTGTGTAACCATCTATTTATGCAATAATGCAAATGCTAAAAAGTCTATTATCGAGCAAAAACAAGTAAAAAGTCGATTTCAGTCGGGCGCAACCGAATGCATAATACTCGTTCACGGCCTAAAACAATTAATTTCAAAGGTTTATCGACGTTTTCCAATTTGCCACGGCATGAGAGACGAAATTACTATATTTTATAGATCTATATATAGAGAAAGCCAACAGTAAAGTTTAGTAATTCCTACCGACCTGAAACTTTTATGAAACTTTAATTTTCAGTCGTTCTATGGTTAAGGACAACAGAAATCGAACTACTTGTAAAACTGTAAGAGATACAGTTGTTCCCTTTTCTATACGTAATCGTAATCCAATATACTCTTTTCCCTTATTGAGCGCGGTGTATAAATTGATTGCGGTGCAGTTAATATGCATGTTAATGCATTGCTTGGATAATTAACTTTTAAATAGATTTACCGACTGTTATATGATTTGGTTAACTTCACTGAATCACGCTCAATGATAATTGATTACAGGCAACAGTTCTTAGAAGAGAATAAAAATGTAATCATTAATGTTTATCAGGCGAGAACAGCACCTTATGGCTATATATAATACTATAGACTTATGTACATACACACATATATCTATATATATTTATTAGTGATATCATTGAAATCAAGAAACAAATTTATAGCACAACAAATTGTTAACAATAACAAGAGATTAACAATTTGTTGAAGTCATTACACTCGATTTCCGTGTAACCGAAAGACAATAATATTTGTAAACTATGAAATTTGTTTGTTAAAAAGAAAAATTAACTCATAAATAAATTGCATTTCATTAGCGCTATTGAAAATAGCAAAAATACAATTAGTTTGGCCATTAACGGCGCATTTTACTAGCTGTAATTATAAACAATATGCAAAGTAAACTAAACAAAAAATTTGGCTTAAATGAATGAATCTGTGCACGGCATTAGGGCCTTTAATAAAATTATTCATGCAAGCAATCATTCCTAATGTATTTCCACACGGGGAAAATGCCCGAAAATCTTTCTGACACGGCGCATTAAATCACACTGAGATTTGAAAACATTTTTCAAGCATTACAAATGGCAAATGGCAAATGCACTTGAGATGTAAAATGAAATACCATAAAATTTGTATATTTCCATATTATATAGTATTATTTTGTGTAATTGTTGTTGTTCCACTCACTTTGTTAGCTGCGCCAGACTGAACTTGCGCTCGGCATCGGATTTGCGCAGGAATTGGCCAAAGCCGCGGAAGGATAAACGCGATGTTCGACGACTTTCGCCGCCTTCTGCTGCTTTGGGCTGCAGATGGTTGTCGTGGGCGTGGCCGCTGGCATCAGCGCCAATTGTAGCGGGACCATTTGATGGCTGCTCCGCACTGGCTGCGCAACCGGGTTCCGCGTCGAAAGCGGCGTTGACATTGGCACTGCCATTAACCTTTGAGATCTGAAAACGATCTGCCATTGTTGTGAGTTGTTGTTGCTGCTGATGATTCAACTTCAATTTTGTTTATATTTTTTGGGGAATTTGATTGTTTTCAACTGGTTGTTTAACACTGACAACTGTTAATGCACTAAACCAAATGATTGTTATTCAGCGCACACATTTGCATTGCACTCGAGGGCCGAGCAGGACCTTTAGAAGCACCAGAAAGGAGTGCTCAGCTTTGATGGGCTTTGTAATGTCGACTGACGTGCACACGACGAAGTTTCAGCAGCGTTTAATAACAAATCGAAAATGTTGTCATATATTTAACGCGTGGCATTCGAACTAAACATAGCGGGGCAATACGTATCGGTTGGCTTAACGTTATTTAGCACTTTGCGTATGACGGTTAACGAAATGCTGTACGCGCCGGTTACAGCTTACAACTTCACGCGCTGGCTGTCGCACGTCGTTTGAGCGTTGTCAAGTGTTTGCCGTTGGATTATTATGCTTTTTTGATTATGGACACCATTCAGACTGTGTGCTGCTACGGCTTTCGCTTGATTACCAATCAAATACGTATAGCGTAAGAATAAGCGCAGCGCGCCTGTGTGTGCGAGTGAGTGTGGTGAGTTTCCAACAAGTGTTTTTTTTTTTTGTTTGCTCCAAGCTAAATTTCAACACACGTGCTTGCATGTGTGAGTATAGTAACAGTGTTGGCGCCGCTCTCTGTTGAGAATGTGAAGCAGAAACAGCAGAAGCAGCAGCGACAGCGTGTTAATCTCTCGCAGAGAATGAAAGTAAAGTCAACTAAAGTAAACATTACAGTTAGACATTTACATTAACAGCAATTGCTGGTAGTGTGACCATCATTTAATAATTAATTATACGCTTGTGTGGCAGGACCTTTTGGCAGCAGTCTGTTGGTATATTTGTGGTATTTTAGGCGCACTGCTAATAATACTAATTGCAACGACATTTGCTAATTTGTGATTGGCGAGTTTTTCTGAATTTTTAGTTGGATTTATTAACAATTTCCCCTTTGAGTTGCTTACGGCTGCTATTAGCTTGTTTTTCTTTTGTTTGCTTAATTCGTAACAATGTGACGCTGACACTCAAATCGCACCAGCACTATCGCACTCACCAGTTCATAACATCTTTACTACCCAGAAAACAACAACAACAAACAACTAACCTCAACAGCAACAGCAACGAGCAAGAGCAACAACAACCACAATCTGGCCAAAGAGCGTAGCGAAAACCTCTTTAATCGAATTAAAATCGGTTTTATCTGGTTTGATTGGCTGGCAACTTGTTGCCAGCAGAGCCAAAAGGCAGTTACACTTCAAATAAAAACGCAACGAAGCACAAGAGCAAAGAGTTTCTACTGAATATATGAAAGCCACTCTTCGCCTTATTGTTCCCGTCCACCGATCGAGTCCGACCAAGACCAACCGACGAAGCGTCGCGACGCACAGAGAATAAAAGAGATTCTCGTGTTGCTACAGCTTCAGCTTCAGCTTCAGCTGGCTAATACTGCTGGCCACATCTTGTGTACCCACTTCATTTCGCTTTATTTTCTTTTTTAGTTTTTTAGCTTGTTGTGCTGTGGCGCTCTCTTTCGAAATATTGTAATGTGCTCTTTGTACGCCATGCAGGAAAATTTTCCAATATATTCGAAATTTTTTGAAACGAGTTTGTTGTAGCCCTTTGGCGAGTCTAATAACTAGTTTTAATTACGTGTTTGTTTTTTAGTCATTTGATCGCTTTGGGTTAACGAACCGAAATGTTCTCGAGCTTAGGCAGAACAACGTTTCCATTTGACAGCGCGAGAACATGTAAAAAAGCTGAACAGATCTCATTATAGTAAAGGTAAAGGCACAAGTAGAGTAGACTAGCATTGTTAACAGTATCTTATCTTTTTTTATTTTATCCTATGCGCTAATAAAGCACCAATCGTTAAGGGTATTCAAAAATTGCGCATACGCAGCGTGGCGCAGTTGGAAATCTAAAAACTATAATATTAATATGTAAATAATTATTGTGGTTATTAATATTTCGCTTATGATCTTTTTATTGCTGTATAATTGCAAATAATTGCACTTATCTAATAACCTAATATATAATAATACTTAATATGGTTAGCAGCCACATCAAGAATCGTAAAAGTTTATTAATAAATTAATAAAAATGTATTACTCACGTGCTTTAGTAATAAATATATAAATATCCAAAATGTGTGTTCGCATTTACGATGTAGTTTTCACACTTCTTTGGCGCTTGTATTTGGCCAATTTCTCATGCCAATTATTAATAGTTTACACATTGTTTATAATTTTCACATTTCGATACGATTTCAATTTCTTCAATTTCAAGAATTACCATATAGCTTGTGTGTGGCATTGTTTCGTAAAACTCATATGTTTACCATGCCATAAGAATCTCTCTCTATATACATATATACATACATACTATATAGTAAAAATATCTATACATATCTTATATATACTACAGGCGAGTGCTTTATTGTTTATTTCTGTTGGCATAATTCAATTGTTGCCCAATTCCCTCATCAATTCCTATTCCAATTCTGTGCATCTATTTGTGGCTCTTGATTTTGGGCTCTAAAGAATATTGTTCGTTCATTTTTGGCTTCAAAGATGCGAAGCGGCAATTTTTGTTTAAAGTTATAAACTTAATTTGTTTACGAACGGCTACCAATAAAATTTGAATTACTTCAATAATTGTAATTGGCATTGGGCTAATGCTTTGATTTTCCTACAACCAAATACCCTGTAGCAAATGCTTAAGTATAGTACAAGTGTTCAGGCTTGCCTTCTACGCACTCAACGAGTGCAACGCCAATCGATAAGGGCCACATGTTTGGAATCTAAAATTAGGCAGACCAACGGCTGAGTCTCACAAACTCAGCAATAGATAAGCTAGATTTAAGGGTTGATTTTCTACATGAGTCAGGCTATATATGCACAGGCTCTGAAGAATAAAGATTAATATAAAACTGAACGCCACCGCAGTCAAGTCTATTCTTGAATTGATATGAATTTGAAATATTTCTCAGCGACTTCAGCATCTGCATTGCCTTTGCATTCATTCAGTCAAGACAATGTTACTTTATTTGTTTTTTTACAGGGTATTTTTAAGTTGTTTCCTATGACCTGCAGTACACCTGTTTGTTGTTATTTCTTTTATCATTATGTACATAGTTGTTAATTTTATTATTCTGCTCGCTATAAATGAGATAAAGCTTTACTTTTAGATATGCGCTCGAAGAAGTCAGTTGATGAACTTGGCGTACTGCATGTAAATATGTTAAACAGAGTCTAAATATAGCTTAAGTAAGTTTAACAAATAAACATAGTCTCACAGACATATTTCTTGGGATAGGTCATATGTGTATATATGAGGAGCAAAGTCAGCCTTTTTGACTTAGTCAAACATCTAAGTTGACCTTCTGCCTAACCAAACCGAACCTGTTGCAAGCGGTTCAATTGACACTCTCTGATTAGCACCTGATGACAGGCTCGGGTGCGCGACAATTTGTAGCTTTTTCAAGCCACGTGGGCAGCCGTGTCTGGCTAGCCAAGGGTTAAATTCGTCTAATTAATAGAGTCAACAGTTCGTGGAACAGACAAATTGATTATTTTACAGCGCAAATGAAATGCGAAATGCTTAGCTGACAAGTCGATCGTATTGTATAGCAGTTTGTATGTTGGCTAATTGGTGAACTTGTAAGAATACCTATATCTATATCTTGATATAGCCAATAGATGTTGAGCATTTCATTCATGGGGCATCGGGTCTGGTTTCGGTTTCCGTTTCGGTTTTGGTATTGGTTTGAGGGTCGCGTGCTCTCATAGTGAACAATGTCGGCATCTATCAATTAGCTGCGGCTTTTTGGACCATGTTTACGCATACGAAATACAATAACAATTACAATTATCAAAAAATTATTTCACACTCGATTATTAATTGAATTAACTGCTTTATACCACTTTAAAAAGGTTTCAATTTGGCGCATCCAGCGCCAAGCGATGCGACATTTCCGCACAGATCGACAAGTATCTAGATACAATCGCTTCCACAGAGAGCAGAGCCTTTGTCATTTCAATTATTAATGTCTGTCGCCGCTTCGCTGGAAGTTTAAATGGAAATGCCTGATGTCAATTGAATTCCTTGGCAACGCAATGGCTCGATGTTTGTGCAGCCACTTAGTAGTGCCATGAAGATATCGCTGACTCTCTGTTAACTACTTAGATAAATAACAACATAGTTGCGGCTTGATCTCAATAATAGCGACAACTGAAAGTGAAATGTGAGATCAAAGCAATGGCAATTTTTTAATTTTTTTATATGACTTTAACATTTCATTTTCACTAGAAAACTTTAAAAACCTCTTTTTGGAAAAACATGACAATTATAAGACTGGTTTGGGCCTAAGGAATGAAGGTCAAATGAAGATGTAAATTATGGGCGTGAGCGTGGTTTAGCTGAAGGAAGTGTACGGTCTGGCAGATGTTCAAGTTGGGCTCTTTCAAGTCTGTATGTGGAAGGATGTAAAGTATCAAATGTAAGAGACTGAGCTAGAGGATTTGGGTGAGATGAGTGTCTAGAGTTCTGTTTAACTGAAGAGCCTTGAATAATGTCAATGATGTATTTAAGTTTTAAGTCTTTCATGATGTCATCATTCCTGGCAAATGGAAAACCAATAAACCAATAAAAGTTTCTTAATGAGATAAGGCGCAGCTGCTCCCCAGATGGAGCACCCGTATCTCCATATAGGCTGGATCAATGATTTGTAAAGTGTAACTTTGGAATGCAATGAAAGTTTTGATTTGTAATTGAGCATTTCATATTCTTACTCCGAGCTCTATGATAGTTATAAATTCTTTCCTGAGAAGGCATTTAGGTATATGCTATGTAGCATAATCTCTTATTAGACCTTTTCTAATGCTTTATGTTTGGCTTTGATTGTAGCATACTTTTTGAAACCAGCTTCGAAAATGTATGCGACAGCAATTACTGCAGAGCTACAGAAGGAAATTACTTGAGATACAAGTAGAGTCAGATTATTTCAACACAAATATCTATTTTGCTAATAAAAATATATTTAATATTTATTTATTATTATTATTGTTATATATTTATATAAATGATTGACTCATTGCGAGCAATTGCACATTCAAGCCTTAATTCGTGTGTGTAAACTAACTATTTTTAGTATAGAATTTAGCATATTGCTGATCCATGCGAGCTGCTCTTGCCCACACAGTCGCCTTTCAATCTGGACTTGGACTGGGCGCCTGTGACGGGGATTTTTGTTGTGCTCTGTGCCGCAGCTCAGTTAATTCATTTGAGTTAAAGTTATTTCTTAAATACCCTGTAGGCATTGCAAATGCATATGCAAGGGTATATATGTTGTCTGCAACAATATGTGACAGACTAAAGGATCTATGTGGAGTATCTGAAATTCTATATATACCAATTCGAGATTGTTAAAAAATAAGTATGATTGAATGTTTCAGTGACAGTGTTGATGGGCTAACATTTGTATATAATATATTAAATACAAAATATTAGCAAATATGGTCAATATATCGTCATTTAGGCAGATCTGAACGATTCGAATTGATAATGGTGCCAAGCATAGGGTATAAATATAATAGGATAACTTCGTACAGGGCAACCCAATTGTATATACATTAGATATTAGATATATATATATTATATACAACATGTATTGAAGATACATCAAATGTTTTTGTACAGAGTAAGGTTTAGTCTTGCACTTTATTATATGTTATATGGAACTTCCATTATTCCATTCCATATATAAATAGAAGTCTTCTTCTATCAGACTTTGTTTTGTACAGGGTAACTCCTAGTCGACCACACATTCTATTAAAGCAGCGTTACTTGTTTTTTGTTTTTGTTTTTGCAAGTCAGCTAACGAAGCATCACCCAGTCATTAATGGGTCCGATTCGAACCGCTTTGTTGCAGTTACAACTCGCTCAGCGCCGGCTCGTCTGGACGGCTGGCTGCTCAGTTATTCAGTTGGCCGGCTGCTTGGCTGCTTGGCTGGTTGCCTGGCAGTTATTGTTTTTGTTGCCGCTGTCGGACTGTGGTGCGGCAAGTGTGACAATTAATAATCTAAATAGTAATGCATATAATATGTGTAAAAAAAAAACAAAATATTATGAATAATCCATTGTCTAATTATATGCATTATACTAATTCAATATTTTTAGACAAGTTTATCCGCCGCATCAGTTGGACACGTGCACAAAGCCAGTGAAACGCATGCAACTCAATTTGCTATACTAAACTCATGAATAAAAGTGTATTAGTATCAAGTAGTGAGAAGAAAATACCCTTCATACTATATAAAGCTTAGGAGACTTTGAATTCAAGTTTTGTAAATCATTAAGTTCTTCAGTGAAGAACTGCCAAGACAAGAAATTTGAAATTCTTTAAATTTGCAACTTAGCAAAGTTATTTATATGAAAGGAAGAGTATAGCAAAGTCGGAGAATGCCGCCAGCAACATATTTACATATTGCAATGACCTATTTCTTTTTCCATCCAGGTGATCAACTGTCCCCTTTGTTGAGTACTTTCTCGAGAAGTTGTTTATTTTTACTTTTTGTTTTATTTCAAGCTTGGTAGAAGGCACAACGTAAAGTGCTTAACGGTAGTTTCAGGTCTTCTGGAATCACTTATTTACTGCATGTTAAGGTTTATACAAATAAAGGTTATATGAATACGAATTTATGGTAGTTACGTGTTTATCTTGCCAGCCGAGTGTTTGATTAATTAGGGTCTCCAATCAGAAGGACTCTTCAATTACATTGTCTCTGGCTCTCTGGCTTGCATAAGTCGATAAGGTGAACTAACTAAATCTGGTGCGGACTGGGTCATTGCCAAGGCCGTTGCTATTCTCGAGATAGCAGCCTATAACTTTTAATATTGATTAAACTCTTATCATTCGATTACTTGTAAACTGACGTTTTCCTTTGTGTTTTATGTAACAGGCAAAAGCAGACATGGACATATAGACAGATAGGCCTAGATACGAAAGGTACTGCAGACGGAGAGGACTAAGTAAACACAGCTTGTCTGTCCTGCTTTATAGAGGAGATACATAGAGACAGGGTTAGATCGACGCAGCTCGTATCTGTCTCTTTGTCCGTCCGTCTCTCTGTCCGTTTATAGCAATTACAATATCTACAGACTTGAAATACATATTTCTGTATAACATACGCAATACAAGTTTATTTATATTTAATATCGATAGAAATCGATGTTTTGGCTTTGTATACCCTGAACCCATTGAAAATGGGAAATCAGGAAATCAGGTTGAAATGTCAAATGTATGTAACAGGCAGCAGGAGGCGTGGCAGACCCCATAAAGTACATATATTCTTGATCAGGGAGACGAGCTGAGTCGATATAGCCATGTCCGTCTGTCCGTCCGTCCGTCCGTTTGTGCGTAACGCGTCGATCTCAAAACCTATAAGAGCTAGAGATTTGAAATTTTTTGTAGGTCCCTGTATAGCACGCGCAGATCTAGTTTGTTTCAAAAAATCGATAACTATTCTCGTTTTAATGGTATCGATTCAAAACATTATCGAAATGCAGTTATTAAATTATATCTCGTACATCTTTGGAGCTAGAGTCTTCAAATTTTGTATTTAGATTCATTTATATTTTATACAATTTTGATTTTTGTTATATTTTTGACACCAGCTATAAAACATTTGTTTTTTTCATAATTTAATTTTACAAGCTTACATTTTTCTGCTTTAACAAATACATGATTGAGTATGTTTTAAAACGCAGATCGGACGGGGTTCAGGGGATCTTCTAATGGGGCACCACCGACTAGACTTTTCTTACTTGTTTAATAATATTAATATTAAATTAATTAATAATAAATTTAGTATGTAAATTCTGAAAAGAAGTACACAGATTTGGCTTGTTACGCCTTTCCGCATTCCTCCAAAAATAGAAATAAAAATATCTTTTCAATCTTTAGAGTCTTGGGCTTTAATAATAACCTGCAAATTTCAACATGACAGTATATCATATGTATATCTAGTACGAAAGATAGTCCAGTAGAAAGAACAAGCATAGTCAATGCATAATGTTCTCTAAACACTTTTATAAAGTCTTTATACATATATATATATTGGAAATATAATATACTCAATTATCAGAATAAACACAAATGGAAATCTTGTAGTTTTTTATGATTCTTATGTACTATAAATATATATATAAATAATTTGCAATGAATCAAGCACAAATGAATAAAGCCATCAATCATCATTGTTGCCAAGGCGGAAAGTATTCATTTAGCTTGTCAATCAATGATTGGAATGTTTGGATTGCAGACCGTCCTAAATATATAAAAAAGAAAATAAATGTTCAATATCGAAAATATTCAATTAATTCAATACAATCCAGACGGGGAATTGAGTAAATTTGTTTATTGCCAAAGGTGCGTCGATTGCAGAAGGAAATGGACGTCAATCAGCGGTGATTGAGCGCTGCAGTAAACAAAAGAGTCAAGAGTTTGCAGTTGTATTAAATATTCATTTATTTATATTCGTTTTGGCTTGGCACAAATAGTTTACACATTCAAAACACTTAAAATTCTGTTTCCACCTATTTGACTAGCTCGAATATTTTTTTGATTTTTATTAATTTTTTTTTGTTTTTTGTTTTTTATTTTAATTCACATTGATGCTGTTAACTTTCACACTTAAGATTAGTTAGACATTTGATGTATGTATGTTATTTGAATGACTCTTAAAGGTTTTTTCTCTTTTCATTTCACATTTAAGTACTTCAATTATTCTTGATGGCCTTTGCTTGTTTAGGTGCCGCCTTCGAGTTGTTGATTTAAATGGATCTGATTAATAAACTGAGGCAATTAACAAAAAATAAGCAACAATCGACAGCTGTTCGCTAGTTATTTTTTGTTTGTTTGTTTATTATGTATAAAGGTTTTTTGTTTTTTTATTTGTTTTGTTTTTGTGAAGTGTATAAATTGTATTCGTATATCTTGAAAATCGGAGCGTTTTTGTTGTGGAAAATCGTTTTCAAATTCAAGTATCGTTAGTACACCGTGTAACAATGGGTGGGTATTCTGATGATCGTTTCATATGAGCTACAATTCGATCTACACAGATAACAACAGACAGTTAGTGGTTAGATAGATATTGATATTTAGATTTTGGGAAATATGCTAAAGCGGGCATACATAGAGTTAGTTAGCGATAAGCATTTAAGGTCAATTCAACAAATTCTTGTTCTTATCTATTGCAAAACTACACAAACTTAACTTCCATCAAATAAATGCCGACTATATAACAATACATATATATATATATATATATATACACGAGATGCATTTGATTATGTCAGATAATCTCTTGATCTCATTGAATGCAGCAAGCGTATATAAATAAATAATTTCTAATTTGGCAAAATATATAATATATAATATATATATGTAAATTTGTAATCTAACTTATATGTGACCAAAGCCCGCAATTGGCTTGGCTTGTAAATCGTCAGGTATTGAGCAATGAGATATATATATGTATATACTTATATAAAATCATGGATAACACTAATAATACTCTCTTTGCTTTGCTTTGGTTTCAAAAATGTTAACTTATACGACCAGGTGCGAGACGTCGCTGGTGTAGCCAGGCGAGTAGCGCGGTGGCAATGGATTCTGTTGGGGTCGTGTCTTGCCTAGGCCCAGCTGACCGGACTTGGTCAGATCGTAGGGTCTGCGTATGCGTAGTACATCGGCCGCATCGCCTGGCCAGGCGCGCTCCGGCCCCAAGCGCTGGCCCAGGCGTGGATAGCGTCGCTTGTCCACTGCCAGGCTGATGGTGCCTGGCGCATGGCTGGCCATCAGACCCACGTTGTACTGTCGCTGCATGGCGAGCGAGGCGCGTATTGTTTTGCGTTTCTATAAATCACAGATTAGGGATTAGCTTTCCATTTCAACTATGGGCACGGGGCTTAGGCTTACCTCAATGGTGCCGCGCCATTTGTCCGCTGCGTGACGAGCTATGTCCAAGCGCTTTTGCTTCTTCACCTGGTGCTTCTTATAGATAACCTCGATGATGATGAGACCCACGCCGCCAGCTATGCCCACGCCCACCAGTATGAAAACGCCCGCCATATTCTTGAGGCCCAGCGTGTTTGGCGTCTTCTCAAACAGTTCGCAGTTCTGTTGGACGTGGCCATGAAAGATCCACTGCTTGTCTAGTTTCTCCATGAAGCCACCTGTGCAATAGGTAATTGATGATGCAGTCTTAGGTATTTGATAGGTCAACTCACTCTCATGAAACTCGAGTATGGCTAATGTAACGGCGTCTGTCCAGGGCGAGCCCTTCTGCAGGCCAATGCCATATCCACTGCGGCCAAACAGCTCGCCAGCCGTGACCAACTCACAGTCCTTGGAAGCCTCATACTCCAGCCGAGAAGAGTCCCAGATGAAAGCCATTAGCTTGCTGCAAATTCAAGTTTGGATATGTTAAAATCGAGGTAAGATCAAAGCAGTTTCAGTTGTACAACAAATAGGAGATTAGATAAAATTCTTATGTTTTTTTTAAGAAAACTTTTAGAGAACATTGAAAGATTTAGAGGGTTCTTCAAAATACGAGTACAATACGACTATGAGTACGATTACTACGGCTACTGAAGAGGAATAGAAAGAGAAAGAGAGAGCGATATATAAATATACTATGTATAGAAGGGGAGAGACAAAAAGAGAGATGTGGTAAGATACTGAGTTGAGTGGGCAGAGTGAAGAGTGAGTATCGTTGTTGTTATTGTTATTGTTGTTGTTGTTGTAGTTAGTTGCGGTGGCAAAATCATGCGACTATTTCAGCTATATGGTGAACAAAGACTCGAAGCGATCTTCAGTTCGCTAGCAAGTTCAGTTACCCCTTCTTCACGTCCTGAATGGCCTGCTCGGCAGTGACATAGTTGTTAGACTCCATGGTACGATACATGTTCGATAGCTCCACCTGACGCCGGAAATACATGTCCACCGAGGAGCCTTTGACCGTGGCACAGGTGAGATTCTCCATGGTGTTGCGCAGACGGGCATCATTGATGCCGCTCAGCTTCGTTTTGGGGCGCTCCAGCACGAGGAAGGCAGCCAAATTGGCAGTGTAGGAGGCGACTATGATCATGGCAAAGCCGGCCCAGACCATGCCCAGCACTCGGGCCGAGAAACTGCGCGGTGTACCCTCACCAATGCCGCTGTTGAGCAGCACGCCCCAGGCGAACCAAACAGCGGAGCTCAGATTCAGTGCCTTCTCCTCGTTGCTGTCCGAGTGCGAGAGCTTGAAGCGTCCAAACGGTGAGAATCTGAGTATTAGAGAATCATTTAGTTAGAACAAACGTATGCGCAATTGTCCAGCTGGCTAAACCATGGCTAAGTGATGTCTGGGGGATATTGTACGAGAGGATGTTCGCTGTGCTCGCTGACCTTTAACCGTCAAATGCAACGAGCTCCATGTCCAAGCCATCACTCAATCGGTATTAGGGTTTGTGTCTGGGACTAAGACTCTAATTGTTTTCGTATCAAATTCATATATATTACACACCTGTCCAGTAGGTAAAGCACGAGCGCCACAACATGTACCGACACCATTACCAAGATCCATAGCGTGTTACTAAATGGCTGCAAGAAAGACACAAGAGTACTCGATCGGGACGGTTTCTTCTCGAGTATTGTAATGCCTTGGTATTTGAATGGTTTCGAGAATTCGATATACTCAGCACGCTCCGGATTTATGGTTAGTGGTGCGACGATCATGCTAAAAAAAAAAACAAAAACAAAATGTAGAAATCACAAAGTAGATTCAATTCAGAAAACTTAAATCACAAAAACTACACTCAGAGAAACAATTAGGGATATATTATTGTATGGGAAATATACAAATTATATCATATTTAAAAAACTTTCCTGTTTTTGGAATTTTTTACTCAAGAAGGAATGATTCTCTCTTTATAGACAAACATTAATTTGAATGCTACACATGTTTTTCTCTGAGTGTAGACGCTAAATCTTACTCGGCACGTTCATTGACCAGCTCTCCAATCAGACCCGTCCACTCCTTGCGCAGCGTCATGGTGCCTGTATTGTTCCTTAAGATATAGTGTCCGAACTGGCCATCCGGCGACAGAGCCAGATCATAGGTGAAGTTGATGCGCTTGGAGAGCTCGATCAGCAGATCAATGCAGTAGCCACGACAGCAAAACTCATTAGCTGCAAGCGGAACAGAAGGTTCAGGAAGAGTAGGGCTAGAGTGGATTAGGGCATTTACTTGTCGCATCGCTGGCATTGAACAGCGGGCAGGGCCGTTCGTCTGGCTCGCAGCGGAACTCATCGTCGCCCATGCGTCGCACATAGACAAACGGTTTCTCCTCGATGGTCAGCACCTTGAGGTGTGTGGGTATCATGATGCCCTCCGGCTTGCGTCTCTGTTTGCCGCCCCAAATGATCTCGCTGTCATTGATGCGCATTCGCATTTTGGCCTTCAACTACATTGGAATGGTTAAGCGGTCGGTCTTAGGCGGTCAATACTGTAGCCAGATGAATAGATTCACTCACGCTGTCGTAGCTGAACTTGCCCACAATGTGCTGCTTCTGGTGCTCCCGTATATTGATCACATCGTAGCCGGCATAAATGCGATCTCCGTTGTCATCGAATGCCACTTGACCCGTTTCTCCCGTGATGTTTCGGCTCTTCAGGTACTGAAAGAGTCGTTTGCCTGTGACGCGTATTTAATGTAAAATTAATGAGCTTTCTTGTGTCGTGTCGTCATGTGTTAAATATCCACCTGATTCCCAGTTGACAGCCGAATCGCCACAGTCCTTGGGCGCCTCGGCGATGGTCTCATTCGAAATCATCTCCTTAATAGCCGAAGCCAGCACATATACGCTGTCCTGCAAGCCGGCAATCCGGCCATCCGGCCACAACAATAATGAATAATTCAACTATTCGGCAGAGTTCCCTTGCCCACATTCCACTTACCCTAATGTGTCCCTTGTCGCTGTGGGCATGCTCCAGCTGCAGGCCGAGCACTCCGTCCGGCGTATTGTTTGCATGCAGCGCCTGTTCCGTCACAATCCACACATGTCCCTCGCCAGTCATATTGTATTCGCCAGCATCGCGGAATATCACTTGAGCGTCCTCGGTGCTGCGTATATATAGAATACAAGAGTTTGTCTTAATGTGCCTGGGGATATGGACATAATGGCTACGCTGATAATAGGCTGATTGGAGTGGACGTTAGATGGATCAAAATTGACAGGAGTATTTCATAGTAAAGTATAGGCAATCGAATCGAAATTCTTAAATTTAATGATTGCTATAACTAAAAAATATTTTAAATTTTTGATTCACAGCAGAACTTAAAAAACTGGTAAGTAAAAACTCGCAAGTAAGAAAATTCTAGTCGGTGGTCGGACAGATGGACAGTCGGACAGTCGGACAGACGGACAGGGCTGAATCGACTCAGTTCGTCGCCCTGATCAAGAATATATATACTTTATGAGGTCTGCCACGCCTCCTTCTGTCTGTTACGTACATTTTAACAAAACCAATATACTCTGATTTCGCATTTTGAATGGGTTCAGGGTATAAAAATGGTTTAATATTTTTAATTAATAATACTATAATTATTTTATACAAATCTTAAGTTATTGTCAATGAACGTGGCATACTTCTAGGCAACAATTCAGACTGAAATAAATTGTTTCCGGTGTAAGCTTTTCTGTTATTTGTTTACCTGGCATAGACGAGATAGACCCTAGACTGTGCGGTCTTCATGTCTATTAGATGCTCCGTAAAGCTTTCCAGTTTTGGCTCGAACTCAACAATCAATTCGACTGTCGCGCGCACATCGACATCGTCGTAGTAGGTCTGCGAGGTGGTCTGGAAACGGCCCAAAATTGCGCGTCCGTCCGTGTCGGAGCTGTGAATGATGATTACCTGTCGATGGCAATGACAATGAATGCCGTGAGTCAACCTGCCATAACTCAGGCCAATCATTCGCTTACCTTGGTGTACAGAAAGTGACTGAGCATTTCGAGCCAAACATCTGCCTGATGGTAATAGGGGGGCACGGTGCGCAGAAATGAGACATGGATATTCTTGTCGGAAAAGGCCGCATCCCGCGAGGATATGCCAATGACGGGTATCGAATAGAAGCCGGTTGTATAGCTCACAGCTGCCGGCGACAAATCGCCTGAGGTTTGCTCATGCGAAACGACGACGGCGTACACCTGCCCAAGCGACACAAAATCAATGGAAATGAGCAATGCCAAAGGTAAACGGCAAAAAACGGCAAAAGGGAGCAAGGGAACAAGGGAATAGCAGCCAGAGGCAATCCGCTAGACAAGCGGAAGTGTAAATCGAATTGGGCGTCACCAGGATCTGCAATTGACTGCCAAAATAGATGTGCATCATTTGCTGGCAGTAGCAACCTCAGAGCTGACTGTGATTTGTTCTCCTGGGCGCCTGGTGTCTAATGAAAGGTTCAAAATGTTCAAATTTCATGATAAATGACAATTGCACGTCGAGCTTCCAAGCTACCCAGTTCCAAATTGATTCGAATGGAGCGCACAGCTGAGTTATTTATGATTAATGGACCCGGAGTATATCTTTAGAGTCAATTTAAGGCAGTTGAACTGAAAGCTTAAGCTTACGATTTTGATGTGACATAATCCATAAATCGTCCAGCATAGTTCGGCTTAAAGGAAGGAAACGGAGGCCTTTAAATATATGTATGACTATCTCATTGGCTTCCATTTAGGGCTCATATGTCTTATGGCAAGGCAAAAGGCAATCGGGCGTACGAGCCAACGAGCAAAATGAGTGTATGTGATATGCACAGGCGAATTACCGTTTGTCATCGACTCATTTCCGATTCATTTCCTTTTGAATTATTAAAATGAAAGGTGAAGTGGGCCCCAACGCGGGGTGGCAACACTGGCAGGCAGGCGGCGGGCGGTAATTGTATTTGCGAGTTGCCAGTCGGAATGCAGATTTTCCAGCTGTTCCAGCTGCTATTGCTATTTCATACTTACTCGCTTTTCAATTAGCTTGTCGCAGACATTAAACACCGTTTTTATTGGGTTCTTATCCATGCGTATTGTCTTATCGTAATAGGTGACTTTGCGTGGTACGTATTGCTGATCGAAATTGAGATGCTGCGCTTGAAGAATGGGGAAATGTGCATTAGAAATCCGCAATCCTGTTGGACAAATAGGAAAGATAAACACGCTTACCGCTATTGTTATGCGAAAGTGCTCCTCGCTATCGGAATTGCTCAATACGCCGCCTATATTATACGTTGAGGGATTATCCGAAGCTGTGTGCCTTTGTCCTCCAATCGGCAGCACATTAACAATGCCAGCCGCACACAAAAGCCAGCGATAAGCGAATGCAGCAGCCATATTGCTGCTAGCGGCTTTTTGTTTGCAACTTTTGGGAAATGTAGCTATGTGTGTGTGGCGTGATGAATTCTGTGGCACCCCCCAAAATTAACTATGCTCGGACCATTTTCTGTAATGGAAATGTTAGAAGATTAAAACTTTAATGTTATTTTTAAAATGCCCGCCACTTTGGGCTGCCACTGTTGATCATCAATGTGTGGCGTTGCCCAACCAGTTGAGCCAAGTGCTCATATGGTAATGTTAACGTCACGAATATTGCCAGACTTTTGAAAAATCGAACGATCATATGCTTTTGACACTTGTTGTTTGATCATTGCGCTCAGTCTTCATCGTTGTCGCGTGTCGCTTTGCCGCGAATTTGCTTATCGCGCAGCGCTACGCAAGCGAAATTAAGCGAAAATAATATAATCGCAATCTAAAATCGGATTTTAATCATCTTTAAGCTGCCGATTTGTGTTTAAACTAATTGGAAAAGTGTGCGGCCTTGTAGGAGGTTGAACGGTGCATATAGGCGTGATCAGAAATGTGCATGGAAATGTGTGAAAATTGTAATTGAAAATAGACCATTGTTTGCTTGCGCTAACGCAGACGTTGACGTCGACGTCCTCTGCTGCGGCCAGAGCGGTGTCTCAAAAGTTGTCTTTTGGCTTTGTCGCGTAGCGTACTGCCGCTGCAACAGCGGCTTGTGGGCGCGGGGGCGTAATTGTTGACGTTGCTTTGAGCGTATATTTTATGTATCGCCTGCTGCTGTTGCCGTACGCGGAATTGTTGTCGCGTGTTTTTTTCTTCTTTTTTCTGCGTTTGCGTCTACGTATTGACAGTAACTGCGGCGAGCGCGTCGCTGCTCAAACATTGTTATTGTTATTATTATATGCGGTCGGTCGGTCGCCGTTTTTGTTTCTGTTTCTGCTTCTGCTTCTGCCATTGCTTGTGCTATTCAGCTTCCCCTTTTGCACTTCTTCTGGTTAAGTGTGCGCACTCAAGGTGAAAATATATTGAGTTCTTTCAAGTGCCATTTCGAGTGTGTGTGGCCATAAAATTTAATTTGCAATCAAATTATTCGATTTACGTTCAGTGAGTGAGTGAGTGCTGTTGCCTTCCATATTCATAGACATTCATTTATGTGGCCGAGGATCGATCTGATGATTCAACTCTTACAAACAATGTGTGTAAACATATTTATGCCAGCGAATCTCTGATGAGCCAAACAGTTTAGATTATAACGGATATTGTAAGTACAAAACACGCCTATGTAAATAAGTTTGTATGTGCACAGATATCTATAAGAAAAACTCGTTCCACCTGTTGTTCGGCACAGCTGGGCGCAGTCAATGTTGCAGGCAAAAAAGGGCTGCGCTGCACTGGCAACTGGGTCAAGTGGCAAGTCTTTGATAACGGCACAATGACAGTGCAGTTAATTGCTAAAAAGAAAACAAGTTTGCCTTCAAGTTGAATAATTGAAGACCAATCACAAAATATTCAAACACCCGTTGGCTGCCTATTCAAAATCAATTGCAAGCAAGCGCTACAACAACAACAACAGCAGCAGCAGCAACGGCAACAAGAATATCAACAGTGGCGCCCTCTCGCACTCTCACTTTGCAATGAAAAGAGGGCAGCCAGACAGACACACGCGTGCTTAATTAAGCGCCACATTGTTCAACAGATAGAGAGAGAGAGAGAGAGAAAGAGAGACAGACAGCGAGAGTGAGCAAGCAAAAAAAAAAAGAGAAAGAGCTTTCGTATTCAAGTGGCAGCCGCAACTGCATATATGTATGTGTGTATGTATATACGTATATATATATATGTGTGTGTGTGTGTATGTGTGTATGCATGTTGGCGGTAGTGTAGTTGTTAAGTGGGCTGGGCAGATGGCGCCTCATGCAGCAGCCGCAGCACGCGTTGCATTCAATTTTTTTGCGAGCTGTAAAAAATTTCACACGTTGTGCAGATTTTTGAACGCCGCCCATACTCACAGATATATTTATTAATGCATGGGCAACTCACACATGCACACACACACACACATATGAGTGCTTGAACCGCAGTAAAATGCCGATGACGACTCAATTAAACTTTCAGCGAAAATCAATGACTGAGCCATTGAGAGCACTTAAAGTTATGAACGAAGCTAACCATACACATACACACACACACACACACACACACACACACACACACACACACACACACACACACACACACACACAGATGTGCATATAATATGCAATATGTATTGTGTGTGTGCTTTCATACCTATGTATGTATGTGTGTACGTATTTATGTGCATAATTTGCACATCAATTGAGCGGCAATAAAAATACCTTTGACGAGCTTTAGCATCATTTCGAAATACCAAATTAACATAAATAGTTAAGCGACAATTTATCTGATAAATAAAACATGCAGGTAAATTGAGTGCATTTATTTAGCTGAGGCTGGCTGCATTAAAGAACTCTTCATTACAACTAATACGAATTTAATGCCATGGGCTTGTGTACAGGTGTGTGTGTGTGTGTGTGTGTGTGTGTGTGTCTGTGTGTGTGTGTGTTTTGTATGTTTATTCAGCTGGAATAGCGGCTACAGTTTACACTTTGCAACAGCTCAATAATAAATCACTGTGCAAAATAACTTTAGTTATTTACTAAGCGTTTCTTTTATGTAGACCTATTGATGCCAAAATGAAGATCTTACACTAGACAAATAGTAATGCCAGTTTTGTAGTCTAGTGTTATTAATGTATGACACTAGCAAATCAATTTGCAAGGCAATTGCCAGTTTCACAGAAACAGAAATTCTAAAAAAAACCTTAAAGAAATAGCAGATTTCTATGGCCACGCACGTAACACGTCGTAAATATTTAAGATATTTATATAATATTAATTTCTGCATATTTCTGCTGACAAAGTTAACAAACAAAATTAACAATTCATTTCCCTGAGATTAAAGATCTTTAAATTGGGCAATAATAAAATATGAAATATAGCAAATGACTTATAATCTTATGCCGAAATGTCATACATATTTACTTACTATTATTAAAAAATAAAATTACAAATTCAGCAGAAGATGTTTGAATAACAATGTATATTTCATATATAATAATTGATAATAATTTCAATTTTAAATTAGGAAAATCACGGCAAAGACATGTTGATCCATTCCAACATTCATTTCAAATAATTCTTTTATACAAACAGTCTGTGCATTGCGATTCAATATTTCACTCGATTAATAATCTGCTATAAATAGTTGATTTGGTTGTTCGATTCGTAACATTACTGACTGACTGACCCTGACTGACCGACTGACTGACTGACTGACCGACTGACTGACTGACTGACTGACTGACTGACTGACTGACTGACTGACGACCGACTGACTCACTACCAAGTTTATCCCCAGAATTGTAAGACTTTTCCATTTCAGGCTCGCTCTGGCATTAAATGCTCTTTCGCTCTCTTTGTTTATGCGCTACGTTTATTATGGAGGACAGCTTCGTATAGCAGACGTGCCATTGAGCACATTTTGTTTAATTGGTATTTGTTGTTGTTGTTGTTGTTGTTGCTGTTGTTTGTGCCTTTTGTGGGTTGCATTTTGAAGCTGATTGCAGCTGGCAGCAAATGTCGCCACGTTGGCGGTGGCTTTTGTGTAATTCAAACTGACATAGAGATGCACCTTTATAAAAATGTTCATTAAAAAATGGGCTGAAGCGGGTATATTGGTTTGCATACCTTAAATGAAACCAATTTATTATATTGTAAGCATTGCTTAACTCTGCAATTCTCAGCTTAAATTTTACTTTAGCCTATGCCATAATTTTCGATGCATAACGACTAAATTCATTGCGCATTTGAATGCAGTTCTGCTGAAACATTCAATCGCAATTTATCCATTTAATTTTCGTTGACATTCGCCAGAGCATCAATTGCAATTGCAATTGCAATTGAGAGCTATAGTTGTCGAGTAAAGCAGGTGCAAGGCAGCGCATGGTCAACAATGTGAGCAGTTCAAATAATTTAACCCAATTGCATGTGGAGAATTTCTTTGTCCTGAGTCTGGTCATGATGCGGATGCAATCAGATTGGCAGGATATCCTGGTAGTCATGTTGCACACAAACAGGATATGCTGCTCAAATTTGGGTTCTCTTTGATATAATTGAGTTTTCCCAGATGAACGACAATTGTTTTATGGCAACCGGGTCTTGGCTTGGGGCTTGGGTGGGGTAAACAGACAAGCACATAAAAAGCGACAGAGGTGGGAGAATTCCCAAAAGTGTCGCACAGACAAAAGCTTCAATCAATGCCTAAAACTTTGAGAGTCGCCTCTTTGCTCCTGTTGCTTTAACCTTTATCCCTTTCATTGTGCGACAGTTCAGTACAAAAGCTGTCTAAGCCAATAAAGCAGCAAAGGATAACGGCAAGAAGCGACCCGAGCACCATTTGTTGAACCGTTGTGCTTGAACCAATTTTTGATAATGTCTCTGCATGGGTGTGTGTCTGTTTTTGCTGTTAACACATTTTGAGTTTAAAGAGCTTTTTATCAGTATTGCATAAGACTTCATTTGGTGGCTTAGTTCACAGTTTAAGTCAGTCTCTGGAATGGACTTCCAAATCGCATGGACTTGGTTCAAATGTACTTAAGTTGCTTCCAGAGCGATTTCATTAATTAAGATGTATTATAATACATATTGTATCCTTGATTATGACTAACTGGAACTTGTAGCATGAATTCCTGTCCAGTTTGTTTAACAAGAGTATTTCCTGCTGTGCTTTCATCGGCAATTTTCATGCCATTTTTGCACACACGAATCGCTTAACATATGTTTTAGTTCCCGTTGCGCTCCATTGGATTGATCGAACCTTTAAGCTGTTTATTGGCATCCGGATGCCGGACGAGCCAGATGACACACAATCACAATCCAATTGGATTCTAGTTACTTGGTCCGAATACCCTTTTTTATAGCTTATTGTTATTAAGGTTTTTAGGTCTATCAAGTTGCAGTCACTTTTAGAGTATTAAGTATCAAGAGTTATAGACCAAATATAGCAACATAGCTCAAATGGTTCGAAAAGTTTTGTTTAAGGTAATTTTTGTTCATTTGCATTTGAACTTGAAGGCATAAATATAGAAATTTTGTATATAATTAATATTGATTGTTTTAAAATAATTAAGAAATTGAAGCTTTGAAGCTTGAGAAACTAAACGAACCTCGATAAGGTCTTGGCCTAGAAGATTTCTTTTGTTCTTAATAAATAAATAATTTGATTATTGTAAAATATGTAAATTTCAAGCGCCTTTCGAGGTTCGATTTTCACATAGCATAATTTGTAAATATATATATTTTGTTATTATTTACGCTAATTGTACATTGTAAAAATTAACGTATTTTTAATTGTTAAGCTTTAGGTTTTCTTCTCTTTGCAATCGACAAAGAAATAAAGAGAGTCTTCAGCCATTGCCTCTTCTGAACCGATTTCTCTATAGCGTTTCGTATCTGCGAAAGTCCTATTAAGCACTATAAAGGATATATACCATAGAGTTCACAATTTATAAAAGTAGAATTGAATGAATGCATACAGAGAGAGCGGAATCGGCTACGAAATTCATCTACAGCATAACCGTAAACATAAATATAAAGAAGATAAAGCACGTAACCAATTAAAAGAATCAGCGTAACCACAACGGAGCTGCAGACAATGCACTGAGCCGTCCGGGATGGGTCCATTGGCAAGAGAGAAAGGAATTCCAGACAACAGCCACGCCTTTAAAGCATATTTTGATAGTATTTGCGATGTTTTGTGTAAGTTTCTCACATGAAAGGCCAGCTAGTCAGCAATTGTCCTATATTTGAGAGTTGTTCCCTTTTGTATCGTGGTTTGGACTCGCCTTAAATCAAATTATATTGGCTTTATATACTGACATATGTATGTACTTACAATGTATATGTATATAAGAGCAAGGGTAGCGGGCGCCTTAAGTTATGCAAACACTTTGTATGTGTGCCACTCCTACGGGATGCTTTGCTTTCTCTATTCCTTTTACACACACACATACACACACACAGAGAGAGACAAACACGCGCGCACACACACACACACACATACAAATACAAATACACCAGCACACACATACACACACCAACAGCCAGACGCACACGCACAGTCACATAGAACTTTTATCCTTCTTGGGCCAGAGTTAATTTTCTTTTTCTTTTTTTTTGGGGGGTTTTCAGTGTGAATTTTTGTAATGAACAAAAAAGTTTTGAATTACTTGCGTTTAGTTTAGTGTTGCTGTCGTGTTTCGTTACAAGTTTGTAAAAGCACAAGTTATACACTCATTTCTCATTTCACATTTCTAACATTTAATTTCACACATGCATAACCAATGACCAAACCAAACGGAGGCTGGCAGACCTCACTCGCGTCCCATTGCCCATACGCACCGTGTGGCAAAAGCAGTGCACGCTCGATGGCTCAGTCGCTGCCGCTGTTGGACTGCTGCTGGTCACAACTTTGCGCCTGGCGCGACGCTTTACTACTGAATATCCCTTTTTGAGTGGTAAAAGTTTTCCCTCTGCCTGCGAAGCTTTCGCGTTGCCAAGCAGCTTTTTGTTGTCATCAAGCTTTTTAAGTTCAATGAAAGCTGCGTTACGCCTGCGCCTTGCGCATGTAAACAACAATTCGTTTATTGTTTTTGATGCCTTACGCTTTGTTGTTTTTATTCGTCTCTCAGCTGTTTGCGCCTTTCGCACGTGCGTTCGTCTGCGTCGCTGTCGGCGTCACAGTCGCGTCGACCACTTGTAGCGTTTGCTTTGTGCTTTACCGCACTCATATTCGTATGCTGCTCGCCTGCAATTGAGAGATTTTGAGTTAGTTCGTGTGTTTGTGTGTGTGCGAGTTGGCGCTTTTTAATCTAGTTTCAAATTGATTGGTTTTTAATTTACATTTGTTATAATTTGTCTAATTAGCTTAGTGCATTGGCAGGCCGATAAGAATGCCGCTTCGAAATTTGTCACAAAATCATGCGACATTATAAAGCGCGGTCACTCAATGTACAGCAGTCATTATCACTTTTAAAATGACTTTAATATGTATTTAAGTTCTCGCTTGCAGTTATCTACACTTTAAGCCTTTAATATATCTGATGAATAGGATACAAATCTCTTTTATATCTATATCTTTGCCATAGTAAAATATATATGTACATATATGTAAACGGCTATCTCAGAAATTTTCTATAAAGATTAGGCGACTTAAGTTGCCAGTCTGAAACCTTAAACTAGAATAGTTAAGCTCACTTTAGTTTCGAGTAGTTTGTCAATCTTTGCACTAAGACTCAGTGGTACTTGAAAAAAAAGCAACAGGCTCAGCAAAACACAAACAAAGATGTGCAGCGAGAGTCTTAAGTGAAACGTGACCTTGACCCGGAAAAATGAAATTGCATTTGCTTCAGGCATGCTAAGTAATCTTCACTGTCATCCACCATGTCGAAATCAAATCAAATTTGCGCACGCCCCTTTGCCAGCACTGAAGCGGATGCACAAAGTGAGAGGCCAAACTAATGCACAACTAAGAAAGCTAATTCGCCGCGCTGATGCGTAAAACGTGCATGAATAGGGGTGGGAGGGGCACGGCTATACATGAATGAAAGCAAAAGTTTGAGCCAACAGCAGCAGAGCAGCAGCAGCAGCAACTGCTTTAAGGAGAGAGAGAGAGAGAGAGAGAGAGAGAGAAAAAGAAAACACTCAAAAAGCTACACCCACGACACACTGCCTTATATGTTGGCAAGCTTTTGGCGCTCGCCTGAGCTTTTTGGCAGCGACTCGACACGCAAGCTTTTCCAGCATTTTCATTTGAGCGCTGGCCTTTTGTGGGTCGCCGTCGTCGGTTCGGACGTGTTGATGTTGCCCGTTGAAGCGTTGCTGCTGCCTCTCGTCGTCCGTCGCGTCGTCTAGCATCTGAGAAAAGAAAATTTAAATATTCAGTCAAATCATAAATTATTTATTGATGCCAGTTATTCAAACGATGCTAGGTAAAAATCCAAAGTGAACAAATAATTCAAATATCAATTGTTGCTGCTGTGCGTTGTTTACGTTCGTCACAAGAATAATTTGGTGAAGATATTTGTAAGTGGTTTTTCCTCGAGCATGAGAATGTACACCTGGCAAATCGCCCGAGCCAGAAAAGTGAGCTATGTGTCTGTGGTGGTGCGGTGGTTGAGGTGGTGCGATGGCTTTGCCAGCATCAGTCAGCAACAAAAAATAGGCAAATAAGTGACCTGCCCGCTGCCTCACAGGCCTGTGTATACATTCTTCCTGCTAAAACACACAAACACACACACACATACATACACACATGCATATATACATATAAATATGTATGTAGGCAGTTGTATATGTATATAACATAAACCTGGCTAACCAAATGCGTGGGAAATCGTTTGATTATTTTGCTTTGGGCGCGTTATTTGATTGAAATGCTTGTTAATTAATTTTATGGAATTCTAAATAAATTTAACTTTAATTGTCTAGCAGCTGCAGAAGCGAATGAGCACAGCACTCGCACATTAGTATGTATAATACATGATAACATATGATTTAATGGCAAGCGGAAAACCCATTGAAAACGTTTCGTGTCGGTGGGTGGGTGAGAATGAATTAAATGATGCGCCTCGGGTGCTCCAGCCAGCTGAGCCAGCTGTCACAGTGAGACATGATTCAAATATCGCCTCTGCCGAACACAATTGCTTGCATGTTTCATGCCACACTTTCCTGTTGGCTAACAGGCGGGCCTGCCCCAGACGCTGCAGCCTCACAGGCAACTTTGTGGCCTCGCTTTCCATGTGTGTGTGTGTGTGTGTGTGTGTGTGTGTGTGTTTGACATGAAAACTTTTCAACAGTTCCGTGGCGCTTGTTCCCCTGTCGGAATACGTTAACATTCCTGGGCACCCGGGGCAACCTTTACTGCCTGCCTCTGCACAGAATTATGAATTTTTAATTTCCTCTTTGCAGAGGCAACGGCAGCGGCCAAAAAATAAACATTTGCGTATGTGGAAAAGCTGCCGGCTACAGATTTATGCTAATTGGCATGCATAAATCTCAATCGGCATGGCTAAGGCCTAGAGGAATTTAGTCCTTAGTCCAGCTTTAAGTGGCTGTCATTCAGAATGACAAGCTAATAGATATTGTCGATTATGCGCATCTGATTCTTGCAAACTAATTATTATTCTTGTGCTGTAGCTTGTTGATAAACACACCGACACACACACACACACACACACATGTATAGATAGATACCCAACATATAATAGGAGAACACACACATGGCATCCATCGAATATTCTAAGCATTACTCAAATTTATGGTCCGTGGCTATAATAAAAATCGCAGAATGCTGTTGACCGAACCTAAGCACAACAATCACTTGCTTAATAGTTAATAACTCAACAAATTGGAATCAGGAAATTTCATGTATTTTATTGATTATTTGTTGTGCATGCGGCCAATGTTTATCTTTCGGTTGTATCTTGTAATTAGCAGAATACACTGAAATGTCGATAATGTATTTGTGTTAGCGTTAGCTGGCCTAAAATAGATTACAGAACAGCTCAATTCATACGTTTCCCGATAAAATGTCTTCTAAGATTCCACCACATTTAACAAAGGACGAGAATTGGTTTTTATTTATTTTGTAGAAATCAATGTGGCATGCTGCCCATTAAGTTTGTAAAAACATAAAAACTTTTACATTAGTCTGTCTCTCTCGTACCCTGCCTCTGTCTCTTTCTCTTGCTGCAAACAGCAATTTTGATGATACTTTTTCCACCCTTAGATCGTATCTATGAACAATGGAGACAAATCATAAAAAGCAAAAAAATAAAAACAATTGTTAGAATAAATGACAGCAAACATGAAATTGCAAACTAAAACATTTCCACAAAAAAAGATTGTTTGAATAGAGCAAAAGACAATATTACACATACGCCACGTGGGCCAAACCCCTGAATAATTAAGAGCGAGGCATTACTTTCTAGTAAATTATAAATTGTACTATATGTTTTACTATCTACGCCTTTGAATATTATAGACATATTTATAATAATATTTAGAGCAGAAGAAATGTAAAGCATACGCAGCATAGTCCAAAGATAATTCAATTTTAGAGGACATTCAATTTGTTGCAATATTCAATTTTTTGATGTGAAAATGAAAATATTTAAAAAAAATTAAATATACGGTAAAATAAATAAAATATATATTCAAATTATGTGTTGTTTAGAAAGTGAAGCATGTTAGAATTTAATAAAAAAAATATGAATATATTTATAATAATTAAATTGTAATAAAAAATTATTAATATTTAGCAGAATTCATATTTGTACCAACCCCAAGGGCCAGCACAGTTTTTGTATTTGTATATAACCCGCGTGAAGTGCTCCATGTGCCCATATTGGTGAAATGAGAAAGTGGTTGGTTTGTTTATATATTTATGAATAAATTATCTATTGACATGCCTCGAGCGACACGCGGAACGCCCGAAAGTGGTTTAGTTTGCCGTGGTACGTTCTGTAGGTCAATGGCAGTAAAGCCACAGATAGCGCTAGCTCGATAACTAATAATAGATGGATTGTGTAATGTAATTAGAGTAAACAGCACTCATGTGATTTCTTACAGCTATTACAGTTGCTAATGTACATATTATATATATTTTTGTTGTTTGACCACAGGACACGCTGCGACAACAAGGACAGCGACAAATCTTTGCAATTAACTCGCATAACTGGCCAGAGACAAAACAAAGGCAACAAGAGCAAAGTCCTAGAGAGCAGGCGGATAACACCCACCGCCACACACAATCCACACATACACACATCCACACCCACATCCACTCGCACTCACGCAACACTAACATACGCTGCTACGGCACACATCCAGCAACATGGGCGACAATATAATTGGCTCGGCGAGCTTCCTTCACTTGGGCGACATTGTTTCCCTCTATGCGGAGGGCAGCGTTTGCGGTTTCTTGAGCACACTCGGGTGAGTACCATTTATCACATGCTTGTAGGATACTCATTGCACTCGCACTCACATTCACACACAACTAACTGCACTCGCACTTCAAAGGCATTTAAGACCTTTGAAGTGCCTAGTCAACTGTTGCACGACACTTAGGAACATTCTCTTCGCTGTCATGTCAATATGTTAATTAGCGCACACTAATTGATATAAGTTGATTTAGAAACTTGTATTTAATATGTGCGTAAGTGTACAGGGACTATTTTATTGACTAATTGACTTTGATTTGTTTTAGTCTGGTGGACGATCGAACCGTCGTTTGCCCCGAGGCCGGAGATTTAAGTTGCCCGCCCAAAAAGTTTAGAGGTAAGCACCAGATGCCAAATGATTTTTCAATTAACTAATATATCTTCGAATTGCAGATTGCCTGATCAAAATATGTCCCATGAATCGCTACTCTGCACAGAAGCAGTTCTGGAAGGCCGCCAAGCAGTCAGCCAGCTCTAACACAGATCCCAATCTGCTGAAGCGTTTGCATGTAAGCTCTATTGAGTTGTTGCTGCATCTTCTACACACACCTGTAACTTTTCTCTATTGTATGTTAGCACGCCGCTGAAATCGAGAAGAAGCAGAATGAAACGGAGAACAAGAAGCTGCTGGGCACGTTCATACAGTACGGCCGAGCAGTGGTGCAGCTACTACACTTAAAGTCCAACAAGTATCTGACCGTTAACAAGAGGTTGCCGTCGTTGCTAGAGAAAAACGCGATGCGTGTGTATCTGGATGCGAATGGCAATGAAGGCTCTTGGTTTTACATAAAGCCGTTCTACAAGCTGCGCTCTATTGGCGACTACGTTGTGGTGGGCGACAAGGTGATCCTCAGTCCGGTGAATGCCGATCAGCAGAACTTGCACGTGGCCGCTAACTATGAGTTGCCCGACAATCCCGGCTGCAAGGAGGTCAACGTACTCAATTCATCAACGTCGTGGAAAATCTCGCTGTTCATGGAGCACAAGGAGAACCAGGAACATATACTCAAGGGTGGCGACGTGGTGCGTCTCTTTCATGCCGAGCAGGAAAAGTTTCTAACCATGGATGAGTACAAAAAGCAGTACCATGTCTTCCTCCGAACTACGGGGCGCACCAGCGCCACTGCGGCGACCAGCAGCAAAGCGCTCTGGGAGATTGAGGTGGTGCAACACGACTCATGTCGTGGCGGTGCCGGCGATTGGAATTCCTTGTACCGCTTCAAGCATCTAGCCACGGGGCACTATCTGGCTGCCGAATCCGAGTCCGATGTAGTTGCTGGAGCGATCGCGGCGAACGCCCATGAGTCTTTGTTGGGCGACTGCAGCAAAGACTCGGGGCTCAGCTCTACCATGAATTCCACTCTGAATGGTCAGTCCCACAAGAGTCGCATTAATATTTTGAACTAATCCCATTGCCTTTTCCACAGACAAACCGAAAGGCAAACTATATCGCTTAGTCTCAGTGCCATATTCCGCTGATATAGCCTCTGTGTTTGTGCTGGATGCTACGACAATGGCTCGGCCAGATAGCTTGGTGCCGCAGTCCAGTTATGTGAGACTGCAGCACATTTGCTCCAATACATGGGTGCATGCAACGTCGATACCGATCGATGCGGATGACGATAAGCCGGTCATGTCGAAGGTGTGCTGCTCGCCCATCAAGGAGGACAAGGAGGCTTTTGCACTGATACCCGTGTCGCCGGTGGAAGTCCGTGATCTAGACTTTGCCAACGATGCGTGCAAGGTGCTGGCCATGGTGACCAGCAAGCTGGACAATGGCAGCATATCGATCAATGAGCGACGAGCTCTGATCTCGCTACTACAAGACATTGTGTACTTCATAGCCGGAATGGAAAATGAGCAGAACAAGACTAAGGCACTCGAGTTTACCATTAAGAATCCCATACGTGATCGACAGAAACTGCTGCGCGAGCAGTACATTCTAAAGCAGCTATTTAAAATATTGCAAGGACCCTTCCAGGAGCATACAGCTGGCGATGGGCCATTCCTGCGGCTGGACGAGCTAAGTGACCCCAAGAATGCGCCTTACAAGAATATCTTCAGACTATGCTATCGCATTTTGCGGCTCTCCCAGCAGGACTATCGCAAAAACCAGGAGTACATTGCCAAGCACTTTGGCCTGATGCAGAAACAGATCGGGTACGATATACTTGCTGAAGATACAATCACCGCACTGCTGCATAACAATCGCAAGCTCCTGGAGAAGCACATTACGGCTGCCGAGATCGAGACCTTTGTGGGTCTTGTGCGCAAAAATATGAACAATTGGGACTCGCGCTTCCTCGACTATCTATCCGATCTGTGTGTCTCGAATCGCAAGGCCATTGCTGTTACCCAGGAGTTGATCTGCAAGAGCGTGCTCAGTGATAAGAATGTAGACATTCTGATCGACACACAGATCAAAGCGCTTCGTGGCGGCACTTCAGTGCGCTGCTACAAAGGCGCCTCCGAGGATGTGTGTCTGTCCACGCTCACAGAGGTTGCCGGCGATGACGAGGATCGCTCCGATGTGCAGTCTACGTCCACGTCGACCACATGGGATAGTGTGAGTTTTAACGATGAGGAGGCTGGGCTGCCGGGCGAGAAGTACGAAATACATTTGCAATGGAAAGGCCAACCGGTGAGTGTCAAGCGACTTTATTTCATTCTTTCTTTATTTAAAGCAATTACTCTTTTGTGCTCTTAGTCATCGCGCTCAATGGCCGATCTGGCCAACTGCGTGGCCGATGGCTGCGAACAGGAGACGGCTATATTGAACTACTATCGCCATCAGCTGAATCTGTTCTCGAACATGTGCCTGAATCGTCAGTATCTGGCTCTAAACAGACTCTCGCCTCAATTGGATATTGATTTGATACTAAAGTAGTTTCGTCTTTGTGTATGCATAAATTCGTTTGCTCAACTGTTTCTTATACTGCAGATGCATGTCTGATGAAACGATGCCCTATGAGCTGCGTGCATCGTTTTGCCGTTTGATGCTGCACTTGCATGTGGATCGAGACCCGCAGGAGCCAGTCACGCCTGTAAAATACGCCCGACTATGGAGTGAAATACCCTCCAAGATGTCCATTATGGAGTGAGTATTTGGATTATTGATAATAATACTAATCAGCTTAATAATACTTATCATGCTCATCATGCCTAGTTATGATGGCAAGAATCTTCAGCCGGATCAGAACAAACAGGCCTGTCGTGCCAAATTCAATACAACTATCGCCTTTGTAGAGAACTATTTGTGCAATGTGGCCACCAAGGTGTGGCTATTCACGGATCAAGAGCAGAACAAGCTGACCTTTGAGGTGCGTATTTGAATTAATAAGCAAAATAACGTGATTTAATCTACTTACATCTCTTTCAGGTTGTTAAACTGGCCAGGGACTTAATTTATTTTGGTTTCTATAGCTTCAGCGATCTGCTGCGCTTGACAAAGACGCTGCTCTCCATTCTGGACTGCGTGTCCGAGACTGGAGGCTCCTATGTCAACACGGATATCGATTGTGAGTACCAAAAATGATTCTCTTAAATTAAGTTAGTTGAGTAAGTTCTCACTGATCTCTCCATGACAAGCTGTCGAAGAGGAGACGTCAAATGATGGTAAGCTTGGAAATGATCGCTGCTTAAATGTCACAGTTAAATTAATCCCAAAATGTATGTCTATTTGACAGCTGAGGGTGGCGTGCTGCGCTCCATTGGTGACATGAGTACGGTGATGACTTCCCTGGCCTTGGGTTCCGTTGGTCAAGCGATTGCGGCGCCATCCATAGCACTACAACAGCGCAAGTCTGTGTCGCAACTGATGAAGGAATATCCGCTGGTCATGGACACCAAGTTGAAGATCATTGAAATACTGCAGTTCATCTTGGATGTGCGTCTAGACTATAGGATCAGCTGCCTGCTCTCAATTTTCAAGCGTGAGTTCGACGAATCCGAAGTGGTTGCCCAGACCCCACCAAACAGCACCACACCCGGTGCTAACGAGGAACAGAACCAGCAGACCACACCTGGCAGTGCGGCCACCACTGACGCGGAGGAAATAGCCGCTGCTGAGGCTGCCATGGCTGCAGCAGCAGCCGCCTCTGCAGCTGCGGCACGTCAGAAAAATATCGATCTGGAATCAATTGGCATACAGGCGGAGGGCATCTTTGACTGTGAGCGCAGCGACGCGGCCAACTTGGATCTGGATGGTCAAGGTGGACGCACATTTCTGCGCGTCCTGCTACACCTAATCATGCACGACTATGCTCCACTTGTGTCTGGTGCACTGCATCTGCTTTTCCGTCACTTCAGCCAGCGCCAAGAGGTGCTACAAGCCTTTCGACAGGTAAGCTGCTGTTACATTTACTAATTCTTAAAAGTAACTCACTTTGAAGTAGCTATAAATGATTTATTAAAGTTGTCTGCATGTGCAATCATTTCATTTAGGCTTGCTATATAAGTAACACATTTGTTTGGTGCCCAAAGAATCTAGAGGCTATATAAATATCTATACATATATAAATCAGTCTGTTTATTTATTTAGCAAAAATTTGATCATCTAACGCACTTGTAGTAAAGTAATAATTGTTGATAATCTTTTGATAGACGTACACAATTGTTTAAATATATTTTATTGTATATTATATATGTTTTGTTGGAATCGGTATACCGATAATGGGGTATTGCTTTGTGGTTGCTTTCTAATTTCTCAATTCTACTCTTCATCTCT
This sequence comes from Drosophila leonis, assembly GCA_035045365.1. Taxonomy (NCBI): domain Eukaryota; kingdom Metazoa; phylum Arthropoda; class Insecta; order Diptera; family Drosophilidae; genus Drosophila; species Drosophila leonis. The sequence continues at coordinate 6,367,002 of JAWNPC010000338.1, read as the reverse complement.
CTTGGGTTTGCATGCAACGCTCTTGAATTCGAATTCGATGTCTCGATGTCGATGTCGAGACTCCTGTCACTAATCTGTTTAATCAACTGCATTTATCATATGTATGTGACTAACAACTAACACTGCTCACGCACTTCTAACATACACTAAACTAACACTAAAGTGGACGTATTCCGCATATCGTAATGAAAGATCTTTTGATTTTGTATGTATGAAGTCTTTATGATGCTTCTGTAAAATAGACTAATGGCTGACATTTGACTCTATGCATTGTAGGTGCAACTGCTCGTCTCGGATAGTGATGTGGAGTCCTATAAGCAGATCAAATCTGACTTGGACATATTGCGGCAGAGTGTGGAGAAGTCCGAGCTGTGGGTGTACAAGGCCAAGGCAACGGATGAGCTGGGTGGCACAGATGCTGCGGGCGGTGCGGATAATCTGGAATACGATGCCACTCTCTCACCAGAGCAACGCAGCGAATATCAAAAGGTCAAGGAGATTCTCATTCGCATGAACAAGTTCTGCGTGACGGCTGGTGGGTAATCCCTCATATTCTTATCTGTAATACCACTCATGCTCGCCTACCTCAATTCAGGTCCCATTGTCAAGCCACGCAAGCACGAGCAGCGCCTGCTACGCAATGTCGGCGTTCACACTGTTGTCCTAGATTTGCTACAGAATCCTTATGACGAGAAAGATGATGTGCTGATGAAGGAGCTGATGTGCCTGGCGCATGAATTCCTTCAGAACTTCTGCCTGGGCAATCAACAGAATCAAGTACTGTTGCACAATCATCTTGATTTGTTTCTCAATCCAGGCGTAATTATCTAACTCATCCCTTGTCAGATAGAACTTCAGGTTAACCTCATCTTTTGTCCATGCAGATTCTCGAAGCGAAAACCGTCTGTGCCATCTTCAAGGACAACTTGGCGCTGTGCAATGAGGTGACGGATAAAGTGGTGCAACACTTTGTACACTGCATTGAGATCCATGGCCGACATGTGGCATATTTGCAGTTCCTGCAGACAATCGTCAAAGCAGAGAACCAGTTCATACGCAAGTGTCAGGATATGGTAATGCAGGAGCTCATCAATTCCGGCGAAGACGTGCTGGTGTTCTACAACGACAAGACCTCGTTCCATCACTTTGTGCAAATGATGCAGCAGCAGCAGCAGCAACGCCGTCAACAGCTCAGCGACGACAGTCCGCTGAAATATCATGTGGAACTGGTGAAGCTACTCGCCTGCTGCACCATGGGCAAAAACGTCTATACGGAGATCAAGTGCAATAATCTGCTGTCGCTGGACGACATTGTAACCATCATATGCCATCCGTTGTGCATGCCCGAGGTAAAAGAGGCATATGTGGACTTTCTCAATCATTGTTATATTGACACCGAGGTGGAAATGAAAGAAATCTACGCTTCCGGTCACATGTGGAGTCTGTTCGAAAAGAGTTTCCTGGTGGACCTCAATCAGTTGATATCGAACACCACAGCTACCGCTAATAAGACGCTGTTGGCCTATGTGTTAAATGGTTTGACCAATTTGCTGAGCAGCTTCTTCTCCAGCCCCTTCTCCGACCAGAGCACTATAGTGCAATCGCGGCAGGTGATCTTTGTGCAGTTGCTACAGGCCACTTACCGCCTTACTCAATGTAAGTGGCTATCGTTGGCGGATCGTTTCAACATAGAAAACTGCATCCGTACCCTGACCGAATCAGCTAAAATGCGCAGCATTGTGTTGCCCTTGGAGCTGGAGCAGCAGGTGACCAATATGTCCAGCAAGACTGCGATGCTGACACGGCAAACCACCAAGTGGCTGCTGGCCTCCAAGCAGCCCAAGTACGATACCCAACAGTCGACCCATTTGATGCGTTGGGATCGCTCTATTATTGAGGGATTGCAAGACATTGTCTCGCTGTTGGAGGATCAGCTGAAGCCGGTCGTCGAGGCAGAGCTGTCATTACTAGTCGACATACTTTATCGCTCGGAGCTGCTCTTCCCTGCCGGCACTGAGGCGCGTAAGCGCTGCGAGAGCGGAGGCTTCATTCGCAAGCTTATCAAGCACACCGAGAAGTTGTTGGAGGAGAAGGAGGAACGCATGTGCGTCAAGGTGTTGCGTACTCTACGCGAAATGATGGCTATTGATGTCAACTATGGCGAAAAGGGAGATGCCTTGCGTCAGACGCTCTTGCTACGCTACTTCCAATGCAAAAGTGCACCAAAACTTGAGGACGATCACCCACAACTGCCGGCCGCCGTTGCAGCTGCTGCAGCTTTGGCCGCGGCGGCCGCCTCCGACCCAGCCAAGCAACTACATTTGGTTACCCACGGACCTGGCGCCAAGTATCTGGCGCGTGCGGACAAAACGCTGCACGAAATGCAGAATCATCTGGACCGCGAGGGTGCCTCCGATTTGGTAGTAGAGTTGGTCATTAAATCAGTCCATTCACCCAACATCTTTGTGGAAGCCGTGGAGCTAGGAATAGCACTGCTCGAGGGCGGCAATCCAATCATACAGAAAGGCATGTTCCAGAAGTTCCTCAGCGATGATCTAAATCAAGCGTTCTTCAAGGTCTTCTTTGAGAAGATGAAGGATGCGCAGCAGGAAATTAAATCGACGGTCTCCGTCAATACCACGGATATAGCGGCCAAGGCGCACGAGCACAAGCAAGATACCAATCTGGAGCTAGACAAAATCTCGCGTAAGCATGGCCTCAAGAGCAATGGCGTTGTCATCACGGATGAGCTCAAGCGCGAGCTGCACAATGCGGGCTTGGCCACAGCACGCGCCTATGGCAATGCGCGGAACATACACTCAGGCGAGGAGAGCTCAGCGATCAGTGTGAACAGCCCGCTGGAGGACATACTGGCCGAGAAGTTAGAGAAGCATCGAGACAGCAAGGAACAGCGCAATCAGCTGTCCAACAAGGTGCTCGTCATGCAGCCCATTCTGCGCTTCTTGCAACTGCTTTGTGAGAATCACAATCCTGATCTGCAGAATCTGCTGCGCAATCAGAACAACAAAACCAACAACAATCTCGTCTCGGAAACACTCATGTTCCTCGATTGCATCTGCGGCTCTACCACCGGTGGCCTGGGTCTACTCGGCCTCTACATCAATGAGCACAATGTAGCGTTGATTAATCAAACGCTGGAGACACTCACCGAGTACTGTCAGGGACCGTGCCACGAGAACCAGAACTGCATTGCCACCCACGAATCGAACGGACTGGATATCATTACCGCTTTGATATTGAACAACATAAATCCGTTGGGTGAAAATCGCATGGATCTGGTGCTGGAGCTGAAGAACAATGCCTCCAAATTATTACTGGCGATCATGGAGAGTCGCGGCGACAGCGAAAATGCGGAGCGCATACTCTACAACATGAATCCCAAGCAACTGGTCGAGGTGGCCTGCAAGGCCTATCACCAAGAAGAACTCATCGACGAACAGGATGATGGGGATGAGCCGAGTGCCGCAACAGATGACGATGATGCAACGGTCAGTCCACGCGAAGTCGGACACAACATTTACATACTTTGCCATCAGCTGGCCCAGCACAACAAGGAGCTGGCTGCTTTACTGAAGGCCTCTGAAGATCCCCAGTCGGCCAGCTTCGATGCCAAAACAAGTCAAGCTCTCATGTACTATGCAACACATACGGCACAAATTGAGGTACAGTCCGAACTGATATATAAATTATGCTCTTAATATCTTACCCCGTCCACCTCATTCACAGATTGTTCGCAATGATCGCACACTGGAGCAAATTGTATTTCCCATACCTGAAATTTGTGAATATTTGACAACAGACACGAAAATCAAAATACTTAATACTGCGGAACGTGATGATCAGGGCTCCAAAGTAGCAGATTTCTTTGACAAGGCCGAGGAGATGTTTAACGAAATGAAATGGCAAAAGAAACTGCGAAGTAAGTCCTTCATCATGTGGATCGGCATTTTTACTAGGATTCACTTCTCTTGCAGGTCAGCCGCTGCTCTTCTGGATTAGCAGCTACATGTCGCTATGGAGCAATATACTATTTAATTGCGTTGTGGTAATCAATATGATTGTGGCTTTCTTCTATCCCTTCGATAACACTGTTCCAGGTATGAAACATTTAACTATAATGTAATAACAGAGTGCTTTAACAGGCATTTAACATTGCATGTTGTGGCACTGTTAAGAACTTTATAGAATATTTAGTGGGGCGGCGTTTGTTATATCTTTATTGAAATAGTTATGTTCGAATATAATTAACATAGTATTTCTTTTCTATTTTTAGAGCTCAGTTCGCATATTTCACTGCTGTTCTGGGCCATTTTAATATTCTCATTGGTTATAGTCATTACGCTGCCACGTGAGTCAGGCATACGCACATTCATTGGCTCAGTAATTCTTCGTTTTATATTTTTACTTGGACCAGAATCCACACTCTGTTTGCTGGGCGTCGTTACGGTAAGTAGTTGTCCAGGCCTTAACTGTTCCATTCTAATTTTCCAATTCTTTTACCGCAGGTGACGCTCAAGAGCGTGCATATTGTGAGCATAATGGGCAACAAGGGCACGTTAGAGAAGCATTTCCTGAAGATCATCACCGACTTTCAGCTGCTCTATCATTGCATTTATATAGCATTTTGCTTTTGTGGACTTATTTTCCATCCGTTCTTCTACTCACTGCTGGTAAGTATCCATAACAATGATAATCAATTTGGCAATTTGATGCATCATTTTTCTTGCTGTAGCTGTTTGATGTTGTCTATCGAGAGGAAACGCTGGTCAATGTGATTCGCTCGGTTACACGTAACGGTCGCTCCATTGTTTTGACCGCCGTTCTGGCATTGATTTTGGTTTATCTATTCTCCATAATTGGCTACATGTTCTTCAAAGATGATTTCCTCGTGTCGGTGGACTTTGAAGAGCAGGAAGCGTCGTCGACTGTTGGCCCGTTAACATTATCGGTGCCAGCGTCGTCCGAGCAGTTCTGTGCCATGCCAGATGAACATGGCGGCTGTGATGGCGGTACAAAGCAGAACGGAGCTGCAACTGCCGTTGGCAGCGGCGATGCCAAGGAGCGCTCCTGTGACTCACTGGTCATGTGCATTGTGACGACACTAAATCAAGGCCTGCGAAATGGTGGAGGCATTGGCGATATTCTGAGAGCACCCTCAAGCAAGGTAAACTATTAAGTCGCATTCTAAACTGAAAAGAAAACACTGAATATTTCTTTGCGTTGCAGGAGGGTCTGTTTGTGGCGCGCGTCATCTACGATCTGCTGTTCTTCTTTATTGTCATTATTATCGTGTTGAACTTGATTTTTGGTGTCATTATCGACACATTTGCCGATCTAAGATCGGAAAAGCAGCAAAAAGAAGCTATTCTCAAGACGACCTGTTTCATTTGTTCGCTCAACCGTTCAGCTTTTGACAACAAGACAGTCAGCTTCGAGGAGCACATCAAGAGCGAGCACAATATGTGGCACTACTTGTACTTCATAGTGCTGGTTAAGGTCAAGGATCCCACAGAGTTCACGGGCCCCGAGAGCTATGTGTATGCCATGGTTAAGGCTGGCATTTTGGAATGGTTCCCAAGGCTACGCGCCATGTCACTGGCAGCAGTGGATGCTGATGGCGAGCAGATCGAGCTGCGCAGCATGCAGGCACAGCTTTTAGAAACGCAGCTGCTAATCAAGAATCTGTCGACGCAGCTACACGAGCTCAAAGATCACATGACGGAGCAGCGAAAACAGAAGCAGCGCCTGGGACTGCTCAACACGACAGCTAATTGCCTATTGCCGTTTCAGTGAGGCACAGATTTGGAAAAAAAAGAGTCAAGGCTATGCCGAACGGCTAGTCAACTAAATCTATTGAGTTTTAGACATTCCTTTATGTAGATCAAGCACTACAATTCTTGTTAACGTAAAAGTATTGGAACAAATTCCACAGTAACTTGTTAAAATCTCAGTAGAATCAGCATCCTTGAACAGATTTACAATTTCGTTGGTTATCTAATTATATTTTGCACTCGAAAGGAGAACGTTTACTGCTCCGCTTTATACTACTGGACTCTATCATCTCGGATGTGATTAGTTAACCTGATTTAAATATGCCTTAAAATTGTATTAGATTCGACTTTTCTACAAAAGGTTTGCTCACTAAAGAAGTTAACACTCTCGACCATTTCCAAATAAACCCAACAACAAATATAAACTTAACAAAATAAGAACATTCTTAACTACTTATATATATATAATATATACATATAGTAAAGTCACTCAGAGAACTTAGGGCTGTTGAACTGTTGTTTAGTGGATTTCTTGATCCGCATTTCCACAAATTTAGACACGTTGTTTCCCCATCTATATACATCTATCTATCTCTATATACAATTTTATACCTGCTAACTATTTCAATTACATTATATCGCAAAGCGAATCAAAAAAAATTATTTAACTTTCCATTTGCGCTGCTTTATGTTACTTAACAGCAACAATTTACTTTTATGGAGTAATAATGATATATTTAAATTGCATTTTTTTCGTATCACGTTTGCATTCAAAACTAACTAATTATTGTGATTCTACTTTCCCTTGCTTTAATCCTTTCGAATTGTTTACCTTGTACTCTATACGAGTTTTGTTGGTTAATTTTTATTATAAGCTAACATTTAATTATCCTTAGTAAAATCTATTTTATAATTAAGCTACTTTTAATGTATAAAGTAAATCAAAATAAAGTGAAGTAAAATTGAAAATAATAAGAGATTTTTCTCTTTTTGACCAGGATAGAAGGCAATAAATTCTTGTACGTATATTTAGAAGAACATCTGAAAAGTTAAAGATACATTCTTCGAATTACTTTCGGATGTTATTTCACAAATAAAAACAATATATATTTATTTTGTATCCAACATTTTTATTACATAATTATTAAACTACGGTTCATTTTCATAAAATTGTTCAATGCGCTGTTGAGATTATCGTTTCATTTTGTTTCTTTTAATTTGTATGTTTTAAATTGTATAACTACATATTTATGTATGTATGTCTGTATATTTGTATGCATGTATGTAAAGATCTCATTCGATTTACGCTAGCTTAAAATCATAAGCGTTCGTTTGCCCAATATTCAATTAAGATGTTTCGGAACACCTTTATGAGAAATGCTTTCATTCAAAATTGTATTTGTTAGTAATTGTATATATATATATATTATATATTAATATAAATAGTTCCGATCAATTTTAACTGAAGCATGAGCAAACGTATAATTTGTGTTCTTTTCGTAGATATAGAAAAATGTAAATAATAAATGTATTGCCAATCTTAAAATAGTATTGGAAGCTGCCGAAGTTATGATTGAAATCAGTAAGCAGTGTAAACTGTAGGTACTAAAATGAATACTTGAGAAGTTAACATAACTAAATAAAGAAGAGAAAACTTGGTAAATACTTGGAGGGCATATGTACTACACGTTGGGGGAAGGATTGGTATTACAGGTATTACCACTGACTTGAAAAGCGACAAATACTTTTCCTATTATTGTTAACAATTATGATTTGTATTCTCTTACTATATAAATGTGAAAAGGTTTCAAATTACAATTAACTGCCTTTTGTTTAATGCTGTTGTTGTACGTTAATTTGTTAATTGTTATTAATATCATTTATAATTCGTATTAGTGTTTGGAAGAGGAAAAGAAGAAATAGTAGCAATAGTAGTAGTTGCAAAACATAGTTCCATATACATACAGGTTTAAGTTTAGTTATAGCTCTTTATGTATATTAATTTATATAAATTAGTTGTCATACCATATTTAATATTAATTAACAATACTTGTTCAACTTTTGTTTAGTACAATTCGTGGCATTTATAATATTGTTATTTTTGATAGCTAAAATTAAATTTATGTATTTGTTAGGTACAAAGAAAATCTCATGGCCATTGCACAGTGTGCCAGAAACGCTTTCCATCGGTTAAAATACTATATCTTTTGAATGCGCACTCATTATCAAAAACAGCTATCGATCGTTCACAAAAATTCTTTTTTAATTGAATTACATTTTGCTATAAAAAACTTGTAGCTTATGATATTATATTCAGTTATTTATGGCCTTTTGTATGATTATTTGTTGTGTTGTTAATTAACTCAAGAGTAGGTAGGCATAAGAACTGCATGAACATGAATTTGGTATCCTTTGTTGTGTAGTTGATTGATTGATTGATTACAATATTGATAGAATGGACATTCAGTCGTACAAGGCATTAATTGAACACTTTAGTTTCCCCCAAAAGAGATTCGCATTTCTTTCCACAGTCCATTATTATCAACCTGAATGTGTTACTAACGGTTTTCCAATGATATTTGTTTCTCTGACTGTTCAGTTATATGGAAATATTTCCATTTATTTAATTCAGTTTGTCGTCTCAAATGATAATCTGATTGCTAAAAAACACCTATCTACCCTATAAAGAGTTGATTAACATTTAATATTTCAGCTGGCTTCGATAAGGCCTGTCGAAAATGTATATATTGCTTAATATTGTATGGTGGTCGGTCGAGCATTATGTTTTACAAAAATCTATCTTTGAAACCCTCAACTTATTTGGAATTCATCTTTTTAAGTAGTTTGAATAAATGTTTTGCACGCAAATCAAGTGTAGCTAACAAGATACAATAATAACTTTTAGATTTTATGCAAATGAGTGAAGAATATTCAAGTTCATTCTACAAAAATGACAATTATTAAAATTATTCATGAAAAGCCGATGGAATATACTAATGGACCGCAGTGCGTTGTCAGTTGAACTGTGAATATTCGAAAGAAAGTATAAACTATTATATAAACTAGAATTGGTGTAAAATCGTCATCGAAGCCATACATATTGAAGCGTTCACTATTTAGTATTCTTAATTAGTTTTGCATAAGAAAAGTTTGAGTTAAATTGCTGCATAAAAGTTGCTGGCGACTAGATTTAAGTTGCTTGCTTTGTGTGTTTGCAATGTATATATATGTATATGTATAATATATATATATATATATGGATGTATATATATGTATAAGTTTATATACTAACAACTCATTTATGTGTGTATATCATATACGCATATGTAAACATAGATATATAGTATGTATATGGATAGATTTGATCATATTAAATTTTAACTAGCAGAGCTGCTTTAGCTGAACCGAGCCTCAACAAGCAGACATCCCACAGTGGCCTGCTGCCTTTCATAGCCTTTTTTATGAATCAAATTTAATGAAATAAAGCTACTAATTCGCGAAATGTCACTTGCTATGCGTGCCATATACAAATGCCTAACTGGATAATGCAAATAATTTGAATGTTCCTTTCCTTTTTTTGTTGTTGTAAGAACTGCAGCTGCATCTATACATAATCGTATTAGTTTTTCTAATCTTTATATATATATTGTGTATATATATTATGTGCCCAGATTAATGTGAACCTGTTAGACGGTAGTGCCATATGCATTGTTAAACACGGCACGCGAGCTATCTGTGTCCAGCGATATATCCTCGGGACTGGCCAAATCGACGCGCACGTTGGAATTGGTTCGTCGGCGCGCCGTCTGCGCGGCACCCCAATTGCTCAGGGTCCAGTGAAAGCCAGATGCGTTGGGTGCAGGCGCAGCATCAACTTTGACCTGTGTGCAAACCTGTACGGAATATGGCAAAGTTAGATTCGGAAGCAAACATTTTAAGAAACCAGCGCACCTCACGATTGCCACAGGGCAAAGTTTCTGTGCCGTTGCCTAACGCAGAGCCAGAGACAGAGCCTGAACCAGATTCACGCGTGCTGCCAATGCTACTGCTGCTGGCCAGCGAATCATTGCTAGACTCTAGGACGGCTCCATGATAGCGCGCTACCGAATGTACAGCCTGTGAGGAAAAGTATTCAATTAGAAAACGCACATTTAATACATTGAAAGCACACACCATCGCATCGCCGCTCTGGCAGTCTTCAATAGACTTGAGTATCTCCCAGACGAGCTCTGAGTCCAACGGTATGGGCTGCTCTGTATCGCGATTATAAATGGCAATGGCAATGTGTACGGGATGAGGCACTGGCAGCGGTATCAGCAGTTTCTCCGTGACGCTGCGCTCCCCGCATTTCTGTTTCCATGGACGCCAAAGCCTTTGGGCATCTGGCGTTGTTTTCGGCACGTGCTGTGCACGATGGGCGCGCACTCGTGGCGTTGTTAGACCCACGGACATCTCACTACAATATTTAAATTAATTCATTAATGCGCAAAATATTTATGACAGAAGCGCACTTACCGCTTCTCGGGCTTGCGGAAGGTCAACGTGATGCGTGAACGCGGATTAAATGCGGTCACTTCGAGGAATGGTAAATGCACCTGGACATTACCGCGAGGCGCATACACATTGCCCAACAAATCCAGCCCTTTGGAACCGATCACATCATTGGCATTCTTCACCATCTCCGTATAACGCATTAAATCGAGCGAGGCATGTGGTTCTAATTTAAAATGCGTATCGTTTTCAGTCAATGGCGTTAGAAAATCTAAACTAAATATTTCGGTATATATGAGACCCGCGAGACCCGGCCAATCGTTAACCGAGAGACCCTGTAAAGCAACCACACGCAAATTAGATTATGCTTATTAGACAAAAGTCAATGACTTGTTGTACACTACATACTTTGTTGTCCCAAAATTCTTCTTCGCTAATCGACAGCCTGCCAACCACATGAGACGGATAGTATTTTTCGAGTAAATGGGCGGCCAGTTGTATAACAATCTATAAATATAATCAAAGCACATGAATGTAGTATGTACACAGAGATCAGAGATAGATATGTTGATAGTACCTTCAATTCTTTGGTGTTCAGCTTAATCCGCGACTTAACCTGAGTGGTTAGACTGGTTTGCAGCTCCCTACGACGTTTCTCCAGTTTTTCGTGCAGTGAGCTCATCAAGTCTTGTGCTTCGCGATCAAGCGCTAAATATGGACCAGTCTTCGACAACTGAGCCGAAAAGGGACCAAAACAGGCCTCGACAAATTGGAGAAAGTCCTGCTGTGGCTGTAATACCACACGTTCAGTAGCATGCTGATAGGCCTGCAGCTCGTCCAGTTCCATTTTAGCCTCTAATGCTGCCAACGCCTGTTCCGGACGTATGATAAAGTAGTAGTCCAAGGCCAAACCGGGTCCAGCGATTCGCTTTACAGCAATGCTATCCGAAGCGGGCACCCGTCCGCATTTCTTGATGAACAAATGAAACGTCACAGAATCCCAGAGCAGGCGCAGTGTATAACGCACAACACCAACTGAAAGGTTATAAATAATCAGAACTCAAACTCTAATAGCCAATTAGGATTTTGTATATTTACCTATTAAAACAAGACCTGCCGCCACCGGACAGAGCAACGTAGCCACCAAAATCGCCACCAGCGGCTGCAACAGGCCTTGAATTAGAAAGTTCCATATGAGCACCTCCAGCAGAATGCAGTAACGATTTCTAGTGTTGTCCGGAGCATCGAGGTCATAAACTAATATCATGTAGATGTGCAACAGGAGAACAAACACTGGGATCCACAGGGGTGCACTTAATGCCAGACCAATGCTGAGCAAACACGTCGCCAGGCATATTAGCGGGAAAGCGAACAGAATTACAACGGTGCCCAGAAATCCTTTCACAAAGTAATTCCAAGTGCGGTTCAAATTGCGTGTCAAGCCCTTGCCAATGAAGCCTAAAAGAATTTGGTGAGAACATTGCATGAGTTTAGCTTATAAATAAAAACAAATTTAAATGGTCAATTAAAATAGAATTAAGAGGTAATATAAATGTAATGACTAAGACCTAAGACGTCACATCTTTCAATCAATTCTTCTTCTTGAAAAGTCTAAAGTCTAGTACAGAGTTTTTAAAGGTGGGTGCTAACAAAAGCTTAGATGTCAGGCAAATATACATATATTCATATAGTCTTACCTGTGTCAGGTTCAGTTTCGAAGTGAGTGCGTGACTTTGATATGTGTCGCCAGAGTTCGATTAGGCGTGAGGCTAAAGTCTGTGTGATGCTAGTCTTGCGCGGAAATAGGGTTCCATTGATTTGAGAGAGTTCCAGGTCGGGCATGAAGGGTTTGATACAGAAGAGGGCGCGCAATCCAAGTGGACTGCACCAGGGCACAAGAATGCCGAGCAGAAACATCATGTTCCAGGTCCAGCACCAGGTGCGTTGCAACAGATTCAACAAACGCCAAAAGGGCCAACGCGAGCTAGTGGTGCGTATCATTTCCTTTTCAACCAGAAATACTGGTTGACTAGGATCTGAACGTGGCGTGACTATCGATGTCGCCTGCTGGCTGATGACCGTGGGGATCACATCCGATTGCCCTTGAAAATTGCGCCTGATGATCCATGCTTGTGGCGACCAGATACGACACGCCCATTGGAAACTGCGTGTGGGCGTCTTTGCGTTCTTCAGCTCTTTAAGCAGCACTGGCTCACGCTCCTTCATGAACGCCAGATCGCGTGACAGAAAGTAGGCAGTCTGATGCAGATTGTGCTGGCTACACATCTTCAATGCTTCCTCGTGCGCCGACCAGGCGCACTTGTACAGCTTGTGCTGCTCAGCGTGTCGCAGCTTGGAGCGAAGCCAGGGCGCCACGCGTGACAGTACAGAGTGATCGTTGGCCAAGCACTTCTGGTCGAGGTGGCCTGCAAGGCCTATCACCAAGAAGAACTAATCGACGAACAGGATGATGGGGATGAGCCGAGTGCCGCAACAGATGACGATGATGCAACGGTCAGTCCACGCGAAGTCGGACACAACATTTACATACTTTGCCATCAGCTGGCCCAGCACAACAAGGAGCTGGCTGCTTTACTGAAGGCCTCTGAAGATCCCCAGTCGGCCAGCTTCGATGCCAAAACAAGTCAAGCTCTCATGTACTATGCAACACATACGGCACAAATTGAGGTACAGTCCGAACTGATATATAAAGTATGCTCTCTAATATCTTACCCCGTCCACCTCATTCACAGATTGTTCGCAATGATCGCACACTGGAGCAAATTGTATTTCCCATACCTGAAATTTGTGAATATTTGACAACAGACACGAAAATCAAAATACTTAATACTGCGGAACGTGATGATCAGGGCTCCAAAGTAGCAGATTTCTTTGACAAGGCCGAGGAGATGTTTAACGAAATGAAATGGCAAAAGAAACTGCGAAGTAAGTCCTTTATCATGTGGATCGGCATTTTTACTAGGATTCACTTCTCTTGCAGGTCAGCCGCTGCTCTTCTGGATTAGCAGCTACATGTCGCTATGGAGCAATATACTATTTAATTGCGTTGTGGTAATCAATATGATTGTGGCTTTCTTCTATCCCTTCGATAACACTGTACCAGGTATGACACAGTTTGCCATAATGTAATAACAGTGCTTTAACAGCCATTTAACATTGCATGTTGTGGCACTGTTAAGAACTTTATAGTATACTTAGTGGGGCGGCGTTTGTTATATCTTTATTGAAATAGTTATATTCGAATATAATTAACATAGTATTTCTTTTCTATTTTTAGAGCTCAGTTCGCATATTTCACTGCTGTTCTGGGCCATTTTAATATTCTCATTGGTTATAGTCATTACGCTGCCTCGTGAGTCAGGCATACGCACATTCATTGGCTCAGTAATTCTTCGTTTCATATTTTTACTTGGACCAGAATCCACACTCTGTTTGCTTGGCGTCGTTACGGTAAGTAGTTGTCCAGGCCTTAACTGTTCCATTCTAATTTTCCAATTCTTTTACCGCAGGTGACGCTCAAGAGCGTGCATATTGTGAGCATAATGGGCAACAAGGGCACGTTAGAGAAGCATTTCCTGAAGATCATCACCGACTTTCAGCTGCTCTATCATTGCATTTATATAGCATTTTGCTTTTGTGGACTTATTTTCCATCCGTTCTTCTACTCACTGCTGGTAAGTATCCATGACGATGATGATCAATTTGGCAATTTAATACATCATTTTTCTTGCTGTAGCTTTTTGATGTTGTCTATCGAGAGGAAACGCTGGTCAATGTGATTCGTTCGGTTACACGTAACGGTCGCTCCATTGTTTTGACCGCCGTTCTGGCATTGATTTTGGTTTATCTATTCTCCATAATTGGCTACATGTTCTTCAAAGATGATTTCCTCGTGTCGGTGGACTTTGAAGAGCAGGAAGCGTCGTCGACTGTTGGCCCGTTAACATTATCGGTGCCAGCGTCGTCCGAGCAGTTCTGTGCCATGCCAGATGAACATGGCGGTTGTGATGGCGGTACAAAGCAGAACGGAGCTGCAACTGCCGTTGGCAGCGGCGATGCCAAGGAGCGCTCCTGTGACTCACTGGTCATGTGCATTGTGACGACACTAAATCAAGGCCTGCGAAATGGTGGAGGCATTGGCGATATTCTGAGAGCACCCTCAAGCAAGGTAAACTATTAAGTCGGATTCTAAACTGAAAAGAAAACACTGAATATTTCTTTGCGTTGCAGGAGGGTCTGTTTGTGGCGCGCGTTATCTACGATCTGCTGTTCTTCTTTATTGTCATTATTATCGTGTTGAACTTGATTTTTGGTGTCATTATTGACACATTTGCCGATCTAAGATCGGAAAAGCAGCAAAAAGAAGCTATTCTCAAGACGACCTGCTTCATTTGTTCGCTCAACCGTTCAGCTTTTGACAACAAGACAGTCAGCTTCGAGGAGCACATCAAGAGCGAGCACAATATGTGGCACTACTTGTACTTCATAGTGCTGGTTAAGGTCAAGGATCCCACAGAGTTCACGGGCCCCGAGAGCTATGTGTATGCCATGGTTAAGGCTGGCATTTTGGAATGGTTCCCAAGGCTACGCGCCATGTCGCTGGCCGCAGTGGACGCTGATGGCGAGCAGATCGAGCTGCGCAGCATGCAGGCACAGCTTTTGGAAACGCAGCTGCTAATCAAGAATCTGTCGACGCAGCTACACGAGCTCAAAGATCACATGACGGAGCAGCGAAAACAGAAGCAGCGCCTGGGACTGCTCAACACGACAGCTAATTGCCTATTGCCGTTTCAGTGAGGCACAGATTTGGAAAACAAAGAGTCAAGGCTATGCCGAACGGCTAGTCAACTAAATCTATTGAGTTTTAGACATTCCCTTATGTAGATCAAGCACTACAACTCTTGTTAACGTAAAAGTATTGGAACAAATTCCACAGTAACTTGTTAAAATCTCAGTAGAATCAGCATCCTTGAACAGATTTACAATTTCGTTGGTTATCTAATTATATTTTGCACTCGAAAGGAGAACGTTTACTGCTCCGCTTTATACTACTGGACTCTATCATCTCGGATGTGATTAGTTAACCTGATTTAAATATGCCTTAAAATTTTATTAGATTCGACTTTTCTACAAAAGGTTTGCTCACTAAAGAAGTTAACACTCTCGACCATTTCCAAATAAACCCAACAACAAATATAAACTTAACAAAATAAGAACATTCTTAACTACTTATATATATATAATATATACATATAGTAAAGTCACTCAGAGAACTTAGGGCTGTTGAACTGTTGTTTAGTGGATTTCTTGATCCGCATTTCCACAAATTTAGACACGTTGTTTCCCCATCTATATACATCTATCTATCTCTATATACAATTTTATACCTGCTAACTATTTCAATTATATTACATCGCAAAGCGAATTAAAAAAAATTATTTAACTTTCCATTTGCGCTGCTTTATGTTACTTAACAGCAACAATTTACTTTTATGGAGTAATAATGATATATTTAAATTGCATTTTTTTCGTATCACGTTTGCATTCAAAACTAACTAATTATTGTGATTCTACTTTCCCTTGCTTTAAACCTTTCGAATTGTTTACCTTGTACTCTATACGAGTTTTGTTGGTTAATTTTTATTATAAGCTAACATTTAATTATCCTTAGTAAAATCTATTTTATAATTAAGCTACTTTTAATGTATAAAGTAAATCAAAATAAAGTGAAGTAAAATTGAAAATAATAAGAGATTTTTGACTCATTTGCAATAAAGCAATTTTTACAGCTTTCTCTTTTTGACCAGGATAGAAGGCAATAAATTCTTGTACGTATATTTAGAAGAACATCTGAAAAGTTAAAGATACATTCTTCGAATTACTTTCGGATGTTATTTCACAAATAAAAACAATATATATTTATTTTGTATCCAACATTTTTATTACATAATTATTAAACTACGGTTCATTTTCATAAAATTGTTCAATGCGCTGTTGAGATTATCGTTTCATTTTGTTTCTTTTAATTTGTATGTTTTAAATTGTATAACTACATATTTATGTATGTATTTCTGTATATTTGTATGCATGTATGTAAAGATCTCATTCGATTTACGCTAGCTTAAAATCATAAGCGTTCGTTTGCCCAATATTCAATTAAGATGTTTCGGAACACCTTTATGAGAAATGCTTTCATTCAAAATTGTATTTGTTAGTAATTGTATATATATATATATTATATATTAATATAAATAGTTCCGATCAATTTTAACTGAAGCATGAGCAAACGTATAATTTGTGTTCTTTTCGTAGATATAGAAAAATGTAAATAATAAATGTATTGCCAATCTTAAAATAGTATTGGAAGCTGCCGAAGTTATGATTGAAATCAGTAAGCAGTGTAAACTGTAGGTACTAAAATAATACTTGAGAAGTTAACATAACTAAATAAAGAAGAGAAAACTTGGTAAATACTTGGAGGGCATATGTACTACACGTTGGGGGAAGGATTGGTATTACAGGTATTACCACTGACTTGAAAAGCGACAAATACTTTTCCTATTATTGTTAACAATTATGATTTGTATTCTCTTACTATATAAATGTGAAAAGGTTTCAAATTACAATTAACTGCCTTTTGTTTAATGCTGTTGTTGTACGTTATTTGTTATTGTTATTAATATATTATATTCGTATTATTTGGAAGAGGAAAAGAAGAAATAGTAGCAATAGAGAGTTGAAAACATAGTCCAAACATACGGTTTAATTTTGCTTTTAGTTATTATTTATATAATTAGTTGTATACCATATTTAATATTATTAAAATACTTGTTCACTTTGTTTATAAGTGCTTTATAATTGTTATTTTTGATAGCTAAAATTAAATTTATGTATTTGTTAGGTACAAGAAAATCTCATGGCCATTGCACAGTGTGCCAAAACGCTTTCCATCGGTTAAAATACTATATCTTTTGAATGCGCACTCATTATCAAAAACAGCTATCGATCGTTCACAAAAATTCTTTTTAATTGAATTAATTTTGCTATAAAAATTGTAGTTGATATTATATAGTTATTTTGCCTTTTGTATGATTATTTGTTGTGTGTATTAACTCAGAGTAGTAGGTAAGAACTGATGAAAGATTTGTATCCTTTGTTGTGTGTTGATTGATTGATTGATACAATATTGATAGAATGGAATTCAGTCGTACAAGATAATTGAACACTTTAGTTTCCCCCAAAAGAGATTCGCATTTCTTTCCACAGTCCATTATTATCAACCTAATGTGTTACTAACGGTTTTCCAATGATATTTGTTTCTCTGACTGTTCAGTTATATGGAAATATTTCCATTTATTTAATTCAGTTTGTCGTCTCAAATGATAATCTGATTGCTAAAAAACACCTATCTACCCTATAAAGAGTTGATTAAATTTAATATTTCACTGGCTTCGATAAGGCCTGTCGAAAATTATATATTGCTTAATATTATGGTGGTCGGTCTTATGTTTTACAAAAATCTATCTTTGAAACCCTCAACTTATTTGGAATTCATCTTTTTAAGTATTTGAATAAATGTTTTGCACGCAAATCAAGTGTAGCTAACAAGATACAATAATAACTTTTAGATTTTATGCAAATAGTGAAGAATATTCAAGTCATTCTACAAAAATACAAAAAAAAAAACCGATGGAAATACTAATGGACGCAGTGCGTTATTGAACTGTGAATCGAAAGTATAAAAAATAGAATGGTAAACGTCACAAGCCATACATATTAAGCGTTCACTATTTAGTATTTTAATATTTTGATAGAAAAGTTTAGTTAAATTCTGAAAGTTCTGGCGCTAGATTAAGTTGCTTGCTTTGTGTGTTTGCAATTATATATATGTATATATATATATATATATATATAGAGTATATATATTATAATTTATATACTAACAACTCATTTATGTGTGTATATCATATACGCATATTAAACATAGATATATAGTATTATATGATAGATTTGATATATTAAATTTTAACTAGCAAGCTGCTTTACTGAACCGAGCCTCAACAAGCAGACATCCCACAGTGGCCTCTGCCTTTCATAGCCTTTTTTATAATCAAATTTAATGAAATAAAGCTACTAATTCGCGAAATGTCACTTGCTATGCGTGCCATATACAAATGCCTAACTGGATAATGCAAATAATTAATTTCCTTTCCTTTTTTTGTTGTTTAGAACTGCCTGCTCTATACATAATCGTATTAGTTTTTCTAATCTTTATATATATATTGTGTATATATTTATGTCCCAATTAATGTGAACCTGTTAACGGTAGTGCCATATCATTGTTAAACACGGCACGCGAGCTATCTGTGTCCAGCGATATATCCTCGGGACTGGCCAAATCGACGCGCACGTTGGAATTGGTTCGTCGGCGCGCCGTCTGCGCGGCACCCCAATTGCTCAGGGTCCAGTGAAAGCCAGATGCGTTGGGTGCAGGCGCGCATCAACTTTGACCTGTGTGCAAACCTGTACGGAATATGGCAAGTTAATTCGGAAGCAACATTTTAAGAAACCAGCGCACCTCACGATTGCCACAGGGCAAATTTCTGTGCCGTTGCCTAACGCAGAGCCAGAGACAGAGCCTGAACCAGATTCACGCGTGCTGCCAATGCTACTGCTGCTGGCCCGAATCATTCTAGACTCTAGACGGCTCCATGATAGCGCGCTACCGAATGTACAGCCTGTGAGGAAAAGTATTCAATTAGAAAACGCACATTTAATACATTGAAAGCACACACCATCGCATCGCCGCTCTGGCGTCTTCAAAGACTTAGTACTCCCAGACGAGCTCTGAGTCCAACGGTATGGGCTGCTCTGTATCGCGATTATAAATGGCAATGGCAATGTGTACGGGATGAGGCACTGGCAGCGGTATCAGCAGTTTCTCCGTGACGCTGCGCTCCCCGCATTTCTGTTTCCATGGACGCCAAAGCCTTTGGGCATCTGGCGTTGTTTTCGGCACGTGCTGTGCACGATGGGCGCGCACTCGTGGCGTTGTTAACCCACGGACATCTCACTACAAATTTAAATTAATATTAATCGCTATTATACAGAAGCGCACTTACCGCTTCTCGGGCTTGCGGAAGGTCAACGTGATGCGTGAACGCGGATTAAATGCGGTCACTTCGAGGAATGGTAAATGCACCTGGACATTACCGCGAGGCGCTACACATTGCCCAACAAATCCAGCCCTTTGGAACCGATCACATCATTGGCATTCTTCACCATCTCCGTATAACGCATTAAATCGAGCGAGGCATTGGTTCTAATTTAAAATCGTATCGTTTTCAGTCAATGGCGTTAGAAAATCTAAACTAAATATTTCGGTATATATGAACCCGCGAACCCGGCCAATCGTTAACCGAGAGACCCTGTAAAGCAACCACACGCAAATTAGATTATGCTTATTAGACAAAAGTCAATGACTTGTTTACACTACATACTTTGTGTCCCAAAACTTCTTCCTAATCACAGCCTGCCAACCACATGAACGGATAGTTTTTTCAGTAAATGGGCGGCCAGTGTATAACAATCTATAAATATAACAAAGCACATAATATTACACAAATCAAAAAATTGATAGTACCTTCAACTTTGGTGTTCACTTAATCCGCGACTTAACCTGAGTGGTTAGACTGGTTTGCAGCTCCCTACGACGTTTCTCCAGTTTTTCGTGCAGTGAGCTCATCAAGTCTTGTGCTTCGCGATCAAGCGCTAAATATGGACCAGTCTTCGACAACTGAGCCGAAAAGGGACCAAAACAGGCCTCGACAAATTGGAGAAAGTCCTGCTGTGGCTGTAATACCACACGTTCAGTAGCATGCTGATAGGCCTGCAGCTCGTCCAGTTCCATTTTAGCCTCTAATGCTGCCAACGCCTGTTCCGGACGTATGATAAAGTAGTAGTCCAAGGCCAAACCGGGTCCAGCGATTCGCTTTACAGCAATGCTATCCGAAGCGGGCACCCGTCCGCATTTCTTGATGAACAAATGAAACGTCACAGAATCCCAGAGCAGGCGCAGTGTATAACGCACAACACCAACTGAAAGGTTATAAATAATCAGAACTCAAACTCTAATAGCCAATTAGGATTTTGTATATTTACCTATTAAAACAAGACCTGCCGCCACCGGACAGAGCAACGTAGCCACCAAAATCGCCACCAGCGGCTGCAACAGGCCTTGAATTAGAAAGTTCCATATGAGCACCTCCAGCAGAATGCAGTAACGATTTCTAGTGTTGTCCGGAGCATCGAGGTCATAAACTAATATCATGTAGATGTGCAACAGGAGAACAAACACTGGGATCCACAGGGGTGCACTTAATGCCAGACCAATGCTGAGCAAACACGTCGCCAGGCATATTAGCGGGAAAGCGAACAGAATTACAACGGTGCCCAGAAATCCTTTCACAAATAATTCCAAGTGCGGTTCAAATTGCGTGTCAAGCCCTTGCCAATGAAGCCTAAAAGAATTTGGTGAGAACATTGCATGAGTTTAGCTTATAAATAAAAACAAATTTAAATGGTCAATTAAAATAGAATTAAGAGGTAATATAAATGTAATGACTAAGACCTAAGACGTCACATCTTTCAATCAATTCTTCTTCTTGAAAAGTCTAAAGTCTAGTACAGAGTTTTTAAAGGTGGGTGCTAACAAAAGCTTAGATGTCAGGCAAATATACATATATTCATATAGTCTTACCTGTGTCAGGTTCAGTTTCGAAGTGAGTGCGTGACTTTGATATGTGTCGCCAGAGTTCGATTAGGCGTGAGGCTAAAGTCTGTGTGATGCTAGTCTTGCGCGGAAATAGGGTTCCATTGATTTGAGAGAGTTCCAGGTCGGGCATGAAGGGTTTGATACAGAAGAGGGCGCGCAATCCAAGTGGACTGCACCAGGGCACAAGAATGCCGAGCAGAAACATCATGTTCCAGGTCCAGCACCAGGTGCGTTGCAACAGATTCAACAAACGCCAAAAGGGCCAACGCGAGCTAGTGGTGCGTATCATTTCCTTTTCAACCAGAAATACTGGTTACTAGGATCTGAACGTGGCGTGACTATCATGTCGCCTGCTGGCTGATGACCGTGGGGATCACATCCGATTGCCCTTGAAAATTGCGCCTGATGATCCATGCTTGTGGCGACCAGATACGACACGCCCATTGGAAACTGCGTGTGGGCGTCTTTGCGTTCTTCAGCTCTTTAAGCAGCACTGGCTCACGCTCCTTCATGAACGCCAGATCGCGTGACAGAAAGTAGGCAGTCTGATGCAGATTGTGCTGGCTACACATCTTCAATGCTTCCTCGTGCGCCGACCAGGCGCACTTGTACAGCTTGTGCTGCTCAGCGTGTCGCAGCTTGGAGCGAAGCCAGGGCGCCACGCGTGACAGTACAGAGTGATCGTTGGCCAAGCACTTCTGGTCGAGGTGGCCTGCAAGGCCTATCACCAAGAAGAACTAATCGACGAACAGGATGATGGGGATGAGCCGAGTGCCGCAACAGATGACGATGATGCAACGGTCAGTCCACGCGAAGTCGGACACAACATTTACATACTTTGCCATCAGCTGGCCCAGCACAACAAGGAGCTGGCTGCTTTACTGAAGGCCTCTGAAGATCCCCAGTCGGCCAGCTTCGATGCCAAAACAAGTCAAGCTCTCATGTACTATGCAACACATACGGCACAAATTAGGTACAGTCCGAACTGATATATAAAGTATGCTCTCTAATATCTTACCCCGTCCACCTCATTCACAGATTGTTCGCAATATCGCACACTGGAGCAAATTGTATTTCCCATACCTGAAATTTGTGAATATTTGACAACAGACACGAAAATCAAAATACTTAATACTGCGGAACGTGATGATCAGGGCTCCAAAGTAGCAGATTTCTTTGACAAGGCCGAGGAGATGTTTAACGAAATGAAATGGCAAAAGAAACTGCGAGTAAGTCCTTTATCATTGGATCCTTTTTACTATTCACTTCTCTTGCGTCCCGCTCTCTTTGGTTACCTACATGTCGCTATGGACAATATACTATTTAATTGCGTTGTGGTAATCAATATGATTGTGGCTTTCTTCTATCCCTTCGATAACACTGTACCAGGTATGACACAGTTTGCCATAATGTAATAACAGTGCTTTAACAGCCATTTAACATTCATGTTGTGGCACTGTTAAGAACTTTATAGTATACTTAGTGGGGCGGCGTTTGTTATATCTTTATTGAAATAGTTATATTCGAATATAATTAAATAGTATTTCTTTTCTATTTTTAGAGCTCAGTTCGCATATTTCACTCTGTTCTGGGCCATTTTAATATTCTCATTGGTTATAGTCATTACGCTGCCTCGTAGTCAGGCATACGCACATTCATTGGCTCAGTAATTCTTCGTTTCATATTTTTACTTGGACCAAATCCACACTCTGTTTGCTTGGCGTCGTTACGGTAAGTAGTTGTCCAGGCCTTAACTGTTCCATTCTAATTTTCCAATTCTTTTACCGCAGGTGACGCTCAAGAGCGTGCATATTGTGAGCATAATGGGCAACAAGGGCACGTTAGAGAAGCATTTCCTGAAGATCATCACCGACTTTCAGCTGCTCTATCATTGCATTTATATAGCATTTTGCTTTTGTGGACTTATTTTCCATCCGTTCTTCTACTCACTGCTGGTAAGTATCCATGACGATGATGATCAATTTGGCAATTTAATACATCATTTTTCTTGCTGTAGCTTTTTGATGTTTCTATCGAGAGGAAACGCTGGTCAATGTGATTCGTTCGGTTACACGTAACGGTCGCTCCATTGTTTTGACCGCCGTTCTGGCATTGATTTTGGTTTATCTATTCTCCATAATTGGCTACATGTTCTTCAAAGATGATTTCCTCGTGTCGGTGGACTTTGAAGAGCAGGAAGCGTCGTCGACTGTTGGCCCGTTAACATTATCGGTGCCAGCGTCGTCCGAGCAGTTCTGTGCCATGCCAGATGAACATGGCGGTTGTGATGGCGGTACAAAGCAGAACGGAGCTGCAACTGCCGTTGGCAGCGGCGATGCCAAGGAGCGCTCCTGTGACTCACTGGTCATGTGCATTGTGACGACACTAAATCAAGGCCTGCGAAATGGTGGAGGCATTGGCGATATTCTGAGAGCACCCTCAAGCAAGGTAAACTATTAAGTCGGATTCTAAACTGAAAAGAAAACACTGAATATTTCTTTGCGTTGCAGGAGGGTCTGTTTGTGGCGCGCGTTATCTACGATCTGCTGTTCTTCTTTATTGTCATTATTATCGTGTTGAACTTGATTTTTGGTGTCATTATTGACACATTTGCCGATCTAAGATCGGAAAAGCAGCAAAAAGAAGCTATTCTCAAGACGACCTGCTTCATTTGTTCGCTCAACCGTTCAGCTTTTGACAACAAGACAGTCAGCTTCGAGGAGCACATCAAGAGCGAGCACAATATGTGGCACTACTTGTACTTCATAGTGCTGGTTAAGGTCAAGGATCCCACAGAGTTCACGGGCCCCGAGAGCTATGTGTATGCCATGGTTAAGGCTGGCATTTTGGAATGGTTCCCAAGGCTACGCGCCATGTCGCTGGCCGCAGTGGACGCTGATGGCGAGCAGATCGAGCTGCGCAGCATGCAGGCACAGCTTTTGGAAACGCAGCTGCTAATCAAGAATCTGTCGACGCAGCTACACGAGCTCAAAGATCACATGACGGAGCAGCGAAAACAGAAGCAGCGCCTGGGACTGCTCAACACGACAGCTAATTGCCTATTGCCGTTTCAGTGAGGCACAGATTTGGAAAACAAAGAGTCAAGGCTATGCCGAACGGCTAGTCAACTAAATCTATTGAGTTTTAGACATTCCCTTATGTAGATCAAGCACTACAACTCTTGTTAACGTAAAAGTATTGGAACAAATTCCACAGTAACTTGTTAAAATCTCAGTAGAATCAGCATCCTTGAACAGATTTACAATTTCGTTGGTTATCTAATTATATTTTGCACTCGAAAGGAGAACGTTTACTGCTCCGCTTTATACTACTGGACTCTATCATCTCGGATGTGATTAGTTAACCTGATTTAAATATGCCTTAAAATTTTATTAGATTCGACTTTTCTACAAAAGGTTTGCTCACTAAAGAAGTTAACACTCTCGACCATTTCCAAATAAACCCAACAACAAATATAAACTTAACAAAATAAGAACATTCTTAACTACTTATATATATATAATATATACATATAGTAAAGTCACTCAGAGAACTTAGGGCTGTTGAACTGTTGTTTAGTGGATTTCTTGATCCGCATTTCCACAAATTTAGACACGTTGTTTCCCCATCTATATACATCTATCTATCTCTATATACAATTTTATACCTGCTAACTATTTCAATTATATTACATCGCAAAGCGAATTAAAAAAATTATTTAACTTTCCATTTGCGCTGCTTTATGTTACTTAACAGCAACAATTTACTTTTATGGAGTAATAATGATATATTTAAATTGCATTTTTTTCGTATCACGTTTGCATTCAAAACTAACTAATTATTGTGATTCTACTTTCCCTTGCTTTAAACCTTTCGAATTGTTTACCTTGTACTCTATACGAGTTTTGTTGGTTAATTTTTATTATAAGCTAACATTTAATTATCCTTAGTAAAATCTATTTTATAATTAAGCTACTTTTAATGTATAAAGTAAATCAAAATAAAGTGAAGTAAAATTGAAAATAATAAGAGATTTTTGACTCATTTGCAATAAAGCAATTTTTACAGCTTTCTCTTTTTGACCAGGATAGAAGGCAATAAATTCTTGTACGTATATTTAGAAGAACATCTGAAAAGTTAAAGATACATTCTTCGAATTACTTTCGGATGTTATTTCACAAATAAAAACAATATATATTTATTTTGTATCCAACATTTTTATTACATAATTATTAAACTACGGTTCATTTTCATAAAATTGTTCAATGCGCTGTTGAGATTATCGTTTCATTTTGTTTCTTTTAATTTGTATGTTTTAAATTGTATAACTACATATTTATGTATGTATTTCTGTATATTTGTATGCATGTATGTAAAGATCTCATTCGATTTACGCTAGCTTAAAATCATAAGCGTTCGTTTGCCCAATATTCAATTAAGATGTTTCGGAACACCTTTATGAGAAATGCTTTCATTCAAAATTGTATTTGTTAGTAATTGTATATATATATATATTATATATTAATATAAATAGTTCCGATCAATTTTAACTGAAGCATGAGCAAACGTATAATTTGTGTTCTTTTCGTAGATATAGAAAAATGTAAATAATAAATGTATTGCCAATCTTAAAATAGTATTGGAAGCTGCCGAAGTTATGATTGAAATCAGTAAGCAGTGTAAACTGTAGGTACTAAAATGAATACTTGAGAAGTTAACATAACTAAATAAAGAAGAGAAAACTTGGTAAATACTTGGAGGGCATATGTACTACACGTTGGGGGAAGGATTGGTATTACAGGTATTACCACTGACTTGGAAAGCGACAAATACTTTTCCTATTATTGTTAACAATTATGATTTGTATTCTCTTACTATATAAATGTGAAAAGGTTTCAAATTACAATTAACTGCCTTTTGTTTAATGCTGTTGTTGTACGTTAATTTGTTAATTGTTATTAATATCATTTATAATTCGTATTAGTGTTTGGAAGAGGAAAAGAAGAAATAGTAGCAATAGTAGTAGTTGCAAAACATAGTTCCATATACATACAGGTTTAAGTTTAGTTATAGCTCTTTATGTATATTAATTTATATAAATTAGTTGTCGTACCATATTTAATATTAATTAACAATACTTGTTCAACTTTTGTTTAGTACAATTCGTGGCATTTATAATATTGTTATTTTTGATTGCTAAAATTAAATTTATGTATTTGTTAGGTACAAAGAAAATCTCATGGCCATTGCACAGTGTGCCAGAAACGCTTTCCATCGGTTAAAATACTATATCTTTTGAATGCACACTCATTATCAAAAACAGCTATCGATCGTTCACAAATATTCTTTTTTAATTGAATTACCTTTTGCTATAAGAAAAACTTGTAGCTTATGATATTATATTCAGTTATTTATGGCCTTTTGTATGATTATTTGTTGTGTTGTTAATTAACTCAAGAGTAGGTAGGCATAAGAACTGCATGAACATGAATTTGGTATCCTTTGTTGTGGTATCCACATAGTTGATTGATTGATTGATTACAATATTGATAGAATGGACATTCAGTCGTACAAGGCATTAATTGAACACTTTAGTTTCCCCCAAAAGAGATTCGCATTTGTTTCCACAGTCCATTATTATCAACCTGAATGTGTTACTAACGGTTTTCCAATGATATTTGTTTCTCTGACTGTTCAGTTATATGGAAATATTTCCATTTATATAATTCAGTTTGTCGTCTCAAATGATAATCTGATTGCTAAAAAACACCTATCTACCCTATAAAGAGTTGATTAACATTTAATATTTCAGCTGGCTTCGATAAGGCCTGTCGAAAATGTATATATTGCTTAATATTGTATGGTGGTCGGTCGAGCATTATGTTTTACAAAAATCTATCTTTGAAACCCTCAACTTATTTGGAATTCATCTTTTTAAGTAGTTTGAATAAATGTTTTGCACGCAAATCAAGTGTAGCTAACAAGATACAATAATAACTTTTAGATTTTATGCAAATGAGTGAAGAATATTCAAGTTCATTCTACAAAAATGACAATTATTAATAATATTCATGAAAAGCCGATGGAATATACTAATGGACCGCAGTGCGTTGTCAGTTGAACTGTGAATATTCGAAAGAAAGTATAAACTATTATATAAACTAGAATTGGTGTAAAATCGTCATCGAAGCCATACATATTGAAGCGTTCGCTATTTAGTATTCTTAATTAGTTTTGCATAAGAAAAGTTTGAGTTAAATTGCTGCATAAAAGTTGCTGGCGACTAGATTTAAGTTGCTTGCTTTGTGTGTTTGCAATGTATATATATGTATATGTATAATATATATATATGGATGTATATATATGTATAAGTTTATATACTAACAACTCATTTATGTGTGTATATCATATACGCATATGTAAACATAGATATATAGTATGTATATGGATAGATTTGATCATATTAAATTTTAACTAGCAGAACTGCTTTAGCTGAACCGAGCCTCAACAAGCAGACATCCCACAGTGGCCTGCTGCCTTTCATAGCCTTTTTTATGAATCAAATTTAATGAAATAAAGCTACTAATTCGCGAAATGTCACTTGCTATGCGTGCCATATACAAATGCCTAACTGGATAATGCAAATAATTTGAATGTTCCTTTCCTTTTTTTGTTGTTGTAAGAACTGCAGCTGCATCTATACATAATCGTATTAGTTTTTCTAATCTTTATATATATATTGTGTATATATATTATGTGCCCAGATTAATGTGAACCTGTTAGACGGTAGTGCCATATGCATTGTTAAACACGGCACGCGAGCTATCTGTGTCCAGCGATATATCCTCGGGACTGGCCAAATCGACGCGCACGTTGGAATTGGTTCGTCGGCGCGCCGTCTGCGCGGCACCCCAATTGCTCAGGGTCCAGTGAAAGCCAGATGCGTTGGGTGCAGGCGCAGCATCAACTTTGACCTGTGTGCAAACCTGTACGGAATATGGCAAAGTTAGATTCGGAAGCAAACATTTTAAGAAACCAGCGCACCTCACGATTGCCACAGGGCAAAGTTTCTGTGCCGTTGCCTAACGCAGAGCCAGAGACAGAGCCTGAACCAGATTCGCGCGTGCTGCCAATGCTACTGCTGCTGGCCAGCGAATCATTGCTAGACTCTAGGACGGCTCCATGGTAGCGCGCTACCGAATGTACAGCCTGTGAGGAAAAGTATTCAATTAAAAAACGCACATTTAATACATTGAAAGCACACACCATCGCATCGCCGCTCTGGCAGTCTTCAATAGACTTGAGTATCTCCCAGACGAGCTCTGAGTCCAACGGTATGGGCTGCTCTGTATCGCGATTATAAATGGCAATGGCAATGTGCACGGGATGAGGCACTGGCAGCGGTATCAGCAGTTTCTCCGTGACGCTGCGCTCCCCGCATTTCTGTTTCCATGGACGCCAAAGCCTTTGGGCATCTGGCGTTGTTTTCGGCACGTGCTGTGCACGATGGGCGCGCACTCGTGGCGTTGTTAGACCCACGGACATCTCACTACAATATTTAAATTAATTCATTAATGCGCAAAATATTTATGACAGAAGCGCACTTACCGCTTCTCGGGCTTGCGGAAGGTCAACGTGATGCGTGAACGCGGATTAAATGCGGTCACTTCGAGGAATGGTAAATGCACCTGGACATTACCGCGAGGCGCATACACATTGCCCAACAAATCCAGCCCTTTGGAACCGATCACATCATTGGCATTCTTCACCATCTCCGTATAGCGCATTAAATCGAGCGAGGCATGTGGTTCTAATTTAAAATGCGTATCGTTTTCAGTCAATGGCGTTAGAAAATCTAAACTAAATATTTCGGTATATATGAGACCCGCGAGACCCGGCCAATCGTTAACCGAGAGACCCTGTAAAGCAACCACACGGAAATTAGATTATGCTTATTAGACAAAAGTCAAAGATTTTTTGTACACTACATACTTTGTTGTCCCAAAATTCTTCTTCGCTAATCGACAGCCTGCCAACCACATGAGACGGATAGTATTTTTCGAGTAAATGGGCGGCCAGTTGTATAACAATCTATAAATATAATCAAAGCACATGAATGTAGTATGTACATAGAGATCAGAGATAGATATGTTGATAGTACCTTCAATTCTTTGGTGTTCAGCTTAATCCGCGACTTAACCTGAGTGGTTAGACTGGTTTGCAGCTCCCTACGACGTTTCTCCAGTTTTTCGTGCAGTGAGCTCATCAAGTCTTGTGCTTCGCGATCAAGCGCTAAATATGGACCAGTCTTCGACAACTGAGCCGAAAAGGGACCAAAACAGGCCTCGACAAATTGGAGAAAGTCCTGCTGTGGCTGTAATACCACACGTTCGGTAGCATGCTGATAGGCCTGCAGCTCGTCCAGTTCCATTTTAGCCTCTAATGCTGCCAACGCCTGTTCCGGCCGTATGATAAAGTAGTAGTCCAAGGCCAAACCGGGTCCAGCGATTCGCTTTACAGCAATGCTATCCGAAGCGGGCACCCGTCCGCATTTCTTGATGAACAAATGAAACGTCACAGAATCCCAGAGCAGGCGCAGTGTATAACGCACAACACCAACTGAAAGGTTATAAATAATCAGAACTCAAATTCTAATAGCCAATTAGGATTTTGTATATTTACCTATTAAAACAAGACCTGCCGCCACCGGACAGAGCAACGTAGCCACCAAAATCGCCACCAGCGGCTGCAACAGGCCTTGAATTAGAAAGTTCCATATGAGCACCTCCAGCAGAATGCAGTAACGATTTCTAGTGTTGTCCGGAGCATCGAGGTCATAAACTAATATCATGTAGATGTGCAACAGGAGAACAAACACTGGAATCCACAGGGGTGCACTTAATGCCAGACCAATGCTGAGCAAACACGTCGCCAGGCATATTAGCGGGAAAGCGAAGAGAATTACAACGGTGCCCAGAAATCCTTTCACAAAGTAATTCCAAGTGCGGTTCAAATTGCGTGTCAAGCCCTTGCCAATGAAGCCTAAAAGAATTTGGTAAGAACATTGCATGAGTTTAGCTTATAAATAAAAACAAATTTAAATGGTCAATTAAAATAGAATTAAGAGGTAATAAAAATGTAATGACTAAGACCTAAGACGTCACATCTTTCAATCAATTATTCTTCTTGAAAAGTCTAAAGTCTAGTACAGAGTTTTTAAAGGTGGGAGCTAACAAAAGCTTAGATGTCAGGCAAATGTACATATGTATATTCATATAGTCTTACCTGTGTCAGGTTCAGTTTCGAAGTGAGTGCGTGACTTTGATATGTGTCGCCAGAGTTCGATTAGGCGTGAGGCTAAAGTCTGTGTGATGCTAGTCTTGCGCGGAAATAGGGTGCCATTGATTTGAGAGAGTTCCAGGTCGGGCATGAAGGGTTTGATACAGAAGAGGGCGCGCAATCCAAGTGGACTGCACCAGGGCACAAGAATGCCGAGCAGAAACATCATGTTCCAGGTCCAGCACCAGGTGCGTTGCAACAGATTCAACAAACGCCAAAAGGGCCAACGCGAGCTAGTGGTGCGTATCATTTCCTTTTCAACCAGAAATACTGGTTGACTAGGATCTGAACGTGGCGTGACTATCGATGTCGCCTGCTGGCTGATGACCGTGGGGATCACATCCGATTGCCCCTGAAAATTGCGCCTGATGATCCATGCTTGTGGCGACCAGATACGACACGCCCATTGGAAACTGCGTGTGGGCGTCTTTGCGTTCTTCAGCTCTTTAAGCAGCACTGGCTCACGCTCCTTCATGAACGCCAGATCGCGTGACAGAAAGTAGGCAGTCTGATGCAGATTGTGCTGGCTACACATCTTCAATGCTTCCTCGTGCGCCGACCAGGCGCACTTGTACAGCTTGTGCTGCTCAGCGTGTCGCAGCTTGGAGCGAAGCCAGGGCGCCACGCGTGACAGTACAGAGTGATCGTTGGCCAAGCACTTCTGGTGGTCTTCGCGAGTTCGCTTGATATCCTGCTGCACCTTGTCAACGGCCTTGTACATAATAACCACCGACTGGGCCTGATCTACCAGCAGTTGCGGCACGCCATTGCCCAACTCCGCCAGCTTGGCATTGGACATGATGGAGCTATACACACGCTGCAAATATTCCTTCATGACTGCATCGTTAACCTCCTCCTCGATTTCCTTGTCATTGAGTTTCTTAGCGCGTAGCTCGGCAATCAGTCGTTCACGGAAATGCAAAAACCATCCCCGAGTCTCGCGCTCCAGTATGCCCACAAGGATGGGAAGTGCTTTACGCATTATGTCCCGGCAGAACAGGCGCAGATCGATCTCTTGGCCTTTGGGTGTCAGAAACAGATATGGCACCGGCTGAGTCACCTCGCAGCTGTTGAAATCGAACTTTTCCATGGTTGCTCGACGTAGCATTTTTCGCACATAGGAGCAGAGGCCATCCAGACAGTCTTCAAACTCCGGCTGCAAAGCAAGAGAATACAACAAAGATGATTCCGTTTGAATTCTTCATATATACAGAATATTTATTATCGTTTCTAGTAAGTCACTTACCCGACACACCAGCTCAGCTATAAGAAAGCGGCAACGCTCCTCCTTAATCTTGTAGTCCAGATTGTGGGCCAACAAAGCGGGCACACCGATAAACATGTCCACCAGCCTGATGAGTGCGTCCAGCAGAGCATGCATTGCATGCACCACAGAGAAAAAGTGCGAGAAGATGCGCGCCCGGGCTGTGACGACCACAAACCGCGCTGCCAATGCCAAGTCGCTTAAAAAGGAATCATGGGCGCGAAGGGTGCCCTTTTGCAGGAGCTGCGAGAGACGCCACTTGTGCACCTGGCCAGTAAAATGCAGACTGGGAACGTCGAATTCACTGTGAAAGGAAATTCAGTTGTGTTAGGCAGTTGACAAGATTCATGTGATAAAACAGATAAAACACATATGGACACAACACATATTTTGATGCGAGACACAACTTAATGACAAACTATAAGCATGCTTAAGCGTGGGCCAGATTCTTAATTTTGTTTGATCGAATTCATGTGATTATGACAAAATTAATTAAATTAGTTACATACACTTAAAATGAGTTTGTGTGCGAGTGAAATGATTTGTGGAACATTTGTGTGTATTCCCTATTTAAAAACTAATTCGGAACAGCATGGAATTAAACCCATTGATATTACAGTATATAACAATAAAAATACATTTGATAAAAATTAAGTAAAAAAAATAAAATATATATATAATATATCAAAAGTGATATTTATTCTATATTGAAAACTTAAAAAATATATTTTATTTCAGTTGTGGCAACTCCGTCAACCTTATTGAACTGAAGAAACCATATATTAATAAACACAGAGTATGTGGTCTAGAGAGGCAACAATTATTTATGGCAGCTGCCAAAAGGTTTATATTCTATATTCTATTTGTCTTAAAATTTGTTTGCGAGTTTTCGATTCGTTTCAAAGGCATGCATAAATTTGGCGTAGCGTTATTTATGAATGGATACTTATAAACATAGGAGAGAAAGAACCACGCATAATTTATGTATGTTGTGGTTAGAGAAAATTATAACTTTATATGCATGTATATGTATACAATAGGTATAAAATATGATACACTGACTAAACAATTTGATATGCAATATGGCAAACACGCAAAACATTTATTTCGATTTTAGTTTTTTTTTTTTTTTGTAGTTCGTTGCTTATTGTTTATTTACCCATTTTTACGTATTGTTTCCAATTGTTCCAAAGTTAATTTCTTCGGCTTTCCATATTTATCCTTTTGCAAGCTTTACAGGAATATTTCACATACAAACATTTTGTTTACGTTAATTGTAACTGTATGCAGTTACGTACAGACACATATTTGCGCATTTTGACGTAATGTTAATGCTAACGTTGTTTCAACGGTTAAAGTAAGTGATGCATGCAATAAACGTCAAACAAAACTGAATCAAAAAAATAAAATAATTTGCTCTTTCGCCCCAAAGATTTTGTAACATGCTTTTGATTTGATTCTTGCTTTTGCTGCTCATTTTTCTTTTTTTCATAGCTGCATGTGCGTGCACAAGGTGACAAATGATTTGCAAGTTGTTGGCTAAGCGTTTGCATTGAATAGCTCCGCACAGCGGTGCAACGGTGCTGCTAAGCTTAGCAGCGGCATGTTAATGTTAGCTACATACATAATGTTAGCTGCATTAGCATACACAATGTACATATGTAAGCACCGGCCGTGCACCGTTAGTTCATTTGAATGTTATCGATTTAGGGCTTAGTGTTTATAGGTATCGAATAACACGCGCCGACAGCTACGCTCGTGCGCTTTATTGAAAAATCATCATATTTTCTGCTTGGCTGCATCATCATCATTATTATCATTAACTTCCTTGCCAGACACCCGGCAGCAGCTTTCAATTTTTTTTTTCTATTTTGTGCTTTGTGCGCATGCATGCATGCGACCCCAAACTCACCCAGTTTCGCGCAAACTTTTCAATTGTGCATTTGTGAGGCGACGCGGCTCGCCGCTGCCATCGGAGGCAACAGCATCCAATTCATCAAAGGGCGGCGCTATAAATAGGTCACTCTGATTAATGGGACGCTTTCTGCGACCACTGACACTGTTTGTCGCATTACTGGCCGTTACATTAAGCGTGCTGGTCGCCAATGGCTGGGGCAGAACTGTAAAAAAAAGGAGAGAATAAAACAAATAAAAACTCAGTCAACACTTATTTCGAAAACACATTTGGCTCATCGCTTACCAATGGGAAAACTCTTCCAGTGATATAAAAACTGCTCGGCAACACATTTAATTTGCTGAACCAGCTGCTCCACTTCGGGTGGTGCGCCCACCAAATTGATGTTGAATTCAACGGGCTCACGCTCCGGCGCAGCCAGCGTTTGGGGGCGCAGCAATTGATGGTTGCCCGACGCGCTGCTGCCTGCAACTGTCGATGACGACGTCGGCGGCGGCGGTTGCGGTTGCGACTGCGGCTGCGGCTGCAATGACATGATGCTGATATGTTGCTCCCCCCACAACAGCCGTTTATTCCATCATTGCGAGCAGTCTGTTTCAATATTCAAATCAAAAGCTGAAAATATTTATGGAATCTGTTAATCCATACGCAAAACACAAATGCCAATTGAAATCGTTGAAATGCGCGCCATATTAATATTAATGATCCAATTGAAAATACACACACACACACACACACACATGACTTGTGTGCCTGTGTGCGTGCGTGTGTATAGATCACTCACAACAATTTAAGAAATTCCAGCAAGTCGACGGACACAATGTAAACAATTAACTGAAGCAAGTGAGCACAGACAGTTTTTGCGTGGGCGAATTAAGGAACTACATATGTTTACACCTTAATCACTAACTAACACTGTTAAAAGACACAGGTGAATGCGAACAACTTTTCAAAATCCAAGCGCTCAGCTCGCAGAGTCACTTTAACTCAATTTCGCGCTTCGTTAACTCTGGCGAGACGCGTTCGGACAGCGTTTGTCAGTTCGCTGGACACAAAAAAAAAACATACGTATGTACATAAACATATCTACATATGCTTATACGACTGCCAATTGTGCGTTCCACGCCCAACACAACAGAGACTATGCACCACCACCCCCTCCCACCACACACACACACACAAGCACTTGTGCTTCTTATTGTTCTTTATTGCGGCACACGCATACAACTCATTTCATATTGTCGTTGGTTTTGAGTTACGGCTGCCTTTTACCTTGTTTTATATATCAAGTTGCTACTAGGCTAGCATGTGCGTATGTATGTAAGTAAACATGTACTAAATACAGAGCGTGAATTTATACTACTACTACTACTATTCGGGTTACATTTATCGATGATTAATCGGTATCAACAGTTTGAGAGTAATTGGTAAGCGGCGACAGACAGTCCGAAATTCGCACATATTAAATGGTTCGTGCGCTTCCTTTTAGACACTTATTGTTGTTAGCAATAGCTAGATCTTGACTATATTGCACGTGCTGGAACTATGATTGACACTTACACTTGGTTTATTTCACATAAAACATTTTATTCTTGCACAAACTATACTACGCGTTTTCTCACAACTTTATTACCATTTCGAGATATATAGGCGAAACTATCGATATGCATTGCAGTGTGGCTGTACTATGATTTTTTACAAAATACCATTTTCATAGGAATTACTAACGACATAGGTCCAGCTGACAAACAGCTGTATCTACTCAAAAAATGTTGAATTATTCAACACTGTTGACACTGTTGCGCGATGATTCCAAAATAGAAAATAAAAGTATCAAATGGAGGGCAGCAAAGTTAAAAGATTATGTATGGCAATAAACTGTCATGCTAGTGGCTTGCAAGACTTCAACAATCTCTACAGATTTCCAAAAAACCCAGAACTCAAGCAAAAATGGCTAGAAAATCTAGGGCTTACAAGCGACCGCATGCTGTCGTCATCCCGATCCTTAATATGTCAACGACACTTCACTTCAGTTTGTCGAGGAAAAAAAAGGGTTTTTTCCTGGGCTGTGCCAACACTCCACTTGGGTACTGGTAAGAAACGCAATCAGCTAAAATGCAAGCGCCAGAATTCACCTCTTGTGCTTGATAGATGCAACAAATGATCTACATCAACCCGTAAAGCCGCAAATATTAATGCGAAAATGTTGTGTTAGAAGCTGCAATGCAACACATCCAGAAATATTGCATGCCTTTCCTGCAAAAACGGACGAACTACGCAAGTGGTTGCAGCTCTGCGGATTACACGATATGCGGAAAAAGTACTACATATGCCAAAGACACTTTCCAGCACGTTTCGTACATGGAAACAAAATATTACCGAATGCATATCCCGAGCTTAATCTTGTAGATCTTGACCAACAGCAGGAGCAGGCGTCTACTGTTTTGGACAGAGCAGAAACGGAAGACCATAAGTATGAAGATGATGCCGAGGATGCATACGAAATTGATATAAAACCCAGTGAGGCCAACCAGAACAACTTTGAGGTGGAAGGTGACGATGCAGTTCAACAGACATGTGAGAGCAGCTGCACGAACTGTGTGAATAACGAGAACAGATGCGTTGAAATGCAGGAGGAGATCGATGCAATGAGTAAAAAGATAATTCAACTGGAGAAAATGCTTGAACTGAACACCGCCAACGAGGAAGAGAAAGAGGAAGAGGAGTACATATGGATGCTGCTCAAATAAATATAAACACGAACAACGCTTGGCATAACCATTTTATTCATCTTACTGCATCTGGAGCTCAAGCTGCAAGAGGCGCTGATTTGTGGGACAGTACGGCATGGTAGCGGCCATGTTGGCAATCGCCTTGGCACGATCACGCAGCTCGGTTAGTCGCTGCTGCTGCATGGAATTGCCCGACACCGTTGATTTGATCTGTTTGTATTGTGTGAGTACCAAGTCCATTGCTGCCACCATGACATCGGGAATGACCTTTACGACATCACCACTCAGTTGCTTAGTGGTTGCCAAGCACACGTCCACATCCGCAGTGCTATTGGGTATAATGTTCGGTATGCCCTCTAGCTGCTGCAGCGCTGCCCATGACTTGCCATCGTGATAGTCGTCAAAGAACTTGAGCAGATCACGCAACAATACAAAGCTCACATACACCTTAGGCTCAATGTCCGAGGAGCGGGCAGCTGCTAGCTGCGAGCTAAATCGCTTCGTCTCCAGGCTAAGTCGCGCGCGCAATGTGCCCTGCGCTGGGCGCTGCTGCACCACCTGCGCCAGCAGTATCGAAGTATACTTTAATGCCAGATTCAGATTGCCAGCAATGTCATAGAGGCGAATCGCCATCTCAAAGTTTCCTCGCGCCACCATTTCGTCAGCCACCAGGCCAGCCATTGTATGTGTATCGAATTCTGTGCAGGTGAACTGCCCGAACAGGCCTCTGTGGACGAAATGAAAGATTGATATTAATAAGAACATGGCCATGACTATGACTATGACTATGACTATGACTGTGCCTATGACTTCTCCAACTATTATATTATTCTTCAAGTCTAACAAACAATTTCCAATTGAAATTGATAGATTAATGAATTAATTCCAAAAACAATTCTCTTTTTAAAGAACCAATTATATTAATGAGGTGAAAGCCTACGTTTGATCTCATCTCCTCTTCATAAATATATATTTCTATTACATACCCCAACAATTCAGCATTGTCGACACCTTCGCGCTGACGCTGCCCAAATATTAAATCGAAGATGCTGGTGTCTAGCACACCGCTGTCAACGACCAGGTCACAAACACATCTGAGGAACATGTTGCGCCCCTTGGGATCGTGCAGGTTGCGCAGCGTATAATAGTAGTGAAGTGCCTCGGCAGTGTCCATGGCCTCAAAGTCATGCACATAGAGACGAACGAGCCGCGCCAAATTGAGACGACGCAGCGGCGTGGGATCTGATATGTCAATTGTGAGCAGCGGTTGAGAAACGCTTCGTACGCCACCCAGCATGCCCAGCTCATGCAGAGCTATAGCCATGTGCACAGCGTGTACGCGATTAGCATTCGAGCGAGCCAGGAATTCAATGGCTGCCTCGAACTGGCCAGTGAGTGTTAGCGCTTGGAAATATAGATGTGGATGCTGATCAGCATTGAAGTACTTCTCGCCATAGGTATCTATGATCAAGCTCTGGAGCTGGCCGTAGCCAGCTGAGTCGCCCTGATGCAGCATGGACAATCTGATCCAGATGAAGTCGTCAATTGTGTTAGCCACCTCGCCGTGAACCTCGTTAGTGTCGCAGCCAAGCAGGATGCAGTAGACAGCCTTCTTATATGCATCCGTTGAGTTGCGTATTTTGTTGGCGTACTGCAGCTTCAGTTGGCTTTCTATCTTGGAGTTGACCACGCCTCCATTTCGATCTGCAATCAGTTGGGCAAATTCATCATAGCTGGAGCCAGCTTCACGTAGGAAATCCACAGCCGTATCAACGGCTCCGCAGCGCAAGCTATAATAGATAAGTGGCCAAAGGGGCTTCCCGCCAGCTGTGTCCACCAGGCCAATGTATCGTCGTTCGCAAAAGCAATGATTTACATAAGCTCTCACCAATTCATAGCTATTGAGATCGTTGCTCATGTTCACCAGGGAATTGATGTATACTCTGTAGCGTCGCTCCAGATGCAGTTTGGCGTTCAATGCGAACTCTGGCCGCTGGCGATTCTTGATGGGATCGCCCTGACAGTGGACTTGGCTCACCTGCGTCACATTGGAAAGCAGCATCCACATGTCGGCGAGACGCGCATCTCTAAAGCTGCTAAACAACTGTGCGTATTTCTGCACTAGATTTGGCCGAGATTCGCCCTTGAGCACGCGAGCATTGTACTGGGACAGCTCCTGGGCATATATTAGACCCATTTCATCGAGGCAGGAGGGAGGCAGACATTCCCGATTCAGGATTGTCTGGTCGGGCAGCCGCTGCAAGTCAATAAAATTCTGTGACGGTCCAATCAAAGCATCCAGCAAACGGGTTTTCTCTTCGTTCCAGGAGCTCGTTAGTTTTCCCCATTTCTGCTTGCTGACCGAGTCGCTGATCTGCATAAGTCGCAAGTGCAAATATACCAAGTTATATCATCCACAGACATGTGACAAAGGGTGCTTACATTTTTATTGGTATCCTCTATGACAGACAATATCGCATTTTCCCGCTCGTTTTTTAGGAACGTGCAAACATCTGTCTCCGCGCCAGCTACATCGAGTGGCTCAAAAGTCTTACCCGCGCTGAGTGTCTCGAGCCTCTGGTTCAATTTAGGCAGATCAATACCCTTGGAGCCAAGCAATATTTGACTGCGGATAAGCAAATACTTCCGATTAGCATGCGAGCTGTTAGTTTCGCGTGTTAAAACTTACGCTTGGATTTCTTTGGTGCCGGTCTTGGTGACGCGCCTGTGTAGCTCCTCTGTGGCTTTCAGCACCTGGTGGAGTGTGCGTTCCACACCGGGCAGTGCGCAGTCATTGCTTTCCTTGGTTAGGTTCTCTGCACGCTGCAGTAATGTATTTAGATCCATTTTAGAAATATTTCAGCGCCAAATAAAAAACGCGGACAATGCCGGAACGTAAACAATGTCAAGTGTTGTAAAACTAGTCGAATAATTTATTGGCACTTTACAGCACTGACAC
The DNA here is from genome assembly GCA_035045365.1 of Drosophila leonis. Taxonomy (NCBI): domain Eukaryota; kingdom Metazoa; phylum Arthropoda; class Insecta; order Diptera; family Drosophilidae; genus Drosophila; species Drosophila leonis. The sequence continues at coordinate 6,327,715 of JAWNPC010000338.1, read as the reverse complement.
TGAGCGCGTCATTTAAAAAAAGCATGCCTGAGCGAAATAAATCAATATTCAAGGTTTGTTCAAACGCTTGTTACAGTTACTCATATTTTAGTATATTCCTTATATTTTTATAGGCTGCTGCTACGTATAATGAATTTCCATTCATTCCAATTTGTATGCCTAATTCGCTATATATTAATATGAGTTATCGTTAGGAGATGCAAATTGCAGAATCATATTCTTGTTTCCAACCTCTTGACCTACTTTCTCAATATTTAAATTCACTCATTGTTTAATATAAGAAAAGTTGTCCTTGCTATTTACGCATCACCATGAATCAGCCGATGCATTACTAACCTAATTATTGCATCCTTTGCTGCGCCTAATTGAGAAATAATGTAATTTCTCAATTATATGAAATAAATCAATAGTCATGAAATGTTGTTGTATCTGAACTATATTTTATGCCTTAGAGCCTTGATCTCGTTCAGCACATGATTTATTTAAGTGGCAAACAAGTATTTGCATGTTAGCCTTTAATTCTTCTTATTTATAAATACAATTAACATTTTTAATTTGTGTTATTGAGAAGATATATTTTGTTTTGTTTAAATGATTCAATCATATTCTTATTATTACAGCTTGACAAGCCAAATACATACCCATTAAAAAAAATAAAAAAATAAGACTTATTACTTGTAAAAATTATATTTAAATTGAAACTAAAGACATTATAACTTGCATTGTAACTGAAGTGTTAGTTTTGAAAAATTGTGTACTAACTTAAACCTGCTTTGTTGCTAAATAGTCACCACAAATGATGCTAGGCAACATTCTGGATCCTTACATATTTGTTAAGATGTTTATTTGTTTTGTTTGCCCTTATAACTTATAGGTACTAGTATGTAGATTTTGCCATCCGTCCTAGGACCAAGCTGTTTTTTATAAGAAAAATCAATTGTACCAGCCAGAAACTGCCATGTTCTTATGATACAATACAGCTGCTTTTCTCGGGAGGGTTACCATTCTCGTTCTCAATTAGCATAAGTAATTGATGAAAAATATCGCCCACAGACTAAAGAAATACAAAGGTCAATATAAATGTCATAACGAACAGCGCAGCGCGCACATAAGAATCGACTCACCTCATTTTGCTTTGCAGATGTTTCCAGAAACGCTGCCCGCCAGCAGTCGGCGAGTTTTTTGCCCTCCTCTGTGGAAACTGTGCGCTCCTGATGCAAGTCCGTCTTATTGCCCACTAAGACTACAGGTACACTGTAAAATATTTATTAAAATATGCACACACATTTTCAAAACTGAATTCGAATTGCAATTGGTATAGTCTAACAAATATCTTACTATTTCTTGCCCATCACATCTAATAGCTTTTCGTAAATAATTTTGATGACTTCAAAAGACTTTTGACTGGTTATGGAATACACCAGAACGTATCCATGAAAGTCCATGCTGTATTGCACCGGGAATATGCTATATTCATCTTGTCCAGCCGTATCGACCAGTTTAACGTTATAGTCCTGCGAGTTGACGCGCGTAATTTTGGTGAATGCTGTAATTTCATGAGAGTCAACGCGTGCTCATTAATCGTTTATCAAATTACGTTCTTTGTGCACGCATTAGCCACATGAACGTAAACGCAAACGTTGAATGCCATCAGCATCCTCTGTGATCCACACTGCTTTCTATGACTAATCTCATATGACATGTGATTGTTGCTTACGTTTACTTTCAAGTTTACGTTAGCAAGAAACAGCTGCTTATTGTGCACACATATGACTTACTATTTTCGATTGTTGGATCGTAAGAGTCCACGAATTGGCCTTCAACAAACTGTATACTGAGCGAAGATTTGCCTGTTAATGCAAGTGAAACGCAATTATTATTATATGGGTATTTTTTCAATTGTTAGCAATGTTGTTGTGTCTGTTGTCAAAATACTACGCAATTACACCATGAGCAACAACAGCAACAACAACTAAAACAACACAGCAACAGCAGAACGATTAGTCAGAGTGGTGCAGGCGCTGATGCTGGAGTATAAATCTAATTTGCTTACCCACTGAGCGGTATCCCATCATGGCTATATTGCGTTCCTTTGGTGGCATTATGTAGGCCAATTTAATTATTTCTACTATGTATAATTGTTTTTGCCCCTAAGAGGGTGTGTATGTGTATGTGTGTTTGTGTGTGTGTTTGTCTGTGCGTTTGTGTGCGCCTTTTATTCGATTGTGGTCTTTTAGACTCTCGACTTGTTCAAGATACTTGTTGCTATCACAGTTGTAAACTTGCTGCAGCGTAGTTTCAATTGTATATTGTTTAATTCAATTATGTATTATTTCACAGAAAACATTCCGACTTTACACTAACTACGCGTTTTCTTTGGCTGTGGTCACCCAAACAATTTAACACTTGCTGCACTGTTATTAACAGCATTAAAAAAAAACCACACTGAAATACTAAATTACCAGATATGTTGTGTTATCGATATCGGCACTCATCAACTCACATCTCTAGAGTAGCTAAAAACATCTGTTTTCTGAAGAATTTTTCGGAAAAATTTGTATTTCAGCTTGATTGTTTTATTTTAAACCGTTTGTCTGGAAATTTCGGCCTTGAAATGGGCACAAAACGTCGTAACATCGAAGATGAGCTCTCACGATTCGAAGCGGAGATCTCAAAGCCGCCATCTCGCAACCTCTTTGTACCCAATCAAGTGCGTCCGATAATCGCGGCAAATACGTACAGCAACGTTCAGCAGAAATTGCAGCAGCATCAGCCTCGCATGACGGTGCCTCCGCCTCCAATACCACCACCGCCCACATTTATGTCCACATTCGTACCGACGGGAAACGGCTCATCTACATCGCCAACAAAGCCCATATCCGCCACGCCGGTTGTACTGAGCAGTGCTCCAAAGCTCTACCAATGTCGACAGTCGGTTCATGTCCCGACGGTGGCCACGGCACCGTCTATCGATATCAACATTAATTCTATACAGTTTGATGTGACGCAGAAACTCAAGAAACTCAAGGCTGAAAAATCGGGACCCAATCCAATTGCAGAGGAAGCTATCAAAGCAGCGCGCGCCTCTTCGGCGCTCCAATCATTTCAGACCACTGAGCGCAAGAAAAAGGATCGAAAGACGGTACGCATTGCCGGCGGCACTGTGTGGGAGGATTCGTCATTAGCAGACTGGCCGGATGACGATTTCCGCATCTTTTGCGGCGATCTTGGCAACGATGTCAACGACGAGGTGCTCACGCGCACCTTCAATAAGTTCCCATCATTTCAACGGGCACGTGTTGTACGGGATAAACGAACCGGCAAAAGCAAAGGATTCGGCTTTGTCAGTTTCCGCGAACCGGCCGACTTCATACGTGCAATGAAGGAGATGGATGGCCGCTACGTGGGCAGTCGGCCAATCAAGCTGCGCAAAAGCACCTGGCGACAGCGTAGTCTGGATGTGGTCAAGAAAAAGGAGCGCGAAAAGCAGGTGCTCCTTCAGGCCTTCAACTCCATGAGCTAAATGCGCTGCTCTCGCTAAATCGAGAAGAAACATTTTTAGGCTAGTTTCGGTCGCATTTCGATGTAAATAAATTTGTTTTTCGAATGTCTGGATGTGGCTGCTGCAGAATAAGCATAAATTAAAACAAATGTTAAAATAACTATTTAGCAAACGAAATAAGTGATGTTATTATTCAGAAAAGATCTATTACAATATTGAACTAGGTGTGTGTTACAAACAGTTAACAAAGTACACAACTTAAGCTATTGATTATTGATTATTTTGATAAGTTAATGTGTATGTGCCACGCCTTGTACTTAGCTTAACAATTGAACTACAATACCCGACTACACTATGCTACGACTACATCAATACATCAATACATACATACACAGATCTAACCTGAACAGAATTCCCGCACAGCTGTGCATTAAAGCCCACATTAACTGGTATTATTTACCTTTAGGAATAGCTTAGCTTCAACTTCGCAAGTCGTTAAATATCTATAAGTAAACCACATGTACTTCTTACGACCTTAAAATACTTGTTCGATATAGCATTCTTTAGATGCCTTAACACCACTTGCTCGTCTGTTTGCCAAGCAGCGAGCTACATGCTTCGCTGCCAGGATCTGCAATTGAGTCTGTCTCAGATCGCTTATGTTTGGGCCAGCGTACATATGGCTTGCCCGCGTTGTTCGAGAATATTGAGGGATAATATTGCCTGTAGCTGATGTATCCACAAAATATACCAATAAGTGCGCCCACCGTTACATCCTGCCAATGATGATGATAGTCGCAGGTGCGACTAACCGCCACCAAGGCGGCCACAATGAGAGGTACGACAGCAATGCATATTCGCCAAGTCTGGCCCCTTCCACGGGCATCGAAGGCATGCAGCTTGGCGCCCACATAATAAGTGACAAACCCAAAGCTAGCGAAGGCAACTGCAAATTATTTAGAGCAGAAGATCAATGTGTGTTCGACTTAATATTTGTGTTGGACCACTTACAAGATGAGTGTCCACTGGGGAAGCTCTTGCGGCCCTCGTTTATAATGCTCGGCTTGCCCGTACAATTAAACTCGAGTAGTGCACTGCCAAGAGCGCTGGCAGTTTCGTTTAACACCATGACACCATCGGGAAAGCAACGATAGAAGAAGTCTGGGCGTGGTCGTCCAACGGTAATCTTTAATAGACTCGTCGGAATGCTATTCATGCACACCGCCAATGTCCACGCCCAGCTGGCAGCCCGAAAATCTCTGCGATCTTTGGTAAATGCGTAGATTATTGATGTGAGCACGAACGGTACGGCAATTACAAAAAACAGCAGATCGCCGCTCTTAACAATATCCGGACGGATTGGATTTTTATACAGCCACAGTTCTTCAGCGTGGATTTCTCGCTTAAAAGCGGCCATCGTTTCCAGTTTGCTAAAAGTCCAAATTGATAGATTTTGATCATTCAGTCTACATCATAAAATAGATAAGCTTATCCATATACTACTCACAAAAATACCAATACAATCATTATGCGTATAGCTATGTCGGCCACGTCGCTGTATTTCTTCGATAGCTCCTCCTGCTTGGGCTTCGCCTCTGGGAGCAGGAGATCTTTTTGCTGCAGCTCATTGCGCCACATGTCGTTGTCGTCGTCGTCGACTTCGCTTTCCAACTCCTTAGCGGAACTTGCGCCAGGACTACTTCGATGCGGCATTGACTTCACAGTTGTTGCTCTTGACATTTCGGCCAATTGGGAATTGTGAATTGATTCAGTTATGATTTCTGTGTTTGGTTGCCTGGTTGTCTGAATAATTGATAAGAGATAACGATTAGCAAAGGCATTAGACTATTAGACGAAAGGTATACGACTTATATACATATATGTACATATTGATGCGATAAGATAAACAAGCAACTACATACACATATGTGTGTGTGTGCACATGCAAACATACATACAAACATTCATGTAAAGTGTGTAAAACTTGGTGCTCATCTTAACAGTTCCAATTGGAATGGCTGTGAATCTACTTGGTGAACTCATATCACATTATATAAATACAAGTTAATGTGTGTTTAACATTTAGTCACACTGTGGGTCACTCAGTCATTTGCACTCAACTCGAATTTATTTGATTTTCGTATATGTAGGTAAACGTGAACAGAAACAGACAGAAACTAAACAACAGTAAATTTGTGGCACCTGTGCTACTTCATCCGACCAAGACGAAGTGTCGTCATCGTCGCCTTGTTTGTTGTGGTTGTTGTTCACTTGCTTTGCGCATTTTCGACTACGTAAATCCGCGTCCGCACTCTGGCTCTGATGCATTGTCGAAAGCTTCTCAAATATGTACACCTTCAACTTTGGAACTTCAAATTTCAATTTCGCGAACTGTCAACTGGTACTTCTAAGATTACTACCTAAACTAACTACTACCTGCTAATTGCACCGGGCTTTTATAAACTTTCTCTAATCCGCATTTGCGACTGTGATGTACCCGCATTCCGAACATTCCGCACCGAAGTTTCCATACTCTCACTATACACTTGACCGAATTTCAGTATATATGTTTTATTGATTAAAATTAAATGAATAGATAAACTTAATATTTGTACTTTAATATTTTCTTATTGGATTTTCGGTTAAACTACTTCTTGTTAGAGAAAAAATGTAGTATTAGAAATACAAACAGACCTTTAATAGAGTAAGTTAGCATCTACAGCTATAAAGGGCAGTTAACAGTTGTGATGCGCACTCTAGTTCAGCTTAAAGTTTCGTCAGTTCCATCTGTTGCATCAGCTGATGGGCCAAAGCTATGTTAATGAAATAATCTCAAATAGTATATACTTAATGTATAGTATATATCCGAGCTGTTTCATCTTTTTGCATTCATAAATATAGGTATATACATACTGTATATTTATATTTAAAATTATTGTCTATTAAAACTTATTCAGAATTGAACTACAGAGCCCTTTTATTTGCAAACTTTGTACCCGTACTTAACATACCACTGTCCATTAACATAAGCAAAATACAACGTTGCCAACCATGTTAAAAATGTAAAAGAACAGGTCTGTTTTCGATCATATGATTAGAACTGATTGTATTTGTTTTCTTTTCCATAGTAAATTGAGTCAAGCTTGTTAATTTATATAAATTATTATAATTAATAATTAAGTATATAATAGAATTAAAGTTTAAAATGTCTATCGCAAACATTAAAAGTGAAAGCAATGCAGCCGGGCAAATGCTTGACTCCCTCTACTTGGAAATGTTTCACCTAATCGAAGCGCACACCCAATGTCGTATTGACATCGAACGAACGAGCTCCGATGGAGCAATTCTTCTTGCGCGAACAAAGTTCCAACAGGGAAGTCAATCATTATCGACCGCACAGATTCCAACGGAAAATAGTGCAGAGTTTAATGCTTTATGCAGAGTTATAAATGCTGCAGACGAAAACATCAGTATTGAGAGACATCCGGTGGACAAGGAGAACGGTTACGTGGAACCTTTGTATTGGTTTAGCGTATTGCCCCCAATGAGTTTACGGAATGCAGTGGGTAAATTCAAAAGAACAATCGAACTAATAGCAGAGAGTGCAAATCTGCAAAGGGAGCTTAGTAAAGTATTAAATGGCATTAACAGGTTACGGCAATCTCTTGCGCTGCAATAATATTGAATGTATCAAGTATAAGAATAAAGTTGAAAATTATGAGCACCAAAACGAATTAATTGTGTAATGAGAATTTTTTTATTTTCGCAGCTCAAATTTATCGAATTAAAATTGCTATCGATAATAAATAATTTAGAACAATTGCAATATTGCGCAAGTGGATAGTCTCATCAGCTGTTTCATTTTTATTTTTACAGTTTGCATTCTTAGTAAGTGGACAGCCTCGTTGCTCATCATTTTCGTATCTGGCCAATGAATCGATATATATATGTATAAATATATATGTATTTACATATGTGTAAACTTTAGAACAGGCAATCAATAAATACTAAAAAGCACATTCGCAGAATTGGCTTCAAGAACGCATTCGACCCAATAGCAGATTAAATTATAGAACATGCAAATTATGAATAATAGAGACGTAGCGCCCAGCAGATAACAGTTTTCGCGTTCTCTTGAAAAGTCGCACACAAACAACCACAACAGCGCGCGCCTTTGTTGCTGTGACTGCGCTTGTGAGCTGCGGGCGACATTCCCGTTTTGAGATTTGTCGCGCGTGGCTACCCCACCCAAAATTTCACACACACACGTAAACACCTTAGTGCCTGTAAAGCGCCGCCATGAATAACGCTCAGCCCAATGGAGCTATGCAAACGACTGAGGCGCCCTTGCTGCAGCTGGAAGATGAGGTGGATCTCATTGGTGACTTTGTTAAGCAGCAATCAACAGCAACAATGAGTGGCAACCAGCTGACACCGCACCTGAACGGACGCGATGGAATTGGCGTCAATCAATTGACTACTCAAGTCGAGGTGAGCATTTCGACTAGTCCCAAATCGAAAAAAAGAGTCAGAAACTGAATTTATCTTCCCCATGTACAGATAAATACGCTTGGCGTGAACGACAGGGTGGCGAGCGGCAAACGAAGGCCAAAACGAAAGCCAAAAAGAGATCGCGATCAGATTCTATTATCAGTTGACGATGATGATGGCGAGAATGATGCTGATAATGATGTTAGTGTCTCTCATGATGATGTGGCTCACATTGATGGCGCGGGCGGCGATGATGGTGAAATTGTTGATGTATTTGCCATTGGCAAAAAGCAACCGCAAAGAAACCATCTGTTAATGCTACACGACATAGACGACGACGCTGATGCCGATGGCGAAGACGAAGAAGACGTTTTGCTGCACCACAACCAACCCGCCCAACGCAACGGCAAATGCAAACTCTCCAAGGAGAGCAGCGAGAGCGTTAGTGGTAAATCAAGCGTAACAACGTCGCAGCCGGCGCTTGTGACTAGTCACACTGTAACGCCAACGCGACGCGGAACAACAACGACATCATCAGCAACATCGCCGCTAAAAACAACGACACGTTTGCCGCACGAGGAGGCCGATGATATTTGCCTGGTGCCAGAAATCGACTTCGAGGGCATGTCCACGGACGCAGGCAGCGATAATCGGGAGTCACAGCCGCTGCTTGGTGGCGGTGGCAGTCATGCCAGTCGCATTAGCGATCTACTTGGCGGTCTGGGACGTGGGCATGACCACGTTGATCTGATGTCCAACACATTTGGCGGTGAGTGTTCTCTGCCTACTCTGCTTACATATGTATCTGAAAAAGTAACAATCGCAAATGAAGTCTTACAAAGTCATGTGGGGCTTCCAACTTTTTTTCCAACGTATCTGTGTGTGCGTGAGTAATTAATGCGAGTGACTGGCGTGAACTTATCTCTATTGTTCAGCTTGCAAAGACATTTAATCTGGTTTTCTACAACCGACTGCCATATCATAATTATCCAAAAATGCAACGAGGCTAATGCCAATAATACTTTTCTTTCATCACATTTTCTACTATGACAATAAGATGACTCAGAGTTGAACAACAGTTGATGCTTAGCTTGGGGATACCCTGTAGTAAGCCAAACAAGATTTTCACACGTTTATTGTATAGTGTATATAGTATATATGTATATATATATGTATATTATTTAGTTTAAAAATAGTTTTTTTTTTTTTTGCAAATTTTTATTTGCACTCAAAACACACGCTGCAAGCAGCAAATTGGTTTCGCCCCTTCCATTTTCGCCCATTATTCAATCATTTTGAAATATACTATAATCGGCATTTGTTGTGCATTCTCTCAGCAGAATATGTGTGAATTGTAAGGTGAAATAGAGTGGATTGAGTTGGAAATGGGTTTCTATTGAATGATGCGTCGCATTCTGCTTCTGGAATATAAATTCGAAATATTTAAAGCTCGTGCTCAAGCGCCATTGGTTTTAACTTCAGAATAAGACTTGCTTTTTGCTTCACAACGAATAAATTGTTTGTTATTTCATGTATTCGTATTCATTCAGAACTTGTTTCTTAATCACAATTCGCGGTTCGTGCCAAATTTCGATCATTACATATTTTGTGAACGTTAAAATGGGCGTTGGAGTGAAAACATTTGTCGCCCAATGGACTTAAACATTATCAAGAGTAGCCAACGAATAATGATCAGCAATGACAACAAACCAGACAAATGCAGAAACTAACCAAGCAAATATAGATAATGCGTCTATAAAGAAGGTGGCTAAACGGGGTAGTGTCGACACTGGCACCGCAGCCGCCGCAGCCTTTAGTGGTGCAGAGTCAAGTGATTCGGACTATGAGCCGTACGGGTGTCAGTGCACACAGAACAAATGTGGTGCAGAAGAGAAGGACTACTTGTCATCGGGAGAGGAAACACCACCAATTCTGTATAGTGCGCCATCTGGAATGCGCAATTCTGAAGACTCTGTCACATTTAAAATAGTTCAGCCAAAATGTCAGTGCGCCAATTGCCCGTTGAAGAACATGTGTAAGTCGCTGTCAACCCTACCACATATAGAAATGTGGGTCAGACCCTATCTAAACGCTTTCGATATGCAAAGTTCGAAATGTTAGCTTTTTAATGGGGCGACCCCCATTTGATTCGATGGCAACCTGAAGCAAGTTTATTTGTGCAACGACACACATTTTATTGTGATGCCGCGTTCGTTGAGCTCCAGTCGCGAGAACTTTATACAGCATGTGTTTACCATTTGCCAGGATCACTGCGACTTCAATGATAACTTTGACTTCATAGGTACTGAAACAGTGATCAAATAAGTTTTTCTTAATATAGTGCATATACTTACATACCTATGTGGCTTGCAATAAATGCCAGCTGCATGTGCCTTGTGGTTAACCACATGTTATCGACCCCATCACGTTTCAGCCGTTGATATAAATATATATTTATTATTATTAGCAGGCACGCAACGTCGAAGACTCATTAACTTCAATTCAAAAGTTGATTATTTATTTATCGAATATGATTCTTAGTTTTAACAGTCTGCGTTGCGGCATTGTTCAGGCCATGCGTATTTTTATATTGCGCACTAATATGATTAGTAAATTATATAACAATTTTGGTTTTTAATTATTTTTCAACCTTTATTTAACATTTTCAGACGATCCGCTCTTCTCGGAAATCGTGGCACAAGCAGAATATGCAATCGAGCAGGGCGTTCTACCTGAGCGTATCTATCAGGGCAGCAGTGGTTCCTATTTCGTCAAGAATGCTTCAAGTGTAAGTTGAATTAACTAAACCCAAAGATAAATAGCCTGAGCCTAGCAGACAAATAACAAAAAGAAAAAGTGAATATATTATTCAATATGGAAAAACTTTCTTTAACAAGTTGCTTAGCTCGCAAGGGTAACAAAATCAAATGCGCTTCGCATAGTCCAAGTTACTAAGTCAATACTTGTGATTATATAAATAGGCGCATATAATAAATCATCAAACAAACGGGGAAGTCATGTAATAAAAGTGTTTCACATGACTTTTGGTTTGGCTTTGAAATAAACATCTTGTTTACCTTAAAAAATGTATTAAAATGTAAGATGTAATTGACGAACCATTTGTAATTTATTTTTTAAATAATAGCAAAGATGTCTGGCCGTCTTCAAGCCAAAAGATGAAGAGCCATATGGGAGACTGAATCCGAAATGGACCAAGTGGATGCACAAGCTTTGTTGCCCCTGTTGCTTCGGACGTGCCTGTTTAATACCAAATCAAGGGTAAGATTAACTACTCAGCTATAGACATATTAACCATATTCAATGATTGCTAAATCTGATAGCTACCTATCCGAAGCTGGCGCTAGCTTGGTGGATCGCAAGCTCAATCTAAATGTGGTGCCGAAAACACGAGTGGTTCGACTGGTGGCCGAGAGTTTTAACTATGCGCGCATAGATCGCCAGAAGGCCAAGTTGAAGAAGCGAATCAAGGAGCATTATCCGTCGGCGCACTTCAACCGCATGAGTCTGCCACTAAAGGTGAATACTCCGCCCAATTGAAGATTGAACATTTCTAATGTGCTGCTTTCCACATTCCACAGACTGGATCATTTCAGCTATTTGTGGATGGCTATAAGGATGCCGATTACTGGCTGCGTCGATTTGAGCATGAGAATTTGTCGCCGGCGCTCACCAAATCCTTTCAGCTACAGTTTGAGCGTTTAGTTGTTCTCGATTATATCATACGTAACACGGATCGAGGCAATGACAACTGGCTTATTAAATATGTGGCGCCGAAACTGGTGGGCGAAGTAGGTGGCACTGGTGGCAAGAGTATGGCACGTGGCAATAAATTCGTGCCTGGCCAGACAATAATAGACCTTAATGAGCCGTCGATGGCGCCAACTAATAACATAGAGCGGATTACAGCCGGTGGGAATCCTGCGCCCACTTCAATTGGCGTCGCTGAATCAGCAATTGGTGGCCCAAGTAGCAATGCCAGCAGCGAGGATGAAACAAGGAACATCAACAATGCTCCAACAGACCGAGAATGGAATATGGTGGAGGCACCACAAATTAGAATTGCCGCCATTGACAATGGCTTGGCTTTTCCATTTAAGCATCCGGACTCTTGGCGAGCATATCCTTATCATTGGGCCTGGTTACCTCAGGCCAAGATCCCCTTTAGCAGTGACATAAAAGATCAAGTGCTGCCGCAGCTGTCCGATATGAATTTTGTGGAAGAAATATGCACGGAATTGCTCTACTTATTCCAACAGGACCGAGGCTTTGATAAACGACTGTTTGAGCGGCAAATGTCTGTTATGCGGGGCCAGATTCTAAATCTCACGCAAGCGTTACGGGATGGTAAATCGCCCGTGCAATTAGTGCAAATGCCAGCTGTTGTTGTTGAACGGTAATAAACTGAGTTTGGTTTAAGAAAACCATAGTAATTAGATACTAATTGTGATCTCTCTCTTTCGCCATCTTTACACACAGCTCCAGCGGCAGTCGTTTTTTTTCATTCACACAGCGCTTCCAAAACAAGAGTCCCTTCTTCTCTTGGTGGTAGGTTGTCAGCTATATGAATAGAATTACACAATTTCTAAATGTTTCCTCTATTTCAGTTAATTGGACCTGGACATACCGAACACCTGTATTACCCACCAAATCTACTGGTCTGGTCGCAAAGTCATTGTCTATTTATGCGCTTTCTTGTTATGTACTATATAAACAAAAGTTTTTAGTTGTATTCAATCAATTTGGATTTTGTTAAATTTGTTAGTTTTGACAACATGTCGTTGAAAAATTTTATTTACATGCATATACGCCAATGGCAATGTATCGAGCAGGTTAACTTAACATTTAACATCTATTAACCCATTCATGTTGTTTTCCTTACTGTTCGTATGGTTGGATTGTTAAAGTGTATTAAAAAAAGAAAAATGAATAAGCCAAACGCGGCACAGTGTCCATTCCAAGCTTTGTTAATCTTGCGCTTTCATCATAGTTACACTCTTATTATTATATTTATACCAAAACATATCAGTGTGAATTGTTTACAAACGGCTTCAAATCAATGCGCTATCCGTATTACTAAGGCCAAGGATGCATTGAATTTATTTATTTCAATCCCTTACATTGTGAATATCATCAACAAAAAATACTATGTATATGTATATCAGTTAACACTCCTAAAGTTCAGTAGTCCCTGAGCTATTTACATTTATCATAAGCTATATAATCAAGTGTTACTATGTCAACTAGCGGAAACTAAATATATATAAAAGAATTGAAATATGAATATATATATATAAATAAATAAAATGTGCATATATTTAAACAGAAAATATAATCAAATATAATGCCTTGTATTGTATAAAAAATTACGCTTTATTTATATGTCAACTGGGTTCAGTTGGGTTGGGTGGGAGCAATTGATAGCACTCAGAAATATGCATATATAAATGTGGCTATCTTAAAGCTATTTTATAAAACGCAAAAATACATTATCTTTTGTGCAAAGTATTTACAACATATATATTATAGCTTTATATATATCTAGAGAAATTCAATTTACACAAGGGATTAACATAAATTTATTTTCTTATGTCAACACTTAGCTTGATTAACAAATATTTCATTTTTGGTTTCCTGCCATTTAAATATAAATTAGTTCAACAAGTTTTTATTTGGAATGATGGAATAATAATTAACTTGTACTTTCAATAAAAAAAATAAAAAATAATAAAACAAACTATCACGGTTACAAGTAGCTAAATTAATGAGAGCATATCATTGGAAGCATCAGACATGATTCGCCTAGCGCGCTGCTGCTCAGCATCAGGGAAACTCACATTACCAGACTCCTGTGTAAGCGGTTCCGTCTCAGTAATATCCTTGTTGTTAACCGAATTCGTGTTGGTCTTATTATTCAATGAGCTAACGTTCATACCAGCACTTGTGTTTGCCAATGCTGGCAACCTACGTCTAGATGTCTCTAAGAACGTTGTGATGGAGGGCTGATAGCTTATACTGAGCATACTGCCGTAGCCCTCGTATTTATACCAGTTGACAGGAACTGTTCCCGTAACACAGAGATCTTTGCCAACAGGTACAGTGCTGATTACCTTGTTGGGTTTAAGGAAACGTACAAATCGTTCCAGCTCCTTATAGCTCGAATGTTCTGAATATTCCACTCCAATTACACTGATACGCTTGCCATACGAAGGCTTAGAGTTCTTTTCCCAACCACTGGGTCGTATGCCAAGCAGCACATCGTAGCGGCCCTCAAATTTCTTAAAGTACTGATCTAGATTCTGTGGATAGAAGGCTTTATTAGATATGCTGGAATATGCCCGAACAGGAACTACTTACCGGATAGCTTATCTTTCCCATATTGACGACATGCAAATTAGCCTCAAAGGGATCATCACAAAGACTCAGCTGCAGATCTGGCCAATCGAGGCATTCGATTGCTTTGCGGCGATGCGGTTCGGTCCAGACACGCAAACAAAACTCCTCGACCAAGGCCAGCCAAACCTTCTCCTTTCCAATTAAGTATGAGCCACACACGTGCAATATACGCTTGTCGACGTTCTTCTCGTGAAATTGTCTCACTTCGGAACAAACGCTATATATACTGTCTGACTGATGGCAAAAGTCATAGTTCTTCGATAAATATGTGGTGTCGAGGTAAAGAACATCAATCCGTGGCTCGTTCCAGAAAATAGGCAGCGACTCCATTTCGAAGCTGGCACGGAAGTCCCCAGTGTGGAGAATACACTTGCCGGTGCTGAACTTAAAGATCAGCATAATGGCACCCGGACAGCTATAGTTTAGAATGAACAAACAGGCAATTAATTATTGGATTGGATTACCCTTGATATGTACTACTTACTGATTGGCATCTATTGCAGTGATTTCAATCTCATTGAGCGTTATGGACTCACCAACGTCGATTTCGTGCATATACTGATCCTGAATGGGTATAAAGGTGCGCACAAGTCTTGCTGTTATTGGACTCATATACAGAGGATGGGCAAACTTTCGGGTTAGGCCCACATAGTGATCGGCATGATAGTGACTAAGAAAGTAATGAGTCGCATTCGGAATATCGCCAAATTGGAAGCCATCGACCACGAATGTCGTATCCTCCACAATCTTATAGGACGGACAAGGCTTGCGCTTTCGTTCTTTGGGCAGATTTGTTTTTAAATGTGCG